>NC_069408.1:66342492-66355886 GCF_026875155.1 Cherax quadricarinatus
GGCGGGCTAGCTGCGGGATTTTCAATTATAACACCGGATCAACGAGGCTGACCAGGTTAAGACTCAACAGGACTTATTGTGAATACTCTGTGAAGATTCCAGTGAAGCGAGAAGAAAATTTCAGTGCAAAAGTTTCAAGGTAAATTGTGGAAGGGGTTCTGCAGTTTGTGAATGTTGGTGAGTGGTGGTGGTGAGGAAGACGGCCAGTGTATGAGTACCGGCCAAGATTACCGTACATGCAGGCCTCGAAAAGCTCTTATAAAAACATCAATATCCAGCACCATGCACCATGCTTCCAGTTAACTTGGAAATGATTGTGTCGATGCATGGACTATTTAGAGGCATATGTTTTGGAAAAACAATGTGAAATTAATGTTAACGAGGGAGTGACCAGTCAGTGCAACCACCCCCACGTCACGGGGATGGGTGGAAGAGGTGGGATGTGTAACTAGATGGTGAGTGAACACATTGGTTCAGCAGTGCCCATACCCACATTGTTCATAGTGTACATGGGAAACAAATAAAGTTATGTGTATTGTAAGACAGTGTGAACAATATATAGTGTGCAAGTCCATGTGTATTGTACTCCCCGGGATAACCCCACTCAACCTGCGCCTCCCCCACCTAATTCCCAGGGGAAGTTTTCCCCTTCCCCTCCCGGCCCCTCAAACCCCACCAGGCCACCACGGTCATGTTCACTACCTTCCACGCACCATACCCACCCAGCATGTCATATTCCACTCCTATTGTCTAGTCTAGCAGATAGATGCCAACCAGGAGGAAGCAAGCACCCAGGGAAATGGCACGGTTGGCAATACCAGGAGAGGCAAGTGTCGGTCATGCTTACAGCTTCGTTGTCTCAACTCTAATGGTTTCCTCCGCAAACACGGTAGTTGCCCTGGTTCAGGATGTCCTCCTGTGGAAAGTGATGATCCAGAGCCACCTCAGGCACCTGAATCCACTCCAACAGATTTCATCTCATCAGACAATCTCTTGGAAGCAATTAAAGCAACAGGTACGAGGACACTCACACATATTCCCAAAGCAGCCCGTCCACACGCAGCTGAAAAAGTAAACGATGGTTCCACTATCTTAAATACTCCACCAACCATCAAGGCATGGCACAACTTGCTACTTTTTGGCAATGTCTGCTTAGTTGTGCCGGAAAGAAGGGGAAAGAGGCTAGCCTCAATGATAATTAAATCCTTAAGATATTTTCCTAGAGTTGATAACCTCATTCGCCTTCCCCGTCAACACAAAAAAGGGAGAGGCAGGACCCCCACTCACTCTACTGACAGTGAAAAAGTCAGAGTCCGGGTGAGCAAGAAAATTGAAGAGGGCAACACAGTGGGGGCAATCAGAATTATTACCAGTGAAGATACAGTTGCTCCCAGGGATGCTGACACTGCTGAAGCACTTAGAGGAAAGCACCCTGCCAGGGAAACCAGTGGCACCAACAGTTCCAACACCTCTGTCCCCACTATGGAACCATTGATTGTGGAAGACTCAGACATTTACAAAGCAATAATGTCGTTCCCATCTGGCTCTGCTGGGGGTTACACTGGAATAAGACCACAGCATTTAAAGGAAATGGTTAATCCAGTTATTGGGGAAATTGCAGAGACACTGCTTTCAGAGATCACAAGGTTCGTCAAAATTCCTTGGCTGCTGTGATTCCTGATGAAATTGGACTTTTCTTTTTTGGTGCAACACTTTGTGCACTTAAAAAGAAGGATGGAGGATTCGGTCAATTGCAGTAGGCAACACGTTACGCCGCCTCGTATCCAAGTGCTGTGCGAAGTATTCGTGCACAGGCAGCCATGATGCTTCAACCAAACCAGCTTGGCTTGGGGTCTCTCAGGAAGTGAAGCAGCGGTTCATGCAACAAGGGCGTATATCAACAACCTGCTGGGACAATGCAGTGATTAAAATTAGATTCAAGAATGCATTCAATCTCCTGAAAAGAGACGTTGTATTAGCAGCAGTACAAGAACATTTCCCTGGTCTCTTCCCTTTTGTTTCAGCTGGGTATAGCAAGGAATCAATGCTTCTCTTTGGAGAGCATGGAATCACATCATCGGAGGGTGTCCAACAAGGAGATCCTCTTGCACCATTTCTCTTCTGTATAGCAGTTAGGGAAATCACAGTCAGACTGACCAGCGAGCTAAACATCCGGTTCCTAGATGATGGCACACTAGCAGGTACAAAGGAGTCCCTCCTACATGACCTTACACGGGTAATGACACGGGGACAGGAAATGGGTCTCATCCTGAATCCATCCAAATGTGAAATCATCTCAGTCAGTCAACAAGTGATAAATGCAGTGAGATCAAAACTACCAGGAGCAGCAGTCATTGCCCCCACAAATAGTGTCTTGCTAGGAGCACCTCTGGGAAGCAATGCCATTGACACAATTCTAGGAAGAAATTGGAAGAGTTAAGGAGAATGGAAAAACGAATAGGCAATCTGGACACCCACGATGCTGTACCTTCTCACAAAGTGCTTGAGTCTGCCCAGTTGACATATTTCCTAAGATGTGCACCTTCATATGATAACCCTATACTGCACGAATATGACAGTATTCTGAGGCAGATTTTTACGAAAGTACTTAACCTTACTCTAGAAGACGGGCAGTGGAACCAGCTACACTTCCAGTCAGACTAGGAGGCATTGGTGTCCGCAAGTATCACAGATTGCGTTACCTGCTTTTCTGTCCTCGTGTATTGCATCCAGAGAGCTTGTAGCAGCGATTCTCCCTGAACATCTTAGGGACAAGATTGGAGTCCAGGACCAAAAATTCATTGACGGAGCATTGATCTGGGATAATCTAACGGGCTCTGAAACCAGACCTGCTCCCCCAAAACTAAACAATCGCACTGGGATGGTCCAATAGTGGAAAAATATAGCCTCAACAATGCTTCAGAGTGTGTCAGGGAAGGATAGAGCCTGCCTCCTGGCAGTGAGAGCCCTCATGCTGGGGACTTTCTGTTGGCTGTTCCCAACTCCAGCCTTGGCACACGCCTCGACCCACAGACCATCCGCATTGGTGTTGCCCTTCGACTTGCCGCCCTATTCTCGCCGAACACAGGTGTATTTGTGGCAGTGAAGCAGCAGACCGATTCGGGTACCATGGTCTTGTGTGCCGTAAATCCGAGGGAAAGATGCAAGACATGAGGAGGTTAATAAATTATCAAGAGGAGCCTCACAACAGCTGGATGCCCAGCAGTAAGGGAGCACCGCAACTATGCAGATCTGATGGCAGCCAGAAGCGTCCAGATGGTATCACCCTTCAAGCCTGGACAGATGGGAAGCAGGTGGTGTGGGACTATACATGTGCATCTACCTTGGCTGATACCTATCTCCAATACACCAAGGAGGAAGGAGGGTCAGCTGCCAGCTTCAGGGAGTCCCAGAAGTCTAGAAAATATGGAGAACTTGCCCATCATTATATGTTTGTTCCCATAGGCTCAGAGACCCTTGGCTCATGGGGAAAGAGTGCATCCAAATTCCTTAAGGAGCTGGGAAAAAGACTCATCAGGGTAACTAGGGATCCCGGGGCAGCTAGTTTTCTGTTCCAGCGGCTCAGTACGGCTGTTCAAAGGGGTAATGCCTGCTGTATTTTGGGCACACGCCCCAGCTCTGAGGAGCTGGATGTGATTTTCGCCTTATAATCGGTGATACACACGTAACAACATGTACCGTATATGCCACCTTTACATCAACAATGTATCTCTTAAATCTTCTGTACCATATTATGTAATAAAATATTCCTATTGGTAAAAAAAATATATATATATATCAAAAGATGGAGTGGTAGGGGAAGTGGAATATTCAAACGGCTTCAGGAAGAAATCCAAATATTCTTCCTTGAAGCCTTTTTATCCACTTCTCCGAGGCTATGGGTCACACAATTTACACCAGAGGTGGACCCCATTATATATATATATATATATATATATATATATATATATATATATATATATATATATATTATATATATATTAATATATATATATATATATATATAGGATGGGGTCCACCTCTGGTGTAAATTGTGGGACCCATAGCCTCGGAGAAGTGGATAAAAAGGCTATATATATACACACACACACATACAGAAAGAGAGAGAGGTGCCACCTCTAGAACTATACTGGGGACCTTCATCCTCAGAGAAGAGAATTAACGTACTTCAGGGAAAACTCAAGACTTTTCCCGGAACTGTTTAAGTATTTTCTTTTCCTGTTACACCCTATATTATATGTGAACTTTATTTGAAAACAAAATACACTAACGAAGATGCAATGCGAAGGAGGACAACATAAATGATATCTCAGGGCCTACATATCAAATACTTCATCCAGCTCCCCGGCGTTGGGCCGTGTGCCCAGAATGCTGCAGCAGACCTCCAAGGGTTTTCGACCTTACTGGGACGAAGTTATAGCAAGGTACCAGCCCTCTGTATTTGTTGATTATCTGGATCTCCCTGAAGTTGTCGGTACCAGTTCCTTCGGCTTCAGAGTATAGCAAGGAGATGTCAACCAATGTGAAGGCACAATTGTAGCCCCCATACAATCTGTTGACTATCCGACCAGGGTAGCATAGTTACTCCATTTGGACGCTTTTGGCTTCCGCGGCGAGACTGCTTGATGTCACTGACCATCATATCTGGCATATCATGTAGAGCAAATTGATCAGCTGAAGACCTGCCGCATTTGCACCTGTATTCAGTGAGAATTGGGGCTGCTAGGGGAAGGGCTACGCCAATCCGAATGGCCTGCGTGTAGAGCCGAGTGGCCAAGGAAGAATTAGAAACAGTTGAAAGGAAATTTCCTGAATGTGGTTCCATCTCCTCTAGGAGACGAGCTTTGTTCTTTCCCGAGGTGTTGTTGAGCAGTGTGTTGTAGACTTTTTCCATGATCGGTTTGTTCTAGTGGGATTTTTTGTGTTCTCTTGGAGGACCTGATTTACTTGAAAGGTCTGCAAAGCTGTCGCATTGTTTAGCTGTTCCGATGAATTTTTTGTCGTGAGCTTCTATACCACTCCTCAAGCGTTCGGGGACAATCTCCTTTTCCAGTTCACTGGAATCATATAAGAGGAAAGAAATGAAGGTAATGCTACTTGCTTGCCTGGAAGAGTTGCTTGATCCCATTGGTGATCTTCCAGTGACAGATTCATTGCCCATCTTAAAGACATATTTCGGAAGTGCGTCTTATTCATCAAGTTTGTAGTTTTGAAAGGAGGGTGCACAACTTAAAAAGTAAGTTAGTCTTGTCAGATTTAGACACCTTGTGAGGAGATACAGTGCATCATGAGCATCCGGATCACTTATTCTCTCCTCCATCCTCTTCAGATCATTCAGTTTGTTCTTGAGGTCTGTGTCGATGACCTGATGACCCAGAGGTATTCCCAATAGGATACTTTTTGACAGAGAGGTAGTAGAGGCTTCAGGAATGATTATTCGGCACAGCTGTAATTATTTCCTGGTTTGTTAAGACGATTTCACAATTAGAGGGATTGAGAATGAATCCTAAATCTTCTCCCTGTCACTTAACCAGTTGTAGGTCCTCTAGCAGGGACTCTTCCGTGCCTGCCAGTGTGCCATCATCCAGGTACCAGATGCCGCCAAGCAGAAGAGAAAAAGGAGAGAGAGTGGATCATCCTGCTGAACCCTCTGATGAGGTGATTTCAGGTCACTAAAATCTAAAAAATGGAAGTTTTGCTATGCCAGCTGTTTTCGACAGCTGGCAAGATCACATCTCTTTTCACCATTTTAATGGCATTCCTAAAGTCTGGTTTGACTATAGCCTTGTCTTCTGGTAAATCCTGATGTTTTTACTGCTTTTTGGAAAACGACGAGGAAGAGTGTTACCAACAGAGATTTGTCTGATTCCCCCACCCTTCTCCTTCAAAGCCCCTTTAATGAGGCTCCGAAAAAAAGAGAGGTTGAATTTCTTCGGAATCCGCTTCACCAGACAGTTGTTGACGAGGGTTTAAAATCTGAAAGGGAAATTTAATGCAGCGTGCCAAGCATGGGATTTACCATCTTTTTGAGGGTGTTGTGGTCTGAGTACAGTGTGAACTGCTACAAAGGGTTATTATCTTTTTATGAACGTCTGATCCAAGAAAAATTTAACTGCCCAGTGATAGCATCATCATCAGGGTTGTTTATATATATATATATATATATATATTATATATATATATATTATATATATATATATATATATATATAATTATATATATATAATGTCGTGCCGAATGGGCAGAACTTGCCATCTTGGCTTAAATAGAAAAAGCTCATTTTGCCATATAGGACAAGCGAAAATTTGTGTATGTAATAATTTCCCCCAAAATCATTCTGAACCTAAAGAAAAAATATATTTCACTGTTGTTTGTTTAGTATTAAATTATTGTAAACAAATCTAAAATATTTTAGCTGGGTTAGGCTAAAATAAATTTTTTGTTTTTATAATAAGGTTAGGTAAGTTTTCTAAGATTCTTTTGGGGCAAAATTATAAATTTTTACATCAACATTAATGAAAAAAAAAAAATCTTTAAACGTTAAAAGAGAAATTTTCAGAAAGGACTTAATTTTAATGAATTCTTGCTAATTGACCAGTTTTACATTTTTCGGCACGACATATATATATATATATTTATATTATATTTATATATATATATATATATATATATTATATATATATATATATATATATATATATATTATACTTTCACACTTCTCAGTGCTTCATCAGGAGCCGTGCAGTGTTGCATGAATAGCAACAGGAGAAATGTGGGGAAAGTTCTCTCAGAGAACGGTAGCGTGAATGACACCCACCACAGGTTCTCTCAGAAGGTGAGAGGCACTTGTCATTTGCCCCCCCCCCCCCCAAACGCCCCACCCTTTCAGTGTAGGGTAATACAAGGGCCTCCAAGACTGCAGAAAGTTGAAAAGTAGAAAAACTATGATATTTAATAGCCAGCCCTAAGCTTCTAATCACTGAGAACAGGTCATGTGACGTAAGAGATTACGTTACAATAGTGGATAATGCGCATACAGAATGCTGCTATTATGTGTAACCTTCCAATTAATAAAACACAAGAAATAAATGTGCTCATATGTCAACCTACAATGCCGCACATCCCAGGAACTTCTAAAACATACCAGGAAGTACCTAGGAGGATCTAAGCATATCTCATCATATGTTCCTTAGTACTGACTCCCACTTCTCAGTATTTATTAATATAGCCGTATTGTTTATAAATCTCTCTCTAAAATTCCGATTATTCTTACGGTATAATAACTAGACAATTCCTGAATTTTCCGAATATCCTTTAACATCACTAAGAGTCTAATTCTGTAAACCACTAAACTAGATGCAATCACTATATTGCAATCAACCGCGTGTACCTTGATACCGCTGTAACTAGATGGGTTTAGGACCTCAAAGGAAATTAGTCACCCTGTCTGCCTCTTCTTGGGCTACCCAAAGTCATCCACACCTGCACTGCCATGCACAGCAGTTTGTTATTGTATCCATGCCCACCCATACAAAAACGAACTCTCTTGCCTACTTCCATACTACTAGTGTTTATATATATCGATTATGTTAGTCAGTGATTGTAACCACTTGGCCTTGTGTACCATGTAGCCTTAGGATACCTTTATGTAATAGTAGTTAAACGGGTTCTACATTATGTCGACGTTCACGACGAACGTAACAAGATGTTCGGTGTGCAGACACTGGTCTAACGGCACCAAATTAATTAAGCTAAAGATTTCCACCCCCCAGCCGTGGCTTGTCTAGCATAGTTAAGATCGTTTTGCAACTAGTTTAGTGGTTTACTAAATTAAGTTGTTAGTAATATAATAATAATTGTTAAGTAAAAGGACACAAGTGCAACTAATGTGACATTTGCACCTCACTCTGAGCCTTTATATACCCTCTGTGTCCATGTATTGTTTGTAATGGCTTGATAAAGCTCCTGGAGAGCGAAACGTTGCCACAATAAAATGTCACATTAGTTGCACTTGTGTCCTTTTACTTAACATATTGTCGGTAATTCTACCAACTTTATTATAATAATAATTAATAATAATAATAGTGGTTGATCATGGATAATTATGATAGTAATGGCTTTAAAAAGAAAGAATCAGGAAATGCCTAGTTAATAGAAGAAAGAAAAGCCTGAATAGGAGAATTCACACAGGCATATTAAAAGACACTGAGAGTATTTCCTAAATATTCTAGAAGTTTCTGCGAAATCGGGTATTACCGGTTGACAAAATGAGGGATTTATTCCTTTTATGTCATTAGTTAGAAGATTGTTCATATTAGCTGCATTCTGTATGTGGACGATCCACTCTAGTAATGTAACTTCCATCGTCACATGACCTGTTCCCAGGGCTGGTTATTAACTATCTCCTAGTTATTTTACCTCATGCTATCTGCAAACACTGGGACCTACTCCACCAGTCCCCACATAGGGGAGGAGGGGGACCGGTGTGTGGTTGGCATTCCACTGGGTCTCTCTCCGTCAGTAATGTATTGGCTGGCGCAACCGAGCTACCATACTCTATAAAGACTTAACCCTGTTTCTCCTGTTGCTGCCTTGCAACATTGCACAGTTCCTGATGATGCACTGAGAAGTGTGAAAGTATAAAAGCTAAGGATTTCCACCCTCCGTGCCTTGTCTTTATATATATATTATATATATATATATATATATATATATATTATATATATATTATATATATATAAAATATATATATATTTATATATATATATATATTAAATGCGCGCAAGAATAGTGGAAAGTGACACATGATGCAAACCAACCACAGAGGGAAATGAGTGATAGCTGTAGGCCTTTCGCATAAAATCAACACATCGTCAGGAGCTTGCGAAGTTGCAGAAATGAGTAGGTAATTTCAGCAAATTAGTTCCGAGGGATGCCTTGCCAAGAGTGCCTAGTGCCAGGGAGATTTTGTATTATAGCAAAAAGAGAAAAGTCATGTTACATTGGTAACATGCTAGTGATCAAGATTATCTGTCGGACTTAATTAAAAAATATAAAGGACTTCAAATTCTGAATAAAGCTGTGTCTGGCATTTTCCATAGGAAATATTCGACAACAATTAAATAAAACGAAAATCTAGTGGGTAGACTCAGGTCGAACCTCAACAGGAGGAGCAACCACCCTAGTTCCTATGTGTGGAGCCCTGACACGTAAGGCAATCCATGGCAATCATATAAGAATCAGGTTTCAGATTGTGCACGATAGCCTCAATTATAATCGAATCGAACTTAACCCACAACTATCATTTAATAACGAAAGTTTATCGTGTTAATAATTACAGACTCAAGAATATTTCTGTCTAGCCATGAAGTACATCGCACATTGACTTTTGCCTCAGATCATTTGGCAGGATTATTACACAATCGTGTGTGGTTGAATATCGCACTAGATTCTTGAGCTGTCCTTACTGAATACTGGTGTTCAGTAATTCTAACATATAGAGGTTTGCCAGTCTGTCCGACATACGAAAGGTTGCATCCTCACCACCTACACCATGTTTTGAAGAAATCTTGTTCAACATACTCTAAACGGTGCGTGAATTAAAACAACCTGTATATTGAGTGTCTTTAGGGCATTAGGCAGAAATGATAAATTCTTATTGTATGGTAGAACAAGCGCATTCCTGGTATGACAAGTTTTTCTAGGTTCACTCCTATGATAAGTTTTTCTAGCTGCCACCAAAACACTCTCTGCAAAATCAAAGATTTTCCTAATTTCCTCATGTATGAACTCAGAGCTACACACGCTGTAAGCTGCATCAGGCCGATTCAAATGGGGAGAGAGGAGAGAGAGAGAGAGAGAGAGAGAGAGAGAGCATGAATCAATATAAATATAACGAAACCTTATGAAAAGAAGTTTGAATAACAAGCACAATCAAACATTTAAAATTAATTAAATTCATTATACATCAGGTAAAAAATGAATAAGAAAAATCACGTCATTATAATACAAACAAATACTTGAAGAGCAAGGGACAGGTGGAAGGTCCAGTAGAGGAAGAGGGGGAAGGGTGATTATAATGCTAACTAGCCAGCACTTGTTGAAGGTGGCTAGACAGCCGTGGGCAGAGGATGAAGTGCAGCTCCCACCTTAATTAAGCCTGGATAAAGAGCTACCTAGCTAGCCAAACTGATTTAGTTCAGCCATGAAGCCAATTTTCTCGGTGAATCCTAGGATAAGCCGTGGGTAAAGACTGGTGTTCATAAATATGAACAGGATGCAGTAAAAATTGAGTATATCCAACGGGTGGATAAAGCGAAGGCTGCTTCTCCATTCCTTAGAACTGAAAATGAAACCATCTCCAAGTTAGTCACGGCTGGACTTGACAGCACTTGCATGTCTGAGGGATCAGACATGCAAGTGCTGCCAGCACTGCTTGTCTGAGGGATCAGACATGCAAGTGCTGCCAGCACTGCTTGTCTGAGGGATCAGACTTGCAAGTGCTGCCAGCACTGCTTGTCTGAGGGATCAGACATGCAAGTGCTGCCAGCACTGCTTGTCTGAGGGATCAGACCTTGCAAGTGCTGCCAGCACTGCTTGTTGAGGGATCAGATATGCAAGTGCTGCCAGCACTGCTTGTCTGAGGGATCAGACATGCAAGTGCTGCAGCACTGCTTGTCTGAGGGATCCAACTTGCAGGGCTGGCAGAATGAAACAATGAGTATAAGGTATATGCCAATTCAAATGGGTGGCTAGTACAGAGCCAAATTTAAGCGAATAAAAGAAATGCTGTATCCTAGGATAACGTATATTGAATAGATTTAGCATACTGCACTAATACTTCCTATAATAATCCAGAACCTGAGAAACAACTAACAGATACTAACCAAAGCCAAAAAAACTAAAATGTCTTAAAAAACCAGAACTCCAATACCATGGTACTTACGTAGACAACAGCTCTGAGAATCAAGAGAGTTATTATTCTTGCTGTTGCTACTGTTGTGTTGCTATTGCTGCTGTTGTTGTTGGTACTTCTTTTTATTCTTCACTTTATTCTTTTGAAGCGCTACGACTACGAGGCCTGCTCCCAGCAGTCGGGTGACTATTTTGTCCAGATCTGAGCGGATAAAGGAGTGCCAGCACGTTTTCTCAAAAGAAACTAGAATTAAATGTTTCCCATTACGTCAGGAGGACCCCCTCATAACGTGGAGAGAGCCAGACACCCGCACCCAGCACCCGGTCAACCAGGACAGGTTGATGTATGGCGCCCCTATCAATTACCCAGTGGCTGTGCCACACGGACGAGCGCTACTGGAAGGGAAGAATGTGTTGCTGAAACTCCAGACATATGCCGAGTTACGCGTCCGCGCTGGACGAATACTGGCGTAGAAGATCAGAAGTGAGGGACCAACATCTGGTTACACAGGGGGAAAAAAGGACGCAAGAAGAGCAAGTAGGGTGAAATTAGCAAGAATCAAACTGAACACTCCTCTCTCAACCTACATTTGGTAATGACAGGCAGAGTAAACGAAACAAACACCGGGAAAAAAGTCAGCAAACTACAGAACTGCCAATCATTACACAAGAAAATAAGTTTCAAGCGAATCAGATGCTTTTTGTTTTACATACATCTGCACTACCTGCCTGCTTGTCTTCTCCTTGTGTCTCCTACAGAAACATTCAGGGAACTACAACTATCACCACAATATATTAAAGACATTTTTCTCAATTTTTAAAAATAGAATGTCTGATTCATTAGCATTTAATGCCGGTGAAGAAGAGTAAAAATTTAGTATAAACGGAATATGATAGAGAGAGAGAGTACACATACAAAATAAAATTAATTACAGTGTTAAGTGATATTTAAAATGACACAATAGATGCTTGCAGCTACAACATGTCACTGGGTCAGCAAAGTCGGACTTAATAACTGGAATACAACCCAAGCAAACTCATTTAGGTGACTGTACATATACAGTTTTACATCTGGAACACTGACCTCTACTTTTGCAGCTACAAATGCGTAATCACACAGACGCATGCACACACCGTCATAATCTGTGTGTGAGAGAGAGACAGACAGACAGACACACACACACACACACACACACACACACACACACACACACACACACACACACACACACACACACACACACACACACACACACACACACACACACACACAAACCTGGAACGACATACATGGACTTACACACATCCGCAGCCTCGCGTCGAGTCGGTCCCAATGTGTAATTTTCCCAGTGAGCCTCAGTACAGCAAAATGTCCTAGTTATGAGCCTGTCGGTCTAAATTTTGGTGATGAAATGCGTCCATCCTCGTATTTGCATATTTAATAAAGTCACCAAGATTTTTCTTAATAAACGTAATTTTAGTAAACCTGAGGTACCTCCGTTTCCAAAGGTTCCAAATATCAGGTTTAAAAAAATTACCCCACGTTAATGAAGGTAAACTTCGTCATCATGATGTTGACAGATACACTGGTAATCCTCTTCAGTTAATGGAATGGATACTTAATGGAATGAGATATCGACAAGTTGGTATTCACGAAAATGGACTTTCATGTAATTGCCAGATTTTCTTTTTATTCCTTTGCGACATTTGTTTGTCTTTCCTTCATAACTCGAGAACGACTCATCCGATCAACTTCAAATTTCCAATACTTGTATTCAGAAATAAATCTGTGTTTGACTTTTTTAGGTTATCATAAGTTAACTCTCAATAATTTACTTTAATGTGGATATAACATATGTTTACTTTCAAGGTAAATGTTAAAATAATCGTACTTATGTGAACAAAGTGCAAATAAAGCTTCCTTAATTACTTACTAGAATTCTTACTTTAATTAGTGGACAGAAAAATTTGGATTGAGTTTGTAAATGTCTCTTCTGCTGGTGTTTTTTAGTGGAGAGTTTGAATTAGCTTTGGGTTGTTTTTTCTAACCTACAATTGAAGAAAATGGAATATTATTTTCCATTGATGATTTGTGCATGTCTCCTCAGATTCACTTCAAATCATTAACCACAATATTTAATTGTTTTGGAAACTCTTTTCTGTTGTGTTCGTTAAGTACAGAGGGTTGGGGGTTATGCAAATTAGTTATCAAATTAGATTTCCTTAAATCAAAATCAAATCATTTCTCAAGTGACTGTAGTGTTTTTGAAATAGAATACAAATGAGAATACTGACAAAAAATCGCCTTTTAGAGCTTTCTCAAACGAAGACTGACTTCTCTATTTTTAGGTTTTAGTTTGAATTAGATTTAGGCTGTGTGAGTTTTAGTTAGCCTTTTTTACCAAAGGAATTGGGAATTTCCAAATGAGAATGGAATGCTTTTTCTGGTTGGCTTCAAA
>NC_069408.1:66356386-66422036 GCF_026875155.1 Cherax quadricarinatus
AAAAAAATTAAAGAAAAAACTTTTCAAAAAAAGAAACAAAAGAGCCCCCTGTGTCCACATTAGCAACAAAAGCAGGCACCCCTGTATCCACATTAGCAACAAAAGCAGGCACCCCTGTATCCACATTAGCAACAAAAGCAGGCACCCCTGTATCCACATTAGCAACAAAAGCAGGCACACCTGTATCCACATTAGCAACAAAAGCAGGCACTCCTGTATCCACATCAGCAACAAGCAGGCACCCCTGTATCCACATTAGCAACAAAAGCAGACACCCCTGTATCCACATTAGCAACAAAAGCAGGCACTCCTGTATCCACATCAGCAACAAGCAGGCACCCCTGTATCCACATTAGCAACAAAAGCAGGCACACCTGTATCCACATTATCAACAAAAGCAGGCACACCTGTATTCACATTAGCAACAAATGCAGACACCCCTGTATGCATATTAGCAACAAAAGCAGGCACACCTGTATCCACATTAGCAACAAAAGCAGGCACTCCTGTATCCACATTAGCAACACGCAGGCACACCTGTATCCACATTAGCAACAAAAGCAGGCACCCCTGTATCCACATTAGCAACAAAAGCAGGCACCCCTGTATCCACATTAGCAATAAAAGCAGCCACCCCTGTATCCACATTAGCAACAAAAGCAGACACCCCTGTATGCATATTAGCAACAAAAGCAGGCACCCCTGTATCCACATTAGCAACAAGCAGGCACCCCTGTATCCACATTAACAAAAAAAAGCAGACACCCCTGTATCCGCATTAGCAACAAAAGCAGGCACCCCTGTATCCACATTAGCGACAAGCAGGCACCCCTGTATCCACATTAGCAACAAAAGCAGACACCCCTGTATGCATATTAGCAACAAAAGCAGGTACCCCTGTATCCACATTAGCAACAAAAGCAAGCATCCCTGTATCCACGTTAACAACAAAAGCAGCCACCACCGTATCGGCAGTAGCAATAAAAGTATCCGCCCCAGAATCCGCAATGATAAATGCAGCCATCTCCGTATCCGCAGGAGAAAGAAAAGCGGCCGTCCCAGTATTCACAGAAGCAACAAAAGCACTCTCAACCGTTTCCGAAACAAAACCCAGAGCAGCCGCTCCTGTGTTCGAAGTAAAAAAAAAAAAACAGCCACCCTTATACCTGCCGTAGCAACAAGAGCAGCCGCCCGGTATCCGTCGTAACAACAAAAGCAGCCAACCCGGTATCTGCAATAGCATCCAAAACAGCCGCCTCTCTATCCGTAATAGCAACAAAAGCAGCCTCCATTTTATAATAGCAACAAAAGCAGCCGCCCTTTTATCTACAATAGCAACAAAATCAGCCGCCTCTGAATTCGCAATAGCAACAAAAGCAGCCGACCGTTTATAATAGCAACGAAAGCAGCCGACTCTTTATCTATAATAGCAACAAAAGCAGTCGCCTCTCTATCCACAATAGCAACAAAAGCAGCCGCCTCTCTTCCCGCAATAGCAACAAAAGCAGCCGCCCCTGTATCTACAACAGCAACAAAAGCTGCAGCCCCCTATCCGCTGTAGCAAGCTGTGCAAATCTTAGTTTGATATTTTATTGAACAAATTTGGATATTAGTGCCCATGTGATATCTTGTGAATTCCTACTGTGTTTCGCTTATTTTAACTCTATTTTAAACTTATGCTGCACTCTGCACTAATTATTTCGTGTTCATTGGTGTAAAGGAAATTATGGTTATGCTATAAGGAGATATTTTTTTCGGATTTTACAAGGACCGTGAAATATCTAGTTGACTGACTGGTCCTACACAAGGATTAATCCTAGACTCAAACCATAATTTTTAAGCCAGCGGAAGGCCTAAGCCATGTGACCAAACGTTACAGGTGCGGGTAATCATATGACCGAGACCCGCGTCAGGAAACATTTGTCCTGTCTCTGGACAAACCTTTCCTAACCTTACGTACCCGCATTCATTATTCCCGTCCTTTGAAAGAGTGTGTGTGGCCTGTGTGTGTGTGTTGGTGATATACTGCTACACTCAGTGTGTTGCTATGCCAGGGTTGCTGAGTGACACGGACAGTGTCAATAATGCTGGATGACAATTACAGTGCACATTTGGCTAAGTGACACAACTGTGGTGCGATACGGACTGTGTCTGTGTTGTTCATTGGCACGGACAGTGTTAGTGTTAGTGAATGCTAGAAATAGTGTAAATGTTAGCTGAGTGACACGTACAGTGCAGATCGTTTCGATTGCACAATTGGATTCCCTCTTTATGAGAAGTGACTTCGAAAAGTCACCACACTGAAGCAGTATATTCCATGCATTAGCATGGAATATGCTGCTTCAGTATGGTGAAGTTGCAGGTTTCTGCAACTTCGCAGAAACCTGCTCCGATACATTTTCATGTATATTAGAGGCACCAGGACCTCCTGGAAATATCCCCGAGTCTCCAGGTTCCTTGGCAAGTACGTCACGTTCAGCTGAAGCATAACATTCCTTATAGGTGCCTGGGTGTTCCTGGATTCCTTGGCAAAACTGTCACGCTCACATGAAGCATGCCATTCTCAAGACATGTAACACTGGTGCTCCTAAAGCTTTATTTACAGCTATGGGTTCCTTGCTCCCTGCCACATCAATATTGCAGGAATAATCTATTAGAATATGAAAACCGATTTACACAAATTCCTTCTACACAAATGTTTGAATGCACGAATGAATGTATGGTAGGTTTAAACTATCGACTACACGACGGTTACTAAGACAGCATTGTGACTCCACTACTACACCAAGTGAGAATTTTAATTCCAAAAAAGTGAATAAAGTAAACTCTCAAGTGTACACACAATACCATATGCAACTAACGGTGTATTATACACTGCTGCATATACTTCGAGGGAAATAAACACATCTGATTCTTTGTATTTATGGATTAAGTACGAGTCATACATAATATGTATCTAAGCATGTAGGCTGGTAAGTGAAAATATAAATGCGTGCATACATGTTTTTAAGCAAATAACTGTTCTACTATATAATATATGTATATATATATATGTCGTGCCGAATAGGCAGAACTTGCGATCTTGGCTTAAATAGCAACGCTCATCTTGCCATATAGGACAAGTGAAAATTTGTGTATGCAATAATTTCGCCAAAATCATTCTGAACCTAACGAAAAAAATATATTTCACTGTGTTTGTTTAGTATTAAATTATTGTAAACAAATCTAAAATATATTTAGTTGGGTTAGGCTAAAATAAATTGTTCTTGTTATAATAAGGTTAGGTAAGTTTTCTAAGATTCCTTTGGTGCAAAATTATAAATTTTACATCAATATTAATGAAAAAATATATCTTTATACGTATAAAAGAAAATTTTAGAAAAGACTTTATTTTAAATGAGTTCTTGCTAATTGACCAGTTTTACATATTCGGCACGACACACACACCACACACACACACACACACACACACACACACACACAACACACACACACACACACACTATATATATAATATATATTATATATATATATATATATATATTATATATATATATATATATATATATATTTAATATATATATATATATATATATATATATATTTATATATATATAATATAATATATAATATATATATTCTTTCTTTTCTTTCAACAAACCGGCCGTATCCCACCGAGGCAGGGTGGCCCAAAAGGAAAAACGAAAGCTTCTCCTTTTACATTTAGCAATATATACAGAAGAAGGGGTTATTAGCCCCTTGCTCCCGGCATTTTAGTCGCCTCTTACAACACGCATGGCTTACGGAGGAAGAATTCTGTTCTACTTCCCCATGGAGATGAGAGGAAATAAACAAGAACAACTAGAAAGAAAATAGAAGAAAACCCAGAGGGGTGTGTATATAAATGTTTGTAACTGGTATGTGTAGTGTGACCTAAGTGTAAGTAGAAGTAACAAGACTTACCTGAAAATCTTGCATGTTTATGAGACAGAAAAAAGGACACCAGCAATCCTACTATCATGTAAAACAATTACAGGATTTCTTTTTACACTCACTTGGCAGGACGGTAGTACCTCCCTGGGCGGTTGCTGTCTACCAACCTACTACCTAGAATATATATATATAATATATATATATATATATATATTATATATATATATATATATATATATATATATATATATATATGCAATAAGATCACAGTGAACAGGTGATTTCAAAATATGCAAAACAACCACTCTGAAAGAACAGAGAAATTCCAAGCGCTTTCGTGACTACTCACATTATCAAGGAACTATGAAAGTGATGCATCCAAGGAAGCTATATAAGGGGTCCGGCCAGCACTCACTATCAGATCCCACAACGGTTAAACACGTGACACGCGGCGAGCCAACTTGGATAGGTCCTTTGCACAACTCACCCCCAAGCTATTCTACCCAAGAATAGCTTGGGGGTGAGTTTGTGCAAAGGACCTATCCAAGTTGGCTCGCCGCGTGTCACTTGTTTAACCGTTGTGGGATCTGATAGTGAGGTGCTGGCCGGACCCCTTATATAGCTTCCTTGGATGCATCACTTTCATAGTTCCTTGATAATGTGAGTAGTCACGAAAGCGCTTGGAATTTCTCTGTTCTTTCAGAGTGGTTGTTTTGCATATATATAATATATATATATATATATATATATATATATATATATATATATATATATAATATATTAATATATATAATATAATATATATATATATATATATATATATATATATATATATATATATATATATATAATATATATATATATAATCTTAATTTGTATTCAGTTATGCAAGCATATTTACTTCACAGTTTTTAAGCTTTTTATTTTGAGTTCAGTATCGCTTTCCGCAATAGAGTCCAGAAGCAGTCGGTCTTTGAACTGATTGTCAGGTTTCACTGATGTATTTTCTCTGTTATGGTTTCATGTTGGTGAAATCAGTCCCTCAGCCTGGAAACCGGTATTCAGTAACATATCATTAATGCAAAATCTTGGTATCTTTATTTATCATAATTGTAAAGATTTATCATACTTGTACTGGACACGATATAATATAAAAATAGGACTCAGTGAACGTCCGGGAGAGAGCATAGTTGATCAGCATGCAAATGAACAAGAATTCAGCAATCAGGATATTTGATGATCCCTTCTGTAAGCCGGAGAATGGAGATAATTCAGCACTCTGCCAGGATTAGAGATAGGGCATCATCTGATGACTTGATAATCTACTGCGCTGAAGACCCGATGACCCATTGACCTTACGGCTTGATAATCTGATAACCTGACGAACTTTCCAAATGATGACCTGGATGATTGGTGACTGACGTCACATTCTGATGACTTGATGACGTGATATCCTAAGGTCCTGAACAGCTGGTCGCCTGATACCTGTTCAGCTGATGAACTAGCCATTCGTTGGCCTGATAACCCGATCCTCTGGCAGTTGTAAATGGTATGAAGGATGACGAAAAGGTGTTGAAAGGCACCTGTGTTTGTGTACAGCTCAGGACATTTGAAGGAAACATTTCCCCACGAGTGGATTTATCATTACTTACTGAGGGTACGCTAAAGCATGGTAGTACATAGTGGACAAAACAGGACAGCCCAAACTATATGAATTAAGACTTAAAGCCTTCCTATTTCTCCGGCCTTTCAACTCTGATATAGGATGTTCCAAACACAGTTTAGCGGGACTCCTTGTATAACATCTATACACACTTCTCGGATCAATTAGTTCAGCACATTAATAACACTCGAGAGGCTTCCTATCACTCATTCGCAGCAACATTCAATAACTTACACATGGCCACTCCTGAGGTTACTTTTCTCTTCACCTTTTTCCTACTAACGATGCAATTAACAATTGAAGACAGGTAAATCAGCCTCCCTGTTCAACATCTCGGCTTCTTAGGATTAATTGACCTGTGCTTCAACTTCGGATATTTTAAATAGAAAAACATGTGATTTCGAAAATTTATTTGCCTGACAACGGGCAGTCAACCCAGAACTGTGTTGACCAATATTTACATAACTGAACCTTTAAAGTGATGGATTCTGGTGCAATATTCCCGGTATTATAACATAACCGAGATACAGTAGATGACATTCTAGTGGAATACCCACAGCATCCCATCCGTCACAGCCTCCTCGAACTGATAAACGCAGTAGAGACCACCATTAAACTTGCACTAGAGCTCGACAGTCAACTTCCATTCTTAGTCGTCCTGTGCATGTCCCAGGACAACGACACTAGTCTTTAAAGCGCACAAAAAGCAGACTAATAAAGACGAGCATATGTATACCTGGAGTGTGTTTGGGGGGTCAACGCTCCCGCTGCCCGGTCTGTGACCAGGCCATATGTATGTCAACTCTCACCACGACACACTAAAGAAAGAGGAGCATTTATAGACTTCTTTCTGCGATATTTCAGCATCTTAAATGTTACCTTCCTCAAGGAAGGCTAAAACGTTAATGTGACGTCATTTCTCTGCCTCCTTCATACGGTGCTCAGCCTATTCATAGGCTGAGGGACTGACTCCCTCGTCTTGTATTATCATATGTATATAATTCTATAGTAGTCATTTTGCCAATTTATTCTATTGATAAGGCGAATGGATGGCAAAAAGCCTACAAAAAAAAGATACCCAGATTTTACACACGCGTTTCATTCAGGAAGTTCAAATGTTTATCTTGAATGTTTTTTTCAAGCAACCTGTCCTTATCACCTGCCACTTTTTTTCCACGTTTCCTGTGATCTCGTATGAATAGTAGGGAAAACTGTAGTAAATGGAACGCACGTGGGATGTGCTCGCATTCCTCATCCAGGAATTGTGAATTGGAGATTCTGAATACTTCGAGAAAGAAAGCTATGACTTTGCCTCTTTTTGTCTTGACGTTGCGATGAGATAAGATATCTTGTGTATAATAATATGCATTGAGAAGGTATCTGATTTTCATTCATTTTTATATTGCGAATTTAATAGTTGGTTCTAGATTATTGATGGAACCGAGGATGTTATGCAAATCGAGATTTGAGGGAACAGTAATTAAAATATCATTTAAGTATCTAAACCATTTAGTTGAACTGAGGATCCTAGCTAACATATGGCTGTTTTCTAAGTCCTCCACATAGACGTTGACTAGAAATGTGCTGTGGGGCGAGCCCGTGAGTAATTCGAAGCCGATGCAATTATAACGAATGCAAAGATCGATTAGATCTACAAAATCTCTGTGAGGAACCGGGACCAATTTTGCATCAGCGGTAATTATTTGAGACTGAAAGTCGATGACGTTGTCTACTCTCACGTTAGTGACTGGCAGCATAACATGAAAATGTACAAGCTTCAGATCACTAACGTTGAGCTTTTTAATCCGGCTTATGAGGTGACCTGAGTGATTTATTGTTAATTGATCTGATCACTATGCTGACCACCTCGAAACCTATATCAACCTGACCACTTAATGATTTAACAGTTTGATCTGACCACCTCGTGATTTTAATTTCCAGTTGAGGACTGTCATTAATTAACCGATAACCATTACAGCTAAAATGTTGCTTTACAAATATTTTCCTACCTGTATCAATCTCTCCTCTCGCCCCTATCCCACTCTCTATTCTTCCATCCAACCCATGTCTCCAAGCCACTTTCTCCTCTCTCCTGCAATCCACTCCAACTTCTAAGTCCCGTCTCCTCTCCATTCCCGTTTTCTCCCTCTTTAATCTCTGTTCTCCTCTCCCCCCCTTGCCCTTCTCATCGCCTTTTTCCCTCTCCTCTTTAAGTGACCGTGGTTTTAAATGAGGTCTATAAATCTAACTCGCTTGCTGCGGGGAAAAGACGCTAGTCCGGATAAAAGGGTTGGTTTCTGCTCTGTGCGACCTGTAACTCGACTCCCCGAAGGGGTCGGTTGCCCCGTTTTGCGATAAAAAACCCCGGAATTGGGTACATAACAGGTTCAGGGAAAAAATTTATCATCGAACTTAAACAATCCTTCGAAAGGGTATTTCACTGTCCTGGTTACTATGGTTTTTATCCTTACAAAATGCGTTATGCATGTACGTATTTAATATTTATGTAAGCTAGTACGTTTGATTTGTGCTAATTTGGAATCATTTGGCATTATGGCCCCGGCGGATATTCAGCAGAATGAGGCCGGAGGGGTGAATGAAGGGGCGGGTTTTTAGTCATGATAGGTGATCATTTCCCTTTTGTCTTAATTGAAAGGTGTTTAGTCTATTTGCCTACGCAAGGTATGAGGATGGAAACAATATCCTAAGCAATAGTTGAAAGTGTCCCAGTGGGTGGGGCCCCTTTTGAAAAATGTGACTGGCAATAACTTGCTCATCAAAAAAAGTTGTAGTAGATGTCTTTACACCACGATCCATTGTGTTTTTCCCGTGTCTCCATAAAAAGTCTCCTTTATTTCAACTGGAAAAGCCTTTGTTAAACGTTTGGAAATTAAAATACTGGGTGATCCATATGTTTAAAATACAGATCAGCTTGTCTATCTTACCAGTGTTAACATTATATTGTCGAACAGCAAATATTATCCCCCTGGAACAGAGAATATCCTCTATAAATCTTTTGCTAAGAACTACTACATGACCTATTTACCTATATAAAAAGTAATGGTGGAAAACAAGCAAATGGAGGTAATATAACAAAAAGTGCTGATGAAAAAGAAAGTTGAGGTGGTAAAATAACTAGGGATGGGGTTAGTTTAGCAAGAAAGGGGGAGTAGTAAAAGCGGATTGGGTAGTATGCAACAGGCAGATGGTGGTGTTTAACAAAAGTGAGGGTTTAAAAAGGGGCATTTTTAGGGAAAAAAAAAACTGATAACAAAGAAAGAAGGAAAACTGCAACAGGCTTAGACCCCTGCGAGCAGGTCCTGTCTCACCCCCCGGATTAGACCAATGACCCACCCCCGGATTAGCCCCCAAAGACCCGCCCCGTCTGGTCACCCCTCTCAAAGGGTGGGGCTCTGAGCAGACCCCGCAGCACAAATAGTAAGGTCCAAAATCACACCCCCCACACCCGAACTCATGTTTTTTCTAACCTATTTTTTTTTAAACTACAAACGTTTTAGCCTAAAACTGTACTCGGGAGTTTGTTTCACTCATCCACAACCATTACCAAACCATGCTTTCCATATCTTCTGATTTTAATTTTTTTCAATGAAGCCCTTGCTGCGAGCTTTTCTTGGCTGGAAAATTTTCAGCACGCTTTTACATCCTCTTTTTTTATTCCCGTTTTTCCCTTTATACACCTCGTCATATCCCCCCCAATTCTACGCCCTTTCGGAGGTGCGATTCAGTGCCTCAGTTTATCCCCTATGGAAGATTTCTGTAATGGGATATCTTTGTCTCCTCCTCTGAGTTTTTCCCGGATTTTTATCTTCGTTTTTACGGGGACCGAACTGACAGCATAGTCTAAAGAGGATTAACCCAAAGGGTTAAGAGTTGAAGAACAACTGAGGGGCTTCAGATATGAAGCCAAGAATTCTGTTAGCTTTATTGCGAACACTAATGCACTGTTGTCTTGGTTTTAAAATTACTGCAAACCCCAAAAATTTCCTGAACCCCTTTTCGCTTTTCAGTATATTAAGATCTACATTATTTATTTTAAAATTTTGGCATGGCTATTTAACTGTCCAACATTTGAACTTTGCATTTGTCAATATTAAAATGATCTGCCACTTCCTCGACCATTGCGTCTTTTCCTTTTAAAATTTAAACCCTGGAGGCTTAGTGTCCTCATTAAATAAAATTGGACGGCCTATTTTGGTGTCATCAGCAAATTTGCTGATGTCGCTATTTATTTCCTCATCTATGTCGTTTATGTAAATTGTGAAAAACCAACGGGCTCAACCCCTGACCCCTGAGGAACACCGTTTGTGACTTTCCCCCCCCATTCTGTTTTCCCTCCCCCCTTTATTTTAAACACCCCTTCTCCCTATTTGTAAGCCTGCCTCCCGGGAAAAAATTTTTTTTCCCCCTTTTTCCCGGGTTTGTTTTAAATTTTTCTTCAATAGCCTCTGGTGTGGAATTTTAAATCAAAAAAGCCTTATTGAAGTCCATAACAAAACTATCATTTTCATTACCAGGGATTACCTTCCTTTCAAAAAACCTTAGTGAAAAAAGTTAGAAAAATTTCTTTAATACAGAAACGCCCCCTTTGTAAAACCGGGGTTGAGATTCTTTTAATAATCTTTTACCTGTCAAGATGGCTACGAATTGCTTCGGAAATTTAAATTGTTTCCCAAAAATTTTTTTTTCCCCCTGGGGGAGGTAAGGCTTTTTTTGGTCTATAGTTTGAAGCCAAGGACCTGCGCCTCCCTTTCCCTTTCGAAGCAGTCCCCAAAAACGTTTCTAATTTTGTCAACCCACTCCTTGGGCTGTGGAAAGGGGTAAATGATTATACAAATAATTCCCCCCTAATGAGATTTTGGCAATTTTTGCAGTCGTAACTAAATACTGCCGTCTATATTTACAGTTTAAAACCCCCTTGCGACTACAAAAACAGGGGCAGCTCCCAGGGTTTTAAAAATTTTGGTTTGAAATCTAACTTATTTCCTGTAGCTTAGCAAAATAAAAACAAATTTTAGATGACTTAATAGCAGCAAAAATTGCCCTTTTGAAGAAGGGTTGCACTGTCTTCTCCCCCGTGGGGAAATCGGTAACACTTTTGCCGTTTTTTACAAACCCTGTTCTTCAAGATTAGTCAAATTTTTTTTTTCCTTTTTCACAATGTACTACAAGAAGGGAAAACACTTCTTTGAAATTTAATTTCTACGGGTGTTTATGGAATTGCCCAAAGAGATCGAGAACGCACTGTTTTAGTTCCTTTTTTTTGGTTAATGCACGTTTTAACACTTTCCTCTAAAAAAGTTTTGACCAACCCCCCTTTGCGGGGGGATCCGCCCCCTTGGAGCGGGCCCCAAACCCGGGGTGATTTCAGCATAATTTTCCATACAACATTTGAAAACAGTATTTTAACACAAAAATCCCTTTATTTCTTGTTATTTATCGATCCCCTTAAGTTATAATTTTTCCCACATGTTTAAAAAAGTGATGCAGGGGTTTTTTCCCGTACTTTTCCCCTACGGGAGAGGGGAATCCCTTTTCTCAATTCTCTGTCACTGCCCATTACCTAACACAACTCCACAAGGGGTGCATACGTGACTTCTGTGACGCCCCCAAAGACAAAAAATGTGTTAAATATTAAATTTTTTGGAAACGGGAAAAAGAGGCTAGCAAACCTCTCTTTGGGGGTGAGTCCCTCCCGGGGGCTGAAAGGGGGTTTATAAAAAACCCCCCCTTTTGGAAAAAATTTTCTCCCATACAAGGGGGTATTTTTAAAAAGGAAAAGATGTTAGTTTAAAATAACAAGCAGGCTATAGACGAAAATTATAGTTACGTACGACTAAGAACAAGCCTTTAACTCTCATAATGCCTTACCTATAACAAACCCAGTGAATCAAAAAAACTTGATTTCCATTAATGGAGGTTTGGAAAAAAAGAGGCGGGGCCTGAGAGTGATGGGAGCGGGGGTTTGTAGGTTTTAAAAAGGGGAAAGGGGTTTGAGAAGGGAAAAAGGGAAGGGTGGTACGGGGGGGAGGACTTTTTGGAACGGTAAAGGGGAGGAAAAGACTGTAAGGGGAGGCGGAGCAAATTTTTAGTTTCATGATTTGGTGGACCCCTTTTTTACATTGTTAGCAGCGGGGGAGCTGGTAAAATAACCCAGAATTCTCGGGGGGGGGTTTTATTTTGACCTTGGGCGGGCACAAACAAGCGTGACGTTTCCCCTTTTACAAACCCTAAAGAGCGTTTCTCGTCACACCCGTAGGTGAATGTTCCCGTCACGCTGTTGGTTTTCAGTGAGTGTTTTCCCGTCACAATTTATGGTGATTTTTTTCCAGTCCCAATGTTTTGTGTTTATTGTCCCCGTCACAATGTCGTGTTTATTGTTCCGTCCAATGTTGTGATGATTGTTCCCTCACAATGTTGTGATGATTGTTCCCGTCCCCCCCAAAGTTTTTGATGATTGTTCCCCTCACAATTTTTGTGATGATTGTTCCCCCCTCACAATGTTGTGAGGGTTGTTTTTCCCTCACAATGTTTTGAATTTTTTTTTTCCCCTCACAATGTTGTGGGTGTTGTTTTCCCCACAATGTTGTTTGGGGATTGTTCCCGTTCCCAAAGTTTTGATGATTGTTCCCCCTCACAATGTTGTGATGATTGTTCCCGTCACAATGTTGGGGATGATTGTTCCCGGGCACAATGTTGTGAGGGTTGTTCTGTCACAATGTTATGGTCATTTTTCCCGGGCACAGTTTTATGAAAGATTGTTACTGTCACAATGGGTTTTGGTCATTTTTCCCGTCACAATATTATGATGATTTTTTTCTGTCCCACTGTTATGGGGCATTGTTCCCGTCAAAAGTGTTTTGATTGTTCCCGACACAAAGGTTTTTTGGGGATTTTTTCCCTCCCCAGTGTTGGATGATTTTTCCAGTCACAATGTTATAGTAAAATGGTTTTCGTCACAGTGTTAAGAAATATCGCTCCCAATATTAATGGTGCTGCCTCAAAAGTATAAGTCTGTGTTTTAAAAAAAAAAAAAACTTCTTCTCCCTGCTGCTTATATCTCATTCTTGTTTTCATCTCTACACACTCCTATCTTCTTGTCTTCCCCACCTGTCTTCATATCTCCCCCTGCTGTCCATCTGTCTTTTCCTCCTGTTTACCTCACTGCCCATCTACCTGTGTTTCCCGTCATTCTGTCTCTCTCTTTCTGTCTTTTAAACCTATCTCCACTTCAGAATGCATTTCTCATCTTCCTCTCTTCCTCTGCCTTCCATCTGTAAACATTTTCCTATTATGTTTACCGGCTTTCCATTCTCCCCTTTCCATCAGTCCCTCTTGATTTTCACTGCTGTCTACTTTTCTCCTGTGTAATTTTGTCACTGCTGTTTACTTGTCAATATGTGTCCTACACCTATCTACCTATTTTACCCTCCTGTATACCTGTCTCCTCACTTTACCTGTCTAGCCAACCACTCTGACTGTCTCCCCTCCCCATGACTACTGCCTGCCTCTACAGTCTGCATGTTCCCAAGAACAGGATCGGAGGGAAGGGGGATACCCAAAATCTCATAAATATAACAAAAAAATTGAAATTCAAGCACATTACCGAATAGATAAAAATTGCGATTTTGGCTTAAATAACAACGCTCTTCTTCCCAAATAAGGCAAGCGAAAATTTGTGTATTCAATAATTTCGCAAAAATCATTCTGAACCTTACGAAAAAAAAAATATTTCATTGTGTTTGTTTATTATTAAATTATTGTAAACTTATATATATATATATAATATATATATATATATATATTATATATATATATATATATATATATATATATATATATATATATATAATATATATATACATACATACATACACACATACAGAGAAAGAGAGAGGTGCCACCTCTAGAACTATACTGGGGACCTTCATCCTCAGAGAAGAGAATTAACGTACTTCAGGGAAAACTCAAGACTTTTCCCGGAACTGTTTAAGTATTTTCTTTTCCTGTTACACCCTATATTATATGTGAACTTTATTTGAAAACAAAATACACTAACGAAGATGCAATACGAAGGAGGACAACGTAAATTATATCTCAGGGTCTACATCTCAAATACTTCATCCAGCTCCCCGGCGTAGGGCCGTGTGCCCAGAATGCTGCAGCAGACATTTTTCCTTTGTTTTGCAACACTGCGTGTCTGAAAGAGGAAGCTGGCCTCTCTGGAATCATTGGTTTCCACGGTGAGTTTCTCACGTAAATCTTTCAGGAATTTTAGAGCACACTTAGCCCATCCTCCAAGGGTTTTCGACCTTACTGGGACGAAGTTATAGCAAGGTACCAGCTCTCTGTATTTGTTGATTATCTGGATCTCCCTGAAGCTGTCGGTACCAGTTCCTTCGGCTTCAGAGTATAGCAAGGAGATGTCAACCAATGTGAAGGCACAATTGTAGCCCGATGCAATCTGTTATGACTATCCGACCAGGGTAGCATAGGTACTCTACTCCATTGGGCGCTTTTGGCATCCGCGGCCGATACTGCAATGATGCACTGACCTCATCATATCTGCATAATCATGCAGAGCAAATTGATCAGCTGAACTGCCGCATTTGGGCACCTTATTCATGAAAATTGGCGCTAGGGGGAAGGGCTACGCCTATCCGAATGGCCCAGCGTGTAGTGCCGAGTGGGCCAAGGAAGACTTAGCAACATTGAAAGGAAATTTCCTGAATGTGGTTCCATCTCCCAAGGAGACGGAGCTTTTTTGTTCTTTCCCGAGGTGTGTATTGACAGTGTGTTGTAGACTTTTTCCATTGATCCGGTTTGTGCTAGTGGATTTTTTGTGTTCTCTTGGATGACTGATTTACCGTGAAAGGTTCAAAGCTGTCGCATTGTTTTATCTGATTCCGATGATTTTTTTTGTCCGTGAGCTTCTATACCACTCCTCAAGCGTTCGGGGACAATCTCCTTTTCCAGTTCACTGAATCATATAAGAGGAAAAATTGAAGTAAGCTACTTGCTTGCCTGTAAGAGTTTCTTGATCCCATTGGTGATCTTCCAGTGCAGATTCATTGCCCATCTAAAGACATATTTCGAGTGCGTCTTATTCAACAAGTGTGTAGATTGTGAAGGAGGTGCACACCTTAAAAATAAGTTAATCTTGTCAGATTAGACACCTTGTGAGGAGATACAGTGCATCAACTGAGCTCCGGATCACGATATTCTCATCCACCATCCTCTCAGGTCATTCAGTTTTTGTTCTTGAGGTCTGTGTCGATGACCTGATGACCCAGAGGTATTTCCCAATAGGTATTGTTTGACAGAGAGGTAGTAGAGGCTTCAGGAATGATTGTACGGCACAGCTGATAAATATTTCCTGTTTGTTAAGACGATTTCACAATTAGAGGGATTGAGAATGAATCCAAAATCTTCACCCTGTCACTAACCATTGTAGGTCCTCTAGCAGGGACTCTCCGTGCTCTGCCAGTGTGCCATCCATCCAGGTACCAGATGCCCTCCAAGCATGACAGAGAAACGTGAGAGAGAGGGATCAATCCTGCAGAACGCCCTCAGTGTAGGTGAATCCAGGCTCACTAAATGCTAAAAAAATGGAAGTTTTGCTATATGCCAGCCCTGTTTTCGAAACAGCTGGCAAGAATCACATCTCTTCACCATATTAAATGGCATTGCCTAAAGTCTGGTTTGACTATGGTCTGTCTTCTGTAAATCCTGATGGTTTTTTAACTGCTGTTTTGGCAAACATACAGGAAGAGTGTTACAACAGAGATTTGCTGATTTTCCCCCCTCCCTTCACCTTCAAAAAGCACATAATGAGCTCCGAAAAAAAAGGGAAGGGGAGTTGAATTCTTCAGGACTCCCTTCACCAGACCAGTTGTTGACGATGGTAAAGCTCTGAAAGGGAAATTAAGCAGCTGCCCAAGCATGGGATTTACCATCTCTTATGATGTGTGTGTGGTCTGATTACAGTGTGAACTCCTGCTAGAAATGATATCTCTTATGAACGTTCTGATTCAAGCAAAATTAACTGTCCAGTGATAGCATCAATCATCAGGGTTGCTTATAAATATAAATAATATATATATAAAATATATATAATATATATATATATAATATAATATATATATATATATATATATAAATATAATATATTATACTTTTACACTTCTCAGTTCATTAATCAGTAGCCGTGCAGTGTTGCATGAATAGCAACAGGAGAAATTGGGGAAAGATTTCTTAGAGAACGGTAGCGTGAATGACACCCACCACAGATCTCTCTGAAGTGAGAGGCATTGTCCATTTGCCCCCCCCCCCCAACGCCCCACCCCATACAGTGTAGGGTTATACAAGGGCCTCCAAGATTGCAGAAAGTGAAAAGTAGTAAAAACTATGAATATTTAATAGCCAGCCCTAAGCTTCTACTCACTGGAACAGGTCATGTGACGTAAAAGATTACGTTACAATAAGTGTATAATGGCACATACAGATGCTGTATTATGATGTAACCTTCCAATTAATAAAACACACGAAATAAATGTGCCATATGTTCAACCTACATGCCCGCACATCCCAGGAACTTCTAAAACTACCAGGAAGTACCTGGAGGATCTAAGCATATCTTCAGCATATGTTCCTTAAGTACTGACGTCCCACTTCCTCAGTATTTTATTAATATAGGCCGGATTGTTTATAAATCTCTCTCTAAAATTCCCCGATTATTCTTACGGTATAATAACTAGCACAATTCTGAATTTTCCGAATATCCTTAACATCACTAAGAGTCCTAAATCTGTAAACGCACTGAAACTAGAATGCAATCACTATATTTCAATAACCGCGTTACCTTGAACCGCTGTAACTAGATGGTTTAGGACCTCAAAGGAAATTAGTCCACCCTGTCGCCCTTCTTGGCTACCCAAATCATCCACACACTCTCACTGCCATGCACAGCAGTTTGTTATTGTATCCATGCCCACCCATACAAAAACGAACTCTCTTGCCTACTTCCATACTACTAGTGTTTATATATATATCGATTATGTTACAGTCGGTGATTGCAACCACTTGGCCTTGTGTACCATGTAGCCTTAGGATACCTTTATGTAATAGTAGTTAAACGGGCTCTACATTATGTCGACGTTCACGACGAACGTAACATGATGTTCAGTGTGCAGACACTGGTCTAACGGCACCAAATCACTTAAGATAAAGATTTACACCCCCAGCCGTGGCTTGTCTAGCATAGTTAAGATCGTTTTGCAACTAGTTTAGTGGTTTACTAAATTAAGTTGTTAGTAATATAATAATAATTAATAATAATAATAGTGGTTGATCATGGATAATTATGATAGTAATGGCTTTAAAAAGAAAAAAATCAGGAAATGCCTAGTTAATAGAAGAAAGAAAAGCCTGAATAGGAGAATTCACACAGGCATATTAAAAGACACTGAGAGTATTTCCTAAATATTCTAGAAGCTTCTGCGAAATCGGGTATTACCGGTTGACAAACTGAGGGACTTATTCCTTTTATGTCATTAGTTAGAAGATTGTTCATATTAGCTGCATTCTGTATGTGGACGATCCACTCTAGTAATGTAACTTCCATTGTCACATGACCTGTTCCCAGGGCTGGTTATTAACTATCTCCTAGTTATTTTACCTCATGCTATCTGCAAACACTGGGACCTACTCCACCAGTCCCCACATAGGGGTGGAGGGGGACCGGTGTGTGGTTGGCATTCCACTGGGTCTCTCTCCGTCAGTAATGTATTGGCTGGCGCAACCGAGCTACCATACTCTGTAAAGACTTAACCCTGTTTCTCCTGTTGCTGCCTTGCAACATTGCACAGTTCCTGATGCTGCACTGAGAAGTGTGAAAGTATAAAAGCAAAGGATTTCCACCCTCCGTGCCTTGTCTTTATATATATAAATATATATATATAATTAAATGCGCGCAAGAGTAGTGAAAGTGACAACATGATGCAAACCAACCACAGAGGGAAATGAGTGATAGCTGGTAGGCCTATCGCAATACATCAACATCATCGTCAGAGCTTGCGAAGTTGCAGAAATGAGTAGTAATTTCAGCAAATTAGTTTCCGTGGGTCCTTGCCAAGAGTGCCTAGTGCCATGGAGATTTTTGTATTATAGGCAAAAAGAGAAAAGTCAGAGCCCATAACTAAGTAATTTAGTGATTATGTAACTAAATTAACATTGGTAACATCTATTATCAAGAATTATCAGTCGGACTTAATTAAAAAAAATAAGGAATTCAAATTCTGAATAAAGCTGTGTCTGGCATTTTCCTTAGAAAATTTCGACAACAATTAAATAAAACCGAAAATCTAGTTGGTAGACTCAGGTCGAACCTCAACAGGTGGAGCAACCACCCAGTTTCCTATGTGTTGGAACCCTGACACGTAAGGCAATCCATGGCAATCATATAAAAATCAGGTTTCAGATTGTGCAGATAGCCCTCAATTATAAACGAATCGAACTTACCCACACCATCATTTAATAACGAAAGTTTTATCGTGGTTAATAATTACAGACTCAAGAATATTTTCTTTCTACCATAAGTACAACGCACATTGACTTTTGCCTCAGATCATTTGGCAGATTATTACACAATCGTGTGTGTTTGAATATCGCACTAGATTCCTTGAGCTGTCCTTACTGAATACGGTGTTCAAGTATTCCTAACATATAGAGGTTTTGCCATCTGTCCCGACATACGAAAGGTTTGCCATCCTCAACCACCTACACCATGGTGTTGGAGAATTCTTGTTCAACATACCTAAAACGGTGCGTAATTAAAACAACCTGTATACTGATGTCCCTTTAAAGGCATTAAGCGAAATGATAAATCTTATTGTATGGTAAACAAGCGCATACCTGTTATGACACGTTTTCTTAGGTTCACATCCTATGAATAAGTTTTTCTAGCTGCAACCAAACACTCTCCCAAAACTCAAAGATTTTCCTAATTTCCTCATGTATGAACTCAGTGCTACAATCACGCTGTAAGTTGCATCAGCAGAGTTCAAACGGGGAGAGAGAGAGAGAGAGAGAGTGAGAGAGAGAGAGAGAAGAGAAAGGAGAGAGGGGCATAAATCAAATAAATATAACGAAACTTATGAGAAAAAAGTTTTGAATAACAAGCACAATCAAACAGTTAAAATTAATTATAATTCATTATACATCAGGTAAAAAATGAATAAGATAATCACATCATTATAATACAAACAAATACTTGAAGAGCAAGGAACTGTGAATCCAGTATAGGAAGAGGGAGTGAGGGGTGAATATAATGACTCACTAAGCCAGCATTTGTAGAAGGTGGCTAGACAGCCGTGGGCAGAGGATGAAGTGCAGCCCCCACCTTAATTAAGCCTTGATAAAGAGCTAACCTAGCTAGCCAACTGATTTTAGTTCAGCCATGAAGCTAATTTTCTCGATGAATCCCTAAGATAACCGTGGGTAAAGACTGGATGTTCATAAAGATGCAACAGGATTGTAGTAAAAAATTGAGTATATCCAGAGGGTGGATAGAAGCCGAAGGCTGCTTCCTCTGCCTTTCCTTATAACTGATAAATGAAACCATCTCCAAGTTAGTCACGCTGAAACTTGAACAGCACTTGCAATGTCTGGGGAACCAGCATCAAAGTGCTGCCAGAACTGCTTGTCTGAGGGATCAGACATGCAATGGCTGCTTAGCCACTTGCTTGTCTGAGGATCTGACAAGCAAGTGCTTCCAGCACTGCTTCTGAGGGATCAGACATGCCAGTGCTGCCCGCACTGCCTTGGCTGAGGGATCTGAACTTGCAGTGTCTGGGAAGAAATGAAACAAAGAATATAAGAATATGCCAATTCAAATGGGTGGCTAGTACAGAGCCCAAATTTAAGCGAATAAAAGAAATCTGTATTCATCTAGGATACGCTTATTGAAATAGATTTAGCATCTGCACTAATACTCCTATAATAATCCAGAACTGCGAAACAACTAACAGATTACTAACCAAAGCCAAAAAAACTAAATGTCTTAAAACAGAACCCCAATATCCCAATGGTACTTACGAAGACAACAGCTTCTGAGAATCAAGAAGAGTTATTATTCTGCTGTTGCTACGTTGTGTTGCTATTGCCTGCTGTTTTGTTGGTACTACTTCTTTTTTTTTTCACTTTATTCTTTTGAAGCGCTACGGACTACGAGGTCTGCTCCCAGCAGTCGGGGTGACTATTTTGTCCAGATCTGAGCGGATAAAGGAGCCAGCACGTTTCTCAAAAGAAACTAGAATTAAATGTTCCCCATTACGTCAAGAGGACCCCCTCATAACTAACTGGAGAGAGCCCAGACACCCGCACCCAGAACCCGTCAACAACCAGGGGACAGTTTGAATGTATGGCCCCCTAATCAATTACCCAGTGGCTGTGCCACACGGACGAGCGCTACTGGAAGGGAAGAATGTGTTGCTGAAACTCCAAACATATGCCGAGTTACACGTCCGCGCTGGACAAATGCTGGCGTAGAAGATCAGAAGTGAGGGACCAACATCTGGTTACACAGGGGGAAAAAGAACGCAAGAAGAGCAAGTAGGGTGAAATTAACAAGAATCAAACTGAACACTCCTCTCTCAACCCACATTTGATAATGACAGGCAGAGTAAACGAAACAAACACCGGGAAAAAAGTCAGCAAACTACAGAACTGCCAATCATTACACAAGAAAATAAGTTTCAAGTGAATCAGATGCTTTTTGTTTTACATACATCTGCACTAACTACCTGCTTGTCTTCTCCTTGTGTCTCCTACAGAAACATTCAGGGAACTACAACTATCACCACAATATATTTAAAGACATTTTTTCTCAATTTTTAAAAATATAATTTTTTCATTCATTTCATTTAATCCGGTGAAGAGATAAAAATTTAGTATAAACGGAATATTGATTGATAGAGAGAGAGAAGAGAGAGGAGAGAGAAGAGAGAGAGAGAGAAGAGAGTACACATACAAAATAAAATTAATTACAGGCTTAATGTATTTAAAATTGACACAATAGATGCTTGCAGCTAACAACATGTCCACTGGTCAGCAAGTCGGACTTAATAACTGGAATACAACCAATCAAACTCATTTGAGGTGACTGAACAATACAGTTTAAACATTTTTTCTGGAACACTGGACCTCTACTTTGCAGCTTCAAATGCGTAATCACACAGACGCAATGCCACACACCGTGTAATCGGTGTGTGAAGAGAGAGGACAGACACCACACACACACACACACACACAAACCTGGAACGCAAACATGGGACTTACACACATCCGCAGCCTCGCGTCGAGTCGGTCCAATGTTATTTTCCCAGTGAGCCTCAGTACAAGCAAAAATGTCCTAGTTATGAGCCTGTCGGTCTAAATTTTGGTGATGAAATGCGTCCATCTCGTATTTGCATATTTAATAAGAGTCACAAGATTTTTCTTAATATTCGTAATTTAGTAACCTGAGGACCTCACGTATTCCAAAGGTTCCAATATCAAGTTTAAAAAAATTACCTCCACTAATGAAGGTAAACATTCGACTTCATGATGTTGACAGATACACTGGTAATCCCTCTTCAGTAATAGAATGGATACTTAATGGAATGAGATATCCGACAAGTTGGTATTCCCCGAAAATGGACTTTCATGTAATTGCCTAATTTTCTTTTTATTCCTTTTGCGACATATGTTTTGTCTTTCCTCCATAACTCGAGAACGACTCATCCGATCAACTTCAAATTTCCAATACTTGTATTCATAATTAAAATCTGTGTTTGACTATTTTTAGGTTTATCAAAAGTTAACTCTCAAAATAATTTACTTTAATGTGGATTATCATATGTTTACTTTCAAGGTAAATGTTAAAATAATCGTACATGTGTAACAAAGTGCAATTAAAGCTTCCTTAATTACTTACTAGAAATTCTTACTTTAATTAGGAGGACATAAAAAATAGGATTGATTTTGTAATGTCTCTTCTGATGGTTTTTTTTTACTGAGAGTTTTGAATTAGCTTATGGGTTTTTTTTTTTCCTAACCTACAATTGAAGAAAATAAGATTTATTTTCCATTGATGAGTTGTGCATCTCTCCTCAGATTCACTTCAATCAATAACCACAATATTATAAATTGTTTTGGAATGCTCTTTTCTGTGTGTTCGTAAGATACACAGGTTGGGGGTTATGCCAATTAGTTATCAAATTAGATTTCCTTTCAATTAAAATCATAACATCATTCTCAAGTGACAGTAGTGTTTTGAAAAAGAATACAAATGAGAATACTGACAAAAAAACGCCTAGTAGAGCTTTCCTTTCTCAAACGAAGACTGACTTTTCTATTTTCAGTTTTGTTTGAATAGATTTTAGCTGTGTGAGTTTTAGTTAGCCTTTTTTACCAAAGGAATTGGTTATTAATTTCCAAATTGATACATGTAAGGCTTCTTCTGGTTGGCTTCAAATTTTATGTGACAAAGTAACTTCATTATGAACTTCAGCTACACACACACCATTGCAAGTTTTATAAACGTTGAGGAGGCAGAGGAACCGAAATACCATCTATTTTATAGGTGGATGTTAGTGAGTCCGAGTAACTGAAAGACAAATAATTCTGATAATATATGGGAATTTTCCCATTTCTTTTGGGAGATTCTAAAGTGAAGTTGTAAATGTTGATTTAGTAATTTGTGAGGGTATATAAAATAATTAAAAGTTAACATGGAAATGAGTAACGTGATGAGAGAAGCAAAATTAGTTTAGGCAATGAGTGTCGGGATATTAAGTTGAAAGAACGGAGAAAGTGAATGTAACTAGATATTTTGGAATGGATGTATAGTTAGATGGGTCTGTGAAAGAGGAGATGAACCATAGAATAATAGAGGAATTAAAAGGTTGATGGTGTACTGAGGCGTCCGTGAAAACAGATTTTGACTATTCAAAAGGGAAAAGGCGCCCCACAGCAAAGATTTAACTACCTTTAATACAAATTGAATTTTAGAACACAAAAAAGATAGAAGACATTGTGTTGCTACGAGAGGAATAATGTATTGTGGGGAAGAGATTGAGGTGGTGTAGCCATTAAAAAAGAAGCAGAATAGGGTGTCAAAAGTGTATAAGTCCGAACTGAGTCTTGAAGGTGAGAACAACAGTGAGATGCACTCTGGTGGAGAGGTTAGAATGTTGCATTTCGGTCACTTAATTTGTGATGTTTTCAAAATTCTGTCAAAACAGATATTGAATAAATGATAGTGAACGTCTTTTTTTTTGGAGGGGGGTGAGAGGTAGGGTCTCGTTCTACCTTGGTGGGAGACAGTCTATGTTGGGAAGATATTTCATTTTTGTTCCAGGGCCATGATTATTGCAAAGTAATAATCCTAATGAGTGTTTGGAAGGCATCTGACACTCGAGATTGTTGCACTGCCTGAACCTCTTGTGCATTTAGAAAGACACTAATAATTAAATATCTCCCTCTTGCGCCTAATTCAATACAATTAGGGGGGATTGTTGCGTCTGAAGCTGAGTTATAATAATAACAATAATAAAAATATATTTTTTTTTCTACAGGTACATGACATCAGTGACATACTACTATATAGAAAGCCGCTTGTTATGTTAACATTTCGGGTATATTAGGTCAGTTTTGTCTTATGGAAACACGTCCTAAATGTTATCACACCTAACCGAAATTCGCAACTCCGGACCTCAAGTCTAGCGACTGAGCTAGCTAAGGGTACTGCACTACAGCTACAGTCCACATTACTGTTTTACAGGTGAGGTGACTGACTTCATTTCAGATATATACGAAGATATTCACCTCAACCTCAGTTTTATAGGTAGAGATTATTGAGCAACATGCTCAGGAATTTTAAGAATTGTCTATATCTTAGTCGCACGACGCCAAAATATTCTAGTGTGGGATTCCCTCTGTGCTCCCGGGCCCTCACTTGGGCAGCTCGACAAACCGTTCTTGCCGCAAAATTCATTATTAAATATTCTTTTAATTCTTTCTCTTTATTATCTTTTCCTATTTCTCCTTTGTCTCTTATTCATCAATTGTGAACGTTTTAGTCTCACCAGTTACTATCTCGGTACGACCTATCTCTAGCTCCAGTTTTTAATCATACCATGGGTGGGGGTAAGAACCCGCGATCAAGTCATACAACTCCAGACCGACGCATTTATGACTCCTCTGATCAAGGTTGTCATTACGCCCCCGTGGTATGGTTGGTTTGCAATCCTGTCATTGTGATTTCCGTGAGTCCCGAGTATTCTTTATCATAATAATTCTATCTGATATTCATAAACTGATTCCTGAAAACTCGCATTATATTTTACTTAAGGGCACTAGGTTTGGGTTATTTAGAACCTTCATGATCGTCGACTGGTCCAATAATTTTCCGGTGTGTACTATCAGAAACTGAAGAGAGTACTATCAGTGAAGTGTAACTTAATCGTTTGACAAACACTGATTATGTATAACTTAAACAAAACTCATTCACTTACTAAGGTCAGACAGTACTTTTAGATAGTCTTACATTAAAATTCATGGCTTGTCTATCTCTAAGTTTACTTAAAAATTCGTAATTTTTTTCGTTATTTTTATCCCCAGGTAGTTATTTTTCTGTTGATATCTAAGAAAGTGGGTAATAAATAACTGTATATAATAATTGCAAGCACAATTACGGCAAGAACAAAGTGAAATTAACAAAATAAGCTCACTAAAAATTTGGTAACCTACAGATAGGTACGGTATCTAAAATAGCAAGTAAAGTATCGGCAGGCAAACTTTGCTGATAGAAGTCAAGAAGAGAAGGTCTTCCTCTTTGTCCTCCTTCAAACCAGGCATCCCATCCCCATTCTTCCTCCACCACTCTCTATTAACTCCCTAATGCTCTTATTCCCTCTTACCCCTTGCTCTTCATTCAACCTCTTTTTTTCTCCCCTTTATCTATTTTCACTCTCTCTCGCTTCCTCTGCTTACCGTTCATCCCTCGAGCAAAATACAATATGAGGCTGATGAGTCATGCGAGCTAAAGGGTGATGGACTGTGTTTTTTACAACATTGGTTAACGCAAACTTACAAAACCTGAGAAGCAGGCTAGGATGTAAGTGAAGTTTTTTCTAATGGATAAAGAAAGTCTTAAAAAAATTAACATTTATATGAAGGAAAGGCAAAATAAACAAAAAGTGATCTAGATTAGAGGTGATGAAAAATGCAAGTTTACTGAAACGCCAGCTTGTTCCACTATTGATTCAGACCAGTCACAGGATTCCTTGTCTAGAATGAGGGAACCCTTGCACGCTGCCAGCCCTCACAAGGCAAACTAACACATTTACCCAGCGAAAATTACATACAGTATACTATGATTTGTTGCTAACATCAACCCAAATAACAGAATCCAAAAAATCAACTACACACGTACCACAACATGGAGCCTCAGAGCAATCACTCGTGCAGAATGAATCTTCATATCAAATATCAACAATGGACAGAGCTCATCAGATCACACTACAAACAAATAATTAAAAGATATATTTTGCAAACTTAAAATTGTCCAGTATCGAAATCATATCATTCTACATAACAACTCATAACAAATGAGTAAGAAGCCTTCTGAATGTCGTGAATGGAAGCAAATTTGTATCTTAGTAAAATAAAGCTATTGACGCAGAATACAATTCTATGTTTTATTGACATTAAAATTTTAAGAAAATAGCAATACTTCTCTTGCAATGTAAATTATAGCAAAATACTAACAATTAATAGTGTCAGTCAGACACCAAACTAATGTTTTTCTAGAGTTTGGCACAGCACGAAATTTTGTCAATATAATACCTAAATTTGACGAAGTTTTAAGTCGCCACCATAAACACGAAACATCTCCAAATGCCAAACTTGTCACAACAAATAGAGAAATATAATCTACTCACCAAACAAATTAAGAATAACAATTTCTAATTTAAATGCTGTGTGCAAGTCTGTCTACCAGACAACTGTAAGACACTATATCAACCAAATAACAACACCTAACTCTCCTTGAATGCTATAAAGCACATATATATTTTATAATTAAATTAAAACGCAGGAAATGAGACCGAGATTTTCTTTCATCGTTCCAGCATCATCAGTATCCAGAAGGGAAAAACCTGGTGAAGAAACAAAATAATAAACAGCTCAGCAGACCATCCTCGTGGAAACGTGTTTATAGAAGGGCTCTTGTAACTTGTCTTTATCTTGACCAATACACAACCGCACATAGGAGACTTCAACGTATGACATTGTGGGCCTCTGGACCCTTAATTAGTAGAACAACCCGCAAAATCCGACACATCGATGCCATAAAATGTGAAAAGAGATTCAGAGATGAAGCCAGACACTCAACAAACTCTACATCTAAAAAATTAATATAATTAATGGCGTCAAACCAAGGAATTCTTCAAGCTTAGCTTTCCTGTGTAACACTTCCTCATTTCCATCCTGTTTCATCACAGAGCTGTTTAGACTGAAGATTGCAGGAGACAAGAATCTCTGAAGTTGCAAGTATGCAATTTCTGAAAGTCTACATAGAATTTGAACAAACTAATAGATAAAGTGTTGGGGTTTGACTGTTTCATTAGATAAACTAGCACTAAAAATCCCAGAATTTGCAGGGGCCTTTACAAACATTTGTGATAACACCCCCAAGCCCTAATTAGCGGAAAGGTTTTCCAGCACATTGCACTCAGTACAACGAGGTACAGGATTCTTCTAACAGCAGTGAATATGATTGAGTCCAGGTGTGCGCTACCCTTAGTCTTTCGAAATAAAGGGTCAGAAACCAAGTTCATGCAGAACTCTGTACGCCCTGCAATTAGTCTGTAGATCCAAGTGATGCAGTTTTTTTTCCCATTACCAAACCCATACATAAACCCCAAAAAGGTCACTGTTACAAAAAGTCCTCCTGTAGAGAGTACTCATACAGTAAACTTTTCAATAGCATGAGACTCATATTACTAATTATTTGAAAATTATGTATAGTACCAAAACTAACAGTCTATTTTCTGTACGAGAACTGGACTAACTACTGATTTTTTTTTATGGGAAACTTTGTACAGTGGGCATAATGTTCTCACACAGTACGTGATCTGGGAGGCAAGGTGAACAGAACCAGTTATACCATCAAGGAATAGTTAGGAAACAACCAGATTGCTGTTCTTTAGCGAGGTACATGAGGATATTACAAGGAGAAGGAAAACTGTAAAGTAAACTGTAGAAGAATGGTTCCAGAGAACCGACGATGTTGTTGACTTATACCACATGTGCAACTCTTGGTATCTTTATTGAGGAAACGTTTCGCCCACAGTGGTCTTCATCATCATCCATACAAAGGAGAAACTTGGAAGAACTGAGGAGAATAAGGTAATCATCCCGCAGCCTTGAACTTTAGTGTTCACAGCACGTGGTGAACGATCTGTGACAACTAACTCCGTATGCGGGGACTGTTACCTCATCTTTTGTATATAGTTCAACAGTCTTCCATTATTGTCCTAGAATCTGTATGATAAAGCCACGGATGGCTAAACCTACAATAAAGATATCCAGATTGCACATGTGTCTTAAACATTCATCTACCATCCTGCAATGACACTGCAACTTCTTGGGATCTTAATACTGGAATCCTCACTTGCCTAACCCTTGGCACGACCGACTTCCACATGGACAAATGTGACCACCCCCTACGACTGCTCACCTCTCCTGCCTACGGTTTATAAGCTGCTTCTCCGCTCATATGCGTATTCTATGCAAGATGAAGACTGACCACATCAACTCAAGCCTGAGGGGACTGATTACCTCATTCTCCTCCTGTTTCTTCAGTTTTTCTCCTTTGTATGGACTGAAGAAGCAGCCACTGTTGGTGCGAAAGGTTTCCTCAATAAAGATACCCAAGAGTTGCACATGTGCCTGTAATTCAAAAACACTGTAAAGTAACAAAAGAGAGGTAGCTTGAACACGCAGAACAAGCGACATACATGAGATAGACGTGCATGCGGTAGTAACAGGAGAACGAAGAGAGAGACAGATAGAGAGAGAGAGAGGAGAGAGAGAGAGAGAGAGAGATACAAGCGAGAAGCCACGCAGTATCAGCGAAGTATGTGAGGCGTGCTGACCCTATGTTTAAGCCGAGATCTGTTACGTTCTTTACCTAACGTAATTGGTGTGTGCTCGAGCAGTGTCCTCTTGTTGTCTCTCACTAGCACTCAAATCTCTCCTTCAACCTCTTCCCCTTTATCCTTGCCCCCTTCCATCCCTCTCCTCTCAATTGCTCTCTCCATCTTCTTTCCCTCCATCCGTCCCATCCCATTCTTCTATCCATCTACCATGATGTCACAATGGAAAGAGTGTAGTTTTAATAATCCTTTCTACAAAAATAATCAGCTTGCAAACGCCGTTTACTGTAGTAGAAACTTGAAAACAATATGTGTAATAACTCCTCGTGTAATCGATATTCTTTAATATTCCATTAACTAAACAGCTTAGGTAGGAATAGTTTTCCCACCGAAATGTAATCTAATTAACAGGTGACATATACCTTGATGACCTGCTAGAAAGTAAATACGCTTTAAGGGTTCCAAAAACCAAACAATCATCTTGAGATTTGTCTCCAAATCAGAATGTATTTGGCTCTCATTTATATTCACAATCAGAGGTCACTTTAAATCACTTTTTTCTGGGATAAAAAACGGATTAACGACTGGTGGTGAATTGGGTTGAAAAGAGCCTCAGTGCCCCACTGAGCTTATTAATAATGAATTAAACCCATTTAACTCGACTCAAGGAGAGCGAAAAAATCATGATGTTCTATCCCACTGTAACATACAATCCTACAAGAACATGCACCCCCAGTCCGAGAGCAGGTGTTGTACGTGTCGATGACATACAGTTTTGTGGGTGCCTCAGAGCTAATTCACATTTCCTACTCCCCGTTTGGTGTACTACCTCCACGAGCAGAAAAGTTAGTATTTATATAATATTAATAATTGATTTAACACACCATTTTGCTAATAATGTTTGCAGTAAATTTGAAGCTTCGTTTTATAGATAATCAAAAAACTTCAGGACAGAAGCGCTTTCACCTGCAAGATCTGTCACCTGCCGATCTGTCACCTGCAGATCTTCACCGTGCAATCGCCATGAAGCTTAATAAACAATAACAGTTATCATTAAGTATTCTGCATTTTCTTAATAATGTTGTCGTAAAGCTTCCTCTCCTCCTATGTGCGGCTAATTTTGTGTAATATTTCAGTAAATGTAAAACCATGATTATAGGATTCTAGACATAGTAACATGCAAGAGAGGACGTTTTCGCTTGTAAATCTATCAATCCATACAAGTGAAAACAACTTTCAACTTATAGTAAACCTATTTTTTTTTTCGTAAATTATGTAAGTAGGTATTCTTGTCTAAAGAGCCTTCTGCTGATGATTTTTTCCTTAATGATAATCCGAGTTCATCAGTGATTACAATTATGTTGCTACAGTTATTTGCAACTTAGAATTTCTCTCATCTTGCAGCTTGAATAAATTATTTCTGTCGTTCTCCTCTGTACTGCTCAATGAGTTTGTTTTTGTTCCGTAACTCTTGTTCCCTTCCCTAAATTCGTATCCCAATAACTTTCTGTTCTAACTCTCCTTAATACTAGGTCCTAAATCCCGGTTGCTCCTCCCTATTCCCCTGTAGAGGGTTAGCAATAAAACCCTTACAGGGTTACTATTACTAACCCTGTACCTTCCTATTGTTTTCTTCCCTATTATTACTCCCAGTACTTCCTGTTGTTCCCTCATCTTCTACTGTTTTGCTACCTTCCTTTACAGCTACGCCCCGGTAACTTTCTGTTGTCCCTTACTACTACTACACTATAGTACTACTACTACTACAACAAACCGTAACATCCTTTTTACCTCTCATACTACTACCCCTGTAACTTCCAATTGTCCCTCCCTTTGTAACTATTGATAGTCTCTCCTCCCCTACATACCTTGCCGATCGCTGCTGGTTGTCTGTAGGACAGAAAAATTCAAGAATAAACAACTATCAGAAATATTGAGATATCATATGAAGCTGAATAAATTAAAAAAAGCATAAATGAAGCAGCTAGCCTTTGAGAATATTTTTTGTGTTCCAGCAACGAACTCCGCAAAAGCGCGCTTACAGTTTTCTTTGCTATGCAACAACTTAAAAGGTATCTCACAAATTCCCAAAGTAAAAGTTGAGGGTTTAATGGGTTTAAAGCCTATCACCTGCACTAGGTGTCATGAGGAACACTGTAACCTTTTCATCACGTACCAGTCAAAAGACATTACTCACAAATATGGCCATATTTGGATTGAACATAAACACGACAATATAAATTGAGATATATATTCTTCCGTGTACATGCAACAGTTGCCCTCCACAGCACACACACACACACACACACACACACACACACACACACACACATCACACACACACTCACACCAAAGGGGATTTATACATCGGAATATACAACAACTATCAAGGTCAAAAAGACTAGAATCTTTCTCAATCTCTAGCCTCACGATATCTCTGTGAGAAATGCTTGGTTCCAAGTTTCTGTAGCCACAATCTATTGAATCTGCCACCTATCAACAATCACACAGAATTTACCTCTTAGCGTCGTCACCGCTCTCCTGCACTTACTTTACTTTCCCTTCTTGCTGAGTGGTTCCTCTTTTAGCCCAACTGTCCATTCACTTTTTTGACAGCAACACATTTACTAGCACAAACTCTGATGACGCCTCTAGTACTCCTTCACACCCTTTCTACCTCAATCTCTTGCTACCCTCTACCCCTGCACTATCGCACTGCCCCGTGCGCTCCCATGATCTGATGAGGCAACCCTCTCCCTCTTGCTACCCGATACCCCTGTATCCTACCCTTCCCGCGGCCGCTGTATGACCCTTGTAGGTTGGCACTTCTTTTTATTTATAATAATAATCTCCATCTATCAATAAATTAATTACTGCTGACTATTCATTGCCCTTGAACTTTTCAGCAAGGTTCTTACATTTTTGCTTGAAAACTAAATTTGATTGAACTATATTTAAACTGTCAGGTTAAATAATATTTTAAGATATTTCCAATCAGTCTTTTAAGTCATTCAATAAAGATTAAAATTTATTAACGTTACCCAGTCCATTCCGTTCCAACACGAGACTGGCTAAATTGAATTTTGAAAAGTCGCAGATGAAAACTCTTAAAAGGGAAAGTTGAAATACATCGAAAATTGCACAAGAACTTGACATGTTAATTAGTCTAATGAAAGGAAATTAATGTAAAAATAATATCTGAATGAAGCAAAGTTCTTTATAAGAATAAATAGATTAAATAAAGGAAAAATGACAAATAATGAGAAACCAAATAAGTATTTTACGGGATATAAACTATAACAAAGAAGAAACCTTATAATAAAGTTTTTGATCATACTTGCAGGTTATGTCAAACAAACTGATAAATCAGGTTAACAAGGAATGACGTTTTTAGTCTTGCAAGGAAAACACAGAAATAAGCGTAATAAACGTACGACCCTTGACAATAATGAAAAAAAAAATACAGTTTTATAAAAATAATTCGTTTTATTTGATTTAAATACAGTAGTTAACATAAGATGAGGAGAAGTTATTTTAAGAATCTACAAGACTGAGTAGGGACTTATTACCAATTCCTTTTTGTATATAATTTTCTCCAGTCTTCACATATGTCCCTACAGCTGTATTGATAAAGACCCTAGTTGACAAAACATCTGCAAATAAAATACACACAACTGTTTGCACGCATTGTTTAAAACTTATATGTCTTGAATCAGCAGAATGCAAGTGTTATATGGACTTCGAATGTATTTATAAAACTTTAATCCAATGAAATGAATTTACCCACTTTCTTGGATCGAACCTAAATGCCCCCCATGAGTTTTAGTTATATGAATAAATCTCATAATATTAAGCAATATAAGCACTAAGACCCCTAGCGTTTAGTGTTTTTCCATAAATATAATAATATTATGTCAGTAATATCAAGACTGTTGTTGGTATCCAGCACTGCATTACTCTGCCTTCTTTATCACTAATTTAATTTAATATCAAGATTGTTTTGGTATCCAGCACTGCGTTACTCTGCCTTTGTTATCACTAAATTTAATTAATATCAAGATTGTTCTTGGTATCCAGCACTGCGTTACTCTGCCTTTGTTATCACTAAATTTAATTAATATCAAGATTGTTCTTGGTATCCAGCACTGCGTTACTCTCCCTTTTGTTATCACTAAATTTAATTAATATCAAGATTGTTCTTGGTATCCAGCACTGCGTTACTCTGCCTTTTTTATCACTAAAATTTAATTAATATCAAGATTGTTCTTGGTATCCAGCACTGCGTAACTCTGCCTTTGTTATCACTAAATTTAATTAATATCAAGATTGTTTTTGGTAGCCAGCACTGCGTTACTCTGTCTTTGTTATCACTAAATTTAAATTAAATCAAGATTGTTCTTGGTATCCAGCACTGCGTTACTCTGCCTTTGTTATCACTAAAATTTAATTAATATCAAGATTGTTCTTGGTATCCAGCACGCGTTACTCTGCCTTTGTTATCACTAAAATTTAATTAATATCAAGATTTTCTTGGTATCCAGCACTGCGTTACTTTTGCCTTCTTTATCACTAAGTTTGAGTAATATCAAGATTGTTCTTGGTACCAGCACTGCTTTTACTCTGCCTTCTTTATCACTAAGTTTGAGTAATATCAAGATTGTTCTTGGTATCCAGCTCTTGCGTTACTCTGCCTTTGTTATCACTAAATTTTAATTAATAACAAGATTGTTCTTGGTATCCAGCACTGCGTTACTTGCCTTTGTTATCACAAAAATTTAATTAATATCAAGATTGTTGTTGGTATCCAGCACTGCGTTACTTGCCTTTGTTATCACAAAATTTAATATTAAATTTCAAGATTGTTTTTTTGGTATCCAGCACTGCGTTACTCTCCCTTTGTTATCACTAAATTTAATTAATATCAAGATTGTTCTTGGTATCCAGCACTGCGTTACTCGCCTTCTTTATCACTAAGTTTTGAGTAATATCAAGATTGTTCTTGGTATCCAGCACTGCGTTACTCTGCCTTTGTTATCACTAAATTTAATTAATTCAAGATTGTTCTTGGTATCCACCCACGGCGTTACTCTGCCTTCTTTATCACTAAGTTTGAGTAATATCAGATGTTCTTGGTATCCAGCACTGCGTTACTCTCCCTTTTGTTATCATTTAATTTAATTAATATCAAGATTGTTCTTGGTATCCAGCACTGCATTACTCTGCCTTCTTTATCATTAAGTTTGAGTAATATCAAGATTGTTCTTGGTATCCAGCACTGCGTAAATTGCTTTCTTTACCCACTAAATTTAATTAATATCAAGATTGTTCTTGGCATCCAGCACTGCGTTACTCTGCCTTTCCCTTTATCACTAAGTTTGAGTAATATCAAGATTGTTCTTGGTATCCAGCACGGGCGTTACTCTGCTTCTTTATCACTAAGTTTGAGTAATATCAAGATTGTTCTTGGTATCCAGCACTGCGTTACTCTGCCTTCTTTATCACTAAGTTTCAGTAATATCAAGATTGTTCTTGGTATCCAGCACTGCGTTACTCTGCCTTCTTTATCACTAAGTTTCAGTAATATCAAGATTGTTCTTGGTATCCAGCACTGCGTTACTCTGCCTTCTTTATCACTAATAGTTTGTTGATGTTTGAATTAGTTTAAGTCTTTATATCTGTTAGCATATAACTTTTTATTCCATCCCATTCTCCCTCTTTGTTCCATCTATTTTTCACACTTCTTTGTTTAACGATTTCACTTTCCATTTCCGTCTCTTAATCCTCTTCCTCTCTACCCTTTTTCATTCCCCTTCCCTCTTCTTTTTTTACACTAGGATTTTACAGGGTTATGTTAAGAATTTCTACTTTTATTTACAAATTAACAGCTGTTACCTACCTCAGCTCATTTCAAAAGTCTTTTTCTTGATTAAAAAAATATACAAATATTAAATTTTAATGATATTGGTGCCATCTGTGAGTTAAATTTTTTAATTTTGGGTTTCATCTTACTTCATTTCGTCGATGTCATTATGGCAGTGCGAATATGTTCCAGACTCTGTCTTTCCCTGGAATATATGATCTCAAATGAAATGATATTCTTGGGAAGGATGCAACCACAGTTAGCTGCTGTTTGCAGTCCGCCCAAAAACAACCCCTTGATTACTCACACTCATTCTTTTTACCCATGGAATTTATTACCTAAAATTGCTAAAACGCAAAATATTTTCTCGACCTTCCTTCGACCCTTGGAGCATTCCTGTGACGCTCCTTTGGGTCTCAAGCCAGAATTTAGGAGCCACTGGTCTTTTTTGTTGTGTAGAAGCTGTTTTCGCTGACCACGCACTGAAGCCAAGTGCGGTTACGTTAACATCGTTGGCCTTGTACATAACAGTAAGGCCACCCAATCCCTCGGTTTTGAAGGCTGTGTGAAATAACCGATCATTCGAGTCGGGGGTCCGGGCAAGAGATAAGCCGTCTTGCTCTGTTCTCTATTCTGTCATGAAGTCGCAGGTGAGATGGAGGGTGGCAATTCAAGAAAGTGGTGAGTGTACTCAAGGCTGTGAGCGTACTTGTACCTCGTACAGAATTTGCAACCCCTACTGTCTAGCAGATGTGAGGTACGTCCTAGTGATGAAAGCTTCCTGGCCACCTTGTTTGAGAAATTTACTACATGGTTCTTCATAGTCTGGAATCAAATTTCATCCCAAGGATATCTACATCTTCCCCGGTTACTAACACACACACATTTTTCATTCTTTAACACTGCTCCAGCATTTATAATCATGGTGCCTAGAGTCAATCATAATTTGTGTTTTTTTCAAAAACAATGTAACCTGTTATCGTTTTCCTAGGCTGGTAAAAGGCTTCAAGCTGGTAATTAATATAACTTAGAGCAGTTGGCATTTTCTGGACTTGGCTTAGTAAAGACAGACTACAGTCGTCAGAGTATGCATGTGATTCTGGAATGAGTTGAAGAAAGCCATTGAAGTAGAGATTTAAATATCAATGCCCCAACGAAGAATTACTCGTTAAGATTTTTACCTTGAAAGTTATCGCTAAGGGGGCATAGTACAAGGCCAGTGCCTTTTGGTGCTTACAGTTTTGCCAAGAGTTCTAGGGTGTCAACTAAGTCCAGTTCTACTACACAGCTAATTTTGGATTCATCTAATAACTGGTGCCACATAGTAGAGAGGTTTTTTTAAAAGCAGATCAGAAAACAGAATAACCTTTCTGAAGCTATACTGACGGTCACAAAGAAACAAGTGGTAGTCGAAAACGCTGTCCTATACCCTGGAGATAATTGTCTCAAAATCTTGCCATTGATTTAAAATAAGACACTAGTTTGTACTGCTGATATCTGTTTTGCTCTTTTTTTTGTGGACATGAACTACTTTTGGCCTCTTTCCACAAGGTCATTTACAATGTGCTAGGTTGTGCAGGTGATGCGAGTTAGGGTGATACCAGCTGCTTTGCACGTCTATTCGGAAATCTTGGACTCGTCTGAGCCCACAACCTTTTCAAGGGATCTAAGGAAAACGATACACTTCATCGTACCTAATTTCCACCTCTGACAACTTTGACACATTTCTTGCATCCATAAATCTTGCTGGAAAAGAAACTTGCATCTTTGCAGCAAAATGTTCAACGAAGAGGGTTAGCTTTCTCCTGACTGTTAGTAGAGACGGTCCCATTCCTGCCGATTTAGAGGTGCAATTATTCATCAGGCGAATAACCTTGTCTGTCCTTGACCAAAAACCACCAGGCTATGGAGCTAAATTGTGGCCGTTTTCGTTGTCAGCCACCACTCTCCAGATGGCTTACTTTTTATTTCTTCCAATTTCCGACAGGCTTGCTGTGCAGGTTACTGTTATAGATATTGGGATACTTCTTGAACCTTGTCGAAGCCCTGTCATCGAATACCGAAGTGGGTGTTTTTAGGAATACGTTCAGTGAAAGCATTCATTGGGAATAACGTCACCTTGAAGAAGAGCATTGCATCGGAGGCGGCAAGCTTCGATCTCGTCAATACAGCCTTGTGGTTGGATAGGTCACTCACTCTGAGTCAAGGAGGAGCTACAAATGTGAGCAGGGAAGTCAAACACTTGAAGGAGTTCGTCAGAATTCCTCTGTATCAGATGGTGGTTGAATTTGACCAATAATTACATGTTATTATTTATGCTGAAGCAGAAGGAAAGTTCACATTTTCCAACGAAGTTAAGTGTGTTCTGCTTGATGTCTGTACATTATACATGCTAGTACGAAGGTACTAGAGTTTTGCAAAGCTTGAAGAACATCATTTCCAGTTTGATAAGGAATGACAACGTCAATAAAACTAGGCATGGGGCACTTTTTACACAGGGTTTTGACAAGGTTAGCCTCTTCAAGGGGGCTTTTGGCGCGGTGAAGAGGCTCTTGGCCCTGAGAAATTAGACCATTGGAAAATGTAACCTCTCATTATCTCTTTTCCATGTGAGAACTGTATTGCTGATTGAGATATGTTAAGCCTCCTCTCTTACTTTCCCGCATGTCTAAACGTTTGGGATTAACTTCGCCAGTTTTAACCGACTAATCAAGTCTTGGTTTTCTTCCTATGGCAAGTTGGTGCTGTGTTAAGAAAATAATATAATACACCTACATCATGTTTTTATGTTAGGTTGGGTCGATCAGTAGATCGCCAGGTCAGGTCGACTACTTCCCATCCCACGACCCGTGCTAAGCGAGGTGTCTCCGCAGTCCACAATAACAAGTTCACCGAGTCCGGAACGGTTACTTCTCAGCGCATGAAGAGAGGTGCTCGAAGCATGTTATATGTCACTGCCATCTCATAGTCCCTCCGCCTGGACCAGGGACATCCGCCCTGAAGACGAGATATCAACGTAGCCTCTTATGAAGATTCGCGATAACAACTTTCTGAGAATCGGCAACGAGACAAATCAGCAGAATACCCAAGTACACTGACTACACTGGATCCATATTGATGTTGAGGCCAGACAAGATACCCCAGAGAAATTTGGTCAAGTCCTGTTGAACCGGATAATCAAGCCCATAACTTCCCTTACCTGTAAATAACCAAATACACATCTCATTTTTACCAGTATCGATTTACCTGTAACCGGGTATGGAGGTGTGCGGAGGTCTTGCACTACCCTCAACTTCCATCACAATAGCACTGAAGACACGGATAACAATAGTTCAAGTATCTCAAAAAATAGTGGTTATGTATGTCAGTCTGAATGAATGACAACATTCAATTATGTCCAAAAACACTGTTCACTAATGTTGTTTTTAGACATATTTGCATTTCTGTCTAAAAACACTTTCAGTTAACAGGTTATTTGCTTAGTGGTTTTTGTTCAAAAATTATATTGTTTTTATAAGAATTATGGACACAAATTTATTTTTTTAGCTCTGTTAATTATTCATTATGAAGATATATGTTGACACAGTTTAATAATCGCCCTATATACCATTTTCATTATTTTTTCAGAGGCTGTTTAAAATTATGTAAATTAGTTATCATTGTCACTGTTTTGCTATAAACTTTTAAGTATAAAAACCCTGAAATCTAAGTGATATTTTTGAGACCAGTGAACCTAGTAAATAAATGATACCAGGCAATTATTTGTATTAGTTTCATTTACACGGCTTGGCAACCCAGAGTGCACACAAGCCAACACCTTGGCAACCAGAGTGCACACAAGCCCAACACTTGGCAACCCAAAGTGCACACAAGCCCAAAACTTGGGAACCCAGAGTGCACACAAGCCAACACTTGGCAACCCAAAGTGCCACAAAGCCAACACTTGGCAACCCAAGAGTGCACACAAGCCAACACTTGGCCAAACCCAGAGTGCACACAAAGCCAACACTTGGCAACCCAGAGTGCACACAAGCCAACACTTGGCAACCCAGAGTGCACACAAGCCAAACTTGGCAACCCAGAGTGCACACAAGCCAAACACTTGGCAACCCAGAGTGCACACAAGCCAACACTTGGCAACCCACAGTGCACACAAGCCAACACTTGGCAACCCCGAGTGCACACAAGCCAACACTTGGCACCTGAGTGCACACAAGCCAACCACTTGGCAACCCACAGTGCACAAAAAGCCAAAACTTGGCAACCCCAGTGCACACAAGCCAACACTTGGCAACCCAGAGTGCACACAAGCCACACTTGGCAACCACAGGCACACAAGCCAACACTTGGCAACCCACAGTGCACACAAGCCAACACTTGCAACCCAGAGTGCACCCCAAAGCCAACACTTGGCAACCCACAGTGCACACAAACCAACACTTGGCAACCCAGAGTGCACACAAGCCAAAAACTTGGCAACCCAGAGTGCACACAAGCCAACACTTGGCAAACCCACAGTGCACACAAGCCAACACTTGGCAACCCAGAGTGCACACAAGCCAACACCCTTGGCAACCCAGGTGCAGACACAAGCCAACAACCTTGGGAACCCACAGTGCACACAAGCCACACTTGGCAACCCCAGAGTGCACACAAGCCAAAACTTGGCAACCCACAGTGCACACAAGCCAAACACTTGGCAACCCAGAGTGCACACAAGCCAACACTTGGCAACCCACAGTGCACACAAGCCAACACTTGGCAAAACCCCGATGCACACAAGCCAACACTTGGCAACCCACAGTGCACACAAGCCAACACTTGGGAACCCACAGTGCACACAAGCCCAACACTTGGCAACCCAGAGTGGCACACAAGCCAACACTTGGCAACCCAGAGTGCACATTACGCCAACACACATCTCTGTATTACACAACTATATTACTTGAAACGTTTGGGAAAAGTGAATTTTGGTTCAGACTGATTCATGGGCCATTGAGGATTATAGCAACTAGTGTCAGCAGACACTTGTGTCAGGACAATTTTTATTCCATACGCTGTACGCTAAAACCAATTAAAGTCATGGTCTGAACAGTTTGGGAGGGCGCAGCTCACTGTAGAAAGTAAACTAACCTTAGTCACAAGTAACCAAGGTCACACCCCCTTATTACTTTTATATAAGTGTCCAAAATCACATGACCGAAATGAATCCAATAAAGCTGTTTGAACCCTATTTAAACTTGTTTCTTTTGATCTGTATTTGGGTATCAATATATCTGTCAGGTGTATGTGTCAGGTGTATGTGTCAGGATGTATGTGTCAGGATGTATGTGCCAGGATGTATGTGTCAGGATGTATGTGTCAGGATGTATGTTTCAGGATGGGATGTGTCAGCTGGAAACATAAATGTAGTGTCAGCTGGGTTCAATGTGAATCATCATTATAAAAAACAACTGACAAACCCCCTGTGTTTGTCAGCTCAATGTTAATGTACAGTTCTATGTTATTGTACAGTTTCTGCTGTTGTACAATACTACGTTATTGTACAGTTTTATGTTACTGTACACCACCACACCTGACAACAATACCCAACACTAAAAACCAGCATGTTAGATAAGATTTCATATGCAACACCACTACCACCTTCAACTACCATACTAGTACCCCCCATCACTACAAAATACCGCCGGCACTACTACCACGGCACTACTACAAACCGGCACTACACCACCGGCACTTTCCACCACCGGCACTACACCCCCACCATTACTACCATTACCACTATCATCCCTTAACACTATACCAAACACCATCCCCTCAATCAGCAATATTAGCACCATCACTATCACCTTTAAATTTTCATGAAAATATTCATAGGTTACAATACCTTCTCATTAAAATATTCATAGGATACCCATTTTATCACCTAAAAAAGACATGGCAGGTATAACAGGGAAAGGCATTTTCAATGGATCAAAGAATACCCCGACCGGAAGATTGGTACGCGAAGAGACGTCAGACTAGGAAGGCCTGTGCGAGCGGGTTCCACGGGAGTCGGTCTTTAGGAACCAGTGCTGTTTCTGGTATATGTGAATGATATGACGGAAGGGATAGACTCTGAAGTGCACCTGTTTACAAACGATGTGAAGCTAATGAGGAGAATTCAATCGGACGAGGATCAGGCAGAACTACAAAAGGATCTGCACAGGCAGCAAACCTGGTCCAGCAACTGGCTCCTACCGTTTAACACCAAATGCAAAGTCATGAAAATCGGGGTAGGTACCTGGGTGTTGGTCTAGGGGGCCAAAGACTGCAAACTTCCCTTAATGAAAAGGCTCATGGAGTGAGCATAATGCCAGGCACATCTGCTGATTTGTCTCGTTGCCGATTCTCAGAAAGTTGTTTTCGCGAATCTTCATAAGAGGCTACGTTGATATCTCGTCTTCAGGGCGGATGTCCCTGGTCCAGGCGGAGGGACTATGAGATAACAGTGACATATAACATGCTTCGAGCACCTCTCTTCATGCGCTGAGAAGTAACCGTCCCGGAATCGGTGAACTTGTTATTGTGGACTGCGGAGACACCTCGCTTAGCACGGGTCGTGGGATGGGAAGGAGTTGACCTGACCTGGCGATCTACTGATCGACCCAACCTAACATAAAAACATGATGTAGGTGTATTATATTATTTTCTTAACACAGCACCCAACTTGCTTCAGCTAGTGAGGACGTGACATAGGAAGAAACCAAGACTTGATTAGTCGGTTTTAAAAATGGCGAAGTTAATTTCCCAAACGTTTAGACATGCCGGGGAAAGTAGAGAGGAGGGCTTTAAATTATCTCAATCAGCAATACAGTTCTCCATGGAAAAGAGATTTAATGAGAGGTTACCATTTCCAACGTCTTTATCTTCAGTGCAGGTAACATCCTGAAATTCTAGGTTCTACAGCAAGCTAATACATAAATATGATCTCACACACTTTGACCCCCGTCATATAGAAAGATGGCATCAGGCATCTCATCGACTTTTTTTCCTGAGAGGGGAAACGAATTTGTAGCTCCAAGTTTCTTGACGAGAGTGCGCTTACAAACACAAAACCTTCACCGAGCTACATTTTTCTTCCCTTTTTTAATAAAAACTGTAAGATCATCAATTAGTCAAGGGGGCATTGAAGGGTAATTTTTTTTTTTTTTTAATTTTCGTTCGATTTCTTTCTATTTTTTTTGTACGGTAAAGGGAAGCACCTTTTAATAGTAATGTGACCAAGTTTCAATAAGATGCTCAAAAAAACACTTGAGAAAAAAAATTATTTACTAATAATCATACAATAATTGCAGGTACCGTCGAAGTGGGACTTGGAGAAGTTGTTTTTTGGGATATCTACGCATAAACAATGCTAAACTGTATTTCTAATGGATTGCCGTTCTGTAATTTATCCTTTCTTCATTCTTAAAAAAAATAAATTTTGTTTTTTTTTGACTTTCAGCCAAATATCTGACTTTTGCCCCCACAAAAATCAAAACAAATTATGATATCTCAAAAAAGCGATCCTGGGCTTGTAAACAATCTTTCCTTTTGTTCTCTGTGAATTTCATTACATTCCTGCTATTATTAACGAAGTTAAATTGCTCATATATGTGAATAACCCTTTCTTCCGAGATAAAACCGCGAAACAGTCGGACCACCTTTTTTTTTTTTTTTTTTTCGAGAAAATAACATTTTTCTCAGTCTTATACTGCATTACGAGTGTATATCATGTTAACCATGTTTTGTTTTTTTCTAATATAAGGACCTGGAGGAGAGGGGAAAGAGAATGGAAAACCCTCTCTGAGAATGGGAATCTATTTTTCCCGATGGAGCGTCTGGGAATATTCCATATATTATTCATTCTGGAGTATTTTACCATACTTCTTTGTTATTTATATTGTTTATTATGTCATATTAGATCAATTGTGATAGATAAATAAGCCGTAGAAGCTATAATAGCGTTATATTGAGCCATATTCCCCGGCCACCCCCGAGACTGGAATTTTCCATGACGTCAGCAAAATGGTGTCGGGAGTTCCTGGTTGGTTGGAACTCTACGTATAAGTCCCACCCACTGTATTATGATACCAAATCGTCAATTATTATCTTAGAAAGAATAATACAGTAAATACACGAAAAAAAAACGGAAAAAAAAAAAATAAATTGACGACAGGTGAGCACACCTGCCGCGGGTGGTGACGTCACCCTAGGTGTATTTAAATGACCATAATTCCTTGTAGGAATGTCGCAGAACAATGATTCTGGTACCATTGTGTTGCCAGAGAGTTAAGCTATTTTTCTATAAGATTAACTCAGTTTGTGAATTTTTTTCGGAAAAAATTTTTCGTTCGCGCTGAGCATGTCAAAACCACCAACTTGCTTCAGCTAGTGAGACGTGACATAGGAAGAAAACCAAGACTTGATTAGTCGGTTAAAACTGGCGAAGTTAATCCCAAACGTTTAGACATGCGGAACGTAGAGAGGAGGCTTAACTTATCTCAATCAGCAATACAGTTCTCACATGGAAAAGAGATTAATGAGAGGTTACCATTTTCCAACGTCTTCATCTTCAGTGCAGGTAACATCCTGAAATTCTAGGTCTACAGCAAGCTAATACATAAATATGATCTCACACACTTTGACCCCAGTCCATATAGAAAGACAGCATCAGGCATCATCATCGACTTGTTTCCTGAGAGCGAAACGAATTTGTAGCCCCAAGTTTCTTGACGAAGAGTGCGCTTACAAACACAAAACCTTCACCGAGCTACATTTTTCTTCCCTTTTCAATAAAAACTGTAAGATCATCAATTAGTCAAGCACTAACGCCATTCTAAGACAATTATAATCCTCCTCAAGAGTAGATTCTCTTCTCAGTAGATTCTCCAAAGTACTCGCAAATACCAACACTAGAGTCACCACTGAAAACAGTACATCTTTCAGAGACCTCACCAGGATCAAAGTGGTGAATCCTAAACCAGTCAACGCAGGGATTTACATAATGCTTTGTGGATGTACGAAGCTTAGGAACATGTTTGAAGCAAATCAATGCATGTAGAAGCGACAACGTAAACAACCCATGTGTACAACACCGATATGCCGGAAACCAATTGATGAGACTCAATGATGCCAAATTTCTGATGAAAGAACCAAATACTCGCATACGAAATGCCTTGAATCATTAATCTCTATTTCAGACACAATCATCTTTCTTCTGATTGTAGATGCCAGGTAATTCTGGCTCAGTCTTGACTTTTACTGCTTTGTCATTTTAAATACAAGTATCATGCTCTTAAACCAGTTAAAAGCAGTAACACCAACACTTATGTCTTGCACTCACACGTACAGTTAAACAGAATAACACCAACACTTATGACTTGCAAGGAGTGAATGGAGACAAATGGTTTTTAGGACTTGACGTGCTGTTGGAGTGTGAGCAAGTCGAACTTGAGTCCTGGAGATGGGAAGTACAGTGCCTGCACTCTGAAGCAGGGATGTTAATTTTGGAGTTTAATAATTAGCGTGAGTGCTCCTCTGGAAAGACAGTGATGGAGTGAATGATGATGAAAGATTTTCTTTTTTATCGAGCCACCCTACCTTGGTGGGAAAGGGCCGATGTGTAAAAATATTAAAAAAATTATTATTGCTATTATTATTATTATTATTATTATTATTATTATTATTATTACACTGGAAAGAGACATTTTCAGATACTGTGTACACTAGTTTTGCTATATAAATTTTCAGCTAACTCATGTACTATTAACTGTTAGTGTTGCAATCTAGGTTATGTTTCTGGTAGACTATTGATGTCATATTCCTGTTTGTGTTTCTTTCGACGTTGTGTTGTTGTACAATACTTGTACTACAGTATTTATTCCTCTTAAGTGTGATGTACTTTAAATGTTACTCATAACATTACTACAGTCTGGTGCTGTCAGTTCCTGCTGTCACCATTAATTTTGTTTCTAATATTGCCGAATATCCTAAGTTATTTGTCTTATTTCCTCAGTGTACTAGTTAATGATCCAAGTTGAACGGAAACGCCGTCTTAAATTTTTCTTCCATGTGAAGGTTATTTGTGTATAATCCTCATAATTCATTCACCATGTTAACTATTTTTCTGTCTAGAACTTTAGGTTTTGTTTTGAAAGTCTCAGCAACACCTCTCGGTATTATTATTATTATAATCAAGGGGGAAGCGCTAAACCCGGAGGATTATACAGCGCCTGGGGGGGGGGATGTGGAAGGCATTCAGGCTTAATTCGGGGAACTGGAGCACAGATCCAATTCCCTAAATCAAGAGCCCCTCACCAACATCAAGGAACCTTCCTTGAGGGGCACCTCTCAGTAGATTATTCTTTTGGTAATTAAATACACATTAAGTATGTGGTTCCCTGTTTTATATGACACGTTGAGGGTAAAACAGCTTCTTATATGTTCCTGCTAAGTCTATCACACAGGATGGGTCTGATATAGGATTTAGTGAAATATGTTGCCCTGAGATGTAACACTTCCTTCGGACGATTGCAATATCGTCTAGTAGGTCAATGTGGGTTCTGTATCTACGGGAGTTTGAAATATTTCGTTCCAACTGGAATAAAGAAAATTTTATTTATGAATAACCATCTCTCATGATTGTACAGAGGTGGGTATAATGTTTGTGTTTCATGACGGTGTTGTTAGTCTTATGATGACCCACAGCTAGAGCTCTTGGTCATCTGACAGAGGACTTCCGCTGGCTTACCACTACATTTCTTTAAAAATCATGGTTATCATTATAACTATTACAGAGAGGGATAACCCAGTTCTCCTGACATATGTAACACAGTCACCACGTCCTCAGAGTACCTACGTAACCTTCACTGGCAACACAAATACCATATCGACCCATGTCATTAAATCACTACTCTTACCACATTTGCACCTGTTCCCCAAATTTCTACCCCTTCCAGCACATGCACATCATGTTCTGGTATGTTATCAGCACGCAGACATGGCACTTACGAGACGGAAGTGTTTCTCCTAGCTTATCCCATACCCATGTTACTTCAAAAACTACCAAGTGATAGTAACTCTGGTTCTGCTGAACAGAAGCCTTTGTTTACCTCTGATAGTTATTATGTTGGAGATAAATGATATAAAATACCGACACGATGGTAAAATAAACACAAATGCAGTACACTGGAACCCTTGTTGACTACGTTTTGCCCTCACAGTGGGCTTTTTCAAGTCATAAACGGATCTGTTTGTGAATTGATAAAGCCCACTGTGTGGGCGAAATGTAGTTAATGAAATATCGCATTATACGGCATTTTTGTCAAGTTATTATGCTTCTTGACGATATCGTCATCGCCTTACTGAAGTCTTCCAGCTGAGGTTGACAGTTTTCATTGTCTTTTGTTTCCACATTTGATTTCTTATAAAATATGTTAGTAGTTTCAAAGACATTTTAAAGAGAAAGATTGGTAATATACGACGTTTAACCCAAAATGGAACCGAATCAGAGTACCCTATTCCTAAATATCTTTCTCCTTAAAATATCTTTGAAATTATCTTTTATCTTTTTACTCAATTTCCAACCTTGAATAAGCTTCACTCCTTAGTTCTCTCATCCAAAAAACACAACGAAATTTCCCCTTTTTAACGCTTACACACACTCTCACTAACAACACTTGCCTCTACTCACTCCAGTCTAACATACTCATGAGTATTTCATGTCCTGTCCATTTCCTGTCAAAATTTACTTCACAGCTTTCATCCAACCATCTTCTGATTTTACCTCCTTTCATCATTATCATTCAATCTTTCTGAGCTCTACCTCTCCCATTTTCACACTATCTTCTAGTTTCTTCACTCTTTATTCTCAGTATAATATTCACCCTAAACACTGATCACAAGCCTCATATATTCTACAAAATTCAAAGATCATGTTTCATAATACAAAATCTTTGAAAAATGTTTAAGGTGATAACAAGATTATTACTGAAGACGCCAGTCGTAGCGGACCGTTTCCTCTAGTATATGTCCACAACTGTACATAATTGTCTTTCTCCATACAAAATCTTTGGTACAGTACATCAACTATATTCTAATTGATGTTTTGCGTTCACTGTCACCGTACTGTCCACAAGCTCCTCAGGATCATTCACTGTCACCGCACTGTTCACAAGCTCCACAGGACCATTCACTGTCACCGTACTGTCCACAAGCTCCTCAGGACCATTCACTGTCACCGTACTGTCCACAAGCTCCACAGGACCATTCACTGTCACCGCACTGTTCACAAGCTCCACGGGACCATTCACTGTCACCGCACTGTCCACAAGCTCCCCAGGACCATTCACTGTCACCGTACTGTCCACAAGCTCCTCAGGATCATTCACTGTCACTGTATTGTCCACAAGCTCCCCAGGACCATTTACTGTCACCGTACTGTCCACAAGCTCCCCAGGAACATTCACTGTCACCATACTGTCCACGGGCTCCCCAGGAACATTCACTGTCACCGTACTGTCCACAAGCTCCCCAGGAACATTCACTGTCACCGTGCTGTCCACAAGCTCCCCAGGAACATTCACTGTCACCGTACTGTCCATAAGCTCCCCAGTAACATTCACTGTCACCGTACTGTCCACAAGCTCCCCAGGAACATTCACTGTCACCGTGCTGTCCACAAGCTCCCCAGGAACATTCACTGTCACCGTACTGTCCATAAGCTCCCCAGTAACATTCACTGTCACCGTACTGTCCACAGGCTCCCCAGGAACATTTACTGTCACCGTACTGTCCACAGGCTCCCCAGGACCATTCACTGCCACCGTACTGTCCACAAGCTCCCCAGGACCCTCCACTGTCACCGTGCTGTCCACAAGCTCCCCAGGACCATTCACTGTAACCGTGCTGTCCACAAGCTCCCCAGGACCCTTCACTGTCACCGTGCTGTCCACAAGCTCCCCAGGAACATTCACTGTCACCGTATTATCCACAAGCTCCCCAGGACCATTCACTGTCACCGTGCTGTCCACAAGCTCCCCAGGACCATTCACTGTCACCGTGCTGTCCACAAGCTCCCCAGGACCATTCACTGTCACCGTGCTGTCCACAAGATCCCCAGGACCCTTCACTGTCACCGTGCTGTCCACAAGCTCCCCAGGAACATTCACTGTCACCGTGCTGTCCACAAGCTCCCCAGGACCATTCACTGTCACCGTGCTGTCCACAAGATCCCCAGGAACATTCACTGTCACCGTACTGTCCACAAGCTCCCCAGGACCATTCACACTTTATTTATTTTATATATTATGTGATTCACGTTATCTCTCTCAGATTTTTCTGATGACACATCCACTAATAAACATCTAAATACGTTCACTTCCTTGAACGTCCTTCCCTCCACTCTAACTTACAATTTATCTTACCCTAAACTCCTTAATCTCAATACTTGCACCTTCCAGACTCCTCCACCAACTTCTGCAACTCATCTTCTCTCGAGTATTGTGTCTCAGCAACAAGCAATTGTGGCAACTCACACTTTATATCAAACTCGTTATCTTCTAAGATCGCAACTCACTCTAACATTTTAGAGATCACTTCTTTTGAGACGTCATTAATGAAGACATTAAACAAGTTCGGTAATCTCACATAACCTGCTCCAAGACGTCATTAATGAAGACATTAAACAAGTTCGGTAATCTCACATAACCTGCTCCAAGACGTCATTAATGAAGACATTAAACAAGTTCGGTAATCTCACATAACCTGGTCCAAGACGTCATTAATGAAGACATTAAACAAGTTCGGTAATCTCACATAACCTGCTCCAAGACGTCATTAATGAAGACATTAAACAATTCGGTAATTTCACATAACCTGCTCCAAGACGTCATTAATGAAGACATTAAACAAGTTCGGTAATCTCACATAACCTGCTCCAAGACGTCATTAATGAAGACATTAAACAAGTTCGGTAATCTCACATAACCTGCTCCAACACTCATATTTATTGGAAAAAATTATCCTTCACACGAATCACAAAATATTTTATTGCTTTCAACAATTTGTTGTCTGAACATAACAACAACAACAATATTATTTTTTTATTACTATTATTTTTAATTAAATAGTTATTAGTTATGTTTAGTTAAACTGCGTGTAATAAATGATTCTTGGTATTAAAGAAACTCATTAACTATGATGCTGAACTGTAATAACAAGTAATGAAATCTGGTCATTAACTCTGGTTTAATTATTTTAAATATTTCCGGGTGAATCTTTTATACAAGCTTTCCATAAATTAAATGTGATGGTTTTGCGCATTTATTTGTTAACGAGTCACTGGCAGAGCACAACCTTGATGTTGGTGAAAGACACTTTATTCAAGGAACTGGAGGTACTTGCTTTTTCTTTGTTTAAAAGCTAATTTTGTGCCAAAGTCCAGGTGTTGTATGGCTTCTACGGGTTTGGCAGTTTTCCATATCAGGTAACTGAAAAAAAGCAATACCCGTTACTGTTAAGTAACCACATCCATAAATCCTCCCAAAGTGGATATGCCACTTAGCTGAGTTATGACCAGAGCTTTGATAAGATGGGTACGGAAGATGGATGGAAATATGGGAAAAGTGCTGGTGGGGGGGAGGGGAGGTGAGGTAATATAGATAAGTAACCTAACCACTTCGGTGCATTTTAATATAAGTGTGTGTATGTGTAGTGTTATTATTGAATTCATGAAATTCAGAGAATCTGGTATAACACTGTACCTATCAGCTAGACATAGTAACTGTGGTAGGGGTATACTTTTTTGCAATTGCCTTTTTTTCTCGCGCAGGAGGTTGAATACAGGACGCAGGTTGGAGATGATGGTTGCAATGTGTTTGATGTAGGTCAACTGCTTTCTGGAGCTGCTGGTCAACTGAGCTGTTTCAGAGGTGGTGTCCTGCCGTAGTAGGTTTGGAGATGTTACATGGTTAGATTAGTTAATTAGAAGTAAAGTCTCCATAAATTTGGGTGGTTTTATCTTTATTGAACATAGAAAGGTTCTGGTGGTACCTTTACTTAACCTGTCTTATCTTTCTTCCTGACTACCCACAACTTTTCTTGCCTCTTTCTCCTCCACCAGCCCTTCCCCGTTCTTGGCCTCAGCTTTATTGCTTAATAAAAACAAAAGGAAAATAATAATATGAATAATGTTGGTACTGGGTATAATAAAACAATTTGAAGATCACACTTTTATTGGAACAAGTTTCTCTCAGGGTAGAGCTGAGCGAAATGTAGTCCCAATAGAAGCACTGCATGCAGACTTGCAATGTTAATATCAGTGTCGCTGTACACTGAACTATAATAATGTATCTGACGTTTAACTGCTGAAGAATTAATAGTTGTAATATAATAAATTATCACTGTGAAACAAGTAGCAAAATGCCGAACGATCTACATATAACCTAAGGACCCAGGGTCGATTCTCAGGCTAGGAGTCACGTTTAGAAAAGTCACTCATGCCTGGTGCCCCGGTTTCCCCTAGCAGTATATACGTGCCAGGGTATGAGACGGCTGTTGTGGTCGGCATCCTCGAGGCTGGTAAGTTACCTTAATTTTCTCCAGTTTTGGTACACAAGACAAAGTCGTTTCACTCTTTCTTGAAAATATTTATCAAAAATATACCTCAAACAACAACTGAGAAATGACTGATTTACTGAAAATGCCATAGTGATAAACTTTTCTCTTATATGGGACTACATAAGGTTGTTTGGACACTTATTCGAGAGAACAATGCTTATTCTTATTTTCTGTGACTATTTTTCTTTAAATGAACGTATCTTTATTTCACAAAAAAAAATAAAGTTTGTTAGTTCCTGGAATATTGCAAAAACATCTGCCCTTTACTCCCACATAACTCCCAAAGTATTTGGAATATTTCCAAAATTTGGTCACAGATAAAAAGAGAAATCATTATTCTACAACTTTTGTGAGTATTATATTCCATTTAATTCAGTAATAAAGGGAGAAAGTTGAACAATTGTTGAATAAGTTACTTCCGAGATATCGGCCGAGAGCGCCGGCCGGCCCCCGTCTCAAAAAAGAAAAAAAAAATCGCGAAAATCGCGTTTGTTTGGGTGTATTTCTTAGTAAACTGATGTTCTAGTGCAGTTAGCCTCTTCAAAACACCGTTTTCTCTTACTCAGAGACGACAGGGTGACCAGTTACACTTTTATATCGAAATATTCCCGATAATCTCTGGGCCATATTATGGCCTATTTTATTCAGTCTAGAGTATATAACATGTTTGTATGTTATTTAGAGTGTTTATTATATCATATTAGATCAATTCTGATAGACAAATAAGCCGCAGAGTTGATATATAAGCTGACATAAGCGTAATAATGGGTGATTCCTGCTGGCACCTCGGGCGCGGGAACACTGCCGAGCGTTCCCATCTGGTTCCCGGTTGTCGCTCAGTCTGCGGATAAGTCCCGCCTACTGTTTTATGATGTCAAATAGTCAGTTATTATATTAGAAAGAATAATGCAAGAAAAGGCGATAAAAAACAAGAAAACAACTCCAAAAAATATATGGGCCGTGAGCAGACTCGGTACCAACATCGCCGTCACCATACCTGATATAAATGACTATAATTTCTTGTAGAAACGTCGTAGAACATTCATTCTGGTACCATTGTGTTGCACAAATAACCCGCACATAAAAGACAGAAGATTACGACGACGTTTCGGTCCGACTTGGACTTGACAAAGTCACACTAAACAGAGGTGGAGCAGGACGGCTATATATAGGCAGGAAGAGGTGGAGGTAGTAGTAGTAGTAGTTAAGTAGATAGTAGTAGTAGTAGTAGTAGTAGTAGTAGTAGTATAGTACAAGAATTGTCTATAATACCGACAGGATGAAATGACACATGCACAACACCCGGCATCCCCACCGTAGACCCTTCGCCATCCAGCCAGCCACGGGGATGGCGAAACGTCCACAACAAAGACAACCAGCCCGCTGCACATGTCACGGTATTGTGCCTTTTTGTTATTTAACCATTGTGTTGCCAAAGAATTGAGCTATTTTTCAGTATATATAACTCAATATCCATATTTTTTCGATTTTTCGGTGAGCGCGCGCGGAAATTTGCCCTACAGCCCCCTTAAGCTTAATCAGCCCCCTTAAGCTTAAGGATAGATTCCTTCATAATGTGGACTAGTGTTCTCTGCACTATTTGGCCGCTATGCGGCTTCTTGATTCCCAATTATTCTTCCCCAGTTTATTCTTTCCTTTAAGTCTATTTTATCTCCCAAAGGTCTAGAGGGAAGGTGTTTCAACATACCATCATTGGTGTCTGTGTGCTGAGCGTGGTCCAGCCCCTTTGAAAAAAAATCTACGAGGGTTCTCAATCGCCTTGTTCCACTCCATCTCAACCGGGTTTTCTTCGCTGCTTAAACTGCTACCTTGTCCAACAGTACACCCCTCCGGCGGGTAACATTTCCTCTCCCTTGAAGCCTCCCAGCTGTGTTCTCCATCCTTGGTGTCTGTAGATTTGCAGGATGGGCCATGTTTTCCTGCCAGTACCCCCTCTTTTCTCGTTGTCCTTCTCTGGACAACGTACAGTACAATAACACACAAGACCAGCACAGTGCTATAACACAAAAGACCAGTACTGTACAATAATACAGAAGACCAGTATACTACAATAACACAGAAAACCAGTACAGTACAATAACACAGAAGACCTGTACAGTACAATAACACAGAAGACCAGTACAGAACAATAACACAGAAGACCAGTACAGAACAATATCACAGAAGACCAGTACAGTAAAATAATACAGAAGACCTGTACAGTACAGCAACACAGAAGACGTGTATAGTACAGCAACACAAAAGACCAGTACTGCACCATGACACAGAATATCAGTACAGTACAATACCACAGAAGATATGTACAGTACAATAACATAGAAGACCAGTACAGTACTATAACACAGAAGACCAGTACTGTACAATAATACAGAAGACCAGTACAGTACAATAATACAGAAGACCAGTACAGTACAATAACACAGAAAACCAGTACAGTACAATAACACAGAAGACCAGTACAGTACAATAACACAGAAGACCGGTTTAGTAAAATAACACAGAAGCCCAGTACCGCACAATAACACTGCATACCAGTACAGTACAGTACAATAACACAGAAGACCAGTACAGTACAGCAACACAGAAGACCAGTATAGTTCAGCAACACAGAAGAACAGAACAGTATAATAACACAGAATACCAGTACAGTACAATACCACAGAAAATCAGTACAGTACAATAACACAGAAGACCAGTACAGTACAGCAACACAGAAGACGTGTATAGTACAGCAACACAAAAGACCAGTACTGCACAATGACACAGAATATCAGTACAGTACAATACCACAGAAGATATGTACAGTACAATAACATAGAAGACCTGTACAGTACTATAACACAGAAGACCAGTACTGTACAATAATACAGAAGACCAGCACAGTACAATAACACAGAAAACCAGTACACTACAATAACACAGAAGACCAGTACAGTACAATAACACAGAAGACCGGTTTAGTACAATAACACAGAAGACCAGTACCGCACAATAACACTGTATACCAGTACAGTACAGTACAATAACACAGAAGACCAGTACAGTACAGCAACACAGAAGACCAGTATTGTTCAGCAACACAGAAGAACAGAACAGTATAATAACACAGAATACCAGTACAGTACAATACCACAGAAAACCAGTACAGTACAATAAAAGTATAATAACGACTTATAAAATACTGCGAGGAATTAACAAGGTGGACTGGGACAGGATGTTACAGAGATGAGTCACAGAAACAACTGGTCACAATTAGAAGTTGAAGACTTAGTTGAGTCAAAGATATGTTAAGAAGTATTTCTTCAGTCACAGAGTTGTTAGCAAATGGAATAATCAGGAAAGTGACGTAGTGATGGCATGACCCATGCATAGTTTCATGACGAGGTGTGATATAGCTCATGGAGCAGGAAGAGAGAGAACTTAGTAGCGATCAGTGAAGCGGCGGGGCCAGGGGCTATGAATCGACCCCTGCAATCACAAATAGGCGAGTACAAACCCCTACACGCACACACTACACCACACACTACACGCACACACTACACCACACACTACACCACACACTACACGCTCACCCCTACACACACACACTACACCTCACACTACAAAAACACACACTACACACACACACTACACGCACACACTACACGCACACACTACACGCACACACTACACGCACACACTACACGCTCACACTACACGCTCACACTACACACACACACTACACACACACACTACACACACACACTAAAATACGCACTACACACCCACACACTACACGCACCACTACACGCACATACCACACGCACACACTTCACACACGTTACACACACGCCCTACATACACACACATTACACACACAGACCCACACACCACACACACACACACACACACACACACACACACACAACACCACACACGCACACGCGCACACACAAAACACACACACACACCACACACACACACACACCCCCCCCCAACACACACCACACACACACACACAAAACACACACACACACAACACACACGCACACACACACACAAAACACAACTACACGCACACACTACACGCACACTACACGCGCACACTACACGCACGGGACTTCACACACACACACACACACACACTACACCCATACACACACTACACACGCGCACTACACACGCGCACACTACACACGCGCACACTACACCCCGCGCACACAACACACGCACACACTACACGCACACACCTACACACACACTACACGCACACACTACACGCAACACACTACACGCACACACTACACACACACATTACACGCACACACTACACGCACACACTACACGCACACCTACACACACAACTACACACACACACACTACACACACACACTACACACACACACACACACACACACACTACACACACTACACACACACACACTACACACACAACACACACTACACACACACACTTCATACGCACTACACACGCACACACTACACGCACCCACTACACGCACATACCACCCCACACACTTCACACACGTAAAACACACGCCCTGCAAAACACACACATTACACACACACACACACACACACACACAACACACACACACAAAACACACACACACACACACACACACACACTCACACACATATACCCAACACACACACTAACATCGTACATACTCACACAAGCATCCCCACACATAACACCTTCACAGTCCGCTCACCATAAACACCCCACCCCACCACACACACACACACACACAACACACCCAAACCACACACACACACAAAACACCCCAATATACAGAAGACCAGTATACTACAATAACACAGAAAACCATAAAAGTACAAATAGGTGAGTACAAATAGGGGAGTGCCCCCACCACACCACACACACAACACACACACACACCCAACACACCCCCACACACACCACATACCACACAAGCACCCCCACACATTTTAAACCCCCAAACACACCACGAGTCCAGGACGAAAAGCAAGGGTTTAGGAACAACAGCAGAAAGCAGGGAACGAAAAGATGGGAAATTAAAGAAATTCCTTGAGGAAACAATAACCAGGCCACTGTTGAAATCTGGGGATATAAGGGAGACAACGAAGGAGATACTAAAAATCAGACACAAAGATGGTGGGAAAAAAATGGGGATAGGAAAGTGAAGGACGTCATTTTTCATGGGTGGAGGGGAAGACCTATGATGAAAGAAGACAGGAAAAGGTAAGAGATTGAGAGAATCATTGTGGTTACAGGAGAGGACACGACCCAACTGACAATTTTTTAGAGACTTGGGTAGTATTCGAGGGAAAAGAACTGCCTAATCAAATTGACATTCAGGTCAGAAAGGGAACAAAACAAAATCCTACAGGGGAAACCATTGTTAAAAGGTTCACAAAATGTTATGTTCTTTTGACTGCAACAGAACACAAGAAGAAAGGGAACAAGAGTAAGAAGGTACCAAAAGCAGGAAGGGGGGACAGGGCAGGTACTGATAGATAATGAAGCACAGCCTCTAAAATAACAGCAAGCACAACCACCCACAGAACCACCCACCACATCTCCTCTACCCTTCTCTCCCATACTAACTAGACACAACCAGAGCCGAGCCACACTCCACACTTGCAGGTTACCCCCTTCCCCCCCAAGGTGGTAATAGCAGTGATGTATAACCCACCACAGAACAGCAGGAGGCCAAGGCAAGAGTACGACGAGAGCAATAGAGCGATGGTTGACACACTGGCTACAGCGGCCAGAAGAGCTCACGCATGCAGGGCAAAGCTCCTGATCATGGGTGACTTTAACCACAAGGAGATCGATTGGGAGAACTTGGACCCGCATGGGGGCCAAGATACATGAAGGGGTAAGATGATGGAGGTGGTACTGGAAAACTTCATGTACCAACACGTAAGGGACACTACAAGAGAGAGAGGAGAGGAAAGAACCAGCAAGGCTGGACTTAGTATTCACCTTCAGTAGTGCAGAAATCGAGGGCATCACATATGAAAGACCCCTTGGGGCCAGTGACCATGTGGTTTTTAAGCTTCGAATACACAGTAGAGCTACAAGTGTAGGGGGAAGCAGAAGACCAGGGCGAATGAAGCCAATCTACAAGAAAGGGAATTACATAGGAATAGGAACTTCCTGAACGGGGTTCAGTGGGACAGAGAACTGGCAGGGAAGCCAGTTAATGAGATGATGGAATATGTAGCAAAAAAAAGCAAGGAGGCTGAGGAGAGGTTTGTACCCAAGGTAACAGTATAATGAAAAAAGCCAGGGTGAGCCCCACGTTTACCCAAAGGGGCAGGGGGGCAAAAACCAAGTGTGCTAGGGAATGGAAGAAATATAGAAGGCAAAGGGCCAGGAGAATAAGGAACAGTCGTAAGCCAGAAACGAATATGCACAGATAAGAAGGGAGGCCCAAAGACAATATGAAAATAACCCTAGCGCGAAAGCCAAATCTGACCGAAACTTTGTACAGCCACATCAGGAGGAAAACAACAGTCAAGAACCAGGGAATCAGGCTAAGGAAGGAAGGAGGAGAGACAACAAGAAATGACCGTGAAGTATTGAGGAACTCACCCAAAAGATTTAAAAAAGTGTTCACAGAGAGACGAAAGGGCTCCAGAAAGACGGAGAGGGGGGGGCACACCACCATGTGCTGGACACAGTGCACACAACCGAGAAGAAGTGAAGAGGCTTCTGAGTGAGCTAGATACCTCAAAGGCAAAGGGGCCAGATAACATCTCCCATGGGTATTGAGAGAGGGAGCAAGGTTCTATGTTACCCCTAACAATATTCAATACAACTATCGAAACAGGGAGATTGCCTTGAGGCATGGAAGACAGGGAATGTAGTCCCAATCTTTAAAAAAGGAGACAGAATGAAGCATTAAACACAACCAGTGTCACTGCCCTGTATAGTATGCAAAATCATGGAAAGATTATCAGGAGAAGAGTGGTGGAACACCTAGAAAGGGAATGATCTCATCAACAGCAGCCAACAAGGTTTCAGGGACGGGAAAATCCTGTGTCACAAACCTACTGGAGTTTTATGGGCATGGTGACAGCAGTAAGACAAGAGAGAGAGGGGTGGGTGGATTGCATATTCTTGGACTGCAGGAAGGCGTTTGACACAGTTCCACACAAGAGATTGGTGCAAAAACTGGGGGACCAAGCAGGAATAACAGGGAAGGCACTACAATGGATAAAGGGAATACTTGTCAGGAAGACAGCAGCGAGTCAGGGTACGTGCGAGGTGTCAGAGTGGGCACCTGTGACCAGCGGGTTCCCACAGGGTCAGTCCTAGGACCAGTGCGTTTCTGGTATTTGTGAACGACCTGACGGAAGAAATAGACCTCTGAGGTGCCACTGTTGCAGATGACGTGAAGTTGATGAGAAGAATTCACTCGATCGAAGACCAGGCAGAACTACAAAGGGATCTGGACAGGCTGCAGACCTGGTCCAGCAATTGGCTCCTGGAGTTCAATCCCACCAAGTGTAAAGTCATAAAGATTGGGGAAGGGCAAAGAAGACCGCAGACGGAGTACAGTCTAGGGGGCCAGAGACTACAAACCTCACTCAAGGAAAAATACCCTTGGGGTGAGTAAACACCCAGCCATCTCCTGAAGCGCACATCAACCAAATAACTGCTGCAGCATATGGGCGCCTAGCAAACCTTAGAACAGCATTCCGACAATTAATAAGGAATCGTTCAGGACCCTGTACACCGTGTACGTTAGGCCCATATTGGAGTATTCTGCACCAGTTTGGAACCCACACCTAGCCAAGCACGTAAAGAAACTAGAGAAAGTGCAAAGGTTTGCAACAAGACTAGTCCCAGAGCTAAGAGGTATGTCCTACGGGAAGAGGTTAAGGGAAATAAAACCTGACGACACTGGAGGACAGGAGAATAGGGGGGACATGATAACGACTTACAAAATAGAGAGATTGACAAGGTGGACAAAGAAAAGATGTTCCAGAATTGGAGACAGTAAACAAGGGGACACAGTTGGAAGTTGAAGACACAGATGAAATCACGGGGTGCTAGGAAGTTTTCTTCAGCACAGAGTAGTCAGTAAGTGGAATAGTTTGGGAAGCGATGTAGTGGAGGCAGGATCCATACATAGCTTTAAGCAGAGTATGATAAAGCTCACGGTTCAGGGAGAGTGACCTAGTAGCGATCAGTGAAGAGGCGGGGCCAGGAGCTCGGACTCGACCCCCGCAACCTCAACTAGGTGAGTACTGTCACACAAGAAGACTACCAAAACAACCAGACCTTCCCTTCCACACCCAAAACCAGAAATAACCCATCCCACCTCCCAGAATACAGCTCTAGAAAGGAAGCAAAAAGTATGGGCACACCATCGCGATAGAATTAACAATAAGAATGAGGAGTGGCAGGAAATAATCACTGAGGCTCGCCAGAAAATCATAAGAATCACAGAGACAATGCTCACATAAGTGAAACAGATGCTCTCTTCCTGTCTGGATATCAGATCCAGGAAAAACAAGGGGAACAGATGGGAAGAAGTAGTTTTGAGGAGATTGAAGGACTAGTCAGAGGAGGAGCGGATGACTTAAAAGTAGGAACGCTTCATACAGGGCCCCAAAAATGGTGATAGCAGTGATGTATAACCTGCCACTGAATATAGGGGGCCAAGACGGGAATACGAGAGACAACCGAGTGATGGTGGACACACTAGCCGAAGTTGCCATAAGAGCCTACATGGGTTTGATTTCAACCATAAGGGGAATGACTGGGAGAATCTGGAGCCAGACGGGGGAACGAAACATGGAGAGCCAAATACGGGAAAACGTCATGTACCAACCTGTTAGGGACACAACCATGAGAGGAGACTATGAAGCAACCAGGCAGGACCTCGTATTCACCTTGAACAGTTCGGATATAAGAGATATCACACAAAAAAATTCTCCAGTGCGTTTGTGTTTCCAATAGAGTGTAGAGTTAACAATGGAGAGTGAAGCAGTACGAGAGGGAGAAGCCAAACTTCCATAAAGGGGATTACACATGAGGTGCAGTGGGTAAGTGAACTAGAGGGGAAGACAGTCAACAAAATGATGGACTCTAGCGGGTTTAGCGCTTGGTTTTCATAATAAAAATAATAATAATAATAATTGAACTTATTAAACTTTGTATTGTTGATTCAAAGGTTATGTTTAATGGAGTTTTACACTCAAAAGTTATGTATGGCAAATGGAAATCCTCTTTCATCTGTCCCTTGCAATCTGTACATGTCATATTTTCCATGTATTTTGAAACAAGACTGCGTAACAAAAATCCTTCCCAGAAGAACTAAGTGGAAAAGATATGTTAATGTTTTGTGTTTAGTGCCGAACAATACGGATATAAACCATTTTTGTGTTTAGTGCCGAACAATACGGATATAAACCATTTTTGTGTTTAGTGCCGAACAATACGGATATAAACCATTTTTGTGTTTAGTGCCGAACAATACGGATATAAACCATTTTTGTGTTTAGTGCCGAACAATACGGATATAAACCATTTTTGTGTTTAGTGCGAACAATACGGATATAAACCATTTTTGTGTTTAGTGCCGAACAATACGGATATAAACCATTTTTGTGTTTAGTGCCGAACAATACGGATATAAACCATTTTTGTGTTTAGTGCCGAACAATACGGATATAAACCATTTCCTTGTTGAATTAAACAGTGTAGTTCATTCCGTAAATTTTACTGTTGAATTTGAACAAAATAACTCATTGTCTTCTTTAGATGTCTTATTTATTAAGGGTAACTGTGATTTTAAATTCAAAATATACACAAAACCATCAAATAATTGTTCTTATGTGAACTATTATTCTTCACATCATGATAGTTAAACTTTCTGTATATTGATCTTGGTTTTTGAGAACTTCAGGTATTTGCAGCTCAGCGTCTTAGACCAAGAAATCTTGAGGATTTATGAAATATCTAAAATACCCAAAATACTTAATTGATTTATCCTTTAAAATTCCTAGAAATATGTATATTGTGACTGTTGCTATATGACCTCTGCAGGAACATTGTGACTGTTGTTATATGACCTCTGCAGGAACATTGTGACTGTTGTTATATGACCTCTGCAGGAACATTGTGACTGTTGTTATATGACCTCTGCAGGAACATTGTGACTGTTGTTATATGACCTCTGCAGGAACATTGTGACTGTTGTTATATGACCTCTGCAGGAACATTGTGACTGTTGTTATATGACCTCTGCAGGAACATTGTGACTGTTGTTATATGACCTCTGCAGGAACATTGTGACTGTTGTTATATGACCTCTGCAGGAACATTGTGACTGTTGTTATATGACCTCTGCAGGAACATTGTGACTGTTGTTATATGACCTCTGCAGAAACATTGTGACTGTTGTTATATGACCTCTGCAGAAACATTGTGACTGTTGCTATATGACCTCTGCAGAAACATTGTGACTGTTGTTATATGACCTCTGCAGAAACATTGTGACTGTTGTTATATGACCTCTGCAGAAACATTGTGACTGTTGTTATATGACCTCTGCAGAAACATTGTGACTGTTGCTATATGACCTCTGCAGAAACATTGTGACTGTTGTTATATGACCTCTGCAGAAACATTGTGACTGTTGTTATATGACCTCTGCAGAAACATTGTGACTGTTGCTATATGACCTCTGCAGAAACATTGTGACTGTTGTTATATGACCTCTGCAGAAACATTGTGACTGTTGCTATATGGTCTCTGCAGAAACATTGTGACTGTTGCTATATGGCCTCTGCAGAAACATTGTGACTGTTGTTATATGACCTCTGCAGAAACATTGTGACTGTTGCTATATGACCTCTGCAGAAACATTGTGACTGTTGTTATATGGCCTCTGCAGAAACATTGTGACTGTTGTTATATGACCTCTGCAGAAACATTGTGACTGTTGCTATATGGCCTCTGCAGAAACATTGTGACTGTTGCTATATGGCCTCTGCAGAAACATTGTGACTGTTGCTATATGACCTCTGCAGAAACATTGTGACTGTTGTTATATGACCTCTGCAGAAACATTGTGACTGTTGCTATATGACCTCTGCAGAAACATTGTGACTGTTGCTATATGACCTCTGCAGAAACATTGGCTTTAATTATCAAAACCTCACAGCTTTATCATAGTTATGAGTCACTCTAATAAGTTTTAACTGTTACATGAAGAATGTTAAGAAAACTTTCGTCTTGTCTGATACATTACAAACTCACCAGCAGCAGAAACAGTTATTTATACCAGACTCCTACACAAACTCACATATTATAATTGATTATTACTGAGTTTTTCTTTATATATAAAACGTAAATATAGGTAGACCTGAGATCAATTTGCATGAGATATCAACAACTAAAAATAATGTGATGAATGGTTTGAAAAACCGACAAGTTGAAGATTGAGACACTTATGCAACATATGGGAATCTTTATTCAGGAAACGTTTCGCCACGCAGTGGCTTCATCAGTCCGATACAAAGTAGAAAGGCGTAAGGAGAGGAGGAGTTCGAGGTAATCAGTCCCTCAGCCTGGAGTCGATGTGTTCAGTCCATCAATCTTGTAGAATGTACAGCATAGGGCCGTAGACGTGGCTTATATACTGTAGTGAGGTGAAGCGAAGCAGGAGGAGGGAAGTCATAGTGGTACCATCCACTAGTCGAAGTAGGTCTTCGTCCAAAGGTTGGACAAGTGTTGAAGAATTCTTTGTAACAAGATCCCATGATGCTGCAGTGTCAGACAACTGACACTGACACGGAGATGTCGTGTTTAAGGGCAATGTGTGGTGTAAATATTATGCAGCTAATTCGAGTGTGTGGAAATTAAGAGGAGGTGAGGAGTTACTAAAGTATTAATCAGTTTGTTGAGATGGTTTAGTCATTTAGAGAGGATTCAGCAAAATAGGACGACTTGGAGGATGTATAAATCTGTAGTGGAGGGAAAGAGGAGTAGGGGTCGTCCTTGGAAAGGCTGGAGGGAGGGAAGGGGGTAAAAAAAGGTTTAGGACGCAAGGGGCTTAGACATACAGCAGGCATGTGTGAGCGTTTTACATAGGAGTAAGTGGAGACTATTGGTTTTTGTTACCTGTTGAGCTGTTAGACTGTGAGCAGGTTAATATTTTGTGAAGGGATTCAGGGAAACCTACTAGCCTGAGTTGTGTACTGGAGGTGGGAAGTTGTGTACTGGAGGTGGGAAGTTGTGTACTGGAGGTGGGAAGTACAGTGCTGCACTTGAACCTGAGTTTCAGTCTTTGAGAATAATACGTCAATATATACCAGAGCTACTGTCGTATCGTTTATATATGTATTCTTTAATATATGGAAAAAAAAATGGGGGGAGAGAGAGAGGAGAGAGAGAGACGAGAGAAGGAGGAGGAGAGAAGAGAGAGAGAGGGAGATGAGGAGAGAGGAGAGAGACGAGAGCGATGAGAGAGAGAGAGAGAGAGAGATAGTTGGGTTTGTGGATGTAGTCCTTGACCAAACATTTCCACAAATTAACTCTTCCAACTCTTCCATTATTATAACAGGATCTTCAACTTTTACTGCTATTAAATTATTAATTTTCCCCCCCTCCCCCCCCCCCCCCCCCCCCCCCCCCCCCCGTGCTTCTTTCGTTATTTTTTCATAATACCTTTAAATTCGGTCCTTTAAATATTGCTTTAAAACGGTCGAAATATCGTTTAAATGTTTAGTTTCGTTTAATATTGTTAACATCGTTTAGGATCTATTAAGAAGTGTTATGTTAAGGAAATTTTAGATCAAGTCTGATTAATATCTAGAAACAACTTTCTGAAGGTATGCTTCAGTCTAGCTAAATTGTGCTCTCCTTTCAGCGTTGGGAGGGGGGGGGGTGGTGAATGGAGAGAAGGGCTCTTGCTCCTAGGAATCAGAGCTTTCCTCTTTCTCGGTTCAAAAATAATTATCTCGAAGTTCCTCAGTATATGTGGAACTGAAAGTTATGATGAAGAAAAGAAGTAGACACATTTTTGTACCATTGTAACAAGCTCTTGATGTGTTGACTGCAACACGAGGGCCAGGAGCTATCTTTCAACCTCCCCAGCTCTTGATGTGTTGACTGCAACACGAGGGCCAGGAGCTATCTTTCAACCTCCCCAGCTCTTGATGTGTTGACTGCAACACGAGGGCCAGGAGCTATCTTTCAACCTCCCCACGCTTGATGTGGTTGACTGAAACGAGGGCCAGGAGCTATCTTTCAACCTCCCCAACGCTTGATGTGTTGACTGCAACACGAGGGCCAGGAGCTATCTTTCAACCTCCCCAACGCTTGATGTGTTGACTGCAACACGAGGGCCAGGAGCTATCTTACAACCTCCCCAGGGTTGTTTTGATGTGTTGACTGCAACACGAGGGCCAGGAGCTATCTTTCAACCTCCCCAGGGTTGTTTTGATGTGTTGACTGACAACACGAGGGCCAGGAGCTATCTTCAACTCCCCAACGCTGATTTGTTGACTGGCAAACACGAGGGCAGGAGCTATTTTCTAACCTCCCCAAAGCTTGGTGTGTTGACTGCAACACGAGGGCCAGGAGCTATCTTTCAACCTCCCCAGGGTTGTTTTAAATATTACTTAATATTTATATTTTAGATTCAAGGTGTATTTGGAGCTATTTTGTGTTGTGTGTGTGTGTGTGTGTGTGTGTGTGTGTGTGTGTGTGTGTGTTGTGTGTGTAGTGTGTGTGTGTGTGTGTGTACTCACCTAGTTGAGGTTGCGGTGGCGAGTCCGAGCTCCTGTGTGTGTGTGTGTGTGTGTGTGTGTGATGTGTGTGTGTGTGTGTGTGTGTGTACTCACCTAGTTGAGGTTGCAGGGGTCGAAAACTCAGCTCCTGGTCCCGCCTCTTTCACTGATCTCGCTACTGGTTCCTCTCTCTCACCTGCTCATTGAGCTTTATGATACCTCGTCTTAAGTATGTATGGTTTCTGCCTCTATAACATCACTTGCTAGACTATTCCACTATCCTAAACTTACTCTGACTGAAGAAAGAAACACTTCCTAACATCCCTTTGATTCATCTGAGTCTTTAATTTCCAATTATGACCCCTCGTTTCTGTGTTCCCCTCTTTAGAACATCCTGTCTCTGTCCACCTTATCTATTCCACCACGCAGTCTTTTGTATGTAGTTATCATGTCTCATCTAATCCTCCTGTCCCTCCAGTATCGTCAGGCCAATTTCCTTAGCCTTTCTTAGTTAGGACATTCCCCTTGGCTCTGTGAAACTAACTTGTCGCAAACCTTTGCATTTTCTCTAATTTCTTGACGGCTTGACCAGGTGTGGGTTCCAAACTGGGCTGCATACTTTCAGTATGGGCTGATGTAAACAGTGTACAGTGTCTTGACGAATCCTTACTAAGGGTATCGGAACGCTATTCTCAGGTTTTGCAGGCGCCCGTTGCTGGCCAAACAGTTATCTGGTTGATGGTGTGCCTCGGAGACATGCTCGGTGTTATGGTCACCCCATAGATCTTTTCGCCTTGAGGCGAGGTTTGCAGTCTTGGCCACCCTTAGTCTATTACTCTGTCTGCGGTCTTCATGGACCTTGCACTTGGCAGGGTTGAATTCAAGAAGCCAATTGCTGAACCACATGTCCAGCCTGTCCAGGTCTAATTGAAGTCCTGCCTGGTCCTCATCTGATTTAATTCTCCTCATTAACTTCACATCATCTGTGAACAGGAACACCTCTGAGTCTATCCCTTCCATCATGTCATTCACATATACCAGAAATATCACTGGTCCTAGGACCGACCCCTTTGGGACCCCGCTCGTCACAGGTGCCCACTGTGATACCTCATCCCGCACCATGACTCGTTGTTGCCTCCCTGTCAAGTATTCTCTGATCCATTGCAGTGGCCTTCCTGTTATACGCGCCTGATCCTCTAGTTTCTTCATTAGTCTCTTGTGAGGAACTGTGTCGAAGGCCTTCTTGCAGTCCAAGAAAATGCAATCAACCCACCCCTCTCTCTCGTGTTGCACTTCTGTAACTTTGTCATAGAACTTCAGAAGTTTTGTGACACAGGATTTGCCTTCCATGAATCCGTGCTGGTTATCGTTTATAATCTTGTTCCGTTCCAGGAGCTCCACCACTCTCCTCCTGATAATCTTCTCCATGACTTTGCATACTATACAGGTCAGTGACGGTGGAAATAAATGGTATAAAATACCGACACAATGGAAATATAAACACATGTGCAGTATAATGTGACCCTTTATTGACAACGTTTCGCCCACACAGTGGGCTTTTTCAAGTCACAAACAGATCTACCTGGGGTGGAAGGTACGCGAGTATTTATAGTCAGGTTCAGAATGCTGAGGTCAGGTGGAGAATGCTGCATCTGAAGATGTACCGAGTGGGGTTATAGAGTCTAAAATCTTGGGTAGCTTGGAAGGGAGACTGGATAAGTTTGTGAGCAGACCTTCTGCAGTGTTCTTCCATTCCTATGTTCTTATGTGGGATAGCGATGAAGAAGTTTCTTGGCAAGTGGTTCAGCTATGTTATAGAAGGCACTATTCTGGTTGAAGTTGTCGGATATAGAAATAAGTGATGATTCCAGGATTCTTCGGTATTGAGTGTTGTCTTCTGTGGCGATAAGTCTTGAGTTTCTGTAGTTTATCAAGTGGTTGTGTGAATTACGGTGTTGTACACAGGCATTCCTTGTATCGTCAGACCTGCTTGCGTATTGGTGTTCTGAAATACATGTTTGGAGGTCCCTTGATGTTTCGCCCACGTATAATTTGTTGCAGTCATTACAAGGGATTATGTATACCCCTGCAGAGGGTGGAAGCTTGTCATGTCTATCACTGGTAATGTCCTTGATGGTCGTGGTTGTGGAGGTAGGCACTGGTGACACAGTGACACTGGTCTGTAATTTAGTGCCTCTTTCCTGTCTCCTTTTTTTAAAAATGGGAACTACATTTGCGGTCTTCCATACCTCAGGTAGTTGCCCAGTTTCAAGGGATGTGTTGAAGATTGTGGTTAGTGGCACACACAGTATATCTGCTCCCTCCCTGAGGACCCACGGGGAGATGTTGTCCGGTCCATTGCCTTTGATGTATCAAGATATTAGCGTTCTTCACCTCCTCCTCAGTTGCGTGCATATCGTCCAGCATCTGTTGGTCTCCTTCCCTGTTGGTGTCCCCCTCTGTCCTGTCTTCCCAGAATCCTTTCTGTCTCCACAGTGAATACTTCCTTAAATCTCCTGTTGAGCTCCTCGCATACCTCTTGTTCGTTTCTTGTAAGTTCCCCACCTTCTTTCT
>NC_069408.1:66422536-66504486 GCF_026875155.1 Cherax quadricarinatus
TCCATAACAGCTCGTCAGGTCCCAAAAATCATTCGTTTCCATTCACTCCTAACACGCTCACACATAGTTGCTGGAAGTCCAAGCCCCTCGCCAACAAAACCTCCTTTACCCCCTCCCACCAACCTCTTCGAGGACGACCCCTACCCCGCCTTCCTTACCCTACAGATTTATACGCTCTCCAAGTTATTCTACTTATTCTAAATGACCAAACCACCTCAACAACCCATCTTCATCCCTCTTAGTAATACTTTTAGTAACTCCACACCTCCTAATTTCCACACTCCGAATATTCTCCATAATATTTACATTAAACATTAAACATTGCCCTTAGGCAAGACATCTCCACTGCCTCCAGACGCCTCTTCGCTGCAGCATTCACAACCCAAGCTTCGCATCTATATAAGAGAGTTGGTACCACTATTCTTTCGTACATTCCCTTCTTTGCCTCCATGGATAACGTTTTTATTTTTGTCTACACAGATACCTCAAAGCACCACTCACCTTTTTTCCTTCATCAACTCCATGGATAACGTCATCCTTCATAAACCATCCGCTGACAAGTCAACTCACAAATATCTGAAAACATTTACTTCTTCAAATACTTCCTCTCTCTATCCAATTTTTCTTTATATAAATCGTTTGATACCCTCATCACTTTATTCTTATCTATGTTCACTTTCAACTTTCTACCTTTGCATACCCTCCACTAACCTTTGTAACTTTTCTTTAGAATCTCCCATAAGCACAGTATCATCAGCTAAAAGTAACTGTCGACTCCCATTTTGTATTTGATTCCCCCATAATTTAATCCCACCCCTCTCTCCAACACCCTACCTTTTACTTCTTTTACAACTCCATCTATAAATATATTAAACAACCATGGTGACATTACACATCCCTGTCTAAGGCCCTCTTTTACCGTGAAGTAATCTCTCTCTCCTCTACACACCCTAACTTGAGTCTCACTATCCTCATTAAAACTCTTTTCAGTATTTAGTAACTTACTACCTATTTCATACATATGCAACATCTGCCACATCGCTCCACTATCCACTGTATCACATGCTTCCTCTAAATCCATAAATGCAATGAAAACTTCCCTACTTTTATTTAAATACTGTTCACATACATGCTTCTATGTAAGCACTTGATCTACACATCCCCTACCCACTCTAAAGCCTCCTTGCTAATCTGCAATCCTACTCTCTGTATTACCTATAATTCTTTCAGTTTTTAACCCTACCGTACCGTACGGTATACTCAAACTTATTCCCCTATAATTTTTACAATCTCTTCTGTCCCCCTTCCCTTTATGTAAAGGAACTATACACGCTCTTTACCAATCCCTAAGCACCTTCCCCTCTTTCTTACATTTATTATACAAAAATACCAACCACTCCAACACTGCTTTAACATTTCTGTCATGATCCCGTCAATTCCAGCTGTTTTACCCCCTTTCATTCTACGTAATGCCTCACGCACCTCCTTCACACTCACATCTTGCTCTTCTTCACTCCTAAAAGATGGTATACCTCCCTGGCCAGTGCATGAAATTACCGCCTCCCTTTCTTCATCGACATTTAAAAGTTCCTCAAAATATTTCCGCCATCTACCCAATACCTCCAGTTACCCATCTACTAACTCCCCAACTCTGTTATTAACTGACAAATCCATTCGTTCAACAGACTTTCTTAACTTGTTTATCTCACTCCAAGATTTTTTCTTATTTACAGGAAAATTTCTTAACAGTGCCTCTCTCACTCTATCATCTGCTCTCCTTTTGCACTCTCTCACCACTCTCTTCACCTTTCTTTTACTCTCCATATACTCTGCTCTTCTCATGACACTTCTGCCTTGTAAAAATCTCACATAAGCCACCTTTTTCTCTTTTATCACACCCTTTACCTAATCATTCCACCAATCACTCCTCTTTCCTCCTGCACCCACCCTCCTATAACCACAAACTTCTGCCCCACATTCTAATACTGCATTTTTAAAACTATTCCAACCCTCTTCACCCCCCCCCACTACTCATACTTACACTAGTCCATTTTTCTGCCAGTAGTTGCTTATATCTCACCCTAACTTCCTTCAGTTTATTCACTTTCACCTCTCTCTTACTTGCTGTTGCCGTTTTCCTTTTGTCCCATCTACCTCTTTCTCTAACTGTAGCTATAACTAAATAATGATGCGATATATCAGTTGCCCCTCTATAAAACATGTACATCCCGAAGCCTACCATCATCTTTTTCCACCAATACAAATATAACAAAGTATTTCATTACATGTTAATATCTTGTATACTTATTTATAGTCTTTTTCATAAAAATGTATTATTTTTCCCAAAACCCTCTTTCTACAATACTCAATTAAAGATCCCCATTTTCAATTACCTGGCACTCCAAATTTACCTATTCTCCCTCCACAACATTTTTACACACTTTAGCTTTGAGATGCCAAACCCACAAGTACTTCCACTTGGTTCAAAACTCCCCACGCACTCATTCAACATTTCCCAAAAATTTTCTCTCTTCTTTAAATTTTTTCCCCCCTAGGTTTTAAAACACTTATTTAACCTTTTTTTTACACCACATAATCCTTAAATTTATACATTGTAGCCCCTCTTTTCCTGCCATAATTTTTCCTTCAAATTATTGCTACCTTCTTCAGCTCTAACTTTGTTTGAAACACCTGCCCTAGTCTATTTATTTCTCCCACGAAACTCTCCCCCCCCCTTCACTTGTTTCACAAAAACCCAGGACACCAGTTCCATTTTAACACCCCAAAATTTTCCTCTTTTTATCATTTGCACAACACCACGCACATTCAAACCACCCCAATTTAAAAGGGTTTCTTCTCTTTCTTTTCAGTAACCCCTATCGGAAAAGGGGGTTACTGCCCATTGTTCCCTCTTTTTATTTGACTTTTACAACACCAGGATTTACGCAGGAAAAAAATTCTTATTAACTTTTTCCCATGGATAAAAAAAAAAAACCAATAAGAACAAAAACTATTATGATAAAATCAAAGAAAACTCAGATGAATGTGTATATATAAACGTGTACATGTATGTGTAGTGACACTTAAATATATTATATTAATATATTAATGAGGGTGAAAGTGTTGAATGTTGGTGAAGTATTGAATGTTGGTGAAAGTATTGAATGTTGGTGAAAGTATTGAATGTTGGTGAAAGTATTGAATGTTGGTGAAAGTATTGAATGAAAGGTTTTCTTGTTTTTTGGGGTCACCTGCCTTTGGGGTCACCCTGCCTTGGTGGGCCCCTGCCTCGGGGTCACCCTGCCCTTTGGGGGCACCGTCGGTGGTCACCTTCCTCGGTGTTCACCTTTCCTCGGTGGTCACCCTTTGGGGGTCACCCTGCCTTGGTGGTCACCCCGCCCGGGGGTACCCTGCCTTGGTGGTCCCCTGCTCGGGGGTCACCCTTGCCTGGGGTCACCCTGCCCCGGGGGTCACCCCGCCCGTGGGCACCCTACCTCGGGGGTCACCCTGCCTCGGGGTCACCCCGCCCCGGTGGTCATCCACCTCGGTGGCACCCACCCGGTGGGCACCCGCCCCGGTGGTCACCCTGCCTCGGGGGCACCCCCACTCGGTGGTCACCCTGCCTCGGGGCACCCTGCCTCGGTGGTACCCTCCCGGTGGTCACCCCGCCTCGGGGTACCCTGCCCGGTGGTACCCTACCTCGGGGGGTCACCCCCCCCTTTGGTGGTCACCCTACCTCGGTGGCACCCCCCCTCGGTGGTCACCCTGCCTCGGGGGCACCCTCCCCGGTGGTCACCTTTTCCTCGGGGGCACCCTGCCTCCCGGGGGTACCCCCGCCCGGTGGGCACCCCCACCTCGGTGGTCACCTTGCCTCGGTGGTCACCCTGCTGGTGGTACCTTGCCTCGGTGGTCACCCTACCTCGGTGGACCCTGCCCGGTGGTCACCCTGCTCGGTGGTCATCCCACCTCGGTGGGCACCCCCCTCGGTGGTACCCTGCCCCGGGGGTCACCTGCTCGGTGGTCCCTACCTCGGTTGGTCACCCTGCCCCGGTGGCACCCTGCCCCGGTGGTACCCTCCCCCCCGGGGGCACCCGCCTCGGTGGTCACCCTTTCCCCGGGGGTACCCTACCCGGGGGGTCACCCCGCCTCGGGGGTCAAACCCCACCCCGGGGGACCTGCCTCGGTGGGGCACCCTGCCCGGTGGTCACCCTACCTCGGGGGTCACCTTTCCTCGGGGGTCACCCTGCTCGGTGGTACCCTTCCCGGTGGTCACCCTGCCTCGGTGGCACCCTGCCCCGGGGGTCACCTTGCCCGGGGGTCACCTGCCTCGGTGGTCACCTTCCTCGGGGGTCACCCGCCTCGGTGGTCACCCTGCCCCGGTGGTCCCCTACCTCGGTGGTCACCCTGCCTCGGTGGTCACCCCACCTGGTGGTCAAAACCCTTTCCTCGGTGGTCCCCTGCCTCGGTGGTCACCCTGCTCGGTGGTCCCCTGCCTCGGTTGGTCACCCGCTCGGTGGTCACCCTTTTCGGTGGTCACCCTGCCTCGGGGGTCACCCTACCTCGGGGTCCCCTGCCCCGGTGGTCACCCCCCCCGGTGGTCACCCTACCTCGGTGGTCACCCTGCCTCGGTGGTCACCCTGCCTCGGTGGTACCCTACCTCGGTGGTCACCCCTGCCGGGGGGGCACCCGCCCTTGGTGGTCACCCCGCCTCGGTGGCACCCTGCTCGGTGGTACCTGCCTCGGTGGTCACCCCGCCTCGGTGGTCACCCCCGCTCGGTGGCACCCTGCCCCGGGGGGTACCCTGCTTGGGGTCACCCTGCCTTGGTGGTCACCCTGCCCCGGTGGTCACCCCCCCTTGGTGGTCCCCCCCCTTGGGGTCACCCTGCCTTTGGGGGTCACCCTGCCTGGGGTCACCCCCCCTCGGTGGTCCCCTGCCTTGGTGGTACCTGCATGGTGGGCACCTGCCATTGGTCACCCCCGCCTCGGTGGTCACCCTGCCTCGGTGGTCACCCGCCCTCGGGGTCACCCTGCCTCGGTGGTCACCCTGTCGGGGTCACCCTCTGCCCCGGGGCACCCTGCCTCGGTGGGCACCCGCCCGGTGGTCCCCTGCCCGGTGGGAAAAAAGAAAGGTCGTGTTATATATATTATATATATATAATATAATTTTATTATATATATAATATATTATATATTTATATATTAATTTAATATATAATATATATTTTATATTATAATATATATTATATATATATAGTTCCTTTGTAAAAAAAAGGGAAAGGGGATAAAAGAGGGGCAAAAAAATTTTAGGGGGGTAAGTTGTTGGTGTACCGGTAAAATGTATGTGAGTTATAATTGAAAGAATTAAGAGTAAGACGGAGAATAGGATAGCAGATGAACAAGGAGGCTTTAGGAAAGGTAGGGGGTGTGTGGACCAGTTGTTTACAGTGAAACATATAAGTGAACAGTATTTAGATAAGGCTAAGAGGTCTTTGTGGCATTTATGGATTTGGAAAAGGCGTATGACAGGGTGGATAGGGGGGCAATGCGGCAGATGTTGCAAGTGTATGGTGTAGGAGGTAGGTTACTGAAAGCAGTGAAGAGTTTTTACGAGGATAGTGAGGCTCAAGTTAGAGTATGTAGGAAAGAGGGAAATTTTTTCCCAGTAAAAGTAGGCCTTAGACAAGGATGTGTGATGTCACCGTGGTTGTTTAATATATTTATAGATGGGGTTGTAAGAGAAGTAAATGCGAGGGTCTTGGCAAGAGGCGTGGAGTTAAAAGATAAAGAATCACACACAAAGTGGGAGTTGTCACAGCTGCTCTTTGCTGATGACACTGTGCTCTTGGGAGATTCTGAAGAGAAGCTGCAGAGATTGGTGGATGAATTTGGTAGGTGTGCAAAAGAAGAAAATTAAAGGTGAATACAGGAAAGAGTAAGGTTATGAGGAAAACAAAAAGATTAGGTGATGAAAGATTGAATATCAGATTGGAGGGAGAGAGTATGGAGGAGGTGAACGTATTCAGATATTTGGGAGTGGACGTGTCAGCGGATGGGTCTATGAAAGATGAGGTGAATCATAGAATTGATGAGGGAAAAAGAGTGAGTGGTGCACTTAGGAGTCTGTGGAGGACAAAGAACTTTGTCCTTGGAGGCAAAGAGGGGAATGTATGAGAGTATAGTTTTACCAACGCTCTTATATGGGGTGTGAAGCGTGGGTGATGAATGTTGCAGCGAGGAGAAGGCTGGAGGCAGTGGAGATGTCATGTCTGAGGGCAATGTGTGGTGTGAATATAATGCAGAGAATTCGTAGTTTGGAAGTTAGGAGGAGGTGCGGGATTACCAAAACTGTTGTCCAGAGGGCTGAGGAAGGGTTGTTGAGGTGGTTCGGACATGTAGAGAGAATGGAGCGAAAAAGAATGACTTCAAGAGTGTATCAGTCTGTAGTGGAAAGAAGGCGGGGTAGGGGTCGGCCTAGGAAGGGTTGGAGGAGGGGGGTAAAAGAGGTTTTGTGTGCGAGGGGCTTTGACTTCCAGCAGGCATGCGTGAGCGTGTTTGATAGGAGTGAATGGAGACAAATGGTTTTAATACTTGACGTGCTGTTGGAGTGTGAGCAAAGTAACATTTATGAAGGGATTCAGGGAAACGGCAGGCCGGACTTGAGTCCTGGAGATGGAATACAGTGCCTGCACTCTGAAGGAGGGGTGTTAATGTTGCAGTTTAAAAACTGTAGTTTTAAAGCACCCTTCTGGCAAGACAGTGATGGAGTGAATGATAGTGAAAGTTTTTCTTTTTCGGGCCACCCTGCCTTGGTGGGAATCGGCCAGTGTGATAATAAAAAATAAATAAAAAATATATATATATAATTTATATATATATATATATATATATTTTAATATATATTATATATTATATATATATATTATATATATATATATATATATATATATATATATATATATATGTATATATATGTCGTGCCGAATATGTAAAACTGGTCAATTAGCAAGAACTCATTTAAAATTAAGTCCTTTCTAAAATTTTGTCTCATACGTTTAAAGATACATTTTTTTTTCATTAATGTTGATGTAAAAATTTATAATTTTGCACCAATAGGAACTTAGAAAACTTGCCTAACCTTATTATAAAAAGCGAAATTTATTTTAGCCTAAACCAACTAAATATATTTTAGATTTGTTTACAATAATTTAATACTAAACAAACACAGTGAAATATATTTTTTTCGTTAGGTTCAGAACGATTTTGGCGAAATTATTGCATACACAAATTTTCACTTGTCCTATATGGCAAGATGAGAGTTGCTATTCAAGCTAGATCGCAAGTTCTGCCTATTCGGCACGACATATATATTATTATATATATATATATATATTATATATATATATATATATATATATATATATATATATATATATATATATATATATATATATATTATATATATATATATATATATATATATATATATATATATATATATGTATATATATATGCAATAAGATCACAGTAAACAGGTGATTTCAGAATATGCAAAACAACCACTCTGAAAGAATAGAGAAATTCCAAGCGCTTTCGTGACTACTCACATTATCAAGGAACTATGTTCCGTGATAATGTGAGTAGTCACGAAAGCGCTTGGAATTTCTCTATTCTTTCAGAGTGGTTGTTTTGCACATATATATATATATGTTATATAATTATATATATATATATATATATATATATATATATATATATATATATATATATATATATATATTATATATATATATATATTATATATATTTTTATATATATGTATATATGCAAGGAATTCGCGAGAGCAGGCGAAATATACACAAACACTGATCTCTGGCTGAAGGAGACTCGAACCTACAAACCTTAGGATAAGGTACGCAGTGCTTTACCAATCTACCCACACTGGACAATACCTTGGCGTGTAGCTTGCGCTACACGTCTGATCCAAGGCAGCCAGCTTTCAGGGAGAAATCTTCCAGCTTTTCATCTCATCCTCTGCATGCATCAGCCTTACTAGAGATTTTAACAATGCAAGGAATTCACGAGAGCAGGCGAAATATACACAAACACTGATCTCTGGTTGAAGGAGACTCGAGCCTACGAACCTTAGGACAAGGTATATATATTATATCATTTTCACAGGGGTCAGCAGGAGGCTTCATCGGTTTAAGGACATAACACTTAAAACAAACGCTTAGTCCAGCACTTGGTGATATTCCAGAGAGGTTGCTGTCTGAACTCACTAAATTTTCCAACCTGTGCCTGGCTGGCAGTGTCCCAGAGACTATGAGACACCTTTTCTATGGTGCCTCATTGTGTGCCCTACGGAAAAAGGACGGAGGAATCAGGCTCATTACAGTGAGCAACAGCCTTCGGCGTCTAGCCGCTAAAGCTGCAGTAAGAAACCAATTCAGCTCGGTTTTGGTGTTCAACAAGGCTGTGAAGCAGCTGCCACGCATCACGAGTACATATCAACAACGTGGCCGATGAAAGAGCCTTGAAGAAAACATCAGGACAATTACTGTCCTACATTTCCTTCACGTACCGAGGAACAACACTCAAATGCTCACTATGGCGATTCGTTATGTGAAGGGGATAGAGAATTTAGTTGCTCATGTATTTTCTCGTGTATACTGTACATACTGTAGTGTAGACATTTATCTGCTCTTGTTTTGCAGTGGTTGCAGTAGTGAGTAGATGGTCTTTCTGGCCACCTAGTGGACTGAAGTTCGGTGAGCTGGTGGAGGAGGGTATCAGATTTCCCAAGTGTGTGTGTGTTTTTGGTGGTAGTCACGTCAATAGCTGCCTAGGTAACGTATGTCAACAAAAGGTGGTGAGGCCTCACCTGTGTGATGTTGATGTATAGACTGTTGGACCAAAGGCAGGTTAAGTAGGCGTCAGGAAAGGAGGGGGATGTTATAGATCCTCCCTGTTTATATTTTTTGTTTTAAGAAAAACGTGCTAGAGCTTTTAAGTAGGTTCAAGAGTCTATGCCAAGCAATTTTCATACAGTGTGTGGGAGGCTTCCAGGACATTCTGAGATCTAATCAAAGAACGATATATTTGACTTGCGAAATCGTAATGACACGATTGCTAACAAACAAGGTAATGGCGGGGATTGAACTTGCTGCTAGCGAGGCGTAAAGTTCCAAACCGACACGTTAGCTGTAACCTGTTCAGGGGTACGGGAGCCATTCAGGTACAGAAGGGTATGAGGGATGATAGGAAGCCTTTTGCAAGTTATCTGGTGCTTTTTGGCAGCAGAAAACTTATATCCATGAGCGGTGGCCCAGTTGGAAGCCAGATCAATAACAAACCGGAGACAGGCGGCCACAAGGTGACAGCCAGAAAGTGCACTAGCTATAGTAAAATCGATAGAAGCCTCCAAACAGTGGAATGGAGAACAGAGACAAGGCTATTAATGATAGACATGAAGAGGGTACTGCTGAGAACACAACCTTGAAGTGTACAGTGGTTGATACCTTTTGGATCCATTTTTAAACTGGTTGTTGCCAGGTAAGTCACCAGGGCCCTGACAAACCTGTTTCTGAAACTTTTTGTTGAGTCTGTCTCCAACTCTTCATTAGGTCTTGCCACGTCTTGACTACCTTAATTAATACAGAATAAAATTTTCTCCCAATTTCCCTGTATCATCTGAGCTCAAGTATCTCTTTTATAATCCTCTTTCGGAAAATCTTTCTCCATCCTCTCATATCTTGTGTACGTCGTGTTCATGTCTCTACTTGGCCTTCAACCTTCCTTCTATTGTAGTCATGTTTAGTATATTTTTTTCCTTGTGTCTTTTTCAAAAATTTGTCTATCGACTATCTACTTCAAACCTTTTTTAATTATTTGCAATGTTCTATTTACTCTGTTTATCCTAATAAGTGAGGTCATTTCTTTTAATTCTGCTTAGTTTTTACAATCTATACATTGATTACTCTCGCTGAGTAGCTTCTGTGTTTACTATTTTCACAAGTTAATATGTCCCTAATTAAAATTTTGGGGCTGCTTACTTTTTTTGTGCTCTGTTTTGTTTTATGTTTCTTTATTTGTGTATTTTGGGATTTTTTTCCTTAAATTTTTCATTAGTGATTCTTGTAGAAATTCTACCATAACCTTTACCTGGGATACACAAGGAGCTAATTCCCTTATAATAATAATATAATATTTTTATTTCCACCAGTACATGTACAAGGTATAAAGGTCTAGCTGACATCAATGACATAATACTATATAGAAAGCCGTTTGTTATGCAGAGCATTTCGGGCAAATTAGATATATTTTGACCCAGGATGCAACCCACACTAGTCGACTAACACCCAGGTACCCATTTTGCTGATGGATAACATAGACAACCGATGTAAGGAAACACGCTCAATGTTTCCACCCCTTTCCTGGGAATCGAACCCAGACCCTCACCGTGTGAAGCGAGAGCACCAGGCCACGGGACCTGGTGGCAAAAGACCCATTTTTCATAATACAAAGCAACTATGAACACTGTCTTACAATACCTAGGAAACTTCCCTCTCTCATGCATATACTAAACAAATGCACCAAGCATCCTAAAATTATATCCCCATCTGCTTTTATCATTTCTGTCTTTATGCCATCTATACCCCCTTTTATTCTACCCACTGCTTGACACACCTCTTCTCACTAACATCTGAATATCATTCACTTGTTAGATATGTAATATATGTCTTCTTAATAAAGGAAATCTATACCTCCCTTTCTTCATCAACTTTAAACAACTCAAAATAATCACTCCCTCTTCCCAATAACTCCACCGGCCTATCTAATGACTTCCAAATTGAACTTTATCTGTTAAATTCATTTCTTTCCCAGGCTTTCTCAACTTATTGATTTTTACACCAAAATTTCATCTTTTCCTCAGCAAAATTGTTTACATTAAATTTCACCCACTGTCTTATTAGCTGTCCTTCAGCAGTCCCTCAGCACTCACCATCTCTTACTCTCCATATACTGCACGACTCCGTTCATCACTGTTGTATTACACAAGCCAACGTTTTCTCCCTTACCACCTACATAACCTCTTCGTTCCACCAGTCGCTCCCCTTTCCTCCTGATCCTCCCTCATATACACACAAACTTCTGCTACACACTAATACCTCCCTCCCCACAAATTATTTATACTCTAGCTCATCTTTTCCCAATAACTGTTTATATCTACACCTAACTACGCCTTTAATTTATTTATTTTTACTTTTGTCTTACCCACTTATGCCATTTTCCTTCTATCCTATCTACCTCTTACTTACATTGTAGCTACAACTAAATAATGATCTGATATATGTCTCTCCCTTTAAAAACATTCATTGTAGATGAATGGTTCAGAGAACCGACATGTTGATAAATTAGACACATGTGCAACTCTTGGGTATCTTTATTGAGATACCCAAGAGTTGCACATGTGTCTAATTTATCAAAAACATTCATATCCTGACATCTACCCATCAACTTTTTATCTACTAACACATATTCCAATAAACTGCTGTCAATACGTCCAATAACATACTTAATTATTCTTTTTCTTAAATATCGTTTTACCTATTATCTAATTTTTTTATGCATATCTCAGATTTTCCCATTATCATTTAGCTCACTTTAGCATTTAAATCGTGAACAAATGTGGGTCCACTCTGTGTACCTATAGTGGACCCCACGTGAACATACACTTTCATATACATACATACATATATATATATATATTATATATTATATATATATATATATATATATATATATATATATATATATATATATATATATTAATAATAATAATGTCGTGCCGAATAAGTAAAACTGGTTAATTTTTTCAATTATGTTAATATAAAAATTAATGATTTTGTACCAAAAGAACCTTAGGAAACTTACCTAACCTTAATATATAAAGCGCAATTTAATTTACCTTAATCCAACTAAATATGTTTTATATAGGTATACAGTAATTTAATAATTAACAAACACAATGAAACATGGAGATCCTCTTGCACCATTTCTCTTCTGTATAGCAGTTAGGGAAATCACAGTCAGACTGACCAGCGAGCTAAACATCTGGTTCCTAGATGATGGCACACTAGCAGGTACAAAGGAGTCCCTCCTACATGACCTTACACAGGTAATGACACGGGGACAGGAAATGAGTCTCATCCTGAATCCATCCAAATGTGAAATCATCTCAGTCAGTCAACAAGTGATAAATGCAGTGAGATCAAAACTACCAGGAGCAGCAGTCATTGCCCCCACAAATAGTGTCTTGCTAGGAGCACCTCTGGGAAGCAATGCCATTGACACAATTCTCAGGAAGAAATTGGAAGAGTTAAGGGGGAATGGAAAACCCGAATAGGCAATCTGGACACCCACGATGCTTGTACCTTCTCACAAAGTGCTTGAGTCTGCCAGGTTGACATATTTCCTAAGATGTGCACCTTCATATGATAACCCTATACTGCACGAATTTTGACAGTATTTGAGGCAGATTTTTACGAAAGTATTTAAAACCTTACTCTAGAAGACGGGCAGGGGAAACCCAAAGCTACACTTCCAGTCAGACTAGGAGAATTGGTGTCCGCAAGTCATCACAGATTGCGTTACCTGCTTTTCTGTCCTCGTGTATTGCATCCAGAGAGCTTGTAGCAGCGATTCACCCTGAAACATCTTAGGGACAAGATTGGAGTCCCAGACCAAAATTCATTGACGGAGCAATAAATATGGGATAATCTAACGGGCTCTGAAACCAGACCTGCTCTCCCCAACAACTACAAACAATCCCCACTGGGTGGTCCAATAGTGGAAGATATTGCCTCAACAATGCTTCAGAGTGTGTCAGGGAAGGATAGAGCCCGCCTCCTGGCAGTGAGACCCCCTCATGCTGGGGACTTTCTGTTGGCTGTTCCCAACCCAGCCTTGGACACGTCTCGACCCACAGCCCATCCGCATCCGTGTTGCCCTTCGACTTGCCGCCCCTATTCTCGCCGAACACAGGTGTATTTGTGGCAGTGAAGCAGCAGACCGTTTTCGGGTTACCATGGTCTTGTGTGCCGTAAATCCGAGGGAAAATTTGCAAGACATGAGGAGGTTAATAACATTATCAAGAGGAGCCTCACAACAGCTGGATGCCCAGCAGTAAGGGACCACCCAACTATGCAGATCTGATGGCAGCCAGAAGCGTCCAGATGGAATCACCTTTTAAAAGCCTGGACAGAGGGGAAGCAGGTGGTGGGGGGACTATACATGTGCATCTCCCTTTGGCTGATACCTATCTCCAATACACCAGGGGGGAAAGGGAGGGGCAGCTGCCAGTTTCAGGGAGTCCAAAAATCTAGAAAATATGGAGAACTTGCCCATCATTATATGTTTTTTCCCCATAGGCTCAGAGACCCTTGGCTCATGGGGAAAGAGTGCATCTAAATTCCTTAAGGAGCTGGGAAAAAGACTCATCAGGGAAAACTAGGGATCCCAGGGGCAGCCTAGTTTTCTGGTCCAGCGGCTCAGTGCGGCTGTTCAAAGGGGTAATGCCTGCTGTATTTTGGGCACAGGGCCCCAGCTCTGAGGAGCTGGATGAGTTTTTCGCCTTATAATCGGTGATACAACGTAACAACATGTACCGTATACCACCTTTATATCAACAATGTATCTCTTAAATCTTCTGTACCATATTATGTAATAAAATATTCCTATTAGCAAAAAAAAATATATATATCAAAAGATGGGGTGGTAGGGGAAGTGGAATTTTTCAAACGGCTTCAGGAAGAAATCCAAATATTCTTCCTTGAAACCATTTTATCCACTTCTCCGAGGCTATGGGTCCCACAATTTATACCAGAGGTGGACCCCTATAATAAAAAAAAACAATAAAAAAAACAAAAAATAAAATAAATATATATTTTTATATATATATATATTATAAAATATTATAATAAATATATATATATAATATATATAAAATATATATATATATATTATTGTGTGTCTACTCACCTAATTCACCTGTGTTTGCAGGGGTCGAATCATAGCTCCTGACCCCGCCTGTTCACTGGTCGCTACTAGGTCCACTCTCTCCCTGCTCCATGAGCTTTGTCATACCTCTTCTTAAAGCTGTGTTTGGATCCTGCCTCCATTACATCACTCTCCAGAGTGATGTAGTGGAGTGACTGAAGAAATACCTCCTAACACCCATGGGATTCATCTGAGTCTTCAACTTCCGGTTGTGACCCCTTGTTGCTGTGTCCCATCTCTGGAACATCCTGTCTCTGTCCACCTTGTCAATTACTCTCAGTATTTTATATGTCGTTATCATGTCCCTTTTTCTCTCTATCCTGTCCTCCAGTGTCATCAGGTCGATTTCCTTTAATCTCTCCTAGCTGCGGGACTAGTCTCGTTGCAAACCTTTGCACTTTGTCTAATTTTTTGAAGGTGCTTGACTAGGTGTGGGTTCCAAACAGGTGCTGCATACTACAGTGTAGAACTGACGTATACTGTGTACGGAGTCCTGAACGATTCCTTACCTAGGTGTCGGAAGGCTATAATTAGGTTTGCTAGGCGCCCATATACTGCAGCAGTTATTTGGTTGATGTGCGCCACAGGAGATGTGTCTGGCATTATGTTCACTCCATGAGCATTTTCATTAAGGGAAGTTTGCAGTCTTTGGCCCCCTAGACTAACACCCAGGTACCAACCCCGATTTTCATAAGTCACTGTGTCTGACTTTTTTGGGTTATCCTAGGTTCTCTACACATATGCTGCTATGTATGATAATTCTATGTAACTGTATTTGTGTATACCTGAATAAACTTACTTACTTACTTACTTACTATTCATGACTTTGCACTTGGTGTAGTTAAACGGTAGGAGCCAGTTGCTGGACCAGGTTTGCTGCCTATGCAGATCCTTTTGTAGTTCTGCCTGATCCTCGTCCAATTGAATTCTCCTCATTAGCTTCACATCGTTTGTAAACAGGTGCACTTCAGAGTCTATCCCTTCCGTCATATCATTCACATATACCAGAAACAGCACTGGTCCTAAGACCGACTCCCGTGGAACCCCGCTCGTCACAGGCGCCCAGTCTGACGTCTCTTCGCGTACCAATCTTCCTGTCAGGTATTCTTTGATCCATTGCAGTGCCTTTCCTGTTATACCTGCCATGTCTCTTTTTAGTGAGAAAATGGGTATCCTATGAATATTTTAATGAGAAGGTATTGTAACCTATGAATATTTTCATGAAAATTTAAAGGTGATAGTGATGGTGCTAATACTGCTAATTGAGGGGGATGGTATTGGTATAGTGTTAACGATGATAGTGGCAATAGTAGTGGTGGTGGTGGTGGTACTGGTGGTGGTAGTGCCGGTGGTAGTAGTGCCGGTGGTAGTAGTGCCGGTGGTAGTAGTGCCGGTGGTAGTAGCAGTGATGGTGGTACCAGTAATGGTAGTGAAGGTGGTAGTGGTGTTAGTAGTGAGGGTGGTAGTGATGGTGGAGTGCTGCTGGTATGCGTTGCATTTGTATCTTACCTAAAATGCTGGTGTTAGTGTTTTGGGAGTGGTTGTGGTGGTGTTGTGGTGTACAGTAACATAGAACTGTACAATAACACAGTATTGTACAACAGCATGAAACTGTACAATAACATAGAACTGTACATTAACATTGAGCTGACACACACATGGGTGTCAGTTGCTTTAATAATGTCGATTCACATTGAACAGCTGACACTACATTTATGTTTTCAGCTGACAGATATATTGATACCCACAACACAGATCAAAAGAAACAAGTTTAAATACGTTCGACATCTTTATTGTATTCATTTCTGTCATGTGACTTTGGACACTTATATAAAGTAACTAAGGTGGTGTGACCTTGGCTACTTATATAAAGTAACTAAGGTTAGTTTACTTGTCTACACTGAGCTGCATCTGCCACTGTTCAGACCATGACTTTAATTGGTCTAGCGTACAGAGTATGGAATCAAAATGTCCTTACACAAGTGTCTGCTGACACTAGTTGCTATATCCTCACTGGTCTATGAAACAATCAGTCTGAACAAAATTCACTTTTCCCAAACGTTTCAAGAAATATAGTTGTGTAATACAGAGATGTGTGTTGGCTTGTGTGCACTCTGGGTTGCCAAGTGTTGGCTTGTGTGCACTCTGGGTTGCCAAGTGTTGGCTTGTGTGCACTCTGGGTTGCCAAGTGTTGGCTTGTGTGCACTCTGGGTTGCCAAGTGTTGGCTTGTGTGCACTCTGGGTTGCCAAGTGATGGCTTGTGTGCACTCTGGGTTGCCAAGTGTTGGCTTGTGTGCAGTCTGGGTTGCCAAGTGTTGGTTTTGTGTGCACTCTGGGTTGCCAAGTGTTGGCTTGTGTGCACTCTGGGTTGCCAAGTGTTGGCTTGTGTGCACTCTGGGTTGCCAAGTGTTGGCTTGTGTGCACTCGGGGTTTGCCAAGTGTTGGCTTGTGTGCACTCTGGGTTGCCAAGTGTTGGCTTGTGTGCACTCTGGGTTGCCAAGTGTTGGCTTGTGTGCACTCTGGGTTGCCAAGTGTTGGCTTGTGTGCACTCTGGGTTGCCAAGTGTTGGCTTGTGTGCAGTCTGGGTTGCCAAGTGTTGGCTTGTGTGCACTCTGGGTTGCCAAGTGTTGGCTTGTGTGCACTCTGGGTTGCCAAGTGTTGGCTTGTGTGCACTCTGGGTTGCCAAGTGTTGGCTTGTGTGCACTCTGGGTTGCCAAGTGTTGGCTTGTGTGCACTCTGGGTTGCCAAGTGTTGGCTTGTGTGCACTCTGGGTTGCCAAGTGTTGGCTTGTGTGCACTCTGGGTTGCCAAGTGTTGGCTTGTGTGCAGTCTGGGTTGCCAAGTGTTGGCTTGTGTGCACTCTGGGTTGCCAAGTGTTGGCTTGTGTGCACTCTGGGTTGCCAAGTGTTGGCTTGTGTGCACTCTGGGTTGCCAAGCCGTGTAAATGAAACATACAAATAATTGCCTGGTATCATTTATTTACTAGGTTCACTGGTCTCAAAAATATCACTTAGATTCAGGGTTTTTTATACTTGAAAGTTTATAGCAAAACAGTGACAATGATAACTAATTTCCATAATTTTAAACAGCCTCTGAAAAAATAATGAAAATGGTATATAGGGCGATTATTAAATTGTGTCAACATATATCTTCACAATGAATAATTAACAGAGCTAAAAAAAATAAATTTGTGTCCATAATTCATATAAAACAATATAATTTTTGAACAAAAACCACTAAGCAAATAACCTGTTAACTGAAAGTGTTTTTAGACAAAAATGCAAATATGTCTAAAAACAACATTAGTGAACAGTGTTTTTGGACACAATTGAGTGTTGTCATTCATTCAGACTGGCGTGAAGGCTTACTCAGCCCTGTAACAACTTCAGTCAGTATTACTCAGGCTGGCTCCTCCTCAGGAAAATTAGTGAACAGAAAAAGAAATAATAACAGACAAACATAAACACTTCAGTATATAGAAAATATAAAATTTAAAACACTTAAATATGAAATATTAATCCTACATTAGAGAAAATGAAAAACGAAAAATATAAATGATAACTGAATTCAACGCTAATTTAAATGTATATAAAACGTGGGTGTCTGGTGTTGGTGACACTGTTGTTGAAATCGTAGCCGTTGCTGATGATAGGGAAGGGGGAGGTCGCAGGTGTTGGTGACCACCACTGGCTAGTTGTTCACAGTATACCAGTGAGTATTCTATCCCGAAGACAGGAAAGCAGGTTCTTTACCGCTGCAATGCTGTGGAGTTACGTCCTGCAATTTCATACAGGTGCACAGGTACTTCAATACAACCTGGAGAAGTCTCTGGACGTTAGTCCTTCTCCTGTTCTACTCGTTGATTGCCAGGTGACCCTCTCTGACATCCAAGCTGGAAAGATAGACAGGTTACCCACTGCTTAAATAATCACTCTCCATGGTAAGTCTGATACTTAAAAGATGTGGTGATTATTACAACAGTCAACATAGAGCAAGGCTGAAAAGACTAAGTTTATTATTGATCAAAAGTGAAGCTTTCAACCAATAAATCCACTAGAATACAAGGCAGGCATGTACTTACAGTAGAGTTGGGAGCTGTGAGTCTAGTGATTTACTGCTTAACCAGAGCCCCACACGTCACCTTTCGGGGGGGGGGGGAAGAGGGAGGGGAAGGGATAGCGGGAGCTAGACTGACCCTACCTTAACAAGCAGCCGGCAGTCAAACTATCACTTTCAGGGAGGGGGAGAAAAGGCGGGAAAAACGGGAGCTTGACTTACCCTACCTTAACTAGTAGCCGGCAATGAAACCATCGTTACTATATTGCTACTCCTATCTATTGAACTTTTCCCTCACACTCCCCCATACCAAGACTTATAGTCAAGGAGTATAAGAAGAATAGGCGAGGAAAAAGTTCTAACATGTGGAAGTCGCGTAAGGCAACAAATCTTCTACTGACTGTCACGACTTAACCAGTCAGAGAAATAATTGGATGAACCATTGATATACACAATATGGAACTTAAAAGCCTGGAGTGCCAATGTCCACCTCAAGAGTCGAGTTGTTCCCTTAAAAGTTTCTAGGTATATCAAAGGTTTGTGGTCCGTTTCTAAAATGAATTCTTTTCCCAACAAATAAAATTTAATTTTGGGAGATACCCCCACACAAGGGCTAAACTTTCCCTTTTCTATTGTGGAGTATCTTGTTTCTGCGGGAAGGATTTTTCCGGCTTAGGAAGCATACAGGGAAGGGGGGTATCATCATGGTATTGAAAGTAACACCGCACCTAAGCCAGTATTGGAGGCATCAGTTCTCAGACAAAAATGTTTTATTAATATCTGGAATTTAAGTTTTGGTCTTTCGCAAGATACTTTTAATCTCATTAAACTTACCCCGGGGCTACGTCGGAAAGTTCAAGAGGTTCCTTCACAGACTTTTTAAGGAAGTCGGATAAGATGCCTGTAAGATCAGCAAGATTCGGGATAAACCGTGCATAAAAATTTACAGAACCAAGAAAGCTACGCATGAGTTTCTTGGTTTTGGGGAATTTAAATTCTAATGAAGCTTGGATCTTACTGGGGAGAGGTGCCAGAGAGTTATTAGAAAGTATCAGTCCAAGAACCCTAATCTTGTTATACCCAAGGAAGCATTTCTTCGGCTTGGCAGTGAGGCCATGTGAGCGTAACCTACGCAAAACTGATGTTAAGGTTTGGATATTTTTCCCCCCCACGTGGATGTCATTACGTAAATGTTATCAAAATAAACTGAAACTTTTTGGCATATTACCCAATACCTTTTTCTCATCAGTCTCACGTAGGTAGCACAGGCAGTTCCCAAAACCGAAGGGATAGTTTAATACTGCATCAGTCCTTGGTGTGTAGGAAAAGCGGTTTTACTGCTTAGAAGAAGGATCTAACATACTTGATGATATGCCTGTGCAATATCAATCTCTGAAAAGAAGGAAGCGTCATAAAATTTGTTGTAGTCGCTATCTTTTAAAGGGGCATAGGCTCAGCATCCCACAGAGTTATAGCATTAAGGCCTCTGAAGTCAATAGCAAGTCTATATGTTTTATCCTCCTTCTTAACCAGACTATGGTGAACAATATGAAGATATGAAGGTTCAATGATCTTTAGTTTTAATAATTTGTCTACCTCTGTCAAATGCATCCCTAAGGTGAACTGGAACTGGGTATAATTTCCGTTTGATAGGATTGTCATTCACTAAGTCAATCTTATGGACTACCGTGGAGGTAACACCTGGAATATCAGTAAAGGACGTCTGAAAAGTACTCACACATTGAAGTAGTTCATGTCTCTTATGGTCATCCAAAGATTCATTAATATTAATGTTGGTTGCATCCGTGTGGTCAAGAGTCACCAAGTCATGTAGTTCTTCATCATAGTCTAAGTTAGAGGTGTCAATTACGCACACCTTACATTCTTCAGTTGTCTTATCAAGTTCGTGTGGAAAAACTAAGTCAAAGTTATTAAGGCAGTTAACCGAATTCTTCGGTAATATTTCTTAAGGGTGTTGATATGATAAAGCTTAGGTTTCCCCTTGACTTCTATGAGGTAGTCAATTTCCCACAAATTTTTAATACTTTATATGGACCTTTCCTGCTACTAATAATTTATTTGACTTGATAGGCAAAAGTACAAGAACTTCATCTCCTACTTTAAAACTTCTCCTCTGACTTTTGGAATCAAAATAGGTTTTGTACTGGTCCATTGACAAGCTTAGGTTTTTCGAAACTATGTCAGAGGTCTCCTCAAGTTTGGATCTAAGGTCAAGGAGAAACTGGTAAGAAGACTGAACCTCAGCACTCATCTCCTCATTAGTCCATAAGTCATGAAGGATGAAAACCCCAAAGAGTCACTGGGAACTTCCCTCATGGCAAACAAAGCACAGGGTAGGTAACGATGCCACTCCTTAGGTTTAAGGGCAAAGTTTCCTTAAAATGGACTTGAGAATCGAATGCTGGCGCTCAATCCTCCCATTACAGCTGGGATGATAGGGTGTGGTGAAGAGAGGCTTCACTCCCAGAAGTTGGTATAGATGTTGCATTAAGTCAGATGTGAATTGTGTCCCCCCGGTCAGACAAAATTTCTCTAGGGATGCCCACTCTGGAGAAGATGGACAAAAGGGCTTCAGCCACCTCTGTAGTAGTTATGGTCTTTAAGGATATGGCTTCAGGTAAACTCGAAGCATAATCAACCAATGTTAATATATATCTATGTCCCCCAGATGAAAGTGGAGATAAAGGACCAACGATGTCAATAAACTACTCTTTCAAACGGTACCCTTAAGATAGGCATTTTGACCATAGGTACTCGCCTGGTACCTCGGGAGGATGACAGTTGGCAAACTTTACACGATCTACAATAGTTAGTGACATCTGAGGACATTTTAGGCCAAAAATAGGTTTCCCTAATTTTATTTAAAGTTTTACGATGCGAGAAATGTCCGGCCACTGGCAGGTCATGAGCCATTTTAAGAACAGTCTCTCTGCATTGACAAGTCAACTAAGATGGAATAGTCTGTCTCATCTGAATTTAATTTGAATACTGACTTGTACAAGATATCTTTTGTAATAAAGTTGGTAGAATTACCGACAATATGTAAAGTAAAAGGACACAAGTGCAACTAATGTGACATTTATTGTGGCAACGTTTCGCTCTCCAGGAGCTTTATCAAGCCATTACAAACAATACATGGACACAGAGGGTATATAAAGGTTCAGAGTGAGGTGAATACTAGTGAGGTACCATTTCGATGTTCACTAGTGGTAGTAGTAGTAGTAGTAGTGACAAAAGTAGAGCAATTAATTCGTACATGAGTAAAAGGATATAAAAGCTATTACTTGGGTAACATAAAAATAGGTTGGACAAATATAAACTGGAATGAGGCAGCTTGTTCAGTGTTCACTCTCTGTGCTTTGTGTAGTATAACAGGAGAGACTATGTGATGGCAGGGGTTTATGTTTTTCAGGAGGATTCTTGCTAAGACTTCGGAGATGGTGAAGCTGCCGTTGTTTTGTTTAATTGTATTCGAAACAGCGATCATGCTGATTCGAGGCACTTGCGTCTGCGGAAATTAGTTTCTTTGATCACTAATTGGGGGTCTCTGAATTTCATGAGATGATTTGGAGGAATTTCGGTGTTTGTACACAGGCGTTGTTCAGGTTATCGTTCCTACACGCGTAAATGTGTTCATTGAGGCGGGTGTCGAGGTTTCTGGCTGTTTCACCTACGTAAATCTTGTCACAGCCTCCACAGGGTATAGTGTAAACTCCTGCATTGACTGGTTCGTGGTGCTTGGATTTTGTCCTGGTTATATCCTTTATTGAAGTGCTAGAAGCGATGGCGACTCTGGTGTTAGCTTGTGAAAGTGCTTTCGAGACGTTCAGTGCAACCTGACTGTTGGGAAGAATTATAACTTTGCTGGGAGTGGTGTTGATGCGTGGAGAATTTATGATCTGAAGAGCTCTTTTCTTGCAGTCTTTGATGAAAAAAGAAGGAAAATGTAACTCTGTGAATGTTTGGTGAATGTATGTACACTCCTCGTCAAGAAACTGGGGACTACAAATTCGGTATGCTCTTAGGAAAAACCCGATGATGATGCCTCTTTTGGTCTTGGTATCTTGACTGGAATAGAAGTGTGTGAGATCATTTTTATTGGTGGGTTTCCGATAAACTTGAAATCTTAGGTTGTTGTCTACTTTGTGAATGAGGACGTCGAGGAAAGGTAGCTTGTCATTGGACTCTTCTTCTAGTGTAAACTGGATCGCCGGTTCAACTGCGTTGAGCCTTGCCTGAAGATCCCGTACATAAAAACGTTTTGGAGTTATTACGAGGACATCGTCCACGTAACGTAACCAAGTGACGCTTGAAGGGATGATGTTGGCGAAGTGTTCGGACTCTAGGTGTTCCATGTATAAGTTGGCTAGGACGGCACTGATGGGGGACCCCATTCCCATGCCGTAGGTTTGTTTGTAGAGCTTGTTATTGAAAGAAAAACAGTTGAAATTAACACAGAGTTCAATTAAGTCAACAAAATCTCCGGGAGGTAGAGGAAGATTAAGGTCCTGATTGACTTTACGTCGTAGAACCTCGATGGCTTTTTTGGTAGGTACTTTTGTGAAGAGGGAAGTCACATCCAAACTGCTTAGTTTCTTGTTACGGATGGAGAGGTTACGGATGCGGTTGAGAAGGTCACCTGAGTGTTTAAGATGAGCGGGGCTGATGGTCCCCAGAAGGCAGGAAAGATGTTTGGCAAGAACTCCGGCTAGTTTGTGTGGAGCACTGCCTATTCCTGACGTGATTGGTCTGAGAGGAATATGTGTTTATGGGTCTTGGGTAAACCATACATGTGTGCTGGTTTAGGGTTGCTTGGTAACAAGTACAGAAGTTTCTTCCCTTCTCTAGTGCGTTTGAGTATTTGTCTGGTTTTGTGTAGAAAATCTTTGGTGAGCGTCTCCCACTGTTGAGTGCTGATGGGTTCGTATGTAGATTGATCATTCAAAAGGTCCATCATTTTAGTGTTGTAGTCACTAGTGTTGTAGTCCTAGACGATACATCACTGCCCTTAAGAACCTCGCCGACGACCCCAACATTATAGTCACCACCGCCGACAAAGGAGGTGGAGTCGTCATCCTCAACACCAGTGACTACAACACTAAAATGATGGACCTTTTGAATGATCAATCTACATACGAACCCATCAGCACTCAACAGTGGGAGACGCTCACCAAAGATTTTCTACACAAAACCAGACAAATACTCAAACGCACTAGAGAAGGGAAGAAACTTCTGTACTTGTTACCAAGCAACCCTAAACCAGCACACATGTATGGTTTACCCAAGACCCATAAACACAATATTCCTCTCAGACCAATCACGTCAGGAATAGGCAGTGCTCCACACAAACTAGCCGGAGTTCTTGCCAAACATCTTTCCTGCCTTCTGGGGACCATCAGCCCCGCTCATCTTAAACACTCAGGTGACCTTCTCAACCGCATCCGTAACCTCTCCATCCGTAACAAGAAACTAAGCAGTTTGGATGTGACTTCCCTCTTCACAAAAGTACCTACCAAAAAAGCCATCGAGGTTCTACGACGGTAAAGTCAATCAGGACCTTAATCTTCCTCTACCTCCCGGAGATTTTGTTGACTTAATTGAACTCTGTGTTAATTTCAACTGTTTTTCTTTCAATAACAAGCTCTACAAACAAACCTACGGCATGGGAATGGGGTCCCCCATCAGTGCCGTCCTAGCCAACTTATACATGGAACACCTAGAGTCCGAACACTTCGCCAACATCATCCCTTCAAGCGTCACTTGGTTACGTTACGTGGACGATGTCCTCGTAATAACTCCAAAACGTTTTGATGTACGGGATCTTCAGGCAAGGCTCAACGCAGTTGAACCGGCGATCCAGTTTACACTAGAAGAAGAGTCCAATGACAAGCTACCTTTCCTCGACGTCCTCATTCACAAAGTAGACAACAACCTAAGATTTCAAGTTTATCGGAAACCCACCAATAAAAATGATCTCACACACTTCTATTCCAGTCAAGATACCAAGACCAAAAGAGGCATCATCATCGGGTTTTTCCTAAGAGCATACCCAATTTGTAGTCCCGAGTTTCTTGACGAGGAGTGTACATACATTCACCAAACATTCACAGAGTTACATTTTCCTTCTTTTTTCATCAAAGACTGCAAGAAAAGAGCTCTTCAGATCATAAATTCTCCACGCATCAACACCACTCCCAGCAAAGTTATAATTCTTCCCAACAGTCAGGTTGCACTGAACGTCTCGAAAGCACTTTCACAAGCTAACACCAGAGTCGCCATCGCTTCTAGCACTTCAATAAAGGATATAACCAGGACAAAATCCAAGCACCACGAACCAGTCAATGCAGGAGTTTACACTATACCCTGTGGAGGCTGTGACAAGATTTACGTAGGTGAAACAGCCAGAAACCTCGACACCCGCCTCAATGAACACATTTACGCGTGTAGGAACGATAACCTGAACAACGCCTGTGTACAACACCGAAATTCCTCCAATCATCTCATGAAATTCAGAGACGCCCAATTAGTGATCAAAGAAACTAATTTCCGCAGACGCAAGTGCCTCGAATCAGCACTGATCGCTGTTTCGAATACAATTAAACAAAACAACGGCAGCTTCACCATCTCCGAAGTCTTAGCAAGAATCCTCCTGAAAACAGTAAACCCTGCCATCACATAGTCTCTCCTGTTATACTACACAAAGCACAGAGAGTGAACACTGAAACAAGCTGCCTCATTCCAGTTTATATTTGTCCAACCTATTTTTATGTTACCCAAGTAATAGCTTTTATATCCTTTTACTCATGTACGAATTAATTGCTCTACTTTTGTCACTACTACTACTACTACTACCACTAGTGAACATCGAAATGGTACCTCACTAGTATTCACCTCACTCTGAACCTTTATATACCCTCTGTGTCCATGTATTGTTTGTAATGGCTTGATAAAGCTCCTGGAGAGCGAAACGTTGCCACAATAAATGTCACATTAGTTGCACTTGTGTCCTTTTACTTTAAGATATCTTTTATATATTCAAATTTATATGAAAAGTTTTTCCTTTGGATAACTTGATTTTGTCTAGCGGCATTATGACAATTCTGAAGAGAAGGGCAATTACGTTGTAAATTGACAAAGGAGTCCTTCGATATATCTAAAGGCTTAAAGTCAGGAAAAATCAAAGGATGGACAGTAGGAGAAGCCTGGGCTTTGGTCTTAGCCCTAGTCAAGACATTTATGGTATCGGAGGTGATATCTTCACTTTCATCTAACAAGTGAACTTGTGATCCTACTATCTCGCTTTCGAGAGTAGCATCACTGGTTTTTAATCCCACATGAATCTCGCGAGACATTGTCTCATCTGAACTTTCGAGCGGCTTCTCTGACTCTACAGGAAGAGGATCTGAAACACTTATGTCCATCTTTGGTGCTGACAGGTCAAGCTCAGAAGGAAGAATGGCACCTTTTACATTACCTATTAGTACGGAGCAAGAAGTGATGGGAGCCAGTACGGCTTCAGACCAACCTGTGAACCATTTAGACCTAATGTAACAACGGATGGTAGGAAAAGTGTCCGTACGGCCCAAGTAGTCTGAAAGTATAGCAGAGGAATGAGTTTCTTTAAGATTAGGGAACAGCTTATCAGAAATGACTATACATGTGCATCCAGTGTCTCGTAAAATGGTAGATACATTAAGTCCATTAACTGTTCCTGAAAAGAAGGGTGCTTGGTCATTACAGTCTTTTAAAACATCTTCCAACTTTTTGGACCTTCTTAGAAGGACAATCTGGACGTTTATGTCCCTTAACACCACACAAATGACAAACAGGAATAAAAGAAGTCACTTTACTTTCCACTAGAGGCTTTGATTTCTTAAGGTCTGATGAACCCTTGCCCTTAGGGTTCGATCCCTTTAGGTCTTTATAGGAATTGTGAGCCTCAGCATACAGGTCAGCAGCCTCAGCAACTTCCTCAGCTTTAATCAGGTTACGTTCTCTAATGAATGTTCGTATCTGGTGAGGAAGAGCTGTCAGGAACTGGTCACCAACCATGAAGTCTCGAAGAGATTCATAACTGTGATCAATTCCTGAACTCTCTATCCAAAAGTCGAACAAACGAAAGAGTGTTACCTGTAACTGTTGAAAGTTCTGGCCAGGCTGTAAGGTGGCATACCTGAAATCTTTCCTGTAAGAATTAGTGGTTTTTTTTATATGCTTTAAGGATTGCCTTCTTTAGTAGGTTATAATTACATATGATATCCTGTGACAAAGTTGCATAGATATTCAAGGCTGTACCAGAAAATAACATTCCTAACCTGGCAGCCCAGGTGTCAGCAGGCCATTCACAGAGGGTAGCGGTATTTTCAAACCTGATAATGTATGAAGTTATGTCTTCCCCCTCTGTGAAGGGAGGTAAATTAGGTGTTGGAATATGTGCACTAGCTGCATGATGTTCAATTACTCCTTCCTCTAATTGTTGTTGTGTAAAAGTTAACTTTTTATTCTTTAATTCAAGGCGAGATTTTTCGAGCTCGCGATCCTTTTCTCTCTGTATTAACTCGTGTTCTCTATCCTTTGCTCTTTCCTCAAGTTCTCTTAATTTAACTTGTTCCTCACGTATCTTAGCTTGTTCCTCATGTATCTTAGCTTGTTCCTCACGTTCCCTAGCTCTTTCCTCACGATCAAGTCTATCACGCTCTTTTTGGTCTTCTCGCTCTCTTTCTAACTGTCTTTCTTGGATTTCTCTCTCAATTCTCTCTCTCTCCTTTTTCTCCTGTCTTTCAAGGTTCTCTTTCTCCTTTTTCTCTTCTCTTTCGATTCTTTGTCTCTCCTTTTCTTCTTCTCTTTCGATTCTTTCTTTCTCCTTTTCTTCTTCTCATTCCCTTTCTAACTGTCTCTCTTCTCTCTCAATTCTCTCTCTTTCAAGTCTTTCCTGGATCTTAGCACTAATGAAAGATTCTAATTTTTTCCCTGTTATTCCTAACTTCCAGCGTTCATCCAAAACTGGTATTCCTCCATGCTTGCAAGAATAACTTAAACTATCAGGGGAAATGAAACGGGTATTAAAGAAAACGGAGGGCTCAATTCCTGCTCCGCTCAAACTGTAAATAAACCAGAGGGCTCGATCCCTGCTTCAATTAAACAATATGTATTAACGAAAACGAAGGGTTCTATGCCGGCTCCGAGCATCCAATCTTCTCACCAACAAGTCAAGAGTGTCCTATGACAGTTCCCTTGATATAATGAAGAGCTCAATGAAACAAGTTGTCACTGGAAAATCTCGGGTCCCTAGAGTCTAATCCTCCAAAGTGTTTCAAGCTACATATAAAAGTGGCAGAATTAAATATTATATCCTGCCTGACTTGACTTACAATAAATTGAGACTATAACAATCACCAAATCTTTCAAATACCTGTACCGTAGTCCTACCATAGAGAATGATTACTCATGGCTGGTGGTAACCGTCTGTGGTATGCGGCGTTGAAGTTCCAATGGTAGATTCGAGATGGAGTTGAATCTTGATTCAGTAGCGTTAATCCTGGCAAGGTCGCCACTTGTGAAGGCTTACTCAGCCCTGTAACAACTTCAGTCAGTATTACTCAGGCTGGTTCCTCCTCAGGAAAATTAGTGAACAGAAAAAGAAATAATAACAGACAAACATAAACAATTTATTATATAGAAAATATAAAATTTAAAACACTTGAATATGAAATATTAATCCTACATTAAAGAAAATGAAAAATGAAAAATATAAATGATAACTGAATTCAACGCTAATTTAAATGTATATAAAACGTGGGTGTCTGGTGTTGGTGACACTGTTGTTGAAATCGTAGCCGTTGCTGATGATGGGGGGGGGTCGCAGGTGTTGGTGACCACCACTGGCTAGTCGTTCACAGTATACCAGTGAGTATTCTATCCCGAAGACAGGAAAGCAGGTTCTTTACCGCTGCAATGCTGTGGAGTTACGTCCTGCAATTTCATACAGGTGCACAGTTACTTCAATACAACCTGGAGAAGTCTCTGGACGTTAGTCCTTCTCCTGTTCTACTCGTTGATTGCCAGGTGACCCTCTCTGACATCCAAGCTGGAAAGATAGACAGGTTACCCACTGCTTAAATAATCACTCTCCATGGTAAGTCTGATACTTAAAAGATGTGGTGTTTATTACAACAGTCAACATAGAGCAAGGCTGAAAAGACTAAGTTTATTATTGATCAAAAGTGAAGCTTTCAACTAATAAATCCACTAGAATACAAGGCAGGCATGTACTTACAGTAGAGTTGGGAGCTGTGAGTCTAGTGATTTACTGTTTAACCAGAGCCCCACACGTCACCTTTGGGGGGGGGAAGAGGGAGGGGAAGGGATAGCGGGAGCTAGACTGACCCTACCTTAACAAGCAGCCGGCAGTCAAACTATCACTTTCAGGGAGGGGGAGAAAAGGCGGGAAAAACGGAAGCTTGACTTACCCTACCTTAACTAGTAGCCGGCAATGAAACTATCGTTACTATATTGCTACTCCTATCTATTGAACTTTTCCCTCACACTGGCATACATAACCACTATTTTTTGAGATACTTGAACTATTGTTATCCGTGTTTTCAGTGCTATTGTTATCCGTGTCTTCAGTGCTATTGTTATCCGTGTCTTCAGTGCTATTGTCATGGATGTTCAGGGTAGTGCAAGACCTCCGCACACCTCCATACCCGGTTACAGGTAAATCGATACTTGTGAAAATGAGATGTGTATTTGGTCATTTACAGGTAAAGGAAGGTTAAGGGCTAGAGTTCAGGTCTTGTTTGATTATCCGGTTCAACCGGACCTGACCAAATTTCTCTGGGGTATCTTGACTGGCCTCAACATCAATATGGATCCAGTGTACTCAGTGTACTTGGGTATTCTGCTGATTTGTCTCGTTGCCGATTCTCAGAAAGTTGTTATCGCGAATCTTCATAAGAGGCTACGTTGATATCTCGTCTTGAGGGCGGATGTTCCTGGTCCAGGCGGAGGGACTATGAGATAACAGTGACATATAACATGCTTGGAGCACCTCTCTTCATGCGCTGAGAAGTAACCGTCCCGGAATCGGTGAACTTGTTATTGTGGACTGCGGAGACATCTGGCTTAGCACGGGTCGTGGGATGGGAAGGAGTTGACCTGCCCTGGCGATCTACTGATCGACCCAACCTAAAATAAAAACATGATGTAGGTGTATTATATTATTTTCTTAACACATCAGGACCAACTTGCTTCAGCTAGTGAGACGTGACATAGGAAGAAAACCAAGACTTGATTAGTCGGTTAAAACTGGCGAAGTTAATCCCAAACGTTTGGACATGCTGAACGTAGAGAGGAGGCTTAACGTAGCTCAATCAGCAATACAGTTCTCACATGGAAAAGAGATTAATGAGAGGTTACCATTTTCCAGCGTCTTCATCTTCAGCACAGGTAACATCCTAAAATTCTAGGTCTACAGCAAGCTAATACATAAATATGATCTCACACACTTTAAACCCAAAGTCCATAAAAAAGACAGCATCGGGCATCATAAATCGACTTTTTTTCCTGAAGGGGGAAACAAATTTTGTGGGCCCAAATTTTTCTTGCCGAAGAGGCGTTTAATAAACAAAAAACCTTTCCCACCGAGCCATTTTTTCCCCCCTTTTTTCAAAAAAAAACGGGTAAATAAATAAAATTAGTCAAGCACAAAACGCCATCTAAGAAAATTTAATAATCCTCCTCAAGAGTAGATTCCTTCTCAGTGGGATTCCCAAAAGTACTCGAAAAATACCAACACAAAGAGTCACCACAAAAAACATTTACATCTTTCAGAGCCCCTAAACGGGATCAAAGGGGGAAATCCAAAACCATCAAACGCAGGGTTTTCATAATTTTTTTGGGGAAAGGGGACAAGTTTTAAGGACATTTTTGAAAGCAAATCAATGCATGTAGAAGCAAACAACGTAAAAAAACCCCATGTGTCCCAACACCGATAGGGCCGGGAAAAACCAATTGATAAAGCCCCAAAATACCCCCAAATTTTTCTAAAGAAAGAACCAAATCCTCCCAAAACAAAAATGCCTTGAATCTTTAAATCTCTGTTTCCCACAATCACATTTTTCTGTTTTAAATTTGTCGGGTAATTCAAAGCTCAGATTTTTTGGGGTTTTTAAACTGCTAAGCCCTTTTTTAAAATTTCCCAATTATCATGCGTTTAAACCTTTTAAAAACAGAAACACCAAACACTTAGTCTTGCACTCTCACTACAGTTAAACCAGAAAACACCAACATTTATACCCCTTGCACCTCACACGTACATTAAACCCCGAAACACCAACATTTATGCCCTTGGGCACTCTCACGACATTTAAACACATAACACCAACACTTTTTTTCCCTTGGGAAACTCACCCCGTACAGTTAAACACAGTAAAAACCAAAAATTTGGGCCCTTGCACCCCAAAACGAAAACTTTAAACATATCCCCCACCAACATTAATGTCTTGCAAGGAGCGAATGGAGCCAAATTTTTTTTTGGGAATTTTACGTGCTTTTGGGAAAGGGGTGGAAAGGTAGTTTTTTATGAAGGATTCGGGACACTTACAAGTCGAAATTTGGGATCCGGGAGAGGAATTACATGCCCCACCTGAAGCAGGATTTTTAATTTTGGGGAGTTTAATAATTAGCGTGAGGGGCTCCCCCTGGAAAGACCCCCGATGGAGTGAATGATAAAGAAAGTTTTTTTTTTTATCGGGCCACCCTAACCCTTTGGGGAAAGGGGGCCCAGTGTAAAAATATTTTAAAAAATTATTATTATTTTTATTATTATTAAATTTTTATTAAATTAAAATTATTATTAATTTTTTATTATTTTTATTATTTTTATTATTTTTATTATATTAGGGTTTTTATTATTATTTTTTTTTATTATTATTATTATTATTATTATTATTATTATTATTATTATTATTATTATTATTATTATTATTATTACACTGGAAAGAGACATTTTCAGATACTGTGTACACTAGTTTTGCTATGTAAATTTTCAGCTGACTCATGTACTATTAACTGTTAGTGTTGCAATCTAGGTTATGTTTCTGGTAGACTATTGATGTCATATTCCTGTTTGTGTTTCTTTCGACGTTGTGTTGTTGTACAATACTTGTACTACAGTATTTATTCCTCTTAAGTGTGATGTACTTTAAATGTTACTCACAACATTACTACAGTCTGGTGCTGTCAGTTCCTGCTGTCTCCATTAATTTTGTTTCTAATATTGCCGAATATCCTAATTATTATTATTAAAGATTAGCCGGTATTCTCCCGGCCCGGGCCTTGTCCAAGTGGTGGCCCGGCCTTGGCTCTCTCTTTAGGGAGTGTCTGAGACCTAAGTCTCCCATGGGAGGAGGCACAAGTACCTCCTCATCTTTGGGACCAACTGTCCCCAGGCCTAGCCACAAGCTAGGCCTCCCTGGTCTGCCATCCCCGCCCCAAGGGGGCAAATGGGAATGACAGTCTTATGAGCTAAAGGCTCGGGCTCAGGCACCTACCCTACCCTAGAAGGGTTAGGCATGATGTCGATGTCCGAATATCCTAAGTTATTTGTCTTATTTCCTCAGTGTACTAGTTAATGATCCAAGTTGAAGGGAAACGCCGTCTTAAATTTTTCTTCCATGTGAAGGTTATTTGTGTATAATCCTCATAATTCATTCACCATGTTAACTATTTTTCTGTCTAGAACTTTAGGTTTTGTTTTGAAAGTCTCAGCAACACCTCTCGGTAGATTCTTCTTTTGAGAATTAAATACCCATGAAGTATGTGGTTCCCTGTTTTATATGACACGTTGAGGGTAAAAAAGCTTCTTATATATTCCTGCTAAGTCTATCACACAGGATGGGTCTGATATAGGATTTAGTGAAATATGTTGCCCTGAGAAGTAACACTTCCTTCGGAAGATTACAATATCGTCTAGTAGGTCACTGTGGGTTCTTTATCTACGGGAGTTTGAAATATTTCGTTCCAGCTGGAATAAAGAAACTTTTATTTATGAATAACCATCTCTCATGATTGTACAGAGAAGGTGGGTATAATGTTTGTGTTTCATGACAGTGTTGTTAGTCTTATGATGACACACAGCTAGAGCTCTTGGTCATCTGACAGAGAACTTCCGCTGGCTTACCACTACATTTCTTTAAAAATCATGGTTATCATTATAACTATTACAGAGAGGGATAACCCAGTTCTCCTGAATATCCATCTTCATCCCACCATACCACCTCAAGCGTGACATATGTAACACAGTCACCACGTCCTCAGAGTACCTACGTAACCTTCACAGGCAACACAAATACCATATCGACCCCTGTCATTAAATCACTACTCTTACCCCATTTACACCTGTTCCCCAAATTTCTACCCCTTCCAGCACATACACATCATGTTGTGGTATGTTATCAGCACGCAGACATGGCACTTACGAGACGCAAGTGTTTCTCCTAGCTTATCCCATACCCAAGTTACTTCAAGAACTACCAAGTGATAGTAACTCTGGTTCTGCTGAAGAGAAGCCTTTGTTTACCTCTGGTAGTTATTATGTTGGAGATAAATGATATAAAATACCGACACGATGGTAAAATAAACACAAATGCAGTACATGGAACCCTTGTTACTACGTCTCGCCCACACAGTGGGCTTTTTCAAGTCATAAACGGATCTTTTTTGTGAATTGAAAAAGCCCACTGTGTGGGCGAATGTATTTAATGAAATACGCATTATACTGCATTTTTGTCAAGTTATTATTCTTGACGATATCGTCATCGACTTACTGAAGTTTTCCAGCTGGGGTTTGGACAGTTTTCATTGTCTTTTGTTTCCACATTTGATTTCTTATAAAATATGTTAGTAGTTTCAAGACATTTTAAAGAGAAAGATTGGTAATATTACGACGTTTAACCAAAATGGAACCGATCAGAGTACCGATTCCTAAATATCTTTCTCCTTAAAATATCTTTGAAATTATTTTTTTTTCTTTTTACTAAATTTTTCCCAAACCCTTAAATAAGCTTCACTCCTTGTTCTCTATCCAAAAAACACAACAAAAATTTTCCCCCTTTTTTTAACACTTACACACATTCATTAACAACACTTGCCTATACTCACTCCAGTCTAACATATTCATGAGTATTTCATGTCCTGTCCATTTCCTGTCAAAATCTACTTCACAGCTTTTATCCAGCCATCTTCTGATTTTACCTCCTTTCATCATTATCATCAAATCTTTCTGAGCTCTACCTCTCCCATTTTCACACTATCTTCTAGTTTCTTCACTCTTTATTCTCAGTATAATATTCACACTAAACACTGATCTCAAGCCTCATATATTCTACGAAATTCAAAGATCATCTTTCAAAATACAAAATCTTTGAAAAATGTTTAAGGTGATGACAAGATTATTACTGAAGACGCCAGTCGTAGCGGACCGTTTCCTCTAGTATATGTCCAGTACTGTACATAACAGTCTTTCTCCACACAAAATCTTTGGTACAGTACTTCAACTATATTCTAATTGATGTTTTGCGTTCACTGTCACAGTACTGTCCACAAGCTCCCCAGGACCATTCACTGTCACAGTACTGTCCACAAGCTCCCCAGGACTATTCACTGTCACCGTACTGTCCACAAGCTCCCAGGATCTTTTCACTGTCACCGTACTGTCCACAAGCTCCCAGGACAATTCACTGTCACCGTACTGTCCACAAGCTCCCCAGGATCATTCACTGTCACCGTACTGTCCACAAGCTCCCCAGGACCATTCACTGTCACCGTACTGTCCACAAGCTCCCCAGGATCATTCACTGTCACCGTACTGTCCACAAGCTCCCCAGGACCATTCACTGTCACCGTACTGTCCACAAGCTCCCAGACCATTCACGTCAACGGATGTCCACAAGCCCCTCAGGATCATTCACTGTCACCGTACGGGTCCACAAGCTCCCAGGACCATTCACTGTCAACGGATGTCCACAACTCCTCAGGATAATCACTGTCACCGTACTGTCCACAAGCTCCCCAGGCCCATTCACTGTCAACGTACTGTCCACAGCTCCTCAGGACCATTCACTGTCACCGTACTGTCCACAAGCTCCCCAGGACCATTCACTGTCACCGTACTGTCCACAAGCTCCCAGGACATTCACTGTCCCCGTGCTGTCCACAAGCCCCCAAGGACCTTTCCCACTTCACCGTACTGTACACAAGCTCCCCAGGACCATTCACTGTCACCGTACTGTCCACAAGCTCCCCAGGATCATTCACTGTCACCGTACTGTCCACAAGCTCCCCAGGACCATTCACTGTCACCGTACTGTCCACAAGCTCCCCAGGACCATTCACTGTCAACGGACTGCCCACAAGTCTCAGGATCATTCACTGTCACCGTACTGTCCACAAGCTCCCCAGGACCATTCACTGTCAACGGACTGTCCACAAGCTCCTCAGGATAATTCACTGTCACCGTACTGTCCACAAGCTCCCCAGGACCATTCACTGTCAACGTACTGTCCACAAGCTCCCCAGGACCATTCACTGTCACCGTACTGTCCACAAGCCCCCAGGACCATTCACTGTCACCGTACTGTCCACAAGCTCCCCAGGACCATTCACTGTCACCGTGCTGTCCACAAGCTCCCAAGGACCATTCACTGTCACCGTACTGTCCACAAGCTCCCCAGGACCATTCACTGTCACCGTACTGTCCACACGCTCCCCAGGAACATTCACTGTCACCGTACTCTCCATAAGCTCCCCTGGGCCTTTCACTGTCACCGTACTGTCCACAGGCTCCCCAGGAACATTCACTGTCACCGTACTCTCCATAAGCTCCCCTGGGCCCTTCACTGTCACCATACTGTCCACAGGCTCCCCAGGAAAATTTACTGTCACCGTACTGTCCTCAAGCTCCCCAGGAACATTCACTGTCACCGTGCTGTCCACAAGCTCCCCAGGAACATTCACTGTCGCCGTACTGTCCACAAGCTCCCCAGGATCATTCACTGTCACCGTACTGTCCACAAGCTCCCCAGGACCATTCACTGTCACCGTACTGTCCACAAGCTCCCCAGGACCATTCACTTTCACCGTACTGTCCACAAGCTTTCCAGGACCATTCACTGTCACCGTACCGTCCACAAGCTCCCTAGGACCATTCACTGTCACCGTGCTATCCACAAGCTCTCCAAGACCATTCACTGTCACCGTACTGTCCTCAAGCTCCCCAGGAACATTCACTGTCACCGTGCTGTCCACAAGCTCCCCAGGAACATTCACTGTCACCGTACTGTCCACAAGCTCCCCAGGATCATTCACTGTCACCGTACTGTCCACAAGCTCCCCAGGACCATTCACTGTCACCGTACTGTCCAAAAAGCCCCGGACCATTCACTTTCACCGTACTGTCCACAAGCTCCCCAGGACCATTCACTGTCACCGTACTGTCCACAAGCTCCCCAGGACCATTCACTTTCACCGTACTGTCCACAAGCTCCCTAGGACCATTCACTGTCACCGTGCTATCCACAAGCTCTCCAAGACCATTCACTGTCAACCGTACTGTCCACAAGCTCCCCAGGACCATTCACTGTCAACGTACTGCCCACAAGCTCCCCAGGACCATTCACTGTCAACGTACTATCCACAAGCTCCTCAGGATCATTCACTGTCACCGTACTGTCCACAAGCTCCCCAGGACCATTCACTGTCACCGTACTGTCCACAAGCTTCCCAGGACCATTCACTGTCACCGTACTGTCCACAAGCTCCCCAGGACCATTCACTGTCACCGTACTGCCCACAAGTTCCCCAGGACCATTCACTGTCACCGTACTGTCCACAAGCTCCCCAGGAAACATTCAATGTCACCGTACTGTCCACAAGCCCCGGACCATTCACTGTCCCCCGTGCTCCCTTCCACAATCCCAGGACCATTCGCTGTCACCGTGCTGTCCATAAGCTCCCCAGGACCATTCACTGTCACCGTGCTGTCCACAAGCTCCACAGGACCATTCACTGCCACCGTACTATCCACAAGCTCTCCAGGACCATTCACTGTCACCGTACTGTCCACAAGCTCTCCATGACCATTCACTGTCGCTGTACTGTCCACAAGCTCCCCAGGACCATTCACTGTCACCGTACTGTCCACAAGCTCTCTAGAACCATTCACTGTCACTGTACTGTCCACATGCTCCTCAGGACCATTCATTGTCACCGTACTGTCCACAAGCTCCCCAGGACCATTCACTGTCACCGTACTGTCCACAAGTCCCAGGACCATCCTGTCCCGTACTGTCCAAGTCCCCAGGGACCATTCACTGTCACTGTACTGTCCACAAGCTCTCCAGAACCATTCACTGTCACCGTACTGTCCACAAGCTCCCCAGGACCATTCACTGCCACCGTACTGTCCACAAGCTCCCCAGGAACATTCAATGCCACCGTACTGTCCACAAGCTCCCCAGGACCATTCACTGTCACCGTGCTGTCCACAAGCTCCCCAGGACCATTCACTGTCACCGTACTGTCCACAAGCTCCCCAGGACCATTCACTGTCACCGTGCTGTCCAAAATTTCCCCTCAGGCCCATTCATGTCACCGTACTGTCCACAAAGCTCCCAGGACCATTCACTGTCACCGTACTGTCCACAAGCTCCCCAGGAAAATTCACTGTCACTGTACTGTCCACAAGCTTCCCAGGACCATTCACTGTCACCGTACTGACCACAAGCTCCCCAGAACCATTCTCTGTCACTGTACTATCCACAAGCTCCCCAGGACCATTCACTGTCACCGTACGATCCACAAGCTCTCCAGGACCATTCACTGTCACTGTACTGTCCATAAGCTCCTCAGGACCATTTACTGTCACCTTACTGTCCACAAGCTCCCCAGAAACATTCACTGTCACTGTACTGTCCACAAGCTCCCCAGGACCATTCACTGTCACCGTACTGTCCACAAGCTCCCCAGGGTCATTCACTGTCACCGTACTGTCCACAAGCTCCCCAGGACCATTCACTGTCTCCGTACTGTCCACAAGCTCCCCAGGACCATTCACTGTCACCGTGCTGTCCACAATCTCCTCAGGACCATTCACTGTCACCGTACTGTCCACAAGCTCCCCAGGACCATTCACTGTCACCGTACTGTCCACAAGCTCTCCAGGACCATTCACTGTCACTGTACTGTCCACAAGCTCCTCAGGACCATTTACTGTCGCCTTACTGTCCACAAGCTCCCCAGAACCATTCACTGTCACTGTACTGTCCACAAGCTCCTCAGGACCATTCACTGTCACCGTACTGTCCACAAGCTCCCCAGGGCCATTCACTGTCACCGTTCTGTCCACAAGCTCTCCAGGACCATTCACTGTCACTGTACTGTCCACAAGCTCCTCAGGACCATTCACTGTCACCGTACTGTCCACCAAGCTCCCCGGGGACCAAATTCACTGTCACCGTACTGTCCACAAAGCTCTCAGACCATTCACTGTCACCGTACGGGTCCACAAGCTCCCCAGGACCATTCACTGTCACCGTACTCTCCACAAGCTCCCCAGGACCATTCACTGTCACCGTACTGTCCACAAGCTCTCCAGGACCATTATCTGTCACCGTACTGTCTACAAGCTCCCCAGGACCATTCACTGTCACTGTACTGTCCAACAACTCCCCGGACCATTCCCCACTGCACCGTACTGCCCACAAGCTCCCCAGGACCATTCACTGTCACTGTACTGTCTACAAGCTCCCCAGGACCATTCACTGTCACTGTACTGTCCACAAGCTCTCCAGGACCATTTACTGTCACTGTACTGTCTACAAGCTCCCCAGGACCATTCACTGTCACTGTACTGTCCACAAGCTCCCCAGGACCATTCACTGTCACCGTACTGTCCACAAGCTCTCCAGGACCATTCACTGTCACTGTACTGTCCACAAGCTCCCCAGGACCATTCACTGTCACCTTACTGTCCACAAGCTCCCCAGGACCATTCACTGTCACTGTACTGTCCACAAGCTCCCCAGGACCTTTCACTGTCACCGTACTGTCCACAAGCTCTCCAGGACCATTCACTGTCACTGTACTGTCCACAAGCTCCCCAGGACCATTCACTGTCACCGTACTGTCCACAAGCTCTCCAGGACCATTCACACTTTATTTATTTTATATATTATATGATTCACGTCATCTCTCTCAGATTTTTCTGATGACACATCCACTAATAAACATCTAAATACGTTCACTTCCTTGAACGTCCTTCCCTCCACTCTAACTTACAATTTATCTTACCCTAAACTCCTTAATCTCAATACTTGCACCTTCCACACTCCTCCACCAACTTCTGCAACTCATCTTCTCTCGAGTATTGTGTCTCAACAAAAAGCAATTGTGGCAACTCACACTTTATATCAAACTCGTTATCTTCTAAGATCACAACTCACTCTAAGATTTTAGAGATCACTTCGTTATCTTCTAAGATCGCAACTCACTCTAACATTTTAGAGATCACTTCTTCTGAGACGTCATTAATGAAGACATTAAACAAGTTCGGTAATCTCACATAACCTGGTCCAAGACGTCATTAATGAAGACATTAAACAAGTTCAGTAATCTCACATAACCTGGTCCAAAACGTCATTAATGAAGACATTAAAAAGTTCAGTAATCTCACATAAACCTGCTCCAAGACGTCATTAATGAAGACATTAAACAAGTTCAGTAATCTCACATAACCTGGTCCAAGACGTCATTAATGAAGACATTAAACAAGTTCGGTAATCTCACATAACCTGGTCCAAGACGTCATTAATGAAAACATTAAACAAGTTCGGTAATCTCACATAACCTGGTCCAAGGGCGTCATTTAATGAGACATTAACCAAGTTCGGTAAATCTCACATAACCTGGTCCAAGACGTCATTAATGGGAAGACATTAAACAAGTTCGGTAATCTCACATAACCTGGTCCAAGACGTCATTAATGAAGCCCTAACAAGTCGGTAATCTCACATAACCTGGTCCAAGACGTCATTAATGAAGACATTAAACAAGTTCAGTAATCTCACATAACCTGGTCAAGACGTTCATTAATGAAGACATTAAACAAGTTCAGTAATCTCACATAACCTGGTCCAAGACGTCATTAATGAAGACATTAAACAAGTTCGGTAATCTCACATAACCTGGTCCAAGAAAGTCATTAATGAAGACATTAAACAAGTTCGTAATCCACATAACCTGGTCCAAGACGTCTTAATGAAGACATTAAACAAATTCAGTAATTCACATAACCTGCTCCAAGACGTCATTAATGAAGACATTAAACAAGTTTTAGTAATCTACATTAACCTGGTCCAAGACGTCATTAATGAAGACATTAAACAAGTTCAGTAATCTCACATAACCTGGTCCAAGACGTCCCTTAAAGAAGACATTAAACAAGTTCAGTAATCTCACATAACCGGCTCCAAGACGTCATTAATGAGACATTTAAACAAGTTCAGTAATCTCACATAAACCTTTGGGCCAAGACGTCATTAATGAAAAACATTAAACAAGTTCAGTAATCTCACATAACCTGGTCCAAGACGTCATTAATGAAGACATTAAACAAGTTCAGTAATCTCACATAACCTGCTCCAAGACGTCATTAATGAAGACATTAAACAAGTTCAGTAATCTCACATAACCTGGTCCAAGACGTCATTAATGAAGACATTAAACAGTCGTAATCTCACATAACTGCTCCAAAGACGTCTTAATGAAGACATTAAAAAAAGTTCAGTAATCTCAATAACCTGGTCCAAGACGTCATTAATGAAGACATTTAAAAAAGTTCAGTAATTCACATAACCTGCTCCAAGACGTCATTAATGAAGACATTAAACAAGTTCAGTAATCTCACATAACCTGGTCCAAGACGTCATTAATGAAGACATTAAACAAGTTCAGTAATCTCACATAACCTGCTCCAAGACGTCATTAATGAAGACATTAAACAAGTTCAGTAATCTCACATAACCTGGTCCAACACTCATATTTATGGAAAAAATTATCTTCACATAATCCCAAATATTTTATTGCTTTCAACAATTTGTTGTCTGAACATAAAAACAACCAACAATATTATTTTTTTATTACTATTATTTTAATTAATAGTTATTAGTATGTTTAGTTAAACTGCGAGTTAATAAATGATTCCCTTTGGGGATTAAGAAAATCATTAACTATGATGCTGAAACTGTAATAACAAAAAAATAATGAAAACTGGTCATAACCTGGTTTAATTATTTAAATATTTCCGGTGTGAATCTTTATACAAGCTTTCCATAAATTAAATGTGAAAGGTTTTGCGCCATTTATTTGTTAACGAGTCAATGGCAGAGCACAACCTTTATGTTGGTGAAAGAACACTTTATCAAGGAACTGGAAGGTACTTGCTTTTTTCTTTCTTAAAAACTAATTTTGTGCCAGTATCCAGGTGTTGTATGGCTTCTACGGGTTTGGCAGTTTTCATATCAGGTAACTGAAAAAAAGCAATACCCTTACTATTAAAGTAAACCATTCATAAATCTCCAAAAGTGGATATGAACTTGTGAGTTATGACCAAAAGCTTTGATAAGATGGAAGGAAAAGATGATGGAAATATGGGAAAAGTCGGTGGGGGGAAGGGGGTGAGGTAATATAGATAGTAATATAGATAAGTAGTGTTATATGAAAAATTCATGAAATTCAGAGAATCTAGTTTTAAACACTGTACATGAGCTTCAACCAGTAACTGTGGGTTTAGGGGTATATTTTCTATTGCCTTTTTTTTCACGCAATTGCATACAGGACGCGCTAGAGATATGGTTTCAAAGTGTTTTAATTAGCAATGGTTTTGGAGCCTGGGTCAAAACTGGGGCCTGCAGAGTGTGTTGCGTTAGTAGGTTGGAATGTTACTGGTAGTGTGGTAAATTTTGTTAGGGGGAAGTAAAGTTCCATAAATTTGGTAATGGTTTTATTTTATTGAAACATAGGAAAGGTTCTGGTGGGGGACCTTTTGTTAACTGTTCTTTCTTTCTTCCTGAATCCACCAACTTTTTTGCCTCTTTTCTTTTCCACCAGGGTTCCCGTTCTTGGCCAGCTTTATTGCTTAATATAAAACAAAAGGAAAAGTTAAAATATGAATAATGTTGGTACTGGGGTATAATGAAACAATTTGAAGTCACGCTTTTATTGGAACAGTTTCACTCAGGTGAGCTGAGCGAAATGTAGTCCCATTAGAAGCACTGCATGGCAGACTTGCAATTTTTAATATCAGTGTCGTGTAAATGAATATAATAATGTTTGACGTTTAATGCTGAAGAATTAATAGTTGTATTAAAAATTATCACTGTGAAACAAGTAAAATGAAATGCCGAACGTTTAAAATATAACCTAGAGACCCGGGTTTGATTCTCCTGCTAGGAGGTCACGTTTGGAAAAGGGGCACTCATGCTGGTGCCCCCGGTTTCCCTAGCAGTATTACGTGCCAGGGTATGAGACGGCTGTTGTGGTCGGCATCCTCGAGGCTGGTAAGTTACCTTAAATATAGTTGTGATTCGAAATTGCTTGATTCAATGGCATAAATAATAAAAAAAAACGCGTCTTCAGGACCTTGCCAGCTAAGCAAAATGTCATTCCTCTCACATTGCAGTTAAAACACCACAAACCACTTAAAACATAGTTGTGTTTGCTAAACTCCAACCGAAGACCAAGCTATATTTTATACTACTGAGCTTAGGTAAGCGTCACACAGCACCTAGTACACAGCTTAACACTTACCAGAGCCGTGATTGGTGGACTCATGAGAGACGCAGTAATCAAGAGTAGTGTATATCACTGTGGACTACCGGAGAGCGCACCTCACTCCCTCCTGTGGTCTCACCTATTTGTCCTCACTTATTTGTGGTTGCAGGGGTCAAGTCATAACTCCTGGCCCCGCCTCTACACTGGTCGCTACTACGTCCTCTCTCCCTGCTCCATGAGCTTAAAACTATGTATGGTTCCTGCCTCCACTACGTTGCTTGCCAGATTGTTCCACTTCCTGACATCTCTTTGACTAAAGAAATACTTCCTAACATCCCTTTGACTCATCTGAGTCTTAAATTTCCAATTATGACCCCTTGTTCCTCTGTACCATCTGTGGAACATCCTGTCTCTGTCCACCTTGTCTATTCCACGCAGTATTTTGTATGTCGTTATCATGTCTCCCCTAACCTTTCTGTCCTCCAGTATCGTCAGGCCTACTACCCTTAACCTTTCTTCATAGGACATTCCCTTTAGCTCTGGAAGTAGCCTTTCTGCAAACCTTTGCACTTTTTCTAATTTCTTGACGCGCTTGACCAGGTGTGGGTTCCAAGCTGGTGCCTGACGTACACGGTGTACAGAGTCTTGAACGATTCCTTACTGAGGTACCGGAACGCTATTCTTTGGTTCGCCAGGCGCCCATATGCTGCAGCAGTTATCTGGTTGATGTACACCTCAGGAGATGTGCTCGGTATTATGCTCACCCCAAGATCTTTTTCCTTGTGTGTTTGTGTGTGAATGTTTGTGTCCTGCTGACAGCTGAGAGTTACGGCACAGAGTTACGGCTGATAACTGCTGTTGGCTGGCTTCCCCTCCCTGGAGAGTGAAGCAATATTCTGAATGTCAGAGATTTGTTACCTTAATGCTATATTACCTTCACTCTGTTACACTCTAACCATGTATTATTTCACACTGCATTCTTTCACTCTTGTGTACCTCCACACTGCATTCTTTCACTCTTGTGTACCACCACACTGCATTCTTTCACTCTTGTGTACCACCACACTGCATTCTTTCACTATTGTGTACACCACACTGCATTATTTCACTCTTGTGTACCATAACACTGCATTCTTTCACTCTTGTGTACCATAACACTGCATTCTTTCACTCTTGTGTACCACCACACTGCATTCTTTCACTCTTGTGTACCACCACACTGCATTCTTTCACTCTTGTGTACCACCACACTGCATTCTTTCACTCTTGTGTACCACCAACGCATTCTTTCACTCTTGTGTCCCACCACACTGCATTCTTTCACTTCTGATGTACATAACACTGCATTTCTTCATCTTGTGTACCTCACACTGCATTCTTTCCTTTCTTGTGTACCATAGCACTGCATTCTTTCATCTTGTGTACACCCACACTGCATTCTTTCACTCTTGTGTACCATAACACTGCATTCTGTCGCTCTCTTGTACCATAAGACTGCATTCTTCCACTCTCTTGTACCATAATACTGCATTCTGTCGTTCTCTTGTTCCATAAGACTGCATCCTTTCACTCTCTTGTACCATAAGACTGCATTCTTCTACTCCCTTGTACCATAAGACTGCATTCTTTCGCACTCCTGCACTCTACTAATGCATTCCTATTGCATGTAAACACTGTATTTTCTTCTCTCCGGTACCATAACACTGTATTTGCTCCATCTCCAGCACCATAACACTGTATTTCTTCCCTCTTCAGCACCATAACACTGAATTTCATCCCTCTCCAGCACCATAACACTGTATCACTACCAGCACCATAATACTGTATCACTACACACACTGTTGCACCATAACAATATATCATCACACACTGTTGATGGGTACGTATCAACCAAGCAAGCAAGAACATCATCATAACAATCAGCTTCATCATCAAGACTAACAAAGAAGTCGTCAAATTATAAAATATTATTCATCAAGAAAATTCCATCAACACAATAAGTAAAGATTATTTAGTTTCCAGGTTTGTCAAACGTCTTTATTAGAGTTGATAATCACTGGAGTAATAAACTCTCCACTTAATACTTCAAAAAACTTTAACAGATGCACGTAGTCGTTATTCTGGCTCAAAACATGCAAATGTTAAAACTATGTTGAATGTTTCTTTGATGTTTTCAGGTGACTCACCTATTTAAAGAAATGATCGGCACTCTACTGTATCCACTAAAAAGAATCAACATTATACAACTACGCCAATTATTTTCACTTCAGGAAATCTGCTACTCCTAATATATACACTAGACCCATTGATAAAAAAAATAAATCGAAAAGATCACTTATATAAGAAAATCAAGTACAAATACTTACACATCATTCTATAAAAACAATAGTAACGAGCAAACATTAACTAGCGAAATCTCCCCCACAACTTGTTAAATAAAATAAGTGAAAACAGAAATATAACAGCTGATGTGTTGTAGTCAGCAGAATACTAGCCAAAAAGAGGAGAGAGACAAACATTTTCTTCTGGTTTCAACCGATAAAGTATATTCTATCAGAATATCAATCAAAATAATCTCCCAATCCTCACCAACTCATTGCAACAAGTAAGATCAGGAACTTAATATCTATATGTCTTACGCTTATTATTAATTAATAAAATTTATCCCCCCACATCCCATCCATTTCACTTGTATGTTATATTTAAATATGACCCGTTTCTAGACTTATACTAATTAACATTCAATAACAATCAAATATATAGTGTACATCTTAAACATATTAACACAAAAATACTTACTTTACAAATAAATATACTTCATACATCCCATCAAACATTTACAAAACAATATAGAGTCATGACAATACAAATTAACCCTACCTAATATATACTCTTAATCTAAACAAAAAAATTCACATAACTAATACATAGTCCAAGTCGAGTTATAGCCAGAAACTTTTATGAGATGGGGAAGGAGAGGATGGGTAAGATGGGGAAAAGGAAGAAGGATGGGAAGGGAATTTTTAGGGGGGTGAGGAAAAAGAATGGGCTAAGATGGGGAAGAAGAAGGTGGGTAGATGGGAAGGAAGTACAGGATGGGTAAGATGGGGAAGGAAGAAAGGATGGGTAAGATTGGGTAAGGAAGAAGTATGGGTAAGATGGTGAAGGAAGAATAAAGGGATAAGATGGGGGAAGGAAGAAGGAGGGTAGATGGGGAAGGAGAAGGAAGGGTAAGTTGGGGAAGGGAAGGAAGGATGGGGTAGATGGGGAAGGAAGATGATGGGTAAGATGGGGGAAGGAAGAAGGATGGGGAACGTGATGGTGGAATGAAGACGAATGGGTACGATGGGGAAGGAAGAAGAATGGGTAAGATGGGAAGGAAGAAGAATGGGTAAGATGGGAAGGAAGAAAGATGGGTAGATGGTGAAGAAGAAGAATGGGGGTAAGATGGGGAAGGAAGAAGGATGGGTAAGAGAGATGGGGATAAGGAATAGGATGGGTAAGATGGGGAAGGAAGAAGGATGGGTAGATGGTGAAGGAAGAGAATGGGTAAGATGGGGAAGGAAGAAGGAGGGTAAGATGAGGAGGCAAGAGGATGGGTTAAGATGGGGAGGAGAGGATGGGTAAGATGGTGAAGGAAGAAAGGATGGTGATGGTGAAGAAGAAGAATGGGTAAGATGGGGAAGGGAAGAAGGATGGGTAAGATGGGGAAGGAAGAAGGATGGGTAAGAGTGGGGAAGGAAGAAGGAGGGTAAGATGGGGAAGGAAGAAGGATGGGTAAGATGGGGAAGGAAGAGAATGGGGTAAGATGGGGAAGGAAGAAGAATGGGTAAGATGGGGAAGGAAGAAGAATGGGTAAGATGGGGAAGGAAGAAGAATGGGTAAGATGGGGAAGGAAGAAGAATGGGTAGACTGGGAAGGAAGAAGAATGGGTAAGATGGGGAAAGGAAGAAGGTGGTAAGATGGTGAAGGAAGAAGAATGGTAGATGGGGAAGGAAGAAGGATGGGTAAGATGGGGAAGAGATGGATGGGTAAGATGGGGAGGAAGAAGGATGGGTAAGATGGGGGGAAAGGGAGAAGAATGGGTAAGATGGGGAAGGAAGAAGGATGGTAGATGGGAAGGAAGAAAAATGGGTAAGATGGGGAAGGAAGAAGGTGGTAAGATTGGGAAGGAAAAAGGATGGTAAGATGGGGGAAAGGAAGAAGGATGGGTAGATGGGGAAGGAAGAAGGATGGGCAAGATGGGGAAGAAGAAGGATGGTAAAGATGGGGAAGTGAAGGATGGGTAAGATGGGGAGAAGAGGATGGGTAAGATTGATGAAGGAAGAAGGATGGGGTAAGATGGGAAGGAAGAAGAATGGGTAAGATGGGAAGGAAGAAGGATGGGTAAGATGGGGAAGGAAGAAGATGGGTAAGATGGGGACGGGAAGAAGGCAGGGTAAGAGAGGAAGGAAGAAGGATGGGTAAGATGGGGAAGAAGAAGGATGCGGTAAGTGGGAAAGGAAGAAGGTTGGTAAGATGGGGAAGGAAGAGAATGGTAAGATGGGGAAGGAAGAAGGATGGTAAGATGGGGAAGGAAGAAGGAGTGGGTACTGATAGAAATATGGAAAAAGGGGTGGGGGGGGTAGGGGAGGTTAGGTATAAAGGTAAGTGGCCTGACCACTTTGGTTGCATTTTGATACAAGTGTGTGTATGTGTAGTGTTATTCATGAATTCATGAAATTCATAGGATGGGGAATAATCACTTTACCCATCAGCTTCACACAGTTTTACGAGTTATATTACTACATGACGATGAGTGGTAGGGGGTGTACGTTTTAGAAATTGCCCTTTTTCTAATTTCAGGGCTCAGGCTGGAGATAATGGCTGCAGGGTGCTTGATGTTGGTCGGCTGCTTCCTGGAGTTACTGGTCGGCTGAGCTGTTTCCGAGGTGGTGTCCTGCCGTAGTAGGTTTACAGATGTTACTTGGTTAGATGCAAGTGTTAATTAGTTAGAAGTCTTCATTATACTGGGGTAGTTTTTATCTATTGGACAAGAATGTTTCTGGTGGTACAATTTTTTAGTATCTTCTGGGAATTCACTCAGGATCATTGGTATCTGGAAATTCTCCTTGTGGATGAAGCGTCGGACTCTTTGTTGGAGGCACAAGCAGTGTTGCTAGTAACCTGGACAAGCAGTGTTGCTAGTAACCTGGACATGCAGTGTTGCTAGTTACCTGGACAAGCAGTTGTGCTAGTAACCTGTACCAAAGGCAGTGTTGCTAGTAAACCTGGACAAGCAGAGTTGACTAAGTAACATGGACAAGCAGTGTTGCTAGTAACCTGGACAAGCAGTGTTGCTAGTAACATGGACAAGCAGTGTTGCTAGTAACCTGGACAAGCAGTGTTGCTAGTAACCTGGACAAGCAGTGTTGCTAGTAAACTGGACAAGCAGTGTTTGCTAGTCCCCTAACCTGGACAAGCAGTGTTGCTAGTAACCTGTCCCAGCCCGTGTTGTAGTAACCTGGACAAGCAGTGTTGCTAGTAACCTGGACAAGCAGTGTTGCTAGTAACCTGGACAAGCAGTGTTGCTAGTAACCTGGACAAGCAGTGTTGCTAGTAACCTGGACAAGCAGTGTTGCTAGTAACCTGGACAAGCAGTGTTGCTAGTAACCTGTACAAGCAGTGTTGCTAGTAACATGGACAAGCAGTGTTGCTAGTAACCTGGACAAGCAGTGTTGCTAGTAACCTGGCCAAGCAGTGTTGCTAGTAACCTGGAACAATCAATGTGCTAGTAACTGGACAAGCAGTGTTGCTAGTAAACTGAGGAAAGCAGTGTTGCTAGTAATTGAACAAGCAGTTGTTGCTAGTAACCTGGACAAGCAGTGTTGCTAGTAACCTGGACAAGCAGTGTTGCTAGTAACCTGGACAAGCAGTGTTGCTAGTAACCTGGACAAGCAGTGTTGCTAGTAACCTGGACAAGCAGTGTTGCTAGTAACCTGGACAAGCAGTGTTGCTAGTAACCTGGACAAGCAGTGTTGCTAGTAACCTGGACAAGCAGTGTTGCTAGTAACCTGGACAAGCAGTGTTGCTAGTAACCTGGACAAGCAGTGTTGCTAGTAAACTGGACAAGCAGTGTTGCTAGTTAACCTGGACAGCAGTGGTTGCTAGTAACCTGGACAAGCAGGTGTTGCAGTAACCTGGCATGCAGTGTTGCTAGTAACCTGGACAATCAATGTTGCTAGTAACCTGGAAAGCAGTGTTGCTTTAGTAACCTGGACAAAAGTGTTGCTAGTAACCTGGACAAGCAGTGTTGCTAGTAACCTGGACAAGCAATGTTGCTAGTAACCTGGACAAGCAGTGTTGCTAGTAACTTGGACAAGCAGTGTTGCTAGTAACCTGGACAAGCAGTGTTGCTAGTAACCTGGATAAGCAGTGTTGCTAGTAACCTGGACAAGCAGTGTTGCTAGTAACCTGGACAAGACAGTGTTGTAGTTAAACCTGGCAAGCAGTGTTGCTAGTAACCTGGACAAGCACAGTGTTGCTAGTAACCTGGACAAGCAGTTTTGCTAGTAACCTGGACAGCAGTGTTTTAGTTAAACCTGGTCAAGCGTGTTGCTAGTACCTGGACAGAGCAGTGTTTGCTTAGTACCCTGGACAAGGCAGTGGCTAGTAAATGGGTACAAGCAGTGTTGCTAGTAACCTGGACAAGCAGTGTTGCTTGGTAACCTGGACAAGCAGTGTTGCTAGTTACCTGTACATGCAGTTTGATAGGAACTGTACAAGCAGTGTTGTAGTAACCTGGACAAGCAGTGTGCTAGAAACCCTGGACAAGCAGTGTTGCTAGTAACCTGGACAAGCAGTGTTGCTAGTAACTGGACCAAACAGTGTTGCTAGTAACCTGGACTAACAGTGTTGCTAGTAAACCTGTACAAGCAGTGTTGACTAGTAACCGGACAAGGCAGTGTTGCTAGTAACTGGCCCCAGAGTGTTGTAGTAACCTGGACAAGCAGTGTTGCTAGTAACCTGGATAAGCAGTGTTGCTAGTAACCTGGACAAGCAGTGTTGCTAGTAACCTGGACAAGCAGTGTTGCTAGTAACCTGGACAAGCAATGTTGCTAGTAACCTGGACAAGCAGTGTTGCTAGTAACCTGGACAAGCAGTGTTGCTAGTAACCTGGACAAGCAGTGTTGCTAGTAACCTGGATAAGCAGTGTTGCTAGTAACCTGGACAAGCAGTGTTGCTAGTAACCTGGACAAGCAGTGTTGCTAGTAACCTGGACAAGCAGTGTTCCTAGTAACCTGGACAAGCAGTGTTGCTAGTAACCTGGACAAGCAGTGTTGCTAGTAACCTGGACAAGCAGTGTTGCTAGTAACCTGGACAAGCAGTGTTGCTAGTAACCTGGACAAGCAGTGTGCTAGTAACCTGGACAAGCAGTGTTGCTAGTAACCTGGACAAGCAGTGTTGCTAGTAACCTGGACAAGCAGTGTTGCTAGTAGCCTGGACAAGCAGTGTTGCTAGTAACCTGGACAAGCAGTGTTGCTAGTAACCTGGACAAGCAGTGTTGCTAGTAACCTGGACAAGCAGCGTTGCTAGTAACCTGGACAAGCAGTGTTGCTAGTAACCTGGACAAGCAGTGTTGCTAGTAACCTGGACAAGCAGCGTTGCTAGTAACCTGGACAAGCAGCGTTGCTAGTAACCTGGACAAGCAGTGTTGCTAGTAACCTGGACAAGCAGTGTTGCTAGTAACCTGGACAAGCAGTGTTGCTAGTAACCTGGACAATCAATGTTGCTAGTAACCTGGACAAGCAGTGTTGCTAGTAACCTGGACAAGCAGTGTTGCTAGTAACCTGGACAAGCAGTGTTGCTAGTAACCTGGACAATCAATGTTGCTAGTAACCTGGACAATCAATGTTGACTTAGTAACCTTGGACAATCAATGTTGCTAGTAACCTGGACAAGCAGTGTTGCTAGTAACCTGGACAAGCAGTGTTGCTAGTAACCTGGACAAGCAGTGTTGCTAGTAACCTGGACAAGCAGTGTTGCTAGTAACCTGGACAAGCAGTGTTGCTAGTAACCTGGACAAGTAGTGTTGCTAGTAACCTGGACAAGTAGTGTTGCTAGTAACCTGGATAAGCAGTGTTGCTAGTAACCTGGACAAGTAGTGTTGCTAGTAACCTGGACAAGTAGTGTTGCTAGTAACCTGGATAAGCAGTGTTGCTAGTAACCTGGACAAGCAGTGTTGCTAGTAACCTGGACAAGCAGTGTTGCTAGTAACCTGGATAAGCAGTGTTGCTAGTAACCTGGACAAGCAGTGTTGCTAGTAACCTGGACAAGCAGTGTTGCTAGTAACCTGGATAAAGCAGTGTTGCTAGTTTAATGGACAAGCAGTGTTGCTAGTAAACCGGGACAAGCAGTGTTGCTAGTAACCTGTACCGCAGTGTGCTAGTAACTGGACCAAGCAGTGTTTGCTAGTAACATGGGATTAGCAGTGTTGCTAGTAACTGGGACAAGCAGTGTGCTTAGTAACCTGGATAAGCCAGTGTGCTGTAACAGGGACAAGCAGTGTTGCTAGTAACAACCCCCATGGACAAGCAGTGTGCTAGTAACTGTACAGCAGTGTTGTAGTAACCTGCGAAAGCAGTGTTGTAGTATCATGGACAAGCAGTGTTGCTAGTAACCTGGACAAGCAGTGTTGCTAGTAACCTGGACAAGCAACAGGCTAATAACTCAGCTAATTTATTTTAGCTTCATTTTCCTGACCATATATATCAGAATAAATTTAATATTTATTCATATTCAATTATAATCATCTTCTCGTTATCTTGACACTGATTCTAGCACATATTTTTTTTGCATAAACATTTTTTTGCTATTCTTATTCGGCACAAAGATCCGTTTTTTTTATTCAAACTCTCCGACTCAGCTTATTCTACACGAAAAATAAGATAATTAAGCTTGAAGAAATGTAATTCATAAACTTGGAGTTTCCTGGACGTATATTGTAGGTCAGTCAATATTTCGGTGACAAATCAATCACCATCATCAGGATTAACTTCTGAAAAATGATTTTACTTGATCAAACATGAAATATTTCTTGACAGGTCACCAGATCAAGTCTCCGCGGGACAGTTATAGCTTGTATAGTTGTTCCTATAATTTTTTTTTTTATTTTTAATTACAAATATATGTATGAATCGACTCAAGTAATGCAAATATTATAAATAAATATAATCGGTGATACAATTTCAACTCACTTTGATAGACATAATTTTATTAATCAGCATCAACACTGCATCAAGATCCTTACTACAGTTCATAAATGACTGCAGTAATATTTCTTTATCAACAGAGCATTTGAGGAGTGACCTGACCTCCAGAGGGAAGGTTGTGAGTGACATGATCGAAGAAAGTTGTGAGTGACATGACCTCCAGAGAAACTTGTGAGTGACTGACCCCTGAGAAGAAAGTTGTGAGTGACATGGCTTCCAGAAGAAAGTTGTGAGTGACATGACCTCCAGAAGAAATTTGTGAGTGACATGACCTCCAGAAGAAAGTTGTGAGTGACATGGCTTCCAGAAGAAAGTTGTGAGTGACATGACCTCCAGAAGAAATTTGTGAGTGACATGACCTCCAGAAGAAAGTTGTGAGTGACATGACCTCCTGAGAGAAGTTGTGAGTGACATGGTTCCAGAGAAATTTGGGTGACATGACCTCAGAAGAATAGTTGTGAGTGACATGGCTTCCAGAAGAAATTTGTGAGTGACATGGACCTCCAGAGAAAGTTGTGGAGTGACATGGCTTCAGATGAAATTTGCTGAGTGACAGACCTCCAGAGAATTTGTGAGTGACATGACCTCCAGAAGAAAAAGTTGTGAGTGACAGGACCTCCAGAGAAATTTGTGAGTGACATGACTCCAGAAGAAAGTTGTGAGTGACATGGCTTCCAGAAGAAAGTTGTGACATGATCTCAGAAGAAAGTTGTGACATGATCTCAGAAGAAGTTGTGAGTGGACATGACCCCCTTCCAGAAGAAGTTGTGAAGTGACATGACCTCCAGACAATCGTTGTGAGTGACATGACCTTCCAGAAGAAAGTTGTGAGTGACATGACTTCCAAGAAAGAAAGTTGTGACATGATTCAGAAGAAGTTGGAGTGACATGACTTCAGAAGAAAATTGTGAGTGAATGACCTCCAGAAGGATAAGTTGTGGCATGATCTCAGAAGAAAGTTGTGAGCTGTCATGACCTTCCAGAAGATAAAATTGTGAGTGACAGACCTCCAGTAGAAAGTTGTGAGTGACATGTCCTCCAGAAGAAAGTTGTGGATGAATCTCAGCAGGCACTTTGTGAGTGACATGACTTCCGAAGTGAAAGTTGTGGAGTGACATGACCTCAGAAGAAAGTTGTGAGTGTGACATGACTCTTGAAGAAAGTTGTGAGTGACATGACTCCAGAAGAAAGTTTGTGAGTGACATGATCCCAGAAGAAAGTTGTGAGATGACATGACTTCCAGAAGTAAGTTGTGAGTGGACATGACCCAGAAGAAAGTTGTGACATGATCTCCAGAGACAGTATGAGTGACATGACTTCCAGAGAAAGTTGTGAGTGAACATGACTCAAGAAGAAAGTTGTGAGTGACATAACCACCAGAAGAAAGTTGTGGTGACATGACCCTGAAATTAGTTGGCTAGCCCAGAACGCAGAAAGTTGTGACATGATCTCCAGAAGAAAGTTGTTGAGTGACATGAGCTTCCTGAAGAAGCTGTGGTGACATGACTTCCAGAAGGAAAATGTGAGTGACATGACTTCAGAAGAAGTTTGTGAGTGACATGACCTCAGAGAAAGTTGTGAGTGACATTGACCTCCAGAAGAAAGTTGTGAGAGCATGACCTCCGAGAAAGTTAGACATGATTCTACAGGAGAATGTTGAGTGACAGACTTCCAGAAGAAAGTTGTGATGACTCCAGAAAGAATGTTGTGTAGTGACATGACCTCCAGAGAAAGTTGTGAGTGACTGACTTCCAGAGAAAATTTGTGACATGACCTCAAGAAGGAAAGTTGTTATTGAGTGACATGACCTCAGAAGAAGTTGTTGAGTGACATGGCTTCCAGAAGAAAGTTGTGACATGATCTCTAGAAGAAAGTTGTGACATGATCTCCAGAAGAAAGTTGTGAGTGACATGACTTCCAGAAGAAAGTTGTGAGTGACATGACCTCCAGAAATAGTTGTGAGTGACATGACCTCCAGAAGAAAGTTGTGAGTGACATGATTCAGAGAAGTTGTGACATGATCCCAGAAGAAAGTTGAGTGATCATGGACTTCCAGAAGAAAATTGTGAGTGACATGACCTCCAGAAGAAAGTTGTGGCATGATCTCCAGAAGAAAGTTGTGAGCGACATGACCTCCAGAAGAAAATTGTGAGTGACATGACCTCCAGAAGAAAGTTGTGGCATGATCTCCAGAAGAAATTTGTGAGTGAATGACTTCAGAAGAAAGTTGTGAGTGACATGACCTCAGAAGAAAAGTTGTGAGTGACATGACCTCTTGAAAGAAGTTGTGGAGTGACATGACCTCCAGAAGAAAGTGGTGAGTGGGACATGAACCTCAGAAGAAAGTTGTGAGTGACATGACTTCCAGAAAGAAAGTTGTGGTGACTGACTCCGAAGAAAGTTGTGAATGATCCCAGAAGAAAGTTGAGTGACATGACTTCCAGAAGAAAGTTGTGAGGTGACATGACTCGAGAAAGTTGTGAGTGGACATAACCTCCAAGAGAAAGTTGTGAGTGGACTGCTCAGAAATAAGTTGTGAGTGACATGACCTCCCAGAAGAAAGTTGTGACATGATTCCAGAAGAAGTTGTGAGTGACAGGGACTTTCCTGAAGAAGCTGTGTGTGAACATGACTTCCAGAAGAAAATTGTGAGTGGACATGACTTCAGAAAGAGTTGTGAGTGACATGACCTCCAGAAGAAAGTTGTGAGTGACATGACCTCAGAAGAAAGTTGTGAGTGAATGACCTCCAGAAGAAAGGTATGACATGATCTCAGAGAAAGTTGAGTGACATGATTCCGAAGAAAGTTGTGACTGACCTCAGAAGAAAGTTGGGAGTGACATGGACCTCCAGGAGAAAGTTGTGGAGACATGACTTCCAGAAGAAATTTGGTGAATGACCTCAGAAGAAGTTGTGGTGACATGACTCCAGAAGAAAATTGTGAGTGAATGACTTCCGAAGAAAGTTGTGACATGCTCCAGAAGTATAGTTGAGTGGACATGACTTTCGAAGAAAGCTGTGAGCTGACATGACTCCAAAAGAAAGTTGTGACATGATTCACAGAAGTAAGTTGTGAGTGACATGACCTCAGAAGAAAGTTGTGAGTGGACATGACTCCAAAAGAAAGTTGTGAGTGACATGACTCCAGAAGTAAGTTATGACATGATCTCCAGAAGAAAGTTGTGAGTGGCATGACTTCCAGAAGAAAGTTGTGAGTGACTTGACCTCCAGAAGAAAGTTGTGAGTGACATGGACGTCACCGAAGAAAGTTGTGAGGAACATGGACCTCCAGAAGAATGTCGTGAGTGACATGACCTCCAGAAGAAAGTTGTGACATGATCTCCAGAAGAAAGTTGAGCGACATGACTTCCAGAAGAAAGTTGTGAGTGACATGACCTTCAGAAGAAAGTTGTGAGTGACATTACCCCCAGAAGAAAGTTGTGAGTGACATGACCTCCAGAAGAAAGTTGTGACATGATCTCCAGAAGAAAGTTTTGAGCACAACAGTTATTAAGTTTAACATTAATTATGGTAACAAAATGACGCAGCCTCACAAATAATTACTTTTAAAATATCGAAGAGCTAATGAATATTTTTCTACATTTACAAGAAAAAGAATAAAAAACAGAGGAGAACAGTTTACCCCAGTAAATAAATGTACAACAATAGTTGCTATTATTCTATATAAACCAAGTTTCTTGGTCATTATAATGTGACATGTTATCACACACTGTTTCTTGGTCATTATCTGTGGAGAAATTTTCTCCAGGAGGCGGTATCAGCCCCTTCAGCCCTTTCAGCCCTGAGGGGCCCAGCCCTCTCAGAAGGGGCAAGCATCTTGTTTACTGCTACAGCAAGTAATTGATCCCAGATGCAGTACGAGTATGCAACGTAGTCAAGCGACCGAAGCTCCTTGCAAAGTCCAGTGTTGCAAAATGTATTTTAATAAAAGACAGTCATCTTTACCTTAGCGGAAATTAAAGGAAAATCCTGCTCCACTTTATTACCATGGTAAAGATAGTGTACATTGTTGTTATGCTTACTGAGACAGCAAGAATCCGACATTCTGCTTTGCTTCATTGAGGAAGTGCAAGGAATGCATAAGCAATAGGTCAGTTTGCCTTTCTGTATCAGGGGCACACTGGGAGCGGCGTAGGACGCTGTTAGGGCAGATTACTTTTGCTCTACTGAGAGTCACACTGATGCCAGGTTAACAACAAAGAACTCTGATGTGCGTTTAGTGTGAACAAGTGTCTCGCAAAACAACGATAAAACAGAGAGAAGTGTGATCAACTTCTTTATTGATACGGTGTGAGCAATTATTGATGAACAGTGTAACAACGAGTGTTGTGATCCAACAGAGTGTAATGCAACATTCTTCAAAGAACACTATTCTTCAATCAAATCTTGGATACCCGGGATAATACGGGGCAGATACTTTGGTAGATGCTGGGTGTTGTTATTAGTTGGGTTGTTTGGTGGTATCTGGATAATTTGGTTTGTTGTAATAGTGCTGCTGGTGGTTGGATGACTGCGGTGTTGTTATTAGTGATAGGTCGGTAGTGGTTGGATGTCTGGGTTGTTTGAATTAGTGCTTGGTGGTGGTTGGGACGACTGGGTGTTTGTATTAGTGTTGGTGGTTGTGGTGACTGGATGAGTGGGTGTTGTAGTTGTGCTGGTTGGTGGTTGGATGACTGGCGTGTGGAGGTGTTGTATTAGTGTTGGTGAGTGGTGGATGACTCTGGACGTTGGGTGTAGTATTAGTTGCTGTGTGGTGGTTGGATGACAGGGTGTTGTATAGGTTGTTGTGTTTGATTGATGGGACCTGGGGTGCTGTATTAGTGTGGTGGTGAGTGGGTCGTTGGATGACTGGGTGTTGTGATTAGTGCCTATGGTGGTTGGTTGACTGGGTGTGTATGTAGTGTTGTGGCGGTTGGTTGACTGGGTGTTGTATTAGTGTTGTTGGTGGTTGGATGACTGGGTTGGTATTAATGCTGGAGGATGGGTGGTTATGGACTGTGGTGTGTATTAGTGCTGGCGATGGTTGGACGATGTGAGGTGTTGTATTAGTGTTGTTGGTGGTTGGATGACTCATGAGGTGTTGTATGTAGATGCTGTTGGTGAATTGGTTGTACTGGAGTGTTGGTATTAGTGTTGTTGGTGTTGGACCTGGGGTTGTCATTAGTGTTGTTTTTGGTTGGATTACTGGGTGTTGTATTAATGCTAGGTGGTGGTTGGATGACTGGTGTGTTGTATTAATGTATGTGCGTGGCTGGAGGACTGGTGTTGTTTTAGTGTTTCTGTTGGTGGTTGAATGATCTGGTTGTTGTTGTTGTATTAGTGCTGGTGTGGTGGTGGGTTGGAATGATCTGGGTGTTGTATTAGTGTTCTATTGTGTTGGATGACTGGGTTGCTGTATTAGTGTGGTGGGTGGTTTTGATTGACTGGGTGTGTTGATTAGTGGCTGGTGGTGTGTGGTGGTTGGATGACTGGGTGTTGTATGAGTGTGGTGCTGGTAGTGGTTGGATGACTGGGTGTTGTATTAGTGCTGGTGGTGGTTGGATGACTGGGTGTTGTATTATTAGTGCTGGTGGTGGTGGTTGACTGGGTGGGTGTATTAGTGTGGTGGTGGCTGGTGGTTGGATGTCTGGGGTTTTATTTAGTCTGGTGCTGGTAGTGGTTGGCTTGACTGGTGTTGGATTAGTGCTTGTGGTGGTGGTTGGTGTGACTGGGTGTTGTATTGAGTGCTAGGTGGTGGTTGCGTTGACTGGGTGTTGTATTAGTGCTGGTGGTGGCTTGGTTGGGGCGGGGGGGGGGACTGGATGTTGTATTAGTGCTTGGGGGTGGTGGTGTTTGGTATGAATGGGTGTGGTAGGAGTAAGAAATGCTCTAATGAACTAGAGGAAAAACAGAGGACGACTCCGAGAACTAGATTACAGATAATTTTCATAAAATTCCTATAAGTTTTAATTATTAAATTTATCTCTTGTCATGTCTCTTTGAATACCACTCAAACCTGGTTAATGAAGAGACAAATTCGCGTTATGATATATATTGGTTTAGAGGAAAAACCAAAAGTTAATAAGGGAGCACTCAGTTTGCAAAATTTGGAAATCTTTATTGAGGAAACGTTTTGTCAACCTGTGACTTCTTCTGTCGAGTGCAGAGAAGATGTGTGGGAGATGAGGAAGAGTTTGAGGTAATCAGTCCTCAGCCTGGGTGAACTATTATTTCAGGCTGAGGGGACTGATTACTACCAACTCCTCAATTCCACAGTTTTCCTGTGTTGGAGACTCGAAGAAGCCGCTGGCTGTGTTATATCTGTTTCCCTCAGTAAGTATTACCAACTGTTGAAAAGTGTCCTTCATCTTCAAAGTCTGCTTTATAATGTGATTTTTTATTAAACAATTTCCCCTAACAGTGAACGTCATCAAGACAAATGATACTGTGACGAGATAAAAACTCCTGTGTTGACTTTATCATGTTCATTAAATCTCTGTTTATACCAGTACTTTTTAGCTGCACAAAGTTAGCAGTCTAGGCGCAGTTTATGCTGCCTCAATTTCGCTACTTTGAGAACTTCTACTTTTTAAAGCCATTTTATTGTCCATTTGACACAAATTCTTAGCTAATTTTGCTAATATGTCTTCAGTTCTATTGACCCGAACCGAACACGATAAACTACGATAAGATCCCAAGTTCGTGCCCTAACCTTCGGGCACGACCTACTTTCCACATTGAACAAATGTGACACACCTACGACTGCTGCCACCTCTCCTGCCTACGTATATAAGCTGCATTCTCCGCTCATATGGCTGATTCTATTCAAGATTGATGGACTGACACATCGATCAGGTTGAGGGAGCTGATTACTCATTCTCCTCCTGTTCTTCAAGTTTCTCCTATGTATGGACTGTTGAAGCCACTGGTGTGGCGAAACGTTTCCTCAATAAAGATACCCAAGAGTTGCACATGTGTCTAATTTAACAACTGTCGGTTCTTGAACTCATTCATCTACTATCTCACTATTGTTATATTTATTTACTCACTACAGTTACCTAACTTTAATATCAGTGTAGGCTCCATAACCAGTGTCAATATAGTGTAAGAATTAGTATTAGTCTGCCCAGAAATGACCAGGCCTGCTAGTCGGCCTTCTTTGTATTAATATTTTATAATAATGTAAACCCCACATTGTAATACTTTAAGGAGAAATAAAATTTCAATTTCAATTTTAAAAATAAAAAAGAAACCATTATAAATTAGAGTCCCAAAATAAATAATATAGAAATTCCAGACGCCTAAAAACAATATTAAATTGTTTTATTTGTACATCCCAGGCCTCTACCATATTGGCTTTGTCTTCCATTTTCAATTCATTATCTCAAAAAAATGAGATTAAGTTATATTTCGGATAAATAAATATAAGTAAGAATGACTGTCGTGGTTTAATGCGTCCCACTAATTGAATAAGGACTTATTAAAAAACCCATGAAACAGACTGAGGACTTAGGGGATACATAACTATCATCAGGAGAATCAGGCAAAAAATTTAATATTTTTCACTACTTTGAAGCCAATTTCAAGGTGGGAAACGAGTGGGAGGGGATACTCTGGTTCTTAAACCAACCAAAAATATTTTTTTGTTCAGTATTATCGCATCCAGTCTTTCAAATAATACCAAGGAAACATAGCCAATAAAGCATAAAAACTATCTAAAACACCTCAAAATTTTATTTTTAAACCAAACACAACAAGGACGGCATTTTTGCTTTTCCCATCATGCATCACGTGTGAGTAGGATTTTTTGTTACTATGCACACTGACCACTTAGACACAGTCTCATTAAAACTTTATACTCACAGCCTTTCTCAGGAAGCTGCGTCTCAAAACAGATGTAACATGAGGGATCCTGAATCGCAGTAACTTAGATCTGCGGGACGCCCACTCAAAAGGGACAAAAGAGCTAATATCACATTTTTGAGCGTAACAAAACAAGTACCACATGCAAACACAGTGCAACACGTGCAACACGTCGCCAACACATGCGGACATATGCACCACATGCAACCATGGGCATCTTCTTTTTTTACCTTTTTTTTTTGGGAGTATTGCCAGTTTACTTTCCAGAATTACTCACAATTGCTAGTAAGTGCTTGGAGATTCTTAACATAATAAGGAACATAAGAAAGGAGGAACACTGCAGGAGCCTGTTGGACCCATACTAGGCAAGTCCTTTACAATTCAATTCCCACTACAAAAACATTTGACCCAAACCCAATTGGTCAATGCTACCCAAGAAAATAAGCTCTGATGTGAAAGGTCCCACTCAAATCCAACCATGTATTTATCCAACCTAAAATTTGAACACTACTCAAAGTCCTAGCCTCAAATAAACAATCTAAGGCGTAGACTGTTCCACTCATCAAACTACGCCCCTATTCCAAACCATACTTTCCTATTCTTTCTATAATCTAACTTATCCAATTTAAATCCTTTACTGCGGGGTTCTCTCTGGAGAGATACTCAAGACCTTACTATATCCCCTTTATTAATGCCTATCTTCACTTGTACACTTCGATCAGTAGGGTCTCCCTCATTCTTCGTCTAACAAGTGAATGTAAGCTTAACGAGTCTTCAATCTTTCTTCATAAGGAAGAGAATTCTAATGCTATGTATTAATTTAGTCATTCCTACGCTGAATGTTTTCCTGTAACGAATTATGGTCCATTCTGTAATTGGAGCCCAGGATTGAGCTGCATAATCTAGGTGAGGCCTTACTAATGTGTATAAAGCTGCAGTATGGACCTCTGGACTTCTGTTTGCTTAACTTCTTGAATATAAATCCCAGTTAATCTATTTTGCCTTATTACGTACGCTTAGGCATTGCTGTCTTGGTTTAAGGTTGATGCTCACCATAACCCCCAAGTCCTTTTCGCAATCTGTATGGCTAAGTTCTACATCATTTAACTTACAAGTACTAGGGTTATGGGCACTCCCGAGCTTCAGAACCTTGCATTTATCTACATTGAACTGCATCTGCCACTTTTCTGACCAAGAATAGAGTTTATCTAAATCTTTCTGAAGTTCCCTAACATCTACGTTTGAATCAATTATCCTACCTATCTTTGTGTCATCGGCGACACATGCAACACATACTACACATGGGCATCTTCTGGGAGTATTGCCAGTTTACTTCCAGAATTCCCACAATGGCGTAAAGTCCTTGGAGATTCTTACATTAGATACATTGGATACATTATATTGGTCATAAATAATTTTCACTATTCATGAGTGTTCTTTATACACAAACTTAATGTAGTGTAAGCAGCGTTCTGGAAGATCTGGGGTGAGTGATGTGTGTTGACTACATATAGTAGTGCATTTTTATTTAGGCACAGCCAGTTTAACTGTCAACTTCGACACTGTTTTCCGCAGCATTCACGGTCATTATGGCGGTGTTTGTGAACAAGAAATCATTTTGTGATTCGTGAGAATATATTCAGCTTAAGTCTGTTTACGTGTTGTTTTGAGAGCAGTTTATCCCATTGTCCATGAGGCTTCTCTGAGCTCCGCTTGATCAATTTTAATGTAATGGTAAATAAGAAAAATATATTAGTGCTTTGTTTTTTATTTGTGTTAACTGTTTTGCCGAGAAAGCTGGGGTTAATGTTTATTTGATCAGGATGATTATTATGAAATGTGTTGATGAATAGAAGGAAAATCAGATTCGAAAAGAAGGAAGAGGTATCATGATCTCTTTCACCGGGCGAGACACCTCCCTCAAAGTTACGATAGCTACATTGTGGGGACGACTCTGGTTTTTTTATGCAGTGTTCTCACTCTCATCAGGTCCAGAGTACATCTGTACATCATTTTATGCTGTTTTTTTTTAACACAACTTATTGTTACAAAAAAACGCGGAATTCTAAAAGCTTAGAGATCTCTGAGAATAATAGAAAAGGACTGCCTTCTAGCATCCAGCTGTTACTGGCGTTTTTCGTAACAAGTAGTCAGTATCCTTGTCCAATTATCCATTAGAATTCAGCATGATTCAATAGTGCTTCAGGATTACAACTGGTAGGCTACTAAACTAGAGAAATTAAAATTTAATAAATTTATTAAGTCTAGAGATTATATTATCAAAGTAAATTAAATTAATAATAATCAATAATAATAATAATCACTTCTTCGAGTACAGTATTTTTGTGCTGAAAGCACATATCACATTTATAATTCTTAAGTAACCGTCTTGGTACATTAAATTTATTAAGACACAAATATGTTACAAAGCAAATTTTGTGTGTATGTGTGTAAGTGCTCTACGTAGTTGCTATTCTCAAGATCTAGACTCGACTTAAAAATGTGACGGACTAAGTAGTCCTCAAATAAACTAACTTCTTTGAACCAACTGGCAATCAGAAAAAAAAAAAAACAGTCTGCCCCGCTTGAACAACAAAAAGATGTAAACCCAATAGCAATTATTAAAGCAACTGCGACACAAAATCAGGAACAAGGAGGATAATATAACGACACTAAGTAGGGACCATCTGCAGATCCTCCACAAAAGTCACCAATCCCATTTACACTGGAATCTATGTCATAGATAAGAAAATCCCGCGACGTTGACAATACACAGATACCGTAGTACAGTTTAGGTCGAAGCTACCAGTTCAGGACCTGAGTTGCTCAGGAGTGTCTATGCGACACACAACGTCAATACAACGTCTTCGAAAAATCATAAGTCTATACAATGTTCTGTGAACAGAGTTCTACAGAACTAAACAAGAAATAATGAGAAGACAATCTGTCCAACCACCAAGCGAGTCTAGACCATACTGAATACTTCAGGCGAGGTGAGGACACCCCCCTCGATCATGTGATAGCTCCGCGGACAGCTGCAGTCAGAAACAGAAGCCGGCAGTCTATATGAGCAAAGAGCGATAATTCAGTAGTACGACAACAAGACTTGAACTAGGAGCACCATTCATAATATGTAACATCCTACCTAATCACATAACTAAGTCAAATAAGATTATAAAGCAAATATATTTACGATTTAGTTATTATCGCAAACAACTCTCTGAGAGTGAGTAAAAGGTTAGCTAGAATGAAGTTATGTCATTCTAAATAACTCCTAAACAGTAAAGGAAATCAAGGTCCCAAACATCTCTGCTGAAAGGATTCCATTATTTAATATCGTTATATGTAAAAAAAAAATATTTTAAAATGTTTTAGATGGTAGTATTAAGTAGTTTTATAAATGATAAACCGGGTCGAGCCAAGAAACACTTCTTTTTAGTCTTTTATTATTTGCGACCACTGTCAGCCTCAGAGTTAACTCAGAGTTACCAGACCTTGCCACGTGGAGGCAGTTGTTTTTGATGCTTTCCTCAAGGTTCATGTGTCCATGAGTCCATCTGTTTGTCCGTCAGATGTTTCTCTCCTCCCCACTTTCCCAAAGGTCTGCCTCAGCAACCGTATCTTTCTTATTTTTCCAGGTCCATGTGTCCAGGAGTCAATCTTTGTCCCCTCAGTATTGTCTCCCCTTCCCACTTTCCCAGGGTCTGCCTATTGCTACCAGTATCTCCTTCTTTCTCAGGTCCATGTGTCCAGGAGTCCATCTGTCGCCTCAGATATTCCCCCTTCCCACTTCCCGCCAAGGTTTGCTCAGCAACCAGTATCTTCTTCACTTCCAGGTCCCATGTGTCCAGAGTCAATCTGTTCCTCAGATATTTCTCCCTTCCCACTTTCTCAAGGTTTGCCTCTCAGCAACAGGTATCTTCTTCATTGTCCCGGTCATGTTTCAGGATCAATCTGTGTCCCTCAGATATTCCTCCCTTCCCCACTTTCAGGGTCTGCCTATGAAACCAGCATCTTCTTTCCCTGGTCCATGTGTCCAGGAGTCCATTCTGTTCCCGCCTCAGATATTCCCCCTTCCCCACTTCCCCAAGATATGCTCGCTTTTCCCAGGTCCATGTGTCAGGAATCCATCCGTGGCCCCCGGTGTCTCCCCTTCCTCACTTCCCTTAGGTTATTTTCCGTCTCAGCTTCCCCAGGTTATGTATCCGGAAAGTCAGCTCAGCTCACCCTCGCCGTGATCTAGCCAGATGAGAACGAGGGCCTTGTCAGCTGGTCTACAGTAGAGGACTGGTCACGGTGGGTGGAATTACAGGGAGGGGACACACATTAAACTGCGTTCCTTTAATTTACACCTCACCAAGACAGTCTAGACGTGAGATCAGCCAGGACGCAGCCAAGCTACCGTCCAGTTCGGCCACCAAGGCCTGGGCACTCAGTGAAATTTTGGAGTTCTATTTATATTCATACAATTTTTCTACATTTAAAATATAAAAATTTTAATTTAATTTAGCAATTTAAAAGTTGTTTGTGAATGTTTTTGTGTATGGTTTATGAGTGTCGTTTGTTAGTCTGTTGTCACCTCCACAGAGAAACTGTAACAAAGTGTTGAACTTCTTATTTTCATTTGGTTATTTATCTCATAAATATGATGCAAGACGCACAGTGAGTTACAAGCGCCGCGCACGCGCACAATGGAAATATTCATTTGTCTGACTTTTTAGGTTATCCTGGGTAATTTACGCATATGTTACTTGATGATCATTTGTGTAACAATTTTTGTATAAGTTGTACCTAAATAAACTTACACACCACTCTTATTTTCACGCTATCTGCACATTTCTGCACGCAGCCTACGGTTTACCATCATCATACACACACAAAACAACGCACGTGCAAACACACACACTACAGCCAAGAGTAGGCCAGTAAGTGGAATAGTTTGGGAAGCGATGAGTGGAGGCAGGATCCATACATAGCTTTAAGCAGAGGTTGGCTAAAGCTTACGATCAGTGATGAGGAGGACATGGACTACCTTCTCACGTATGCACTAGAGGTAGTAGACCTGAGACTATCCATTCTCACGTATGCACTAGGGTAGTTACCTGGACTACCATTCTTCAACGTGTGCATAGGGGAAGTACATGCAGAGACTACCATTCTCACGTATGCACTAGGGTAGTTCCTGAGACTACCATTCTCACGTATGCCTCTAGGGTTACCTGAGGACTACCATTCTCACGTATGCACTAAGGTAGTACCTGGAGACTACCATTCTCACGTATGCAGACTAGGGTAGTACCTGAGAGACCATTCTCACGTATGCACTAGGGTAGTACCTGAGACTAACCATTCTACGTATGCACTAGGGTAGTACTGAGACTACCATTCTCACGTATGACCACTAGGGTAGTACTGAGAACACCATTCTCACGTGTGGCACTAGGTTAGCACCTGAGACTACCATTCTCACGTGTGCACTAGGGTTAGTACCTGAGTAACTACCATTATCACGTGTGGCACTAGGGCAGTACTGAGACTACCATTCTCAGTGTGCACATAGGGTACTACTGAGACTTCCATTCTCACGTATTGCAAAGGGTAGTACTGAGACTACATTCTCGCGTGTGCACTAGGTAGTACTGAGACTACATTCTCGCGTGTGCACCTAGGGTAGTACCTGAGGACTACCATTCTTCACGTATGCACTGGTAGTACCTGAGACTACCATTCTCACGTATGCACATAGGGTAGTACCTGAGACTACCATTCTCACATGTGCACTAGGTTGTACCTGAGACTACCATTCTCAGTACGCACTGGGGTAGTACCTGAGCATGAATTCCAAGTAATGCACTAGGGTAGTACTGAGACCTTTTTATTTTTTTTTTTTTTACCATTTCTACGTATGCACTAGGTAGTACCTGAGATACAATTCTCAGTATGCACTAGGGTAGTACCTGGACTAACCATTTCCTCACTTATGCACTAGGGTAGTAATTGAGATTACAATTCTCACGTATGCACTAGGGTAGTACCTGAGATACCATTCTCAACGTATGCACTAGGGTAGGTACCTTGAGACTACCATTCTCACGTGTGCACTAGGGGTAGTACCTGAAACTACATTCTCACGTATGTACTAGGGTAGTTCCTGAGACGACCATTTCAACGTATGCACTAGGGTAGTACTGAGACTACCATTCTCACGTATGGAAGCGTAGTACAGAGGACTACCATTCTCACGTATGCACTAGGGTAGTACCTGTGTGAGACTAACATTCTACGTGTGCACTAGGGTAGTACCCGAGACTACCGCAATCTCTCGTGTGCCTAGGGTAGTTCCTGAGACTACTCATTCTCCACGTATGTACGTAGGGTAGTTCCTGGAGATCTACCATTCGCACGTTATGCGCGTAGAATTAGTACCTGAAGGACTACCATCTCACGTTGCCCACTAGGGTAGTGCCTGAGAACCATTCTCACGTATGCACTAGGGTAGTACCTGAGGACACCATTCTCACGTGATGCACTAGGGTAGTACCTGGTGACTACATTTCTCACGTATGACTAGGGTAGTTACCTGAGGACTACCATTCTCACGTGTGCACTAGGTAGTAACTCCTGCAGATACCATTCTCACGTGTGCACTAGGGTAGTACCTTAGGACTACCATTCTCACGGTATGCACTAGGGTAATGACCTGAGACTACCATTTCACGTATGCACTAGGGTAGTACCTGAGACTACCATTTCTCACGTATGCACTAGGTAGTACCTGAGACTACATTCTACACGTGTGCACTAGGGTGTACCTGAGACTACCATTCTCACGTGTGCACTAGGGTAGTACTGAGACTACATTCTCACGTATGCATAGGGAGTACCTGAGACTACCAATTCTCACGTATGCACTAGGGTAGTACCTGAGACTACCATTCTCACGTATGCAATCTAGGGTAGTACCTGAGGACTACCATTCTCACGTGTGCACTAGGGAGTACCTGAGACTACCATTCTCACGTATGCACTAGGGGTTTAGTACCTGAGACTACCATTTCACGTGGTTGCACTCGGGTAGTACCATGAAATTACATTCTACTTATGTACTGGGTAGTACCTGAGACTTTCCATTCTCACGTATTGCGCTAGGGTAGTACCTGGAGGACTACCATTCTCCACGATGCACTAGGGTAGTTAGTGCCTGAGACTACCATTTCACGTATGCACTGGGTAGTACCTGAGACTACCCATTCTCACGTGTGCACTAGGGTAGTACTGAAACTAATTCTCACGTATGTACTAGGGGGTAGTTTCCTGAAGACACCATTCTCTCGTATGCGCTAGGGTAGTTACTGAAGACTACATTCTCACGTATGCACTAGGGTAGATGCTGAGACTACATTCCTCGTATGCCACTAGGGTCAGTACTGAGAACTACCATTCTCACGGTGTGCACTAGGCGTAGTACATGAAACTACATTCTTCACGTAGTACTAGGGTAGTTCCTGGACTACCATCCTCACGTATGCGCTTAGGGTAGTACCTGAGACTACCATTCTCACGTATGCACTAGGGTTAGTGCCTGAGATACCATTCTCATGTATGCACTAGTGGTAGTACCTGAGACTACCATTCACGTATGGTTTTTCCACTAGGGATAGTACCTGAGGACTAACCATCTCACGTATGCACTTAGGTAGTACCTGAGCTGCCATTCTCACGTATGCACTAGGGTAGTACCTGAGACTACCATTCTCAGTGTGCACTAGGGATTAAATGAGACTACCATTCTCACGTGTGCACTAGGGTGTTACCCTGAGACTCCATTCTCACGGATTGCACTAGGGTAGTACCTGTGACTTACCATTCTCACGTATGCTAACTAGGTAGTTACCTGAGGACTACCATTCTCACGTATGCATCTAGTGTAGTTACTAGACTACATTCTCACGTGTGCACTAGGGTAGTATCTGTGATACCATTCTCACGTATGCACTTGGGTAGTACTGAGACTACCATTCTCACGTGTGCAACACTAGGGTAGTACATGAGAACTACATTCTACGTATGTACTAGGGTATTTCCTGAGACTACCATTTCACGTATGCGCTAGGGTAGTACATGAGACTACCATTCTCACGTATGCACTACGGTAGGAACCTGGAGACTATCGATTCTCACGTGTGCCACTAGGGTTTAGTACCTGAAACTACTGTTTCAACGTCTCCACTAGGGGGAGTATCTGAAATACCATTCTCACGTATGCATTGGGAGTACCTGAGACTACCATTCTCACGTGATGCACTAGGGGTAGTAACGTAGACTACTCCATTCTCACGTATGCACTAGGTAGTGCCTGAGCTACCAATCCTCACTTATTCACTAGGGTAGTACCTGAGACTACATTCTCACCGTAGTGCCCTAGGGTGGTACCTGGAGACTACCATTCTCAACGTATGTTTACTAGTGGTAGTACCTGAGACTACATTCTCACGTGTGCACTAGGGTGGTACTGAGACTACCATTCTCACGTATTCTAGGTTAGTACCTGGGACTTACCATGCTCACGTGTGCACTAGTGGTGGTACCTGAGATACCATTCTCACATATGTACTAGGGTAGTACCCAGAAAAACGAAAAAATTTCAAATTATATTCTCCTCCCGGCTTTATGTTCTTCTCCAAGAAAAAATATTTCATGTAAATTAAAAAAAAAAAGCAAGAACCATTGAGGGTATGTCCGCACAACTTCAATTTGATCACTCCATACCTTTTTTTCTGGGATGACGTCATGGACACAAGGAGTGGTCCAGATTCGATCTGTTGGGCATGTGTAAATTGCCAGGGTAATCAGTAGCCCATCTATCAAAATTGTGTATTGGTGGGTATTGTCTAATGTTGATGGTCTATCAGTAATTTATCGAGAATAATTGAGTATCTCGGTGGGTATTGTCTGTATTGATTGGTGACACTATCAGCTAGGAATTGAGTATCGGTATTGGCAAATAATTTTGTATCGTCCTATACTATCTTGGAACTTTTCCCATACCCCCCTTACGTATATTGTTTTGTTTGAAGTTTTGAAGTTAATACTATGAATATTAATGTATTATTATTGGAGAGGCAGCGATGCCGGTTCAGCCGGAAGAGAGGCCTCCTAGACAGGCCTCCTAGAGAGGCCTCCTAGAGAGGCCTCAACTACTCCACATCCTTATAGAAACTTATATAAAGCCATAGGCTGCAGATCTCTCAACAGATCCAGGTATGGATAGCAGCAAGTACAGGTGATGAGGGCAGTGATGGCCCACGTGCTGCTGTGCAGCTATTTCAAACCAAAAAAAAAAAAAGGGGTTTAATTTTGTTATTGTTATAGTTATTGTTTTTTGTTACCGACGTTATACTCCGCGTGCCCACTGATTATGTATTATGCTTCATCATCCCCCGTGATTGCTGCCCACACACACCCCACAACACAACCTCACACACTCCAACAACTACCTTGTGGTGTGTGGTGAGTGAGGTTCGTGAGTGTCGTTATGTGTGTGTGTGTGTGTGGTGTGTGTGTGTGTGTGTTTGTGTGGTGTGTGTGTGTGTGAGTGTGTGTGTGTGTGATTCGTGGTGTGTGTGTGTGTGTGGTGCTGTGGTGTACGTGTGTGTGTGTGTGTGTGTGTGTGTGTGTCGTGTGTGTGCTGTGTTCGTTGTGTGTGTGTGTGGTGTGTGTGTGTGTGTGTGTGTGTGTGTAGTGTGTGTGCTGGTGTGTTTCCCCCCCCTTGTGTGCTCATTTTGATGTGTGTGTGTGTGTGGTTTCGTCGTGAGTGTGTGTGTGTGATGTGCGTGTGTTTGTGTGTATTGTGTGTGGTGTGTGTGTGATGTGTGTGTGGTGGTGTGTGTGGTATGTGTGTGTGTGTGTGTGTGTGTGGGTTCGTGTGTGCGTGTGAGTGTGAGTGTGTGTGTGTGGGTGTGTGTGTGTGTGTTGTGTGTGTGATGTGTGTGTCGTGTGGTGTTGTGTGTGTGTGTGTTCGTGTGTGCGTGTGTGTGTGTGTCGTGTGTGTGTGATGTGTGTGTGTGTGTTGTGTGTGTGTGTGTGTGTGTGTGTTCGTGTTGTGTGCGTGGTGTTCGTGTGTTGCCGTGTGCGTAACCTTATTTTGGTCAACAGCTCATGGCCCCGCCTTTCGCTGGACGCTCCTAGGTCCACTCTCTACTTGCTCTTGAAATTTGTACGTATCTTCTTCTTGAAAGTCTACGTGATAGATTCCTGCCTCCACTATCATCACTCTGCAGATTGTTCCACCTTCCTGAACAAAGAACTCTATGGCTGAAGGGGGAAAATGTTACTTGTCCTTAGTATCTCTGTGATTCGTGATTGGAGTTTTCACGTTCCAGTTGTGTCCTTTTATTGGTCTGTCCAGTATCTGAAACTATCCTGCCCCTGTCCACCCTATTAATTCCTAGCTTCTCAGTAATTCGTTTATTGTCTCGTTATCATGTAGACCTCCCTTGTCGCCCGTGTGTGTTCACTTCCAGTGTGTTCAGGTTGATTTACCATAACCTCTCCTCGCATGGGACATACCCCTTAGCATGGGGACTTAGTCAGCCTGTTAGAAGATCCCTTTTATAGGTTACTCCTCTATTGATCCTCATCCGATTGTAATTCTTGCGCATAGGCTTCAACATATCTGCTCAAACAAAAACACCTTTGAATCTATGCCCTTCGCCGCAATCATTAACATGTATACCAGAAACAAGCCACCGACCCTAGGACTTACGCCGTTATGGATTCCGCTCGTCTGACACCGCGTCACTGTCGAGCATCATCATTATTACCTTGCTGTTAGGCATCCTTGATCAAGTGCCGCATGGCCGTTCCTGTTATTCCTGCTTGCTTCTACTTGCTTTTGCACAATATTCTCTTGTGTTGATCTGTGTCACAAAGGCTTCTTTGCAGTCCAAAAAAATATGCAGCTTACCCACCTCTCTCTTTCGTCTTAATTTGCATTCATTGTCGTTAAAACATACAAAGTTGAGTTGTAGCACAAGACTTCCCGTCCCTGCAACCGTGCTGGTTATTCGTTTATAAGCGCATTCCTTTCTAGTGTGCTTGCATCTTTCTCTGATAAAATTTCTCGCCATGACTTTGATTTACTATGCATTGTCAGTGAACATTATTCTGTAGTTTAGAAGGGGGCCCTGTTCATAAAAAATTCTACTTCTTTATTTGGTCAAACCGAATTTCGTTCATTTTTGTTATACTATTTGTAAGCTTATGTCGAGGGGGTACTACATTTGCCGTCTACCACATCTCGGGTAAGTTGCCCTGTTTCGATAGATGTGTGGGCACACACAGCACCTCTGCTGCACCTCTCAGGAACCTCCATCGGAGAGATGCCCAGTCCTCTTTCTCTTTGTATGTATGTGTCCAGAACTTGTTGGTGCACCCTTCCATCACCAAGTTGTGAGTATTTTCTGTCTCCGCTGAAGCACTTCCTTGGAATCTCGTGCTTGAGCTTCTCAAAGTCTTTGTCGTTTCTTGTGATCTTCTCTCCTTCCTTCCTTCCTCAGTCTGATTACCTGATCCCATGACTGTTTTTTTTCCTCTTGATGTAGCCGCACAACAGCCACATCAGGAGCCAGGATGTCTGTGTTGTATTAGTGCTGGATGTGGTGATAGTGGTTGGATGATTAGATGTTAGCGCTGGTGGTGGTGTGGAGAGTGGAATGTAAGGGTGTATTGTATTAGTGCAAGGTAGTGGGTGGGTGGTGGATGGATGACTGGGTGTTTTGTTAGTGCTGGTGGTGGTGGTTGGATGACTTGTTGTGTAAGTGCTGGTGGCGATGGTAGTGGTTGAACAACTGGACGTTTTACAGCGCTGGTGGTGGTTGGATGACTGGGTGTTGTATTAGTGTTCGTGGTGGTTGGATGACTGGGTGTTGTATTAGTGTTTCGTGGTGGCTGGTATGAACTGGGTGTTGTATTAGTGTTCTTGGTGGTTGGATGGACTGGGTGTTGTATTAGTGTTCGTGGTGTTGGATGACTGTGGTGTTGTATTAGTGCTGCTGGATTGGTTGGGATGACTGGGTGTTGTATTTAGGCTCTGATGGCTTGGTTGGATGACTGGGTGTTGTGATAGTGATGGTGGTGGTTGGACGACTGGGTGTTGTATTACTGCTGGTGGTGGCTGGATGACTGGGTGTTGCATTAGTGCTGATGGTGGTTGAATGACTGGGTGTTGTATTAGTGTTCGAGGTGGTTGGATGACTGGGTGTTGTATTAGTGATGGTAGTGGTTGGACGACTGGGTGTTGTATTACTGCTGGTGGTGGCTGGATGACTGGGTGATGCATTAGTGCTGATGGTGGTTGAATGACTGGGTGTTGTATTAATGCTGGTGGTGGTGGTGGTGGTTGGATGACTGGGTGTTGTATTAGTGCTGCTGGTGGTGGGTTGGCTGGATGGACTGGGTGTTGTATTAGTGTGATGGTGTTGGTTGGATGACTGGGAGTAATAAGTGCTGGCGGTGGTTGGTAGATGCTGGTGTGTATTATGGCTGGTGGGGTTTGAATGACTGGTGTTGTATTAGTTGTGTGGAAGGTTGGGTAAAGATCCCCCCCCCCACCCCCTCCTTAGTTGTATGTAGTGCTGGTGTTGTGGGATTGCGTTGACTGGTTGTTGTATTAGTGCTGTGGTGGTTTGGGAGACTGGTATTGTATTAGTGTTGGGTGATGGTGTGCGGTTGGATGGGATGTTAGAGTTGTATTAGTGCTGGTGGGTTGTTGGGTAGTCTGGTGACTGAGTGTTGTATTGTAGTCGCGATCGTTGTTGATAGTTGAATGCCTGGGTGTGTAGATATAGTGCCGGTGTTTAGTTGGATGACTGAGTGCCCTTACGATCAGTGCTGGTGGTGGTTGAATGACTGGGTTTGTCATTTGTGCTGGTGATGGTGGTGGTGTTTGGTAGATGCTGGGTGTTGTTATTAGTTGGGTTGTTTGGTGGTATCTGGATAATTTGGTTTGTTGTAATAGTGCTGCTGGTGGTTGGATGACTGCGGTGTTGTTATTAGTGATAGGTCGGTAGTGGTTGGATGTCTGGGTTGTTTGAATTAGTGCTTGGTGGTGGTTGGGACGACTGGGTGTTTGTATTAGTGTTGGTGGTTGTGGTGACTGGATGAGTGGGTGTTGTAGTTGTGCTGGTTGGTGGTTGGATGACTGGCGTGTGGAGGTGTTGTATTAGTGTTGGTGAGTGGTGGATGACTCTGGACGTTGGGTGTAGTATTAGTTGCTGTGTGGTGGTTGGATGACAGGGTGTTGTATAGGTTGTTGTGTTTGATTGATGGGACCTGGGGTGCTGTATTAGTGTGGTGGTGAGTGGGTCGTTGGATGACTGGGTGTTGTGATTAGTGCCTATGGTGGTTGGTTGACTGGGTGTGTATGTAGTGTTGTGGCGGTTGGTTGACTGGGTGTTGTATTAGTGTTGTTGGTGGTTGGATGACTGGGTTGGTATTAATGCTGGAGGATGGGTGGTTATGGACTGTGGTGTGTATTAGTGCTGGCGATGGTTGGACGATGTGAGGTGTTGTATTAGTGTTGTTGGTGGTTGGATGACTCATGAGGTGTTGTATGTAGATGCTGTTGGTGAATTGGTTGTACTGGAGTGTTGGTATTAGTGTTGTTGGTGTTGGACCTGGGGTTGTCATTAGTGTTGTTTTTGGTTGGATTACTGGGTGTTGTATTAATGCTAGGTGGTGGTTGGATGACTGGTGTGTTGTATTAATGTATGTGCGTGGCTGGAGGACTGGTGTTGTTTTAGTGTTTCTGTTGGTGGTTGAATGATCTGGTTGTTGTTGTTGTATTAGTGCTGGTGTGGTGGTGGGTTGGAATGATCTGGGTGTTGTATTAGTGTTCTATTGTGTTGGATGACTGGGTTGCTGTATTAGTGTGGTGGGTGGTTTTGATTGACTGGGTGTGTTGATTAGTGGCTGGTGGTGTGTGGTGGTTGGATGACTGGGTGTTGTATTAGTGCTGGTGCTGGTGGTGGTTGGATGACTGGGTGTTGTATTAGTGCTGGTGGTGGTTGGTTGACTGGGTGTTGTATTATTAGTGCTGGTGGTGGTGGTTGACTGGGTGGGTGTATTAGTGTGGTGGTGGCTGGTGGTTGGATGTCTGGGGTTTTATTTAGTCTGGTGCTGGTAGTGGTTGGCTTGACTGGTGTTGGATTAGTGCTTGTGGTGGTGGTTGGTGTGACTGGGTGTTGTATTGAGTGCTAGGTGGTGGTTGCGTTGACTGGGTGTTGTATTAGTGCTGGTGGTGGCTTGGTTGGGGCGGGGGGGGGGACTGGATGTTGTATTAGTGCTTGGGGGTGGTGGTGTTTGGATGAATGGGTGTGGTAGGAGTAAGAAATGCTCTAATGAACTAGAGAAAACAGCTGGACGACTGAGAACTAGATTACGATAATTTTCATAAAATTCCTATAAGTTTTAATTATTAAATTTATCTCTTGTCATGTCTCTTTGAATATCACTCAAACCTGGTTAATGAAGAGACAAATTCGCGTTATGATATATATTGGTTTAGAGGAAAAACCAAAAGTTAATAAGGGAGCACTCAGTTTGCAAAATTTGGAAATCTTTATTGAGGAAACGTTTTGTCAACCTGTGACTTCTTCTGTCGAGTGCAGAGAAGATGTGTGGGAGATGAGGAAGAGTTTGAGGTAATCAGTCCCTCAGCCTGGGCTGAACATATTATTTCAGGCTGAGGGGACTGATTACTACCAACTCCTCAATTCCACAGTTTTCCTGTGTTGGAGACTCGAAGAAGCCGCTGGCTGTGTTATATCTGTTTCCCTCAGTAAGTATTACCAACTGTTGAAAAGTGTCCTTCATCTTCAAAGTCTGCTTTATAATGTGATTTTTTATTAAACAATTTCCCCTAACAGTGAACGTCATCAAGACAAATGATACTGTGACGAGATAAAAACTCCTGTGTTGACTTTATCATGTTCATTAAATCTCTGTTTATACCAGTACTTTTTAGCTGCACAAAGTTAGCAGTCTAGGCGCAGTTTATGCTGCCTCAATTTCGCTACTTTGAGAACTTCTACTTTTTAAAGCCATTTTATTGTCCATTTGACACAAATTCTTAGCTAATTTTGCTAATATGTCTTCAGTTCTATTGACCCGAACCGAACACGATAAACTACGATAAGATCCCAAGTTCGTGCCCTAACCTTCGGGCACGACCTACTTTCCACATTGAACAAATGTGACACACCTACGACTGCTGCCACCTCTCCTGCCTACGTATATAAGCTGCATTCTCCGCTCATATGGCTGATTCTATTCAAGATTGATGGACTGACACATCGATCAGGTTGAGGGAGCTGATTACTCATTCTCCTCCTGTTCTTCAAGTTTCTCCTATGTATGGACTGTTGAAGCCACTGGTGTGGCGAAACGTTTCCTCAATAAAGATACCCAAGAGTTGCACATGTGTCTAATTTAACAACTGTCGGTTCTTGAACTCATTCATCTACTATCTCACTATTGTTATATTTATTTACTCACTACAGTTACCTAACTTTAATATCAGTGTAGGCTCCATAACCAGTGTCAATATAGTGTAAGAATTAGTATTAGTCTGCCCAGAAATGACCAGGCCTGCTAGTCGGCCTTCTTTGTATTAATATTTTATAATAATGTAAACCCCACATTGTAATACTTTAAGGAGAAATAAAATTTCAATTTCAATTTTAAAAATAAAAAAGAAACCATTATAAATTAGAGTCCCAAAATAAATAATATAGAAATTCCAGACGCCTAAAAACAATATTAAATTGTTTTATTTGTACATCCCAGGCCTCTACCATATTGGCTTTGTCTTCCATTTTCAATTCATTATCTCAAAAAAATGAGATTAAGTTATATTTCGGATAAATAAATATAAGTAAGAATGACTGTCGTGGTTTAATGCGTCCCACTAATTGAATAAGGACTTATTAAAAAACCCATGAAACAGACTGAGGACTTAGGGGATACATAACTATCATCAGGAGAATCAGGCAAAAAATTTAATATTTTTCACTACTTTGAAGCCAATTTCAAGGTGGGAAACGAGTGGGAGGGGATACTCTGGTTCTTAAACCAACCAAAAATATTTTTTTGTTCAGTATTATCGCATCCAGTCTTTCAAATAATACCAAGGAAACATAGCCAATAAAGCATAAAAACTATCTAAAACACCTCAAAATTTTATTTTTAAACCAAACACAACAAGGACGGCATTTTTGCTTTTCCCATCATGCATCACGTGTGAGTAGGATTTTTTGTTACTATGCACACTGACCACTTAGACACAGTCTCATTAAAACTTTATACTCACAGCCTTTCTCAGGAAGCTGCGTCTCAAAACAGATGTAACATGAGGGATCCTGAATCGCAGTAACTTAGATCTGCGGGACGCCCACTCAAAAGGGACAAAAGAGCTAATATCACATTTTTGAGCGTAACAAAACAAGTACCACATGCAAACACAGTGCAACACGTGCAACACGTCGCCAACACATGCGGACATATGCACCACATGCAACCATGGGCATCTTCTTTTTTTACCTTTTTTTTTTGGGAGTATTGCCAGTTTACTTTCCAGAATTACTCACAATTGCTAGTAAGTGCTTGGAGATTCTTAACATAATAAGGAACATAAGAAAGGAGGAACACTGCAGGAGCCTGTTGGACCCATACTAGGCAAGTCCTTTACAATTCAATTCCCACTACAAAAACATTTGACCCAAACCCAATTGGTCAATGCTACCCAAGAAAATAAGCTCTGATGTGAAAGGTCCCACTCAAATCCAACCATGTATTTATCCAACCTAAAATTTGAACACTACTCAAAGTCCTAGCCTCAAATAAACAATCTAAGGCGTAGACTGTTCCACTCATCAAACTACGCCCCTATTCCAAACCATACTTTCCTATTCTTTCTATAATCTAACTTATCCAATTTAAATCCTTTACTGCGGGGTTCTCTCTGGAGAGATACTCAAGACCTTACTATATCCCCTTTATTAATGCCTATCTTCACTTGTACACTTCGATCAGTAGGGTCTCCCTCATTCTTCGTCTAACAAGTGAATGTAAGCTTAACGAGTCTTCAATCTTTCTTCATAAGGAAGAGAATTCTAATGCTATGTATTAATTTAGTCATTCCTACGCTGAATGTTTTCCTGTAACGAATTATGGTCCATTCTGTAATTGGAGCCCAGGATTGAGCTGCATAATCTAGGTGAGGCCTTACTAATGTGTATAAAGCTGCAGTATGGACCTCTGGACTTCTGTTTGCTTAACTTCTTGAATATAAATCCCAGTTAATCTATTTTGCCTTATTACGTACGCTTAGGCATTGCTGTCTTGGTTTAAGGTTGATGCTCACCATACCCCCAAGTCTTTCGCAATCTGTATGGTTAAGTTCTACATCATTTAACTTACAAGTACTAGGGTTATGGGCACTCCCGAGCTTCAGAACCTTGCATTTATCTACATTGAACTGCATCTGCCACTTTTCTGACCAAGAATAGAGTTTATCTAAATCTTTCTGAAGTTCCCTAACATCTACGTTTGAATCAATTATCCTACCTATCTTTGTGTCATCGGCGACACATGCAACACATACTACACATGGGCATCTTCTGGGAGTATTGCCAGTTTACTTCCAGAATTCCCACAATGGCGTAAAGTCCTTGGAGATTCTTACATTAGATACATTGGATACATTATATTGGTCATAAATAATTTTCACTATTCATGAGTGTTCTTTATACACAAACTTAATGTAGTGTAAGCAGCGTTCTGGAAGATCTGGGGTGAGTGATGTGTGTTGACTACATATAGTAGTGCATTTTTATTTAGGCACAGCCAGTTTAACTGTCAACTTCGACACTGTTTTCCGCAGCATTCACGGTCATTATGGCGGTGTTTGTGAACAAGAAATCATTTTGTGATTCGTGAGAATATATTCAGCTTAAGTCTGTTTACGTGTTGTTTTGAGAGCAGTTTATCCCATTGTCCATGAGGCTTCTCTGAGCTCCGCTTGATCAATTTTAATGTAATGGTAAATAAGAAAAATATATTAGTGCTTTGTTTTTTATTTGTGTTAACTGTTTTGCCGAGAAAGCTGGGGTTAATGTTTATTTGATCAGGATGATTATTATGAAATGTGTTGATGAATAGAAGGAAAATCAGATTCGAAAAGAAGGAAGAGGTATCATGATCTCTTTCACCGGGCGAGACACCTCCCTCAAAGTTACGATAGCTACATTGTGGGGACGACTCTGGTTTTTTTATGCAGTGTTCTCACTCTCATCAGGTCCAGAGTACATCTGTACATCATTTTATGCTGTTTTTTTTTAACACAACTTATTGTTACAAAAAAACGCGGAATTCTAAAAGCTTAGAGATCTCTGAGAATAATAGAAAAGGACTGCCTTCTAGCATCCAGCTGTTACTGGCGTTTTTCGTAACAAGTAGTCAGTATCCTTGTCCAATTATCCATTAGAATTCAGCATGATTCAATAGTGCTTCAGGATTACAACTGGTAGGCTACTAAACTAGAGAAATTAAAATTTAATAAATTTATTAAGTCTAGAGATTATATTATCAAAGTAAATTAAATTAATAATAATCAATAATAATAATAATCACTTCTTCGAGTACAGTATTTTTGTGCTGAAAGCACATATCACATTTATAATTCTTAAGTAACCGTCTTGGTACATTAAATTTATTAAGACACAAATATGTTACAAAGCAAATTTTGTGTGTATGTGTGTAAGTGCTCTACGTAGTTGCTATTCTCAAGATCTAGACTCGACTTAAAAATGTGACGGACTAAGTAGTCCTCAAATAAACTAACTTCTTTGAACCAACTGGCAATCAGAAAAAAAAAAAAACAGTCTGCCCCGCTTGAACAACAAAAAGATGTAAACCCAATAGCAATTATTAAAGCAACTGCGACACAAAATCAGGAACAAGGAGGATAATATAACGACACTAAGTAGGGACCATCTGCAGATCCTCCACAAAAGTCACCAATCCCATTTACACTGGAATCTATGTCATAGATAAGAAAATCCCGCGACGTTGACAATACACAGATACCGTAGTACAGTTTAGGTCGAAGCTACCAGTTCAGGACCTGAGTTGCTCAGGAGTGTCTATGCGACACACAACGTCAATACAACGTCTTCGAAAAATCATAAGTCTATACAATGTTCTGTGAACAGAGTTCTACAGAACTAAACAAGAAATAATGAGAAGACAATCTGTCCAACCACCAAGCGAGTCTAGACCAGACTGAATACTTCAGGCGAGGTGAGGACAACCCCCCTCGATCATGTGATAGCTCCGCGGACAGCTGCAGCTCAGAAACAGAAGCCGGCAGTCTAATGAGCAAAGAGCGATAATTACAGTAGTTAGACAATCAAGACTTGAACTGAGCACATAATATGTAACATCCTACCTAATCACATAACTAAGTCAAATAATATTATAAAGCAATATATTTACGATTTAGTTATTATCGCAACAACTCTCGAGAGTGAAGTAAAGGTAGCTAGAATGAAGTTATGTCATTCTAATAACTCCTAAACAGTAAAGGAAATCAAGTCCCAAACATCTCAGCTGATACGGATTCCATTATTTAATAATCGTTCATATGTAAAAAAAAAATATTAAAATGTTTTAGATGGTAGTATAAGTATGTTTTAATAAATTGATAAACCGGGTCGAGCCCAGAAACACTTCTTTTTAGTCTTTTATTATTTGCGACCACTGTCAGCCTCAGAGTTAACTCAGAGTTACCAGACCTTGCCACGTGGAGGCAGTTGTTTTTGATGCTTTCCTCAAGGTTCATGTGTCCATGAGTCCATCTGTTTGTCCGTCAGATGTTTCTCTCCTCCCCACTTTCCCAAAGGTCTGCCTCAGCAACCGTATCTTTCTTATTTTTCCAGGTCCATGTGTCCAGGAGTCAATCTTTGTCCCCTCAGTATTGTCTCCCCTTCCCACTTTCCCAGGGTCTGCCTATTGCTACCAGTATCTCCTTCTTTCTCAGGTCCATGTGTCCAGGAGTCCATCTGTCGCCTCAGATATTCCCCCTTCCCACTTCCCGCCAAGGTTTGCTCAGCAACCAGTATCTTCTTCACTTCCAGGTCCCATGTGTCCAGAGTCAATCTGTTCCTCAGATATTTCTCCCTTCCCACTTTCTCAAGGTTTGCCTCTCAGCAACAGGTATCTTCTTCATTGTCCCGGTCATGTTTCAGGATCAATCTGTGTCCCTCAGATATTCCTCCCTTCCCCACTTTCAGGGTCTGCCTATGAAACCAGCATCTTCTTTCCCTGGTCCATGTGTCCAGGAGTCCATTCTGTTCCCGCCTCAGATATTCCCCCTTCCCCACTTCCCCAAGATATGCTCGCTTTTCCCAGGTCCATGTGTCAGGAATCCATCCGTGGCCCCCGGTGTCTCCCCTTCCTCACTTCCCTTAGGTTATTTTCCGTCTCAGCTTCCCCAGGTTATGTATCCGGAAAGTCAGCTCAGCTCACCCTCGCCGTGATCTAGCCAGATGAGAACGAGGGCCTTGTCAGCTGGTCTACAGTAGAGGACTGGTCACGGTGGGTGGAATTACAGGGAGGGGACACACATTAAACTGCGTTCCTTTAATTTACACCTCACCAAGACAGTCTAGACGTGAGATCAGCCAGGACGCAGCCAAGCTACCGTCCAGTTCGGCCACCAAGGCCTGGGCACTCAGTGAAATTTTGGAGTTCTATTTATATTCATACAATTTTTCTACATTTAAAATATAAAAATTTTAATTTAATTTAGCAATTTAAAAGTTGTTTGTGAATGTTTTTGTGTATGGTTTATGAGTGTCGTTTGTTAGTCTGTTGTCACCTCCACAGAGAAACTGTAACAAAGTGTTGAACTTCTTATTTTCATTTGGTTATTTATCTCATAAATATGATGCAAGACGCACAGTGAGTTACAAGCGCCGCGCACGCGCACAATGGAAATATTCATTTGTCTGACTTTTTAGGTTATCCTGGGTAATTTACGCATATGTTACTTGATGATCATTTGTGTAACAATTTTTGTATAAGTTGTACCTAAATAAACTTACACACCACTCTTATTTTCACGCTATCTGCACATTTCTGCACGCAGCCTACGGTTTACCATCATCATACACACACAAAACAACGCACGTGCAAACACACACACTACAGCCAAGAGTAGGCCAGTAAGTGGAATAGTTTGGGAAGCGATGAGTGGAGGCAGGATCCATACATAGCTTTAAGCAGAGGTTGGGTAAAGCTTACGATCAGTGAGGGGGGCCGGAGTCAGACTCGATCCCGCAACCTCAATAAGTGAGTCAACTGGTGAGTACACACCGCCCCCACCCCAACCAACAACACACCACACACACCACACACACACACACCAAACACACCACACACACACACACAAAACAAACAACACACACACCACCAAGTACAAAAGGCAGAGAACACACGAAAATAGGGGATCAGTCGCAGACCCCAGGAATGAGTACGCAGGGGAAAGGAGGAGGCCCAACGAAAAAAAGGGAAAAAAATGGCAAAGGGGAAAACATCCATCGGGGGAAAAAATACCAAAAAGAAAGGTGATCGTTTAAACAAAGGGGGAAACCCACAAGAATGTCGGGATAGGGAGGAGTGGGAGATTTAAAAAAAATTTTTTTAAGTAGGAAAAGGAAGGGCTGTGGGAAGACAGCACAAAAGGGAAAAATAAGGGGGAATATCCAACAAGTGTTGGATGACTTTAGAAAATGAGGAGGAGGTGAAGAAGCTTTAGTGACCTTGAACCCCTAAAAGGCAAAGGCCGGACAACTCTCTCCATGGGTTTAGAAAAAGGAGCAGGTGCTGTGGGGGCCCCCCAAACCACAATCTTCAACACATCACTTGAAACTGGGTAACTACTGGGGGAAATGGAAAAAACAGTATGTGTCCCCTATTTAAAAAGGGAAAAAGAAAAGGGCACTAAACTACAGACCCGTGTCTTGACATGTATTGTGTGAAAGTCATGGGGAAGATTATCAGGAGGAGGTGGTCGAAAACCTGGAAAAGAAAAGTTATAAATGAAAACCAGCATGGGTTCATGGAAGGAAAATTTTTATCACAAAAACCCCCTGGAGTTTTATGACAAGGTAAAAAGAAGTAAAACACGAGAAAGGGGTGGGGAGATTTCGTTTTTCCTAGCTGCGGAAGGCCTTTGAACAGTTCCCACAAAAGATTAGCGAGAAGTGGAGGATCGGCGCATGTAAAAAAGGGGGGGGGTACTGGGAATGGATAAAGGGAATACTGACAGGGAGGCAGAAAACGGTATGGTCTGGGGTATACAGTGGGCGGCCCGTTACGGCGGGGTCCCCCCAGGGGTCAGTTTTTGGACCAGTGCTATTTTTTATTATGTAAACGACATGATGGAAGGAATAGACTTGAAGTGTCCCGTTTTGCAGATGACATGAAGTTGTGGAAGAATTAAAATCGGCGAGGGAGGAGGACTGCAAAGAAAAACCCGGACAGGCGGGGCATGGGTCAGTAACTGGCTTCTCAATTTAATCCAGCCAAATGCAAAATCATGAAGTTGGGGGGGGAAAAAAAGACCGCAGACAGAGTATAGGCTAGGTGGACAAAGATACAGACCTACTCAGGGAGAAAGACCTTGGGGTGACCATAACCCGAGCAATCCCGGAGGCACAATCAACAAAATAATGCGCAGCATACGGGCGACTGGCAAACTGAGAATAGCGTTCCCATGCCTTAATAAGGAAACGTTCAAGACATGTACACT
>NC_069408.1:66504986-66517486 GCF_026875155.1 Cherax quadricarinatus
GGAATTTAAATGCCCTATGACCCTTCCTCGAGTGAAGTTTGCAAACTTTGTCCCCCTAGACCACACCCAGGTACCTCCCCGATTTTCATGATTTTTGCACTTGGTGTAGTTAAACGCTGGGAAGCCAGTTGCTGGGCCAGGCTTGCTGCCTGTGCAGATCCTTTTGTAGTCCTGCCTGATCCTCTCCGATTGAATTCTCCTCATTAGTTTCACATCTTTTGTAAACAGGGACACTTCAGAGTCTATCCTTTCCGGCATATCATTCACATATCCCAGAAACATCACTGGTCCTAAGACCGACCCCAGTGGAACCCGCGCTCGTCACAGGCGCCCAGTCTGATGTCCCTTCGCGTACCATGATTTTCCTGTCAGGTATTCTCTGATCCATTGCGTTGCCTTTCCTGTTATACCTGCCATGTCTCTTTTTAGTGAAAAAATGGGTATCCTATGAATATTTTAATGAAAATATAGGGTATCCTATGAAAATTTTAATGAGAAGGTATTGAAAACCTATGAATATTTTCATAAATTAAAGTGATAGTGATGGTGTTAATATGCTGATTGAGGAGGATGGTGTTGGTATAGTGATAGTGATGATTGTGTAATGGTAGTGGGTGTGGGGTGGGGGTTTGTGCCGGTGGTAGTAGTGTGATGGTGGTTGTAGTAATGGTAGTGAAGGGGTGTGTATAGTGGGGGGGTAGCTGGTGTTATGTTGGTAGTGGTTGTGGTGTGTTTGGTGTACATAACATAGAACGTAAATAACATATTGTTACAATAGCATGAAACTAGACAATAACCTTTGGAAACTGCACAAAAACATAAAAACTGTACATTAACATTGAGCTGACACACACTGGGTGTCACTTGCTTTAATAATGATGATTCACATTAAACAGCTGACACTAATTTATGTTTTCAGCTGAACACATACATCCTGACGATAATTTACACCACAACAGATCAAAAAAACAATTTTAATACGTTCGACATCTTTATTGGATTCAATTCTGTGTGTGACTTTTGGACTTATAAAAGTTAACTAAGGTGGTGTACCTTGGCTACTTAATAGCTCTAAGGGGTGACTTGGCTACTTTTATAAGTTAACTAAGTGGGGTTGACCCTTTGGCTACTTACAAGTTAACTAAGTGGTGGACCTGGGCTATTATATAAAGTAAACTAAGGTGGTGTGACCTTGCTTATATAAAGAATAAGGTGGTGTGACCTTGGTTACTTATATAAAGTAACTAAGGGTGGCGTGACCCTTGGCTACTTAATTAAGTAACTAGGGGTTGGCTGGGCTACTTAATATAAAGTACTAAGGTTGTGTTGACCTTGGGACTTATATAAAGTAGGGTAAGGTGGTGTGACCTTGGCTATTATATAAAGTGACCTAAGGTGGTGTGCCCCGGCCAATTATATAAAGTAACTAAGGGGTGGTGACCTTGGCTACTTATTAAAGTAACAAGGTGGTTGTGACCCTTTGGGTACTTATTAAAGTAACTAAGGTGTGGGACCTTGGTACTTTTATAAGTAACTAGGTGGTGTGACCTTGGCTACCCTTTCATAAAGTAATAAGGTGGAGTGACCTTGGCTACTTTATTAAAGTAGCTAAGGTGGTGACCTTTGGGTACTTAATAAAGTATAACTAAGGTGGTGTGACCTTGGCTACTTAATAAAGTAACTAAGGGGGCGTGACCTTGGCTTACATTAGTACCTAAGGTATGTGACTGGGCATTATATAAAGTAGCTAAGGTAGTGCGCTTGGCTACTTATATAAAGTAACTAAGGTTGGTGTGACCTTGGCTACTTAATAAAGTAATAAGGTGGTGTGACCTTGCTATATATAAAGTAAAAATAAGGGGGTGTGACCTTGGCTACTATATAAAGTAGCTAAGGGGGTGTGACCTTGGCTATTGTATAAAAGTAACTAAGGTGGTGTGACCTTGGCATTTTTATAAGTAACTAAGGTGGTGTGACCTGGCTACTTATATAAAATAGCTAAGGTGGTGTGTTTGGCTATTTTTATATAGTAATAAGGTGTTTTTACCTTGGCTACTTACATAAAGTAACTAAGGTGGTGTGACCTGGGCTACTTTTTATAAAGTAACAAGGTGGTGTGACCTTGGCTACTTATATAAAGTAGCTAAAGTGGTTGTGACCTTGGCTACTTGTAAAAGAACTAAGGTGGGGGTGGGCTTTGGCTAAACTTATGTAAATAACTAAGGTGTTGTGACCTTTGGGACTTATATAAAGTAAAGGGGGTGCACTTGGTCTTATATAAAGTAACTAAGGTGGTTGTGACTTTGGGTACTTATATAAAGTAACTAGGTTAATAAATTAGACACATGTGCAACTCTTGGGTATCTTTATCCTCAATAAAGATACCAAGAGTTGCACATGTGTCTAATTTATCAACAGCGGTTCTCTGAACCATTCATCTATAACTAAGGTTAGTTACTTGTCTACACTGAGCTGCGTTGCAATTTCGCCCTGATATTTTCTAGGTTTCGAGAATCAAAATGTCCTTACCAACAAGTGTCTTCTGACACTAGTTGCTATTTTCCTCAGTGTCTTGAAACAATCGTCTAAACAAAATTCATTTTCCCAAACGTTTGGGAAAACACTCTGGGTTGCCAAGCCGTTATTAAATAATAAATAATTCCTGTGTCATTTAAATTTTTTAGGGTTTACGGGTCTCAAAAATTCCTTAGAATCGGATTTTTATACTTGAAAGTTTAGAGCAAAACAGTGACAATGATAAATAATTTCCGAAAAATTTTAAAAGCCCCTGAAAAAATAATAAATCAATTTAAAAATAATGATTTTTTAATCGGGTATTTTTAAAGGGGCTTATTAAACGGGGGTCAACATATATCTTCATAATAATAATTAACAGAGCTAAAAAAAAATAAATTTTTGTATATTTCATATAAAATAATATAATTTTTGAATAAAAAACCATAAAATAAAAAACCCGTTTACTGAAAATGTTTTTAGACAAAAATCACATATGTCTTAAAAACCCCCTTTAGTAAACGTGTTTTTGGACATAATTAGTGTTTTCATTAATTCAGATTGACATACATAAACCCCTGTTTTTTGAGATACTTGAACATTGTATTCCTGGGTTCAGTGCTATTTTCGGAAGTTCAGGGGCGTGCAAACCCCCGCACACCTCCACAGCCGGGAAAAAGAAAAATCGATACTGTAAAATGAGGGTGTTTGGGATTAACGGTAAGGGAATGCAAGGGCTAAATTTAGTCTTGTTTGAATATCCGATTCAACCGGACTGACCAATTTTCTCTTGGGATATCTTTGACTGTCCACGTCCTCAACAACAATTTATGGATCCAGGTACTCAGTGTACTTGGGTATTCTTGTTGATTTGTCTCGATTGCCGTTCTCAGAAAGTTGTTATCGCGAATCTTCATAAGAGGCACGATTATTATATCGTCTTGAGGGCGATGTCCCTGGTCCAGGCGGAGGGACTATTAAGACGGCAGGTGACACATAACATGCTTGGAGCAACCTCTCTTCATGCGCTGAGAGGTTAACCGACCCGGACTCGTGGAACTTGTTTATTGTTGACTCCGAGAATATCTCGCTTAGGGAAGGGTCAAGGGATAGGAAGAGTTTGACCTACCTGGCGATCTACTGATCGACCCAACGCCTAAAATAAAAACATGATGCAGGTGTATTATATTATTTTTCTTAACACATCAGCACCGAGCTTTGGCTTCAGCTAGTGAGACGTGACATAGGAAGAAAATCAAGACTTGATTAGTCGGTTAAAACAGGCCAGAAGAAGGAGTCTTGCTAAATTAATCCAAACGTTAGACATGCGGAAACGTAGAGAGGAGGCTTAAACGTAACTCAATCAGCAATACAGTTCTCACATGAAAAGAGATTAATGAGAGGTACCATTTTTCCGACGTACCTCATTTTCAGTGCAGGTAACATCCTAAAATTCAGGTCTACAGCAAGCTAATATATAAAATGATCTCACATCACCTTTGACCCCAGTCCAAATAGAAAAACAGCATCAGGCTACATCATCGACTCCTTTGTCTGAGAGCGAAACGAATTTGTAGGCCCCAAGTTTCTTGACGAACGTGCCTTACAAACATAAAACCTTCACCGAGCCTATATTTTTCTTCCCTTTCAATAAAACTGTAAGGTCATCAATTAGTCAAGTCACTAACGGCCCATTTCGAAGACAATTATAATCTCCTCAACAGTAGATTCCTTCTTTCAGTAGATTCTCCAAAGTACTCGCAAATACAACACTAGAGTCACCACTGAAAACAGTACCTCTTTAAGAAACCTCACCAGGATCTAATGGTGAATCCAAAACCAGTCCACGCAGGTATTTACAAATGCTTTGTGGAGCACAAAGCTTAGGAACATGTTTGAAGCAGATCAAATTGTATATACAAGCGACAAACGTAAACAACCCATGTGTACAACCCCGCTATGCCGGAAGACGCAATTGATGAGACTCAGTGATTCCAAATTTTCTGATGAAAGAACCAAATACTACTCGCAGACGAAATGCCTTGAATCAATCGTAAATCTCCATTTTCAAGACACAATCATCTTCTTCTGATGTAGATATCCAGGTAATTTTGGCTCAGTCTTTGCTTTTTTTTAATTACTGCTATGTCATTATTAAATACAAGTATCATGCTGTTAAACCAGTTAAAATCATAACACTCACACTTATGTCTTGCACTCCACACGACAGTTAAACATAGTAACACCACACTTATGTCTGCAAGGACGAAATAGGACTTTGGACGTGGTGTTTGGAGTGTGAGCGAAGTAGTATTTATGAAGGAATTCAGGGACGCTGACAAGCCGAACTTTAAGTCCTGGAGATGGGAAGTACAGGGCCTGCACTCTTGAAGGAAGGTGCTACTGTTGCAGTATAATAACTAGTGTGAAGCGCTCCTCTGGACAAGACAGTGATGGAGTGAATGATGATGAAATTTTTCCAGTTTTTATCGGCCACCCTACCTTGGTGACATGGTTCGATGTGGTAAAATAGTAAAAATATATTATTATTATTATTATTATTATTATTATTATTATTATAATTACACGGAAAGAGACATTTTTTCAGATACTGTGTCCACCAGTTTTTGCTATGTAAATTTTCAGCTAACTCATGTACTTTCTTGTTTTCCACGTTTTATTTCTTCCAAAATAAAAGATTCGTAAGAATATGAACGCATTTGTCCACTATTAACTGTTAGTGTTTCCAATCTAGGTTATGTTTTTCTGGTAGATATTGATGTCACATTCCTGTTGTGTTCTTGCGACGTTGTGTTTTGTACAATAACCTTGTATACTATAGTATATATTCCTCTTAATACCAGATTGCTGCTTTAAATGTTACATCCATCACATTCCTACAGTCTGGTGCTGTCCATTCCTGCTGTCGACCATTAATTTTGTTTCTAATATTTGGGGTGCCGAATATCCTAAGTTATTTCTCGTATTCCTCCAGTGTTCTAGTTTAATGATCCAAGTTGGACCGAAACGTCGTCTTAAATTTTTCTTCCATGTGAAGGTTATTTGTGTATAATCCTCATAATTCATTCACCATGTTAACTATTTTTCTGTCTAGAACTTTAGGTTTTGTTTTGAAAGTCTCAGCAACACCTCTCAGTAGATTCTTCTTTTGAGAATTAAATACCCATGAAGTATGTGGTTCCCTGTTTTATATGACACGTTGAGGGTAAAAAAGCTTCTTATATGTTCCTGCTAAGTCTATCACACAGGATGGGTCTGATATAGGATTTAGTGAAATATGTTGACCTGAGTTGTAACACTTCCTTCGGACGATTAGAATATCGTCTAGTAGGTCACTGTGGGTTCTGTATCTACGGGAGTTTGAAATATTTCGTTCCAGCTGGAGTAAAGTAACTTTTATTTTTGAATAACCATCTCTCATGATTGTACAGAGAGGTGGGTATAATGTTTGTCAGGAAACAGGACAAGTGTTTCATGACGGGGTTGTTAGTCATATGATGACCCACAGCTGGAGCTTTTGGTCATCTGACAGAGGACTTCCGCTGGCTTACCACTACACTTCTTTAAGAATCATGGTTATGATTATAACTATTACAGAGAGGGATAACCCAGATATCCTGAATATCCATCTTCATCCCACCATACCCCCACAAGCGTGACATATATAAGCACAGTCACCACGTCTCAGAGTACCTTCGTAACCTTCACAAGCAACACAAATACCATATCGACCCCTGTCATTAAATCACTACTCTTACCACATTTGCACCTGTTCCCCAAATTTCTACCCCTTCCAGCACATACACATCATGTTCTGGTATGTTATCAGCACGCAGACATGGCACTTACGAGACGCAAGTGTTTCTCCTAGCTTATCCCATACCCATGTTACTTCAAAAACTACCAAGTGATAGTAACTCTGGTTCTGCCTGAAGAAATAACCTTTGTTTACCTCTGGTAGTTTATTAGTTTGGAGATAAATGGGTATAAAATACCGACACGATGAAAAATAACACATATGCAGTACATTTGAACCCTTGTTGACTACTTTCGCCCCACACAGTGGGCTTTTATCAGTCACAAACGATTGTTTATGAGTGATAAAGCTCACTTTGTGGAACGAAAATGTAGTTAATGAAATATCGTATAAACTGGCATTTATGTCTAGTTATTGTGCTTCTTGACGATATCGTCCATCGTCATTAAACTGAAGTCTTCCAGCGAGGTTGACAGTTTTTCATTGTCTTTTGTTTCTCCCACATTTGATTTTTTTATAAAATATGTTAGTAGTTTCAAAGACATTTTAGAAAGAAATATCGTAATATACGACGTCTTAACCCAAAATGGAACCGGAATCAGAGTAACCGATTCTAAATAATCTTATTCCCAAGTACACTGATTGGTCAGACGTGTAATAGTAATGAGATTTTCCTCCTTAAAATATCTTTTAAAATGATCTTTTATCTTTTTACTCACTTACCAACCTTGAATAAATATATCCACATTGTTGGTTGTCCGCTAACCACGTTTTCTAAAAATATATATAAAAATGGAAAAAAAAGCCTCACTATGAAGTGGAACTTTTACAGCCTTAGCTCCAACCACAAATTTCACTGCCTTAGTTGTCCCATCCAAAAAACAAACAAATTTTCCCTTTTTAACGCTAGCACTAAGCACTTACACCACACTCACTAACAACCCTTGCCTCTACTCACTCCAGTCTAACATACCATGAGTATTTCATGTCCGTCCATTTCCTGTCAAAATTTACTTCACAGCTTTCATCCGAACAACCATCTTCTGATTTACCTCTTTGCATCATTTATCATTCAATCTTCTGAGCTTCTACTTCCTCCCATTTTCACACTTCTCTAGTTTCTTCACACTTTTATTCTCATATAATATCACCCCTAAACACTGATCTCAAGCTTCATATATTCTATAAAATTCAATGATCAGTTCACAATACAAAATCTTTGAAAATTTTAAGGTGATGACAAGATTATTACTGGAAGACGCAAGTCGTAGCGGACCGTTTCCTCAATATATGTCAGACTGTACATAATGTCTTTCCTCCACACAAAATCTTTGGTACAGTTACCTCAACTATATGCTAAATGATGTTTTTCATTCACTGTCACCGACTGTCCACAAGCTCCCAGGACCATGTCACTGTCACTGTACTGTCCACAAGCTCCCCAGGACCATTCACTGTCACCGTACTGTCCACAAGCTCCCCAGGAACCATTCAATGTCACGTACTGTCCTTCAAGCTCCCCAGGACCATTCCCTGTCACTCGTACCTGTCCGCAAGCACCCCAGGGGCCCATTCAGACTGTCTCAGTACCGTCCACAAGCTCCCCAGGACCATTCACTTCACCGTACTGTCCACACACGCTCCCCAGGACCATTCACTGTCACTGTACTGTCCCTCACTCCCCAGGACATTCACTGTCACTGTACTTGTCCTCAAGCTCACCAGGACCATTCACTGCTCACGTACTGGTCCCGCACAGCTCCCCAGGCCCATTCACTGTCACTGTACTGTCCACAAGCTCCCAGGACCATTCACTGTCACCGTAACTGTCGCACAAGCTCCCCAGGACCATTCTCTGTCACCGTACTGCCACAAGCTCCCCAGGATCCATTCACACTTTATTTATTTTATATATTATGTATTCACGTTATCTCTCTCAGATTTCTCTGTTACAACATCCACTAATATACATCAAATACGTCACTTCCTTGAACATCCTTCCCTCCCACTCTAACTTACGATTTTATCTTACCCTAAACTCCTAATCCAATACTTGCACTCTTGCAGACTCCCTCCACCAACTTCTGCAACTCATCTTCTCTCGAGTATTGTGGTCTCAGCAACAAGCAAATGGGCATACTCACACATTATATCAAACCCGTTATCTTCTAAGATCGCAACTCACTCTAAGATTTTAGAGTAACTTCTTCTGAACGTCATTAATGAATGACATTAAACAAGTTCGGTAATCTCACATAACCTGGTCCAAGACTCATATTTATTGGAAAAAATTATCCATTTCACCGAATCACAAAACATTTTTATTTGCTCTGAACAATTTGTTTGTCTGAACATAGCAACAACAATAATATTTTATTTATAACTATTATTTTTTAATTAAATAGTTATTAGTTATGTTTTAGGTTTAAACTGCGTGTAATAAAGTGATTCTTGGTATTAAAGAAACTCATAACTATGAATTGCTGAAACTGTAATAACAAGTAATGAAAATCAGGTCATTAACTCTGTTTAATTAATTTAATATTCCGGGTAAATTATTTTATAACAAGCTTCTCATAAATTAAATGCATGGTTTTGCCGCTTATTTTTGTTAACGAGTCACTGGCAGAGAGCACAACCTTGATGGTTGGTGAAAGACACTTTATTCAAGGAACTGGAGGTACTTGCTTTTTCTTTGCATAAAAGCTAATTTTGTCCCAGTATCCACGTGTTGTATGGCTCCTACGGGTTTGGCAGTTTTCCATATCAGGTAACTGAAAAAAAGCAATACCCTTCACTATTAAGAAACCACATCCCATAAATCTCACTTCCAAAGTGGGTTATATGCACTTAGCTGAGTTATGACCAGAGCTTTGATAAGATGGGGACGGAAGAGGGATGGAAATATGGGAAAAGTGCTGGGGGGGAGGGGAGGTGAGGTAATATAGATAACCTAACCACTTCGGTGCATTTTAATATAAGTGTGTGTATGTGTAGTGTTATTCTTGAATTCATGAAATTCGCAGAGAATGTGATATAAAACTGGTACCCCATCAGCTCACACAAGTAACTGTGGTAGGGGTATACTTTTTTCAATTGCCTTATTTTCTCGCGCAGGAGGTTGATTACAGGGCGCAGGCTGGAGATGATGGTTGCAATGCGTTTGATGTAGGTCAACTTCTTTCTGGAGCTGCTGGTCAGCTGTGCTGTACAGGGAGACTACCTGAAGGATGGAAGACAATAAATGTAGTCCTAATTAAAAAAAAAGAGACACGAAGCATTAAACTACAAACCAGTGTCACTGACATGTATAGTATGTAAAGTCATGGAAATGATCATCATGAGAAGAGTGATGGAGCACCTAGAAAGGAATGAGCTTATCAACGACAGCCAGCACGGTTTCAGGGATGGGACATCCTGTGTCACAAACCTACTGGAGTTCTATGACAGGGTGACAGTAGAAAGATAGGAGAGAGAGGGGTGGGCATTTTGCATTTTTTGGGATTGTAAGAAGGCGTTTGACAAGTTTTTACACAAGAGATTAGTGCAAAATCTGGAGGACGAGGCAGGGTTAACAGGAAAGCACTGCACTAGGCCATGGAATACCTGTCAGGAAGGCAACAACGAGTCATGGTACGTGGCGAGGCGTCAGAGTGGGCGCCTGTGATAAGTGGGGTTCCACAGGGGTCAGTCTTAGGACCGGTGCTGTTTGCAGATGATGTAAAGTTGATGAGAAGAATTCAGTTGTATGGGGACCAGGCAGAACTACAAAGGGATCTGGACAGGCTGCAGGCCTGGTCCAGCAACTGGCTCCTGGAGTTCAACCCCACCAAGTGCAAAGTCATGAAGATTGGGGAAAGTGAAAGACCCTATCAAGAATGAGATACAGTTTAGGGGCCAGTGTCTACAAACCTCATCAAGAAAAGGATCACCAAGCACATCCCCTGACTCCTGAGGCGCCACATCAACGAAGTAACTGCTGCAGCATATAGACGTCTATTAAACCTGAGAACAGAATTCTGACATCTTAATAAGGAATCGTTCAGGACACTGTACACTGTGTACGTTTGGCCCCTATTAGAATATACAGCACCAGTTTGGAACCCATACCTAGCCAAGCACGTAAGGAAACTAGAGAAAGTGCAAAGGCTTGCAACTAGACTGGTCCCAGAGCTAAGGGGTATGTCCTACGAGGAGAGGTTAAGAGAAATCGACCTGACGATACTGGAGGACAGGAGAGATAGTGGGGATATGATGACATACAAAATACTGAGAGGAATCGACAAGGTGGACAGAGACAGGATGTTCCAGAGATGGGACACAGCAACAAGGGGTCACAGTTGGAAGTTGAAGACTCATGAATCACAGGGATGTTAGGAAGTATTTCTTCAGTCACAGACGTGTTGGGAAGTGCAATAGTCTTCGAAGTGATTTAGAAGAGGCAATATCCATACATAGCTTTAAGAAGAGGTATGATAAAGCTCATGGAGTGGGAAGAAAGACCTAGTAGCGACCAGCGAAAAGGTGGAACCAGGAGCTGTGACTCGACCCCTGCAACCACAAATCGTGAGTACAACTAGGTGAGTACACACACACTCGCACATGTACAAATGCACACCTAAGCACACACAAACACTCTAATTGCACATAGCTTTACAGAAACATGATAACTAGTGTAATTCTAAAAAAAAAAATAGGACCCCAGAAACTAGAATGAAGAGGCAGGGAATCCGAGAAAGATTGGTCAGAGAAGACAGTACGAGCAGCAGAACTCAAGAGCACTGTTATAATAATACACACATAATAAGAGTGAGAAAGAAGGCTATATGAATTTAGCAACTCACTGGTGGAGAGAATGGCTGAAGTGAGCGAGAAGTGGGAGCAACGAACTGAAGTTACAGAGGTTAAGATACAGAGCCTAGGAAGAGGAGGATGAAAACGCTGAAGCAGAATTAAGAGCCAAAGAACGAAAGTTGACATTGATTTGGGAACATGAACATCAGCAGCCAGCCAAGTGGACGAAAAGGAAAAAAGAAAGGAGATAAGAAGTCCTTTTCAAATGTTAAATCAGTCACGCGGGTGGTACAAGAAATGTTAAGGGAAGGCAGTAATGGAACCATGCTTATATTGACTTAAAAATACAAAGGGATAAGGAATGGAAAGAGGAGAGGGATTGGTCAGTAAATTTTTCCAAAATGGCATCAGGAGGATGAAGGAAAGACATATGTAGGACTTTAGACAGTGGGAGAGAAAAGAAATTGAAAATATCAGACAAACAGGAGGCAAGAATATGACAGACCTAACAAGTTTTCAGTGAACTGTTGGGTATTATGAGGGGAAAAGATGTCGCAGTCAAATTACAATCATGACAGAAATGATACAACACAGGATCATTCACAAAAAACATAGTTAACGATGGTCACAAGCAACACCACTGGTGAATATCGATCGACCACAAGAGAAGAAAAAACAAGAAAAACTGAGAGGATAACAAAGACACAAGAGGCAAGAAGCAGAGACATGGCAGGCATCGACTGCAAGGAGCCCCCAGACTTCGGGACGCCATCTAACGATCCCCTTCATCCAAACACAATAACATAAAACAATCCAGACATCACACACACAGCCCCCCAGAGTATCCTGCCCTGCCTTCCACACCCCCAGCCCACACCATCCTCCTGGAATACAGATTGGAATACAGCAGAAGATATGTAGCGCAATGCAGACGGAATAACAAATAAAGTGTGAGATGATGTAAATGGATCACAGAGGAAATTCAGACATCATATCACTCACGGAAACAAAGGTCACACGAATGATAACAAATGTGATGTACCCAATTTGATATCAGATCCTGAGGAATGACAAGGAAAAGAAGAAGCTACTGCTTCATCAAAACCAATGGAGATTTAAGGAGTTGGGAGGAAATGGACGAAGGGAAGCATTGACTAACATAAATATGAACTCTTAAGACCGGGAACCCAAAGTGGTGATTGCAGTGATGTACAACCCTCAACAGAATAGCAAAAGACCAAAAAGACATGTACGATAAGCGCCAACAGAGCAACGTACACATACTAGCTAAGGCTGCCAGAAAGGGCCCACATGGGCAGGGACAAAGTTACTAGTACTGGGGATTTTAACCATAAGAGATCGACTTGGAAAACCTAAAGCAGCAGGGAGGAAAAGAAACGTGGAGGAACAAGAT
>NC_069408.1:66523925-66566613 GCF_026875155.1 Cherax quadricarinatus
CGGCGGATCCGCCTTTGGTGCACCCCAAAACCGGTGTTTTCAGCAAAATTTTTTCCATTTTAAACCACTGCAACAGTATTAACAAGAAGCTTGTTTTTTTGTTTTTTATCGACGCCTACTTTTCATAATTGTCCCACATGTGAATAAAGTGATGCAGGGGTTTTTCTGTACTTTTCCTCTTACGGTAGAGAGAATCCCTTTTCTCAATTCTCTGTCACTCCTATTACACTAACACTACTCCACAGAGGTGGTGCATACGTGACTTCTGTGACGCTCCAAAGTACAAACATGTGTTAAATATTAAATTGTTGATCAGGAAGCTAGAGGCTAGCAGCCTCTCTGGAGGTTGAGTCCCTCAGGGGACTGAAAGGGGCTGATAAACCCCACTTTCTGGAGAAATTTCTCCACATACACGGTGGTAGTTAAACAGGCAAATGATGTTAGTTTAAAATAACAAGCAGGCTATAGACGAAAATTATAGTTACTGTACCACTAAGAACAAGCCTGATCTCTCATAATCTGCTTCTCTCTCTCTCTCTCTCTCTCTCTCTCTCTCTCCTCTCTCTCTCTCTCTCTCTCTCTCTCTCTCTCTCTCTCTTTTTTTTACACAGGGTTTGACAAGGTTAAGGATCCCTAGCTTTATTGACAGCTATATTACAGGTTAAGGATTCCTAACTTTATTGGCAAGCTAAGAGCTGTTACCTACATCAGCTCATTTGAAAGCATTTTTATTATGAGACATACAAGTAGGGAACAGGATGAAGTTGGAGCCATCTGTGGGCCAGCATTTTCATTTGATCAACTGACTTTATCTCGTTTGACATCATTATGCTGTACGAATGTGTTCCATACTCGAGTCATCCTGGGTATGTATGATCTCAGATGGAGTGATGTTCTGGAGAAGGGTACAGCCAGAGTGAAGTTGCTGCTTTCTGCCCGTCTTGTGGCATAAAAGCTTGTTTCAACGCTGTCCTCGAAGTGGATCCAAGTGTGGTATTTTGACAATATTGGCCTTGTACATAACAGTAAGGTCACCCACATCCCTCCTATGTTGAAGGCTCTGCTGAATGACAGATCTATCCAGGATGGGTCCAGGCGAGAGATGAGACGTCTTGCCTCTGTTCTCTACTCTGTCAAGCAGTCGCAGATGAGAGGGGGGCAGGCAAACCAAGAAAGTGAGCATACTCAAGGTGTGAGCGTACTTGTGCCTCGTACAGAATCTTGCAACCCCTACTGTCAAGCAGATGCGAGATACGGCGAAGTGCTGTAAGCTTCCTGGCTGTCTTGTTTGCAAGATTTACAACATGGTTCTTCATGGTTAGTTTGGAGTCAAATTTCACCCCAAGGATATCAACTTCTTCTCCAGGTGCCAACATCCTCCCATTCATCCTTACTAACTGCAACCATCATTAAAAACCATCATGGTGCCTAGAGACGATCATCATTTGCGTTTTCTCAGGTGCAAATGTTACTTGCCATCTATTTCCCCAAGCTGATATAGCTATCGGATCAGGAACTTGCATTTTGGTAGCAAAGTGTTCAGCAAAGAGGTCCGCCTTCTCTTGACTACTAGTAGAGTGGTCCCATCCTGTCGATTTAGAGTTGAAATAAGTCATTCAGGCAGATAACCTATGGTTCCCCTGTCCATGACCCAGGGACCACCAGCTTTTGGAGCCTACCCTTACCTGATGCTACTTTCTTTTATTGTGACCACCTCCCATTTGCACAATGGGCCCACTTTTGAACATCACCCCATATGCCCTACAGCTTGCATGTGCAAGTTTCCAGTTAAAGGTGGTATGGATGTCTTCATATACCTTCGCCATGCTTTTTGAACTTAGGCATTACAGCCTCTCTACAACGAAAGCCAAACCAAGCTGATCTGATAGGCTTTGTCACATATTGGCCGAGAGGAATGTGTTATCTTGTTTCATATTATGTAAGGATGTGTCCAGTGAAGGCTTTTCACTTGGTTGTCAACATCCCCTTGGAGAAGAGCATTCCATCGGTGTTTGGCGAGCTCAGAGTCAAAGGGCTGGGCCAATTAACCGTCTTTCTTCCCATAGCCAGGTTTTGCGTGTGGACTCCTCACGACCCTCGTCTGTTGTCGGATCTTAAGGTGTGGTAAAAACAGCCTTGTGGTCAGGACGAATCCAAGTAGGCCGAGGGTGTTGGACAAGTGACTATGCCTTCTGCCAATCACTCACACTGGATCCAGGGATGAGCCAGAGATATGAGTAGTGAAATCAACAAAGTTTCTCATGACAAACACTCTGCAAAGAAGGTCACAAGTCCCCTCTGTATCTGGGTGCGGATTGGAGTCACCAACAATTATAATATGTTGACCGTTGTGGTGGTAGCAGAATGGATCCAATATTTTCCATTAGGAAGTTGATAGGGTCTGCATGTTGCCACTTGAGGTCTGTACATTGCACATGCTAGTACAGAGGTACTAGTGTTTATACAGAGCTTGAAGAACATCATTTCAAGATGTGTATGGTGGCATCATCACGTGCTAGGTCATGAACACTTTTAAAGAAGCACACAGCAACACCACCTCCTTGCCCTTCTGTTCTCTACTCATCCATGATGTGTAGCCAGCAATTCTTGCAAATTTTCTGGGAGTCCTGTCAATTCCAAAAATGTTTCAACAACAGCTATCATGTCGGGGGACGTCGAGTGTTCACAAAGCATGTGTGAGCTGCCTCTCTCCAACATTAGTAATGAAACCTCTAAATGGTTGGCCGACAGGAGCGATTAGAATCCTCTCACTCCTCTCTCTCTCTCTCTCTCTCTCTCTCATCCACTCAGTGTATCTTTCACTTGATATTATTTACCTTGTTTATCAACTGCTTAAGCATCACCATATTGGCACTAACTCCACTAAAGTAGACGGCAAATAATAATTATTTCAAAAAGCACGAATCTGGTGAGGTTTGTTGACCTCAGCCAGCAAGGTAAGACATATTCTACAGCCTGACCTGATAACACAGGAGTGAAATCAAAATACTTGTTTCCATAATGGAGTTGTAAAAAAGAGGCTGACCTAGAGGATGGGAGTTGAGATTGATAGTTAAAAAGGGAAGGGGTAGAGAAGGGACAAAGGGAAAGGATGGTATGCGGGAGAGGACTGACGGAACGGTTAAAGGGGAGGACATGACTGTAAGGGGAGGCGGAGCAAATATAGATTATCATGATTGGAATGGACCTTGTTTACATTGTTAGCAGCGGTGGCGCTGGTAACTAACAGACTTCTCTAGATTTTATAGACCTTGTGAGCGTCACCACATGCGTTGACGTTCCCGTGTTACAAAACACCATTATGAGCTCTCGTCACCCCAATATGGTTAATGATTCCCGTTCCACGCGTTGTGTTACAGTGAGTGTTCCTGTCACAATGTTATGGAGATTGTTCCATTCACAATTCGTGATGATTGTCCCCCCTTCACAATTAGTTGTGATGAATTGTTTCCCGTCACAATTGTTGTGATGAATTTGTTCCCGTCCAAAGTTGTGATTAGATTGTACCGTCACAATGTTGATGATGATTGTTCCGTCACAATTGTTGTGATGATTGTTGTCCCCGTCACAATGTTTGTTCTTAATCGTTCCCGCCGACACAATGTTGTTATGATTTGTTCCCGTCAACAATGTTGTGATGATTGTTTCCCGTCACAATATTGTGATGATGCTCCCGTGCACAATGTTGTGATGATTGTTACCCGTCACAATGTTTATGATTGTTACTGTCACAAAGTAAATGTCTTGTTTCCCGTCACAATAATTTATGATGATTGTTTCTGTCACAATGTATGGTCATTGTTCTCCCGTCACATTGTTATGATTTTCCCGTCACAAGAGGTATGTGATTGTTTCCCGTCACAGTGTTGTGATGATAGTTCCAGTCACAATGTTATGGAAAGTGTGTCCTCGTCACAGTGTTTTATAGTAAGTATCGCCGTCACAAAATAATGGTGCTTTGCCGGTCACAGTACTAATTACTGTGTAAAAAGAAAAAAAACTGTTTTCTCCCTGCTGCTTATATCTCATTCTTTGTTTTCATCTCTACACACTCCTATCTTCTTCTTTGTCTTCCCCACCTGTCTTCATATCTCCCCCTGCGTCCATCAGTCTTTTGCCACCTGTTTACCTCAACTGCCCATCTACCTGGTGGTTTCCTCCTCCCATCATTCTGTCTCTCTCTTTCATTCTTTTAAAACCTTCAGACTCCACATTCAAATGCATTTCCTCATCTTCCTCTCTTCCTCTGCTCCATCTGTAAACATTTTCTATTATGTTTACCTGTCTTTCCATTTTCCCCCTTTCCATCCATTCTCTTGATTTTTCACTACTGTCAACTTTTCCTCCCTGTGTAATTTTGTCACCTGCTGTTTACTTGTCAATATGTGTCCTTATGACACCTATCTACCCCTATTATAAACCCTCCCTGTATACCTGTTCTCCTCACTTTAACCCTGTCTTAGCCAACCACTCTGACTGTCTCCCCCCCCCCCCCCTGACTACTCAGCCCAGCCACAACAGTCTGCATGTTCCCAAGAACAGGATCGGAGGGAAGGGGACACACAAAATCCTCATAAATATAACAAAAAAATTGAAAGTCAAGCACATTCCCGAATAGAGATAAAATTGCGATTTTTGGCTTTAAATAAACAACGCTCTTCTTTCCCCAAATAAGAAGCGTAAAATTTGTGTATTCAATAATTTCCAAAAATCATTCTGAACCTTAAACGAAAAAAAATAGTAAAGTAAAAGGACACAAGTGCAAAACTAATTTGTAACATTATTGGAGGTCAACGTTGTCGCTCATCCATATCTTTATCAAGCCATTTACCAACAATACATGGACACGAGGGAATATAAAGGCACAGATCGAGTTTGGTCAATATTAGTGATTAACCATATCGATGTTCACTAGTGTGTAGTATGTATTAGTAGTATGTGACCAAAAATAATACAATATGGTAAGAGCAATTACTTCGTACATGAGTAAAAGTATATAAAAGCTATTACTTGGGTAACATAAAAATAGGTTGGACAAATATAGACAAATACAGTCAGTCTATATTTGTCCAACCTATTTTTATGTTACCCAAGTAATAGCTTTTATATTCCTTTTTACTCAAGTACGAATAAATGCTCTACATATTTGTTATTATTTTGTCACTACTACTACAACTACCCCTAGTGAACATCGAAATGGTACCTCACTAATATTGCACCTAGCTCTGAGCCTTTATATACCCTCTGTGTCCATGTATTGTTTGTAATGGCTTGATAAAGCTCCTGGAGAGCGAAACGTTCCCACAATAAAATGTCACATTAGTTGCACTTGTGTCCTTTTACTTTACATATTGTCGTTAATTCCTACCACTTTATTGTAAATAAAAAAATATATTTCATTGTGTTTGTTTACTATTAAATTATTGTAAACTTGTATATATATACATACACACATACAGAGAAAGAGAGAGGTGCCACCTCTAGAACTATACTGGGGACCTTCATCCTCAGAGAAGAGAATTAACATACTTCAGGGAAAACTCAAGACTTTTCCCGGAACTGTTTAAGTATTTGTTACTTTTCTGTTACAACAAACCAAAATGTATATGTGAACTTTTTTATTTTGAAACAAACATACACTAACGAAGAGCAATACGGAAAGGAGAACAACATAAATTAGTATATCAGGGTCTACATCCTCAAATACTTCATCTGACAGCTCCCCGGCGTAGGTGCCGTGTTGCCCCAGAAGCCTGGCAGCAGAGAACATATTTTCATTTGTTTTGCAACACAGCGTGTCTGAAAGAGGAAGCTGGCCTTCTCTGAATCATTGGTTTCCACGGTGAGTTTCTCACGTAACTCTTTTGCAGGAATATTAAGAGCACACTTAGCCCAATCCTCCAAGGGTTTTCGCGACCTTACTGGTACGAAGTTATAGCAAGGTACCAGCCCCTCAGTATTTGTTGATTATCTGGATCTCCCTGAAGCTGTCGGTACCATTTCCTTTCGGCTTCAGAGTAAGCAAGGAGATGTCAACCAATTGTGAGTGGACGAATTGTAGCCCGATGCAATCCATGATGACTAATCCTACCAGGGTAGATAGTTACTTCACCATTTGGGAGCTTTGGCTTCCGTCGGCGAGACTGCTTGATGTCAATGACCTCATCATATCAGGCATATATGCAAGCAAATTTGATCAGCTGAAGAGCCTGCCGAATTTGCACCTTATTCAGTGAAAGTTGGGGCTGCCAGGGGAAGGGCAACGCCAATGCCGAATGTGCCTGCCGAGTATGAGGAGCCGAGGGTCCAAGGAAGAATTAGAAAACGAGTTGAAAGGAATTCCTGAATTGGTTCCCCCTCTTCTAGTAGACGAGCTTTGTTCTATCCGATGTGTTTTTTTGAAGCAGTGTTGTTGTAGACTTTTTCCATGAATCGTTTGTTCTAGTGGGATTTTTTGTGTTCTCTTGAGGACCCTGATATACTTGAAAATGTCTGGCAAAGCTGTCGCATTTGTTTTTAAGCTGTTTCCGATGAATTTTTAGTCGGAGCTTCTATACCAATGTAGTCCCAACGTTCGGGGAACAATCTCCTTTTTCCAGTTCACTTGGAATCATATAAGAGTAAAGAAATGAAGGTAATGAGCTACTTGCTTGCCTGAAGAGTTGCTTGAACCCATTGGTGATCTACCAGTGACAGATTCATTGCCCAACTTTACAGACCTATTTCGTAAGTGCGTCTTATTCATCAAGTGTGTAGTTGTGTAAAGGAGGGTTGCACAACTTAAAAAAGAAAAGTTAGTCCTGGTCAGATTTAGACACCCTGTGGTGAGGAGATACAGTGCATCATGAGCATCCGTATCACTTATTCCATCCCCTCCATCCACTCAGGTCATTCAGTTTGTACTTGAGGTCTGTGTCGATGACCTGATGACCCAGAGGTAATATCCCAATGGGATACTTTTGACAGAGAGGTATTAAGGCTTCAGGAATGATGTTCGCACAGCTGTAATATATTTCCTGGTTAGTTAATACTATTTCAACATTTTAGAGGGATTGAGAATGGAATCCTAAATCTTTCTCCCTGTCACTAACCAGTTTGTGAGGTCCTCTGAGCATGACTGCTTCCGTGCCTGCCATTGTGCCGATCATCCAGGTAAGCCAGATTCCGCCAAAGCAAAAGAGAAACGGAGAGAGAGTTGTATCATCCTCTGAACCGCCCTCAGATTGAGTGATTTCCAGTCTCACAAAATCTAAAAAAAGTGTGAATTTATGCAATAGACAGCTTTTGTACGTGAACCAGCTGGCAAGATCACATCTCTTTTCTTTCACACCATTTTAAAGGCATTCCTAAAGTCTGGTTTTGACTATGGTCTTGTCTTCTGTAAAATCCCTGATGTTTTTTACTGCAGTTTGTCAAACAGCGACGATGAAGAGTGTTTACCAACAGAGACTTGTCGGATTCCCCCCCCCCTCCTCCTTCAAAAGCACAAAATGAGGGCTCCGAAAAAAAAAGAGAGATGAAATTTCTACAGGAGAAACCGCTACACTCAGAACAGTTGTTGACGATGGTTAACTCTGAAAAGCAATTAAAAGCAGCAGTGGCCAAGCATGGGATTTACCATCTCGTTCGATGTGTTGTGTTTCCGAGTACAGTGTGAACACTCCTTTTAGAAATGATATCATCTCTTTATAACGACCTGATCAAGCAAAATTAACTGTCCAGTTGATAGCATCATCATCAGGGATTTATATATATATATATTTACTAATTATATATATATATATATATATATATATATAATATAAAAAGTATATAATATATAAAATATATATATATATTATACATGACTCACACTTCTCAGTGCTTTATCAGGACCGTTCAGTGTTTCATGAATAGCAAACAGAGAAATGTGGGGAAATTTTTGCTCCTGAGAACGGTAGCGTGAAGTGACACCCACCACATTTTCTCTCATAAGGTGAGAGCAGCTTGTCCATTTGCCCCCCCCCCCCCCCCAAACGCCTCCACCCCATACAGTGTAGGGTATACAAGGGCCTCCACGTTGTCAGAGTGTGAAAAGTAGCAAAACTATGATATTTAATAGCCAGCCCCTAAGCTTCTAATCCTGAAACAGGGGCATGTGACCGTAAGAGATTATTTACAATAGTGGATTAATGCAGTCATTATACAGAATGCTGCTATTATTTAACCCTTCCAATTAATAAAACACAAGAAATAAATGGCTCCATAATGTCAACCTACAATGCCGCACCATCCCAGGAACTTCTAAAACATACCAGGAAGTACCTAGGAGGATCTAAGCATATCTCAGCATATGTTCCTAGTACTGACTCCCACTTCTCAGTATTTATAATAAACCGTATTGATTGAATAAATCATCTCTCTAAAATTCCGATTATTCTTCCCGGTTATAATAACTAGACAATTCCTGAATTTTCCGAAATCCTTTAACATCACTCAGAGTCTAATTCTGTAAACGCACTAAACTAGATAGCAAACACAATAATTGAGCAATCAACCCGTGTACCTTGATAAAACCGCTGTAACTAGATGGTTTAGGACCTCAAAGAAAATTAGGTCACCCTTGTCTGCCTCATCTGTGGCTACCAAAGCATCCACAACCTGCAACTGCCATGCACGAGCATTTTGTTATTTGTATCCATATTACCCCCCAAACAAAAAAAAACCGGAACTCTCTTGCCTACTTCCATACGACTAGTGTCATATATATATCGATTATGTTACAGTCGGTGATTGCACACCACTTGGACTTGTGAACCCATGTAGCCATATGAAACCTTTATGTAATAGTATTAAAACGGGCTCTACATTTTATGTCGACGTTCACGACGACGTAACATTATGTTCGGTGTGCAGACACCTGTCTAACGTCACCAGATCCACTGGAAGATAAAGACATTTACAACCCCCACCGTGCTTGTCTAGCAAAGTTTAAGATCGTATTAGCAACTAGTTTATGGTTTACTAAATTAGAGTTGTTAGAAATAATAATAAATAATAATCAATAGTGGGTTGATCATGGAAATTATGATAGTAATGGCATTAAAAAGTAAAAAATCAGGAAATGCCTAGTTAATAGAAGAAAGAAAAGCCTGAATAGGAGAATTCACACAGGCATATTAAAAGACACTGAGAGTATTTCCTAAATATTCTAGAACTTTCTGCGAAATCGGGTATTACCGGTTGACAAAATGAGGGACTTATTCCTTTTATGTCATTAGTTAGAAGATTGTTCATATTAGCTGCATTCTGTATGTGGACGATCCACTCTAGTAATGTAACTTCCATTGTCACATGACCTGTTCCCAGGGCTGGTTATTAACTATCTCCTAGTTATTTTACCTCATGCTATCTGCAAACACTGGGACCTACTCCACCAGTCCCCACATAGGGGTGGAGGGGGACCGGTGTGTGGTTGGCATTCCACTGGGTCTCTCTCCGTCAGTAATGTATTGGCTGGCGCAACCGAGCTACCATACTCTGTAAAGACTTAACCCTGTTTCTCCTGTTGCTGCCTTGCAACATTGCACAGTTCCTGATGATGCACTGAGAAGTGTGAAAGTATAAAAGCTAAGGATTTCCACCCTCCGTGCCTTGTCTTTATATATATATATATATACATCCATACATATATATATATATATATATATATAAATATATATATATATATATATATATATTTTATATATATATATATATATATTTTATTTTATATATAATATATATATAATATATATATATATAATATTAAATGCAGATGAACAAGGAGGCTTTAGGAAAGGTAGGGGGTGTGTGGACCAGGTGTTTACAGTGAAACATATAAGTGAACAGTATTTAGATAAGGCTAAAGAGGTCTTTGTGGCATTTATGGATTTGGAAAAGGCGTATGACAGGGTGGATAGGGGGGCAATGTGGCAGATGTTGCAAGTGTATGGTGTAGGAGGTAGGTTACTGAAAGCAGTGAAGAGTTTTTACGAGGATAGTGAGGCTCAAGTTAGAGTATGTAGGAAAGAGGGAAATTATTTCCCATAAAAGTAGGCCTTAGACAAGGATGTGTGATGTCACCGTGGTTGTTTAATGTATTTATAGATGGGGTTGTAAGAGAAGTAAATGCGAGGGTCTTGGCAAGAGGCGTGGAGTTAAAAGATAAAGAATCACACACAAAGTGGGAGTTGTCACAGTTGCTCTTTGCTGATGACACTGTGCTCTTGTGGAGATTCTGAAGAGAAGTTGCAGAGATTGGTGGATGAATTTGGTAGGGTGTGCAAAAGAAGAAAATTAAAGGTGAATACAGGAAAGAGTAAGGTTATGAGGATAACAAAAAGATTAGGTGATGAAAGACTGGATATCAGATTGGAGGGAGAGAGTATGGAGAGGTGAATGTATTCAGATATTTGGGAGTGGACGTGTCAGCGGATGGGTCTATGAAAGATGAGGTGACTCATAGAATTGATGAGGGGAAAAGGGTGAGTGGTGCACTTAGGAGTCTGTGGAGACAAAGAACTTTGTCCTTGGAGGCAAAGAGGGGAATGTATGAGAGTATAGTTTTACCAACGCTCTTATATGGGTGTGAAGCATGGGTGATAATGTTGCAGCGAGGAGAAGGCTGGAGGCAGTGGAGATGTCATGTCTGAGGGCAATGTGTGGTGTGAATATAATGCAGAGAATTCGTAGTTTGGAAGTTAGGAGGAGGTGCGGGATTACCAAAAACTGTTGTCCAGAGGGCTGAGGAAGGGTTGTTGAGGTGTTCGGACATGTAGAGAGAATGGAGCGAAACAGAATGACTTCAAGAGTGTATCAGTCTGTAGTGGAAGGAAGGCGGGGTAGGGTCGCCTAGGAAGGGTTGGAGGGAGGGGGTAAAGGAGGTTTTGTGTGCGAGGGGCTTGGACTTCCAGCAGCATGCGTGAGCATGTTTGATAGGAGTGAATGGAGACAAATGGTTTTTAATACTTGACGTGCTGTTGGAGTGTGAGCAAAGTAACATTTATGAAGGGGTTCAGGGAAACCGGCAGGCCGGACTTGAGTCCTGGAGATGGGAAGTACAGTGCCTGCACTCTGAAGGAGGGGTGTAAATGTTGCAGTTTAAAAACTGTAGTGTAAAGCACCCTTCTGGCAAGACAGTGATGGAGTGAATGATGGTGAAAGTTTTTCTTTTTCGGGCCACCCTGCCTTGGTGGGAATCGGCCAGTGTGATAATAAAATAAATAAATAATATTAAATGCGCGCAAGAATAGTGGAAAGTGACACATGATGCAAACCAACCACAGAGGGAAATGAGTGATAGCTGTAGGCCTTTCGCATTACAATCAACACATCGTCAGGAGCTTGCGAAATTGCAGAAATGAGTAGGTAATTTCAGCAAATTAGTTCCGTGGGATGCCTTGCCAAGAGTGCCTAGTGCCAGGGAGATTTTGTATTATAGCAAAAAGAGAAAAGTCAGTCCATAAGCTAAGGTAATTTAGTGATTATCTAACTAAATTAACATTGATAACATGCTAGTTATCAAGATTATCAGTCGGACTTAATTAAAAAATATAAAGGACTTCAAATTCTGAATAAAGCTGTGTCTGGCATTTTCCTTAGGAAATATTCGAAAACAATTAAATAAAACGAAAATCTAGTGGGTAGACTCAGGTCGAACCTCAACAGGAGGAGCAACCACCCTAGTTCCTATGTGTGGAACCCTGACACGTAAGGCAATCCATGGCAATCGTATAAGAATCAGGTTTCAGATTGTGCACGATAGCCTCAATTATAATCGAATCGAACTTAACCCACAACTATCATTTAATAACGAAAGTTTATCGTGTTAATAATTACAGACTCAAGAATATTTCTTTCTAGCCATGAAGTACATCGGACATTGACTTTTGCCTCAGATCATTTGGCAGGATTATTACACAATCGTGTGTGGTTCAATATCGCACTAGATTCTTGAGCTGTCCTTACTGAATACTGGTGTTCAGTAATTCTAACATATAGAGGTTTGCCAGTCTGTCCGACATACGAAAGGTTGCATCCTCACCACCTACACTATGTTTTGGAGAATTCTTGTTCAACATACTCTAAACGGTGCGTGAATTAAAACAACCTGTATACTGAGTGTCTTTAAGGCATTAAGCAGAAATGATAAATTCTTATTGTATGGTAGAACAAGCGCTGTTGAGAATTTTGGCCTTACCAGCTAAGATATAATTTATAACTATATATAATGAACACTTAGCTGATAAATGACAGCAAATCGTCTACACAGCCGCCCCTGCAGACGAGGTCTAGAAGCTGTCGAAACCATCACAACATAGGGCTGTCAAGAGATACAATTTGTAAGTATAAATTACCCCTAGGGGGTGTTATGCCAGCATATTTCATTCGATGATGCGAAAATACCTACTTGTTTGACTAAAAAGTCCACACCTACTGCCGATTATATTGATTACAAACCCTTTGGGATCAAAAATTGCGAATCCCCGATCTACAAGAAATTCGTAACATACCTTCCTTTTTGTAACGGAGCTAGGGTTTTCTCAACACCTTCGACGGGTATTGTGACTTGATAGAAGCGGTGTCCTTGGATGTCCACGTCTTCCATTTCAAAGGAAAACCACACGGGTACCTATATTCCACAAATTTGTCTTTATTGTTCCTGTACACAAGAGAAGCGATCACACTTTTCTATGTTTATCGTGTTTTGTGAGACATTTTTGTCCACACAACCACAGATCAGTGTTCTTTGTTGTTATCCTGGCGTCATGTCCTCTGTAAGTCAAATTAACGGGCGTCACCACAACCCCCCCAAAAGCCGTCACTCCAGCCAAAAAAAAAAAAAACGCTGACCTAGTACCTTCATCCTTGCACCTCCTCGATAAGCAAAGCAAAATTTTTGTTTCTTGCTGTCTTAAGCAAGACAAAAAGTACACTATTTTCTATGGTAAAAAAGGGGGACGGGATTTTCCTTAAATTTGTCCTGCTAAGTAAGAGATGTACTGTCTCTTATAAAAAATACACTTTGCAACACCGCGCAAGGAGCAGAGGTCACTTGCACTGGCATAGCACTTGATAAATTTACTCACCTAGCTAAACAAATGCTCGCCCCTTCTGAGGGCTTGGCCAACTCGGGGCTAAAAGGGCTGAAGGGCGAAAGGGCTGAAGGGCTGATACCCCCCTCCTGGAAAAAAATTTTCCCACAGGGGGGGCGGCGGAGGTTCGGCAGGAACACATCACTTAACATTAATTTAATTTCTCCCCCTCGCCACCACTGCGCTTGTTTTTTCTAAACACTTTAGTCTCTGTGTTTCGAGAATCACAAATTTTTGTTTTCAACACGTGAAATTAAAAACGGCACTAGTTTTTTTTATTTCCGTTTATTTAAAATAAAACCTTTGCTCAAAAAAATCAACGTCCTGATGATTCCATTTGCATCAGGAAATGGTCAAATTTTTTTCCAAGTGGCCATTGGACCTCGGACCTCTTTGCGAAATCACATGTCACCAGTCTTAAGGACTTTGATTTTCGGGAACACCACTCCATAAATGTTCTCTCAATGAGGGAAAATAGTCTTCCCCCAAAATTTTCTCCAACATCAATATTTTTATTAAGGTGTTTAAATTTTACGTCTGAGTTGCTCAGGTTCAAAATAAGTAGGATCCTCTATGATTTCTTTATCATTCATGGGGGGAACAGGTTCGACCCTTCTGCCATGTAGTAAATGAATGGACTTAACACTTCAAATTGTCCAGACACGTAACAAAATTAGAGTCTTTTGTTGACTCTTTTTTTCTATTTCGGGCCACAACTGTAGGAATTTTTCTAAGTCTATCTCTGACGATAAAAGAGTCCCCCTTAAACAACGCTTACAATGCCGATCATTTTCATAAAATCCGCCGGCCCATGGAGATTTAGGGGAATTAATTTTCCCCAACACATCTGCGTTGATTCAGCATCTGTTGACTTCGGGTTAAACAAAGATCTTTTTATATAACAGCACCAGCAAAAAAGTTCGTTGCATTACTGAAATCATCAGTCGGGGACATGCCCTTCTGGCGCAAACCTCTGAAAATTTTGATAAAATTTCAGCAGACATTCAGGGGTTTACTTCAGAGTACTGCTCTATTTTGAGCACAATGAACAAACAATGTACACCTTGATGGGAAAACTTTGTCAACTGTTTTAGTTAAAATATTGGGGTCCAGTGTAACTACACCTGCACCTCAAAGGGAGTGATATACAAACTCTTTCAAGGGATATGGAGGTGGACCGGATACTGACAACTCGCATATCGTAGTGACGACAAGTAAACAGTCCTTTATTTTTTTTTTTTCACACTTTGTCGACCTTGAGGTATCCTAGGTTTGTCGATTGACAAAGTGTTCAGCACCCCCCCATGTAACACGTTACTGTGGGCGTTTTGCACAATCATTTTTGTTCCAATGATTTTTGGGGGATCAATATTGGATTATGGCTCTTGGGTAGTGAAAATTATAATTCTTCCTCAAAACTTATAATCTTTTCTGAGTCGAGATAAAGTCCTAAAAAATTAATCAAACGGGTTTTTTTTGGGGGGATTTATCGGGGTTTTTCTAGAAATTTATATCTGTAGAAACACATCTTTCTGTATTTTTCACCCATATTAAGGGGTTCAAACTTTCAAATCAGTTTAAATTCCTTTAATGAATTTAAAGACAAGAGCTGTAACTTTTAAAGATTTTACCCAAAGAGAGTAATAATCCATCAGGACTTTTTTCTTTTTGTGTCGCATATTTCACAACTTATTTTCTGTGGGTCAAGCAACTGTTTCTTCTGGCATAATTAAATTTTTTGCTGGGCCAGTTATTTCCTTTAGAGAGCCAGTTGGGTCCGGGGACCCAAAATTTATTTTCAAAAATTTTTTGAGTGGGACACCACGGACAACATTCAGCGGATTTTGGGGTAAGACGGGGAGAAAGAGATAATCCTCTGCATCTCTTTTATTTCTGCTACTCTGTTCTGTACATAGCCCAACTTACTCTTATATTTCAAACCACGGAAACCCCTCATTATCACCCAGATCAGGTTTTTTTTAAATAGTAATATCAAGTATTTTGTTGAGATAGCAGTAATTTTGTACCACATAGAGTGCTGTCAGTTTCCTTTGGGTACTGTTCTGACCTTCAAGGGTGCACCCGGCCTTTGAAGAAATTTTTAGTGTATTTTCCCTTCAGCATTACCAGAAAGCAAACAGCGCCATAACCCGGGTTGACGCACACAAACACATTTAATTTAATTTTTTTTCCCTCTTGACCTATTTGTTGGAAATTAAATTTAAAGTTTTTAAACCCCTTTGGATTTTTTCCCCCATGCTTGCCCCTTTTCTAAGGCAAGTTTCCTCCCACCCAATTTTGAGCTTCCATGCATTTTGATAAGCATTTTACCCTTTATGGAATTTGGGTGAACGAGCCCTAGGGGGATCAAAACATTGGATACCCTGACAGTAAACTACGTTAGTGATGTACTGCATGATTTTATTGTTTATCCTTTGAGACTCAAAGTACTTCCTGTGTGTTCCAAATTTAAAGTCCCCCATATTGTTACAATCAGAAATTTCAGTTTGGGGGAAATCTTCTTGAAAGTTCCCTTAATTTTTTGAATTTGTTTTCCACATCTAAGGCATTTGCTTCTTTCACCCTTTTACTTCTTGTATAAGGATTAAAATCCCCCTCTTTATTCACAGTACCTTAAGATTGTCCCAAAAAACTTTTCTTAAGCCCCTTTGAAGAACTTTCAGTTTTCTTCAAATGTGTTTTTAGAGTACTTCTAGTAAGAATGGAAGGAGTTGCACCAAAAAAATATGATTAAACGTAAGTTTTCACAATTTGGGGACAGGTGGATTTCAGGCCAAAAATCGAGTAAATCTCTATCTTTTTCTTGAGTCCTACCTTAAGAAAGTTTGGAAATACCCCATGTAGGCATATGGGTTTGTGCGAAATTTCATAAGCACTCTCCAATTTCTCTTTAGTGGGGGTCCGGTCATCGACAGTCATTAAGATTGCACTCTTTATTTGCACGTGCTTTTCAATTATATACAACACGTAGGGGAGGGGTTTTCAGAATTTTTTCTACTCCATGGTGGGGGAGAAAATGACGTTTGTCTTAAACTTATCTTCGATTTTTCCCCAAATGAATTTATTTCCAACGTTCTTTATGATATTTAATAACAGTCATAAACGGGATTTTTCCTGACTCATGTATTTGTTTTTCATCTGTCCAAAAGCCAGCGATAATTGCTAGTAGATTGGTGGATTTAATTTCCAGGGAAACCCAAAACCCAATACTGTCCATCTTTATATTTACAGTCCAAATTTTGGGTTATAACGAGACTCTTGTGGGTTGGTTTATTTACATAAATACCTACGCATCAAACCCCCAAAACTTATCAACTGTTCTTCATTTTTTCCCATAAATAATTTTTTGCTTGGTACATGATCACGGTTATTCTCTAACTAACATTTTCCACTGAATCAATAGACTTTTTTCCCCCCACTTTGAGGGGGAAAGGGGGACCACATATCATTGGGGCCTCCGCGTTTTCAGCAAGTGAACATCATTTATTTACTATATTTTGAAAAAACGGGAAAGAAATCACTTCCAAGATTAAATCAATTGGACTAATTGGTCCGTCTGTAGTCGGGACGGCAAACTTGCCCTTTTACTGCTTTCAGTGCGCAACGTTTTTTTAACCCGGGATCTGCACAACAGGCAAATCATCTACTCCCACAGTTTCTACGTTTTTTCCTTTTTTTCCTAGACCAACAGTGTTTGGGCTGGGTCATATGTCTTTTTACCAAAATTTGGGGGAAAAAACCCTATATCTAATGTTTTTTGGTGGGGTTTTTTTTTCATTTCTAAAAGGGGGACTTCTTATGAAGGACCTTTGTGAGCCTTGAAAATATGTTAGCACATTGGTTTTTGAAATTTTATTAGTAACTCAACTCGAGTTATCGGGAGACATTGCTTTAAACTTACTCTCCATTTAATCTTTTGCTTTTGTTTTCCTGATTCTGTGGAATTTTGGGCTTTTCAGCAAAAGTTTTTGGGGCAAATGCTTATGATGCATCCCTTGCATTTAAAACCTTCTTCAGTGAGCTTTTAAACCTCCTTGTTCACCTAAACACTTGATGCTTTTTTCAGCTGAGAACACGTTGTTTACATCCCTCCATTCATGTGTATTGAATAAAATACGTGCCCAAATGTTTCCATCACAAAGAACATTTTAGGAGTACTTTATGTATGACAGTCGTTTAGTCTTTTGTATTCACATTTGATAAATGCCTATATGGGCCCTTAGGGTTTAGGGGGAGTGGGTATACTTTTTTATACTGATTAAAGGGTTTTATTATCCCGGGATTTGTGGATTTTTCATCTTTCTCGTTGCTGAAAGCAAAAACATTGTTTTAAACCTTTTCAAATTTTCTTCCAAGTGAAATAGTGTTTATTGAACATAATTTTAACTTTTTCAATAGTTTTTGGGACAACTTATCTTGACAATACCACGAAAAACCCAATCACATTGCAGGTCTTTTAGCACCTAGAATCTAGACTTTTGTTAATGTAATTCAAATCCCTGAAGTCTGAAACAATTTTTGGGGGTGGCTTCAAGCTTGAATTAAGACGCATGTCAATTTACCTTGTCAACTCGAAGTAATTGTCTCAAAGACACTAACTATTTGATAATTCCCTTTGACCCCCGGGAAATGACTTAATCAGTTCAAGGTTCTCCCTTCACAAGACTTTTAAAGGAAAATTGAACTTGGCAATCTCATCTTGTCAGTTCGTGAATTTACATGGATTGAAAACCACTAAAAATTCTTCAAAATTTATGACCTGGAAAATAGGTAATACAATGTGGTAAGCTTGGTAATGGGACCTTGTTTGTTACATTTGTAACAGGGGTTGCCCCACTAGTTAAGGGGGTCCTGTGACAAGTTTTTACGCAGATAGCCTGTACTCCGTCCACCTTAATTGTTGATCCAAAAAGTACCCAAAACATTTTAATTTCACCTCAGATGGACTGATTCAAGAAATTTATTTTAAAAAGGGTTATAGTCGAATTAATTATTTCCAACTTGTGAAATAATTCAAATTTGACCTCAAGATCATAAAAAACTATGTTGTATCTTGGTTAACCCTAACAACTGAAATTAGATTTTCAAATTGGGCAATTTTAGTCTGTAAAGACTGAAACTGAGTTTTCAAACAAGCCATTTTAAGGGTAACTAAAAATTCTACCCACCACACTTAGAGTGTTTAAAAAACACTGTACGCTATAAACAGCTGATTTTTTTAGCTTAAATCAGCAATAATCGATCAGACATACTGACCCCTAAGCTTAACCTCGGGGTCAATGACCATAAAGGGGTACACCGTACATGGGGCTGGTGTTTATGGCTTGAGTTTTGCTTTTTCACCTGCAGGATAATTAATCGTAAAAAACGATTTTATACACTTCATTCACAACACTAAAAATGTCACGTAAACTGTAAACACACTGAATATTACTTACAAATTTAAAATTTCACTGTTAATATATATTGAAAGCTTACACTTTTATATAAGTTCCTTTAATATAACAGTAGATCTATAAGAAACAAATTTTAAACAATTTTGCTTTTAAATTTTCTGTCTATAAACAATAAACACAATGTGTATATAAAAACCAGAAAACAACATCATTTGGGGAGCTGTTGTCTTAATCAGCATTTTCCCGAGTTTTGGAGCAGTGGGTGCGGATGGGGAGTCCCCCAGTCCCGTTTTCTTTGGGGTTCCGCGGGGTGACCCCCTTTTCTTTTGGGTGAATGCGGGTGAGCGCCCGTTTTTTTTTGCTCCCTTTTCTCTGAAAATAGTCGGGGGGACTTTTATACTGATTTATTTTGAAAAACCTAGTTTTCGCTTTTTTTTCGAAGGACCTTGGCTCATGGGTTTTTGTACACGTAGACAACAATTTGGCCCACAGTGGGGGCCCTTTATCCGGTTCGAGCACAAAAAAATTTCTGTTAGAATTTTTGGCCTTTACCACAAATATTTTATAACTTAATAATAACACTTAGCATAATGAAGAAAATCGTCACACAGCCGCCCCTGCAGACGAGTCTAGAAGCTGTAAAAAACCTTACAACATTGGGCTGTCAAAAATACAATTTTAAAAAAATACCCCTGGGGGGTTTTTATCCACAATTTCATTCGATAGGCGACGAAATACCTTTTGTTTGGACCAAAAGTCCACCCCTTACTGCCGATTATGGGTTGATTACAAACTCCTTGTGACCCCAAAATTGCGAAATTTCCCCCGATCTACAAAAAATTTCGAACTACCCTTCTCTTTGTAACGTGACATGGGTTCTAACACCTTCGACGGGTTTCGGGACTTATAGAAGCTAAAGTGCCTTGGATGTCCACGCTTCCATTGTCTGGGAAACCACACTGGTACACTATATTTCCCAAGATTTGTCTTTATTTTCAAAGTATCACAAGAGAAGCTGATCACACTTTTCTTATTTTATCGTGGGGAATTTGTCCACACTAACGCACAATCAGTGTTCTTTGTTGGTTATCCTGCGTCAGTGTCACTCGGAGAGTCAAATTTAAATCGGCTCCCCACCCCGCCCAAGCCGTCACTCCCCACAAAAAAAAAAAAAACCGACCTATACCTTGCATCCTTGTACCTCCTCGATGAAGCAAACGAATTTTGTTTCTTGCGTTTTAACAAGAAAACAATGTACACTATTTTTACTATGTAAAAAGGGGGAGCGGGATTTTCCTTAATGTCCTCAATAAGAAGTAGTCTTTTATAAAAATACCCCTTTGCAACACTGCGAAAGGGAGCAAGGTCACTTTACTAGTGGCATAGCACTGTGATCAATTACTCATCTAGCAGAAAACAAACGCCCCCCCCCCTTCTGAGGGCTTGGCCACCGGGCTGAAAGGGGGCAAAGGGGCTGAAAGGGCTGAAGGGGGCTGATACCCCCCTCCGGGGAAAAATTTTCTCCACAAGCGCTTCCTTTATGACAAGTTTTCTATTTTCCTCCTATGATAAGTTTTTCTAGCTGCCACCAAAACACTCCCCCAAACTCAAAGTTTTTCCTAATTTCCTCATGTATGAACTCGTGCTACACACGCTGAAAGCTGCATCGGCAGATTCAAAGGGGGAGAGGAGAGAGAGAGAGAGAGAGAAGAGAGAAGAGAGAGAGAAAAGAGAGAGGGGAGAGCATAAATCAAAAATAAATATACGAAACTTTAGAAAAGAAAAGTTTAATAACAAGCACAATCAAACATTTAAAAATTTTATTAAATTTTATACATCGGGTAAAAAATGAATAAAAAATCACTCATTAAAATACAAACAAATACTTGAAGAGCAAGGGACAGGGGGAAAGGGTCCAGAGGGGAAGGGGGGGAGGGTGAATATAATGCTAACTACCAGCATTTGTAAAGGTGCTAACAGCCGGGGCAAGATGAATGCACTCCCACCTTAAATTTAAACCCGGATAAAGGCTACCTAGCAGCCAAAATGATTTAGGTTTAGCCATGACTAATTTTCCGATGAACCAAGATAAGCCCTGGGGAAAGACTGGGTTCTAAAGATCCAGGGTTAGTAAAATTGAGTATACCAAGGTGGATAAACGAAAGGCTGCTTCTCCATTCCTTTAAACTAAAAGAAACCATCTCCAATTAGCCCGGCTGAACTTGACACACTTTCATGCTGAGGGATCAGACATGCAAGTGTGCCACACCTTTCTGAGGGATTAGACAGCAAGTGCTGCCAGCACTGCTTGTCTAGGGGTCAGACATGCCGGTGCTGCACACTGCTTTTCTGAGGGATCAGACATCAAGTGCTGCCACACTGCTTTCTAGGGGTCAGACATGCAAGTGTGCCAGCACTGCTTTTTGAGGATCAACTTGCAGGTGCTGGGAGAAATGAAAAAAAAGAATAAAGAATATGCCAAATTTAAAAGGGGGGCGAGTACAGAGCCAAAATTTTAAACGAAAAAATAAATGCTGTATCCTAGGATAAGCAAATTGAATAATTTTGCATACTGCACTAATACTCCTATAATAATCCAGAACCTGAGAAAAAACTAAAAGATACTAACCAAAGCCAAAAAAACAAAAAAGTCTTAAAAACCAGAACCCCCAAAACCATGGTACTTTCGAAACAACAGCTCAAATCAAAAAGTTATTATTCTTGCTGTTGCTACTGTTGTGTTTTCTATTGCTGCTTTGTTTTTTGTTTCTTTTTTTTTTTTCACTTTATTCTTTTTAAGCGCTACGACACGAGGGCCCCTCCAGCAGTCGGTGACTATTTTGTCCAACTGAGCGGGTAAAGGATGCCAGCACGTTTTTTTCAAAAAATAGAAATAAATGTTCCCCCTTACGCAGGAAAGGCCCCCTCATAACTGGGAAGCCGACACCCCACCCAGAACCCTCCCAAACCCGGGCAGGTTGATGTTGCCCCCTATCAATTACCCAGGGGTTTGCCACACGGACGACGCTACTGGAAGGGGAAAAATTTGGGGTTCTGAAACCCAAACATAGCCGATTTTCCGTCCCGCTGGCAAATTGGCGTAAAGACAGAAAAGAGGGACCAACACTGGTTATACAGGGGAAAAATACGCATGAAGAGCAAGTAGGGTGAAATTAACAAAAATCAAACGAACACTCCCCCAACCCACATTTGGGAATGACAGGCAAGTAAAAGAAACAAACACCGGGAAAAAAATCAGCAAACTACAGAACTGCTAATCTTACACAAGAAAATAAGTTTTAAGCGAATCAGTGTTTTTTTTTTTACATACATCGCACTAACTCCTCTTGCTTCTCCTTGTGTCTCCACAGAAACATCAGGAAATACAACTACAGCAAATTATTAAAGACATTTTTTTCAATTTTTTAAAAAAAGAATGTTTGATTCATTCTTTAATGCCGGTGAAGAAAGTAAAAATTTTGTTAAAAAGGAATATTTATAAGAAGAGAGAGGGAGAGAGAGAGAAGAGAGAGAGAAGAGAGAGAAGAAAAGAGTACACATACAAAATAAAAATTAATTACAGTGTTAAGTGATATTTAAAATGACACAAAGGCTTTCAGCTACAACATGTCACGGGTCGCAAATCGGGCTTAATAACGGAATACAACCCAAGCAAACTCATTTAAGTGCTGTACATATCAGTTTTCATCTGAACACACCTCTACCTTTGCGCTACAAATGCGTAAACACACGACGCATCACACACCGTCGAACTTGTGTGTGAGAGAGAGAGAGACAGACAGACAGACAAAAGACAACACACACCACAACACCACACAACAACACACCAACACAACACACACACACACACACCAAAAGAACGACAAATGGGCTTACACACACCGCACCTCGCGTCGATCGGTCCCAAAGTGATTTTCCCTGAGCCTCAGACAGCAAAAAGTCCTAGTTATGAGCCTGTCGGGCTAAATTTTGGTGATGAAAGCCCCATCCTCTATTTGCAATTTAATAAAGTCCCCAAAATTTTTTTTTTAATAAACGAAAATTTTGTAAACCCGAGGGACCTCCGTTTCCAAAGGTTCCAAATTCAGGTTTAAAAAAATTACCCCACGTTAATGAAGTAAACTTTTCATCATATGTTACAGATACCGTAATCCCTTAGTTTTAAAGGAATGGATACTTTAAAGGAATGAGATTCGACAAGTTTTGGGATTCCCCCAAAAATGGACTTTCATTAATTTCCAGATTTTTTTTTTTATCCTTTGCACATTTTTTTGTCTTTCTTTATAACCGAGAACGACTCATCCGATCAACTTCAAATTTCCCAAAACGTATTTAGAAATAAATCTTTGACTTTTTTTTTGTTATCATAAGTTAACTCTCAAAAATTTACTTTAATGTGGATTAACATATGTTTACTTTTTAAAGGGAAATGTTAAAATAATCGACTTATTTTAAAAAATGCAAATAAAGCTCCTTAATTACTTACTAAATTCTTCTTAATTTAGGGACAGAAAAAATTGGATTGATTTTGTAAATGTCTCTCTGATGGTTTTTTTTTAAAGGAGAGTTTGAATTTGCTTTGGGGTTTTTTTCCTAACCTACAATTAAGAAAATGGGAAAATTATTTCCATTGTGATTTGTGGGTGTTCCTCAGATTCACTTCAAAAAATTAAACCCCAATATTTAATTGTTTTGGAAACCTTTTCTGTTGTGTTCGTTAAGACAGAGGGTTTTGGGGTTCAAATTTTTATCAAATTAGATTTCCTTTAAAACAAAATCAAATTTTTTCTCAGTGACTGTTGTTTTTGAAAAAGAATAAAATGAGAATACGACAAAAAAAAAAAAAAAATCGCCTTTTAAGCTTTCTCAACGAAAACTGACTTTTCATTTCAGGTTTTTGGTTTTAATTAGATTTAGGGGTGTGATTTTAGTTACCTTTTTTCCAAAGGAATTGGGTTTTTTAGTTTTCCAATGAACAATGAACTTCTTCTGGTTTTCTTCAAATTTTTATTTTTGAAAATGTAATTTATAAAGAACTTCGCTACACTCACCCATTTCAATTTTTACGTTAGACAAGACCGAAATACATCTAATATGGTGGATTTAGTGATCGAGTAGGACTGAAAGACAATAAACTGATATATGGGAATTTTCCCCTTTCTTTTGGGGGATTCAAAAATGAATTGTATATGTTGTTTTAGTAATTTGTGAGGGGATAAAAAAAATTAAAAGTTTAAAATGGAAATGAGTAACGTGATAGAGAACAAAATTAGTTTAGGCAATGAGTGCGGGAATTAAGTTGAAAGACGGAAAAGTAATGTAACTAGATATTTTTGGGAAAGGGGTTATAGTTTAGATGGGTCTGTGAAAGAGATGAAGAACCAAGAATAGTAAAAGGAATTAAAGGTTGAGGTGTACGAGGGGTCCGTGAAAATAGTTTGACTAGTCAAAAGGGGAAAATGCGCCACAGCAAAGATTTATAACTACCTTTTAATACAAATTGAATTTTTGAACACAAAAAAGAAGAAGACAAATTTTGTTGCACGACAGGAATAAAGTATTGTGGGGAAAGATTGAGGGGTAGCCTTAAAAAAAAAAAAAGGAAAAAAAGGGGGCAAAAGTGTAAGTCCAACTGAGTCTTGAAGTGAGAACAACAGTGAAGCACTTTGGGGGAAGGTTAGAAATTTTCATTTTGGGCACTTAATTTGTGATGTTTTTTAAAATTTTGTCAAAACAAAATTTAATAAAATTGAATGTCTTTTTTTTGGGGGGGGGTGGGGGGTAGGGTCTCGTTTTTACCCTTTGGGGGGAGACAGTCTATGTTGGAAGATATTTCATTTTGTTTCCAGGCCATGATTATTGCAAAGTAATAACTAATGAGTGTTTGGAAGGCACTAACTCGAGATGTTTCACTCCCCGAACCTCTTTTTGCATTTAGAAAAACACAATAATTAAATATCTCCCCTGCGCCTAATTCAATACAATTTTTCCACTGCCTGAAAGGGTGATTTATAATAATAACAATAAAAAAATATATTTTTTTTTTTAAGGGACTGACATCAGGCATACTACTAATAAAACCGCTTGTTTTTGTAAAACATTTCGGGGAATTTGGTCAGTTTGTTTATGGAAACACTCCAAAAGTTTCCAGCCGTCCGAAGATTCGAACTCCGGGCCTCAAAGTGCTACGACTGGCTAGCTAGAGGGTACTGGGGACAACACTAAAAGTCACACCTACTGTTTTTCGGGGGGGGGACTGAGCTTCAGTTTTTAGATATATACGGTAATTCACCTCACCTGTTTTATAGGTAGAGATTATTGAGCAACATGCTCAGAATTTTTAAGAGTTGTCCCATATCTTGTCGCACACGGCCAAAAAACTTCTAGTTGTGGGGTTTCCCCCGTGCCCCGGCCTCATTGGGCACCGACAAACCGTTCTTGCCGCCAAAGTTCTTTTTAAATTTTTTTTTAATTCTTTCTCCTTATTATCTTTTCCATTGTCCTTTGTCTCTTCATCATTTTGGGAAAGTTTTTTTCTCACCAGTTACTTACTCGGTACGACCCCCTCTAGCTCCGATTTTTTAAAACTACCATGGGGGGGGGGTAAGAACCCGGACAGATCATAAAACTCCAGACCGACGCATTTTGACTCTCTGATCAAGGGTTCTAACCCCCCCCTGGGATGGTTGTTGCAAACCTGTCTTGGGGTTTTGTGAGTCCTTATTCTTTATCATAATTTTCTATCTATATTTATACTGATTCTGAAAACTCGCATTATATTTTTCTTAAGGACCACTAGTTATGGGATTTAGACCTTCATTTTCGCGACTCAAAAATTTTTCCGGGTTGGTACTATCGAAACGAAGAATACACAGTGGTGTAACTTAACGTTTTACAAAAAATGAATAGTAAAACTTAAACAAACTCATTACAAGTTCCCTAAGGGAAGCATACTTTAGATAGTCTTTTCTAAAATTTATGGCTTGTCTTATTTCTAAGTTTACTTAAAAAATTTTTAATTTTTTCGTTTTTTTTATCCCCAGGTATTATTTTTCTGTTGATATCTTAAAAATGGGGAATAAATAACTGTGTAATAAATTTTGGGAAAAACAATTTAGCAGAAAAAAATGAAAAAACAAAAATCACTAAAAATGGTAACTAGGGAACTAAATAGGTAAAGGGACTAAAAATAGGGAATAAATATGGGAGGGGAAACTTTGCGGATAGAAGCAAAAAGAGAAGGCTTCCTCTTGTCCCCCTTCAAACCCGGCTCCCACCCATTACCATCCACCCTCTATTTAAATCCCAATTGCTCTTTTCCCTCTTACCCCTTTTCCTTCATTTAGATCTCTTTTTTTCCCCTTTATCATTTTTCTCTCGCTTCCCCTACCTTTTACCCCTCGAGCAAAAATTTAATATGACGATGGAGTTCATCGAGGCAAAGGGATTTGGGCTGTGTTTTACAAAATTGTGTTTTCGCAAATTACAAAACTAAACGGCAAAAGGGTGTAAGGGAATTTTTTCTAATGATAAAGAAAGTCTTAAAAAAAATAGCATTTATAGAAAGGGAAAAGGGAAAAAAAAAAAAAAGTGATCTAGATTAAGGTGATAAAAAATCAAGTTAGAAAGCCAGCTTTTTCCCCTATTTATTCAACCGTCCAGGAATCCTTGTCTAAATGAGGGAACCCTTTCACGCGCCACCCTAAAGGCAAAAATAAAACTTTTACCCCAGCAAAAACACATAAGTAATAGATTTGTTTTAACACAACCCAAATAAAAATTTTCCAAAAAAAACAAATAAAAACGTACCACAACTGGACCTCAAGCAATCACTCGGCAGAAGAACTTCATACAAATAACAACAACTGACAAGCTCTCGGATCACCTAAAACAAATATTAAAAGAATATTTGCAAACTTAAAGCCAGTATCGAATCATGATCATTTTACATAACAACTGATAAGAACCTTCTTTGATTCTGATGGAAGCAAATTTGGGACTTAAAAATAAACTATTGCGCAGAAAACAATTTTATTGTTTTTTTACATTAAAATTTTAAAGAAAAAAGCAATACTTACTTGCAAGTAAATTATAGTAAAATAAAACAAATTTAATATTTTCAGGGAACAACAAACTAATGTTCTAGGAGTTTTTGGCCACACGAAATTTTGTCAAAAAAAAACCCAAATTGACGAATTTTAAGTCGCCACCAGAAACACAACATCTCCAAATGCCCAACTTTTTCACACAATATAGAAAATTAATCTACTCACAAAACAAATTAAGTATAACTATTTCCTGGAAAAGGGTGGGGGCAAGCCGTCTACCCCAAAACGTAGCACTAATACCCAAAATAGACAACACCAACACCCTTGAATGCTATTAAAGCACAATATATATTTATTTAAAAAAAAAACCAGGAGACCAAATTTTCTTTCATCGTTCCAGCATCATCAACCCGAGGGGGAAAAAACCCGTGTAAAGGAAACAAAATATAAACATCTCGCGACCACCTCGTGGGGAAAAGGTTTTAGAAGGCTCTTGGTAACTTCTTATCTTTACCAATACACTAACCGCACATAGGAGACTTCAATAACATTTGGTCCGTCTTTGGGCCCTTAATTTGAGAACACCCGCAAAATGCAACACAACAATGCCTTAAAAGTGGGAAAAGAAGGTTCGGGGAGAAGCCAACACGTCAAAAAACTCTCCTAAAAAAATTAATATAATTAGGCGTCAGAACCAGGAGATTCAAGCTTTCTTTTCCCCGGTTTCACTTCCTCATTTCCATCCTGTTCTCACTGAGCGTTTTAAATGAAAGCAGGGGACGAAAACTTAAGTTGCAAGTTCAATTTCTGAAAAGTCGCACAGATATTTAACAAACAAATAGAGAAAGTGTTTGCGTTTTGACTGTTTCTTAGAAAACAAACTAAAAACCAAGAATTTTTCAGGGGGCCTTACAAACATTTTGTGAAAAAACCCCCGCCCAATTAAGCGGAAAGGTTTTCCAGCACATTGCAATCAGTACAAGGGTACAGGTTCTCTAAAAACAGGGGAATAGATTGTCCCCAAAGGGGCGCTACCCCCCTTATCCCTTCGAAAATTTAAAGGTCAGAAACCAAGGCATGCAAACTCGACCCCTCAATTAGTCTGTAACCAAGTGATGCAGTTTTTTCCCATTACCCAAACCCTACATAACCCCAAAAAAGGGCACGTTTCAAAAGTCCCTGAGAAATACCATACAGAAACTTTTTAATAGCATGAGACCATTATTACTAAGTATTTGAAATTATGTATAGTACCAAAACTACAGGTCTATGTTCGTGGAACGAAAACTGGACGACTACAGATTTTTTTATGGGAAACTGTATGTACAGTGGCATAATGTTCCCAACACAGGTACTTGCTCTGGGAGGCAAGGTAACAGAACCAGGTATGCCATCAAGGAATAGTTAGGAAACACCAGATTGCTGTTCTTTAGCGAGGTACATGAGGATATTACAAGGAGAAGGAATACTGTAAAGTAACTGTAGATGAATGGTTCAGAGAACCGACATGTTGTTGAATTACACACATGTGCAACTCTTGGGTATCTTTATTGAGGAAACGTTTCGCCACACAGTGGCTTCATCAGTCCATACAAAGGAGAAACTTGAAGAACAGGAGGAGAATAAGGTAATCAGTCCCTCAGCCTTGAACTTAGTGTTCACAGCATTGTGGTGAACGATGCTGTCAACACTAAGTCCAAGGCTGAGGGACTGATTACCTCATCTTTTGTATATAGTTCTACTGTCTTCCTATTATGTCCTAGAATCTGTATTGATAAAGCCACTGGATGGCTAAACGTCTACAATAAAGATATCCAGATGTTGCACATGTGTCTTAACTTTCATCTACAATCCTGTCAGACACTGCAACTTCTTGGGATCTTAATACTTGGGAATTCTTCACTTGCCTAACCCTTGGGCACGACCTACTTCCACATTGGACAAATGTGACACCACCTACGACTGCTACCCCTCACCTGTCTACGGTTTATAAGCTGCTTCTCCGCTCATATGCCGTATTCTATTCAAGATTGATGGACTGACCACATCGACTCAAGGCTGAGGGACTGATTACCTCATTCTCCTCCTGTTCTTCAAGTTTCTCCTTTGTATGGACTGATGAAGCCACTGTGTGGCGAAACGTTTCCTCAATAAAGATACCCAAGGGTTGCACATATGCCTAATTCAACAACACTGTAAAGTAACAAAAGAGAGGTAGATGGATCACGCAGACAAGCGACATATAGGAGAGACGTGCAGTGCGGGTAGTACAGGAAAAAGAGAGAAAGAGAGAGAGAGAGAGAGAGAGAGAGAGAGAGAGAGAGAGAGAGAGAGAGAGAGAGAGAGAGAGAGAGAGAGAGAGAGAGAGAGAGAGAGAGAGAGAAAGATACAAGCGAGAAGCACACGCAGTACCAGCGAAGTATGTGAGGGGTGCTGACCCTATGGTTAAGCCGAGCTGTTACGTTCTTTACCTAACGTAATTGGTGGTGTGCTCGAGCAGTGTCCTCTTGTTGTCTCTCACTATCACTCTAATCTCTCCTTCACCTCATCCCCTTTATCCTTGCCCCCTTCCATCCTCTCTCTCTCAATTTCTCTCTCCATCTTCTTTCCTCCGTCCGTCCATCTCCATTCTTCTATCCATCTACCGTGATGTGCAGCATGGAAAGTGTAGTTTAGATAATCTTTCTACAAAAATAATCGCTTGCAAACCCGTTTACTTAGGAGAAACTTGAAACAATATGTGTAATAACTCTCTCGTGTAATCGATATTCTTAATATTCCATTAACTAAACAGCTTAGGTAGGAATAGTTTCCCACCGAAATGTATCTAATTAACAGGTGACATATAGCCTTGATGACCTGCTGAGAAGTAAATAGGCTTTAAGTCCAAAAACCAAACAATCAGCTTGAGATTTGTCTCTCAAACTGATGTATTTGGCTCTCATTGTATTCACAATCAGAGGTCACTTTAAATCCTTTTTCTGGGAATAAAACGGATTAACGACTGGTGGTGAATGGGTTAAAAGAAGCCTCAGTGCCCCACTGCTTATTAATATGAATTAAACCCATTTAACTCGACTCATGGTGAGCGAAAATTCATGATGGTCTATCCCACTGGAACATACAATCCTACAAGAACATGCACCCAGCAGAGCTAGGTGTTGTGCCGTGATCCGATGACATACAGTTGTGTGGGTGCCTCAGAGCTAATACCATTCTACTCCCCGTTTGGTGTACTAGCCTCCACGAGCAGAATATTTAGTATTAATAATAATTATTAATAATGATTAAGCAGCCACCATTTTGGCTAATAATGTTTGCAGTAAATTTGAAGCTTCGTTAATAGAAATTCAAAAAAACTTCAAGACAGAAGCGTCTCTCACCTGCAGATCTGTCACCTGCAATCGCCATAAAGCTTAATAACAATTAACAGTTATCATTAAGTATTCTGCATTTTCCTTTATAATGTTGTCGTAAGCTTCTCTCTCCTATGTGCGGGTTATTTGTGTAATGTTTCAGTAATTGTATAACCATGTTTATAGGATTCTAGACTACAGTAACTTGCAAGAGAGGAGCGTTTACCGCTTGTAAATCTATCAATCCATACAAGTTGAAAACAACTTCAATTATAGTAACCTATTTTTTCGTAAATTTATGTAAGTAGGATTCTTGTCTAAAGAGCCTTCTGCTGATTGATTTTTTCCTTAATGATAATCCGACTCATCAGTGATTACAATTTTTTTGCTACAGTTATTTGCAACTTAGAATTTTCTCTCTTCTTCAGCTTGAATAAATTTCTGTCGTTCCTCCTCTGTTACTGCTCAAGTGACTTTGTTTTGTTCCTTCTTTCTATTACTCCCGTAACTTGTTGTTCCTTCCCTAATACTATTCCCATAACTTTCTGTTCTAACTCCCTTAATACTAGGTCCGTAAATCCCGGTTGCTCCTCCCCTAACCCCTGTAGGGGTTAGTAATAAAACCCTTACAGGGTTACTATTACTAACCCTGTACCTTCCTATTGTTTCTTCCCTATTATTACTCCCAGTACTTCCTGTTGTCCCTCATCTTCTACTGTTGCCCCTTCCTTTACTGCTACCCCCGTAACTTTCTGTTGTCCCTTACTACTACTACTACTACTATACTACTACTACTACTACTACAACCGTAACATCCTGTTATACCTCTCTAACTACTACCCCTGTAACTTCCTATTGTCCCTCCCTTGTAACTATTGATCGTCTCTCCTCCCCAACATACCTTGCAGATCGCTGCTGAGTTGTCTGTAGGACAGAATAATTCAAAGATAAAAACTATCAGAAATATTGAGATTCATGAAGCTGAATAATTAAAAAAAGCTTAAAATGAAGCAGCTAGCCTTTGAGAATATTTTTTGGTTCCAGCAACGATTCTGCATAGCGCGGCTTACAGTTTCTTTGCTATGCAACAACTTAAAAGGTTCTCCAAAAATTCCCAAAGTTAAAGTTGAGGGGTTAATGGGGTTTAAAGCCTATCACCTGCACTAGTGTCATGGAGGAAGCACTGTAACCTTTTCACTACCAGTCAAAATACTTTAATCACAAATATGGCCATATTTGGTTGAAAATAAACACGAACAATATAAATTGAGATATATATTCTTCCAGGTGTACATGCACTGTTGCCCTCAAAGCACACACACACACACACACACACACACACACCAAAGGGGATATATACATCGGAATATACATCAACTATCAAGGTCAAGAAAGACTAGAATGCTTTCTCAATCTAGCCTCACGGATATCTCTGTGAGAATTGCTTGGTTCCAGTTTCTGTTAGCCACATTCTATTGAACTGCCCACTCTATCAACAAGCACACAGAATTTACCTCTTAACGTCGTCACCGCTCTACTGCCCTTACTTTACTTTCCCTTCTTGCTGAGGGTTCCTCTTTTAGCCCAGACTCTCTCATTGACTTTTTGACAGCAACTCATTTACTGCACAAACTCTGATGACGTCTCTAGTACTCCTCACAGCCCTTTCTACCTCAATCTCTTGCTACCCTCTACCCCTGCACTATCCACTGCCCGGCTGCGCTCCATGATCTGATGAGCAACCCTCTCCCTCTTGCTACCCGATACCCCTGTATCCTTCCCTGCCCGACGGCGCTGTATGACCCTTGTAGGTTGAGTACTTCTTTTTGATTATAATAATAATCTCCATCTATCAATAAATTAATTACTGCTGAATATTCATTGCCTGAACTTTTCAGCAAGGTTCTTAATCATTTTTGCTTGAAAACTAAAATTTTGATTGAACTATATTTTAAACTGTCAGGTTAAATAATATTTTATGATATTTCCAATTCAGTCTTTTAAGTCATTCAATAAAGATTAATATTTATTAACGTTACCCAGTCATTCCGTTGCCAACACGAGACTGGCTAAATTGAAGTGTTTGAAAAGTCGCAGATGAAAACTCTTAAAAGGAAAGTTGAAATAAATGCTGGAATTTGCTACAAGAACGAAAGAATGAAAGGAAATTAATGTAAAATAATATCTGAATGAAGCAAAGTTCTTATAAGAATAAAATAGATTAAATAAAGGTAAATGACAAATAATGAGAAACCAAATAAGTATTTTACTGGGATATAAACTATAACAAAGAAAAACCTTATTATAAAGTTTTTGATCAATAACTTGCAGGTTGTGTCAATCAATCTGATAAATCAGGTTAACAAGGGATGACGGTTTTTAGTCTTGCAAGGAAAACACTAGAAATAAGGGTAATAAACGTATGCCATGACAATAATGAAAAATAAAATACCAAGGTTTATAAAAATAATTCGTTTTATTTGATTTAAATAACAGTAGTTAACATATATAGGAGAAGTTATTTTAAGAATCTTCAAGACTGAGTGAGGGACTTATTACCAAGTCTTTTGTATATAATTCTCCAGTCTTCACATATGTCCTACAACTGTATTGATAAAGACTCTAGTTGACAAAACATCTGCAAATAAAATACACAAATGTTGCACATGTGTTTAATTCTTTATATGTCTGTGAAGTCAGCAGAAATTGCAAGTGTTATATGGACTCGAATGTATGTTATAAAAGCTTTTAATCCAATGAAATGAATTTACCCTCCTTTTCCTTGGATCGAACCTAAATGCCCCCCATGAGTTTAGTTTTTGAATAAATATAATAATATGTAAGCAATATAAGCACTAAGACCCCTAGCGTTTAGTGTTTTTCCATAAATATAATATTATGTCAGCAATATCAAGACTGTTGTTGGTATCCAGCACTGCTTTACTCTGCCTTTATCACTAAATTTAATTAATATAAAGATTGTTGTTGGTATCCAGCACTGCGTTACTCTGCCTTTATCACTAAATTTAATTAATATAAAGATTGTTGTTGGTATCCAGCACTGCGTTACTCTGCCTTTGTTATCACTAAATTGAATTAATATCAAGATTGTTGTTGGTATCCAGCACTGCGTTACTCTGCCTTTGTTATCACTCTGTTATTACTCTGTTAGGTAAGACACATATGCAACAGTTAGACAACTTTATTCCGAAACGTTTCGCCTACACAGTAGGCTTCTTCAGTCGAATACAGAAAGTAGGCAGGAACAGTAGAGATGTGAAGACGATGTAATCAGTCCATCACCCTTAAAGTCGTAGAATTTGAGGTTGTCAGTCCCTCGGCCTGGAGAAGTTCAGTTCCATAGTCAGGAACTATCTGAAGATCAAGCGACAGTGCGGAGACTTAAATACTGTCGGAAGGAGAGGTGCAGGGTAGTAGTAGTGGTAGTAGTGAGAGGCAACTGAGAGTCATGTCCCTCTCAGATCCAACCCTTCTCACTTGAAAAGCTTGTCCCAAGGTGTTTTCTGTACCAAGATGCACGTGTTGCAGTGTCTGACAAGATGAACATCAAAATGGTATACAATACCGACAGGTTGTTAGGTAAGACACATATGCAACAGTTAGACAACTTTATTCCGAAACGTTTCGCCTACACAGTAGGCTTCTCAGTCGAATACAGAAAGTAGGCAGGAACAGTAGAGATGTGAAGACGATGTAATCAGTCCATCACCCTTAAAGTCGTAGAATTTGAGGTTGTCAGTCCCTCGGCCTGGAGAAGTTCAGTTCCATAGTCAGGAACTATCTGAAGATCAAGCGACAGTGCGGAGACTTAAATACTGTCGGAAGGAGAGGTGCAGGGTAGTAGTAGTGGTAGTAGTGAGAGGCAACTGAGAGGTCATGTCCCTCTCAGATCCAACCCTTCTCACTTGAAAAGCTTGTCCAAGGTGTTTTCTGTACCAAGATGCCACGTGTTGCAGTGTCTGACAAGATGAACATCAAAATGGTATACAATACCGAAGGTTGTTAGGTAAGACACATATGCAACAGTTAGACAACTTTATTCCGAAACGTTTCGCCTACACAGTAGGCTTCTTCAGTCGAATACAGAAAGTAGGCAGGAACAGTAGAGATGTGAAGACGATGTAATCATCCATCACCCTTAAAGTCGTAGAATTTGAGGTTGTCAGTCCCTCGGCCTGGAGAAGTTCAGTTCCATAGTCAGGAACTATCTGAAGATCAAGCGACAGTGCGGAGACTTAAATACTGTCGGAAGGAGAGGTGCAGGGTAGTAGTAGTGGTAGTAGTGAGAGGCAACTGAGAGGTCATGTCCCTCTCAGATCCAACCCTTCTCACTTGAAAAGCTTGTCCAAGGTGTTTTCTGTACCAAGATGCCACGTGTTGCAGTGTCTGACAAGATGAACATCAAAATGTATACAATACGACAGTTGTTAGGTAAGACACATATGCAACAGTTAGACAACTTTATTCCGAAACGTTTCGCCTACACAGTAGGCTTCTTCAGTCGAATACAGAAACTTCTCCAGGCCGAGGGACTGACAACCTCAAATTCTACGACTTTAAGGGTGATGGACTGATTACATCGTCTTCACATCTCTACTGTTCCTGCCTACTTTCTGTATTCGACTGAAGAAGCCTACTGTGTAGGCGAAACGTTTCGGAATAAAGTTGTCTAACTGTTGCATATGTGTCTTACCTAACAACCTGTCGGTATTGTATACCATTTTGATGTTCATCTTGTCAGACACTGCAACACGTGGCATCTTGGTACAGAAAACACCTTGGACAAGCTTTTCAAGTGAGAAGGGTTGGATCTGAGAGGGACATGACCTCTCAGTTGCCTCTCACTACTACCACTACTACTACCCTGCACCTCTCCTTTCCGACAGTATTTAAGTCTCCGCACTGTCGCTTGATCTTCAGATAGTTCCTGACTATGGAAACTGAACTTCTCCAGGCCGAGGACTGACAACCTCAAATTCTACGACTTTAAGGGTGATGGACTGATTACATCGTCTTCACATCTCTACTGTTCCTGCCTACTTTCTGTATTCGACTGAAGAAGCCTACTGTGTAGGCGAAACGTTTTCGGAATAAAGTTGTCTAACTGTTTGCATATGTGTCTTACCTAACAACCTTCGGTATTGTATACCATTTTGATGTTCATCTTGTCAGACACTGCAACACGTGGCATCTTGGTACAGAAAACACCTTGGACAAGCTTTTCAAGTGAGAAGGGTTGGATCTGAGAGGGACATGACCTCTCAGTTGCCTCTCACTACTACCACTACTACTACCCTGCACCTCTCCTTCCGACAGTATTTAAGTCTCCGCACTGTCGCTTGATCTTCAGATAGTTCCTGACTATGGAACTGAACTTCTCCAGGCCGAGGGACTGACAACCTCAAATTCTACGACTTTAAGGGTGATGGACTGATTACATCGTCTTCACATCTCTACTGTTCCTGCCTACTTTCTGTATTCGACTGAAGAAGCCTACTGTGTAGGCGAAACGTTTCGGAATAAAGTTGTCTAACTGTTGCATATGTGTCTTACCTAACAACCTGTCGGTATTGTATACCATTTTGATGTTCACACTGCGTTACTCTGCCTTTGTTATCACTAAATTTAATTAATATCAAGATTGTTCTTGGTATCCAGCACTGCGTTACTCTGCCTTCTTTATCACTAAGTTTGAGTAATATCAAGATTGTTCTTGGTATCCAGCACTGCGTTACTCTGCCTTTGTTATCACTAAATTTAATTAATATCAAGATTGTTCTTGGTATCCAGCACTGCGTTACTCTGCCTTCTTTATCACTAAGTTTGAGTAATATCAAGATTGTTCTTGGTATCCAGCACTGCGTTACTCTGCCTTTGTTATCACTAAATTTAATTAATATCAAGATTGTTCTTGGTATCCAGCACTGCGTTACTCTGCCTTTATCACTAAATTTAATTAATATCAAGATTGTTCTTGGTATCCAGCACTGCGTTACTCTGCCTTTGTTATCACTAAATTTAATTAATATCAAGATTGTTCTTGGTATCCAGCACTGCGTTACTCTGCCTTTGTTATCACTAAATTTAATTAATATCAAGATTGTTCTTGGTATCCAGCACTGCGTTACTCTGCCTTCTTTATCTCTAAGTTTGAGTAATATCAATATTGTTCTTGGTATCCAGCACTGCGTTACTCTGCCTTTGTTATCACTAAATTTAATTAATATCAAGATTGTTCTTGGTATCCAGCACTGCGTTACTCTGCCTTTGTTATCACTAAATTTAATTAATATCAAGATTGTTTCTTGGTATCCAGCACTGCGTTACTCTGCCTTCTTTATCACTAAGTTTGAGTAATATCAAGATTGTTCTTGGTATCCAGCACTGCGTTACTCTGCCTTTATCACTAAATTTAATTAATATCAAGATTGTTCTTGGTATCCAGCACTGCGTTACTCTGCCTTTGTTATCACTAAATTTAATTAATATCAAGATTGTTCTTGGTATCCAGCACTGCGTTACTCTGCCTTTATCACTAAATTTAATTAATATCAAGATTGTTCTTGGTATCCAGCACTGCGTTACTCTGCCTTTGTTATCACTAAATTTAATTAATATCAAGATTGTTCTTGGTATCCAGCACTGCGTTACTCTGCCTTTGTTATCACTAAATTTAATTAATATCAAGATTGTTCTTGGTATCCAGCACTGCGTTACTCTGCCTTCTTTATCTCTAAGTTTGAGTAATATCAAGATTGTTCTTGGTATCCAGCACTGCGTTACTCTGCCTTTGTTATCACTAAATTTAATTAATATCAAGATTGTTCTTGGTATCCAGCACTGCGTTACTCTGCCTTTGTTATCACTAAATTTAATTAATATCAAGATTGTTCTTGGTATCCAGCACTGCGTTACTCTGCCTTCTTTATCACTAAGTTTGAGTAATATCAAGATTGTTCTTGGTATCCAGCACTGCGTTACTCTGCCTTTGTTATCACTAAATTTAATTAATATCAAGATTGTTCTTGGTATCCAGCACTGCGTTACTCTGCCTTCTTTATCACTAAGTTTGAGTAATATCAAGATTGTTCTTGGTATCCAGCACTGGGTTACTCTGCCTTTGTTATCACTAAATTTAATTAATATCAAGATTGTTCTTGGTATCCAGCACTGCGTTACTCTGCCTTCTTTATCACTAAGTTTGAGTAATATCAAGATTGTTCTTGGTATCCAGCACTGCGTTACTCTGCCTTTGTTATCACTAAATTTAATTAATATCAAGATTGTTCTTGGTATCCAGCACTGCATTACTCTGCCTTCTTTATCACTAAGTTTCAGTAATATCAAGATTGTTCTTGGTATACAGCACTGCGTTACTCTGCCTTCTTTATCACTAAGTTTGAGTAATATCAAGATTGTTCTTGGTATCCAGCACTGCGTTACTCTGCCTTCTTTATCACTAATAGTTTGTTGATGTTTGAATTAATTTAAGTCTTTACAAACTAACAGCTGTTACCTACCTCAGCTCATTTCAAAAGTCTTTTTCTTGATTAAAAAAATATACAAATATTAAATATAATGATATTGGTGCCATCTGTGAGTTAATTTAATTTGGTCATCTTACTTCATTTCGTCGATGTCATTATGCAGTGCGAATATGTTCCAGACTCTGTCGTTCCTGGAATATATGATCTCAAATGAAATGATATTCTTGAGAAGGATGCAACCACAGTGTAGCTGCTGTTTGCAGTCCGTCCACAAACACGCCCTTGATTACTCACACTCATTCGTTTACCCATGGAATTTATTTACCTAAAATTGCTAAAACGCAAAATACTTCTCGACCTTCCTTCGACCCTTGAGAGCATTCCTGTGACGCTCCTTTGGGTCTCAAGCCAGAATTTAGGAGCCACTGGTCGTTTTGCTGTGTAGAAGCTGTTTTCGCTGACCACGCACTGAAGCCAAGTGCGGTACGTTAACATCGTTGGCCTTGTACATAACAGTAAGGCCACCCACATCCCTCCGGTTTTGAAGGCTGTGCTGAAATAACCGATCTATCCAGTCTGGGTCCGGGCAAGAGATAAGCCGTCTTGCTCTGTTCTCTATTCTGTCATGAAGTCGCAGGTGAGATGGAGGGCTGGCAATTCAAGAAAGTGGAGTGTACTCAAGGTGTGAGCGTACTTGTACCTCGTACAGAATCTTGCAACCCCTACTGTCTAGCAGATGTGAGGTACGTCTAAGTGATGAAAGCTTCCTGGCCACCTTGTTTGAGAAATTTACTACATGGTTCTTCATAGTCTGGAATCAAATTTCATCCCAAGGATATCTACATCTTCCCCGGTTACTAACACACACACATTGTCATTCTTAACACTGCTCCAGCATTATAATCATGGTGCCTAGAGTCAATCATAATTTGTGTTTTTTCCAAAACAAATGTAACCTGTTATCGTTTTCCCTAGGCTGGTATAGCTTCAAGCTGGTAATTAATGTAACTTAGAGCAGTTGGCATTTTCTGACTTGGCTTAGTAAATGACAGACTACAGTCGTCAGAGTATGCATGTGATTCTGGAATGAGTTGAAGAAAGCCATTGAAGTAGAGATTTAAATATCAATGACCCACGAAGAATTACTCTTAAGATTCTACCTTGAACGTTATCGCTAAGGAGGCATAGTACAAGGCCAGTGCCTTTTGGTGCTTACAGTTTTGCCAAGAGTTCTATGTGTCAACTAAGTCCAGTTCTACTACACAGCTGATTTTGGATTCATCTAATAACTGGTGCCACATAGTAGAGAGGTTTAAAAGCAGATCAGCAACAGAGTAACCTTCTCTGAAGCTATACTGACGGTCACAAAGAAACAAGTGGTAGTCGAAAACGCTGTCCTATACCCTGAGATAATTGTCTCAAAATCTTGCCATTGATTTACAATAAGACACTAGTTTGTACCTGCTGATATCTGTTTTGCTCTTTTTTTGTGGACATGAACTACATTTCCCTCTTTCCACAGAGGTCATTTACAATGTGCTAGGTAGTGCAGGTAGATGCGAGTTAGAGGTGATACCAGCTGCTTTGCACGTCTATTCGGAAATCTTGGACTCGTCTGAGCCCACAACCTTTTCAAGGGATCTAAGAAAACGATACACTTCATCGTACCTAATTTCCACCTCTGACAACTTTGACACATTTCTTGCATCCATCATCTTGCTGGAAAAAGAACTTGCATCTTTGCAGCAAAATGTTCAACGAAGAGGGTAGCTTTCTCCTGACTGTTAGTAGAGACGGTCCCATCCTGCCGATTTAGAGGTGCAATTATTCATCAGGCGAATAACCTTGTCTGTCCTTGACCAAAAACCACCAGGCTATGGAGCTCACTTGTGGCTGTTTTCGTGTCAGCCACCACATCTCCAGATGGCTTACTTTTGAATTTCTTCCAATTTCCGACAGGCTTGCTGTGCAGGTTACTGTTATAGATATTGGGATACTTCTTGAACCTTGTCGAAGCCCTGTCATCGAATACCGAAGTGGGTGATTTAGGATATGTTCAGTGAAAGCATTCATTGGGAATTAACGTCACCTTGAAGAAGAGCATTGCAATCGGAGGCGGCAAGCTTCGATCTCGTCAATACAGCCTTGTGGTTGGATAGGTCACTCACTACTGAGTAAAGGGAGGAGCTACAAATGTGAGCAGGGAAGTCAAACACTTGAAGGAGTTCGTCAGAATTCCTCTGTATCAGATGGTGGTTGAAGTGACCAATAATTACATGTTATTATTTATGCTGAAGCAGAAGGAAGTTCACATTTTCCAACAGAAAGTTAATGTGTTCTGCTTGATGTCTGTACATTATACATGCTAGTACGAAGGTACTAGAGTTTTTGCAAAGCTTGAAGAACATCATTTCCAGATGATAAGGAATGACAACGTCAATGAACTAGGCATGTGCACTTTTACACAGGGTTTGACAAGGTTAGCCTCTTCAAGGGCGGCTCTTTGGCGCGGTGAAGAGGCTCTTGGCCTGAGAAATTAGACCATTGGAAAATGGTAACCTCTCATTAATCTCTTTTCCATGTGAGAACTGTATTGCTGATTGAGATATGTTAAGCCTCCTCTCTACGTTCCGCATGTCTAAACGTTTGGGATTAACTTCGCCAGTTTTAACCGACTAATCAAGTCTTGGTTTTCTTCCTATGTCACGTCTCACTAGCTGAAGCAAGTTGGTGCTGATGTGTTAAGAAAATAATATAATACACCTACATCATGTTTTTATGTTAGGTTGGGTCGACCAGTAGATCGCCAGGTCAGGTCAACTACTTCCCATCCCACGACCCGTGCTAAGCGAGGTGTCTCCGCAGTCCACAATAACAAGTTCACCGAGTCCGGGACGGTTACTTCTCAGCGCATGAAGAGAGGTGCTCCAAGCATGTTATATGTCACTGTTATCTCATAGTCCCTCCGCCTGGACCAGGGACATCCGCCCTGAAGACGAGATATCAACGTAGCCTCTTATGAAGATTCGCGAAAACAACTTTCTGAGAATCGGCAACGAGACAAATCAGCAGAATACCCAAGTACACTGAGTACACTGGATCCATATTGATGTTGAGGCCAGTCAAGATACCCCAGAGAAATTTGGTCAAGTCCAGTTGAACCGGATAATCAAACAAGACCTGAATTCTAGCCCTTAACCTTCCCTTACCTGTAAATAACCAAATACACATCTCATTTTCACCAGTATCGATTTACCTGTAACCGGGTATGGAGGTGTGCGGAGGTCTTGCACTACCCTCAACTTCCATGACAATAGCACTGAAGACACGGATAACAATAGTTCAAGTATCTCAAAAAATAGTGGTGATGTATGTCAGTCTGCATGAATGACACTCAATTATGTCCAAAAACACTGTTCACTAATGTTGTTTTTAGACATATTTGCATTTCTGTCTTAAAACACTTTCAGTTAACAGGTTATTTGCTTAGTGGTTTTTGTTCAAAAATTATATTGTTTTTATAAGAATTATGGACACAAATTGATTTTTTAGCTCTGTTAATTATTCATTGTGAAGATATATGTTGACAGTATAATAATCGCCCTATATACCATTTTAATTAATTTTTCAGAGGCTGTTTAAAATTATGTAAATTAGTTATCATTGTCACTGTTTTGCTATAAACTTTCAAGCATAAAAAACCCTGAATCTAAGTGATATTTTTGAGAACAGTGAACCTAGTAAATAAATGATACCAGGCAATTATTTGTATTAGTTTCATTTACACGGCTTGGCAACAAAGAGTGCACACAAGCCAACACTTGGCAACCCAGAGTGCACACAAGCCAACACTTGGCAACCCAGAGTGCACACAAGCCAACACTTGGCAACCCAGAGTGCACACACGCCAACACTTGGCAACCCAGAGTGCACACAAGCCAACACTTGGCAACCCAGAGTGCACACAAGCCAACACTTGGCAACCCAGAGTGCACACAAGCCAACACTTGGCAACCCAGAGTGCACACACGCCAACACACATCTCTGTATTATACAACTATATTACTTGAAACGTTTGGGAAAAGTGAATTTTGTTCAGACTGATTCATAGACCATTGATGAGGATATAGCAACTAGTGTCAGCAGACACTTGTGTCAGGACATTTTTATTCCATACGCTGTACGCTAGACCAATTAAAGTCATGGTCTGAACAGTGGCAGACGCAGCTCACTGTAGACAAGTAAACTAACCTTAGTCACAAGTAACCAAGGTCACACCACCTTAGTTACTTTATATAAGTGTCCAAAGTCACATGACCGAAATGAATCCAATAAAGATGTCGAACGTATTTAAACTTGTTTCTTTTGATCTGTATTGTGGGTATGAATATATCTGTCAGGATGTATGTGTCAGGATGCATGTGTCAGGATGTATGTGTCAGGATGTATGTGCCAGGATGTATGTGTCAGGATGTATGTGTCAGGATGTATGTGTCAGGATGTATGTGCCAGGATGTATGTGTCAGGAAGTATGTGTCAGGATGTATGTGTCAGGATGTATGTGTCAGGATGTATGTGTCAGGATGTATGTGTCAGGATGTATGTGTCAGCTGGAAACATAAATGTAGTGTCAGCTGTTCAATGTGAATCATCATTATTAAAGCAACTGACACCCATGTGTGTGTCAGCTCAATGTTAATGTACAGTTCTATGTTATTGTACAGTTTCATGCTGTTGTACAATACTATGTTATTGTACAGCTTCATGTTACTGTACACTACAACACCTGACAACTACTACCAACACTAACACCAGCATGTTAGATAAGACACATATGCAACAGCACTACCAGCAGCACTACCACCCTCACTACTAACACCACTACCACCTTCACTACCATTACTAGTACCACCGTCACTACAACTACCGCCGGCACTACTACCACCGGCACTACTACCACCGGCACTACTACCACCGGCACTACCACCACCACTACTACCATTACCACTATCATCGTTAACACTATACCAATACCATCCCCCTCAATCAGCAATATTAGCAGCATCACTATCACCTTTAAATTTTCATGAAAATATTCATAGGTTACAATACCTTCTCATTAAAATATTCATAGGATACCCATTTTCTCACTAAAAAGAGACATGGCAGGTATAACAGGAAAGGCACTGCAATGGATCAAGA
>NC_069408.1:66567113-66585475 GCF_026875155.1 Cherax quadricarinatus
GATTCTGGATTTTCAAGTGTAGATTATGAATATATCTGTGTCTGGTCTCAACGAGTAAGATCAAGGCTTCCAAGTGCTCCCAGTAGTTGAGGTGTTTGATGGAACTTATGTGCAGTAAAGGTTCTCTGTACACTTTCTATATCTGCAATTTCACCTGTTTTGAACAGAGATGTTAATGTACAGCAGTATTCCAGCCTAGAGAAAAGCGATTTGAGAAGGATCATCATTGGCTTGGCATCAATTGTTATCATTTTCTTTGCAGTTGTGATCGGAGCACTGTTGTGATCCTTGAAAGTGAGATCCTCAGACATTACCACTCCCATGTCCCTCACATTATTTTTCTGTTCTATTTTATGATCAGAATTTGTAGTATACTCAGTTCTAGCTATTATCTCCTCCAGTTTTCCATAACGGAGTAGTAGGAATTTGTCTTCATTGCAAATCATATTTTCCGTTGCCCACTGGAAAAAGTGTGTGATCCTGGGGCTGAGTGCATGGGCACGTTGTCAGTGGCTTCCTCAAAATATATCAGAGTTAGGGTAATGACGGAAATATGCCATACATTGAAGGAGTTTTGAGGCACATTCATGAAATCATTTGAATTGTCGATCTTTAGACTGATTAATGGCTCGCTAAACACAGAGTCGAATTGGGATTTCAGTATCTCACTCATTTCTTTGTCATCTGTGTAAGTCCCATCCTGTCTGAGCAAGGACCCTATACTAGATGTGGCATTTGCCTTGTTTCTGGCATATGAAAAGAAATATTTCGACCAAGTATTTACAGTGAAGCATATAGGTGAACAGTATTTAGATAAGTGTAACGAGTTGTTCGTGGAATTTATGGAATTGGGAAAAGCTTATGACAGGGTGGATAGGGGAGGGGGCAATGTGGCTGTGTTATGCAGGGTTCTGCATGACATTGTAATGTATGTACAGTAGAGAAGGGTGTCATAATAGTATGAATGCTATAATTGTAAAGAATAATTTTATAATTCATAATGTGCATTTGGGGGCACTGTAAAGTACTTTAACTGTAATTATAAAGAAATCCTGCTAGGGATTTATTTTCCAAGGGTGTTTGGGTACGCGGGGTAAGCATGGCTTGGGGCAGTCACGTGGAGTCAGCATGGCATGGAGGCTGGCGTCGGAGATCCTGTGTATTTATGCTAAGTTTGTAGTTGTGTACTCCTTTTGTTTAGCTAACCCAAGCCATAGGCTCTTCTATGGCGTACCTGTATGCCTACCTAGGCTCTGACATGGTCAGGGTGCTGCGGGATTGAGTGAGGAAATAAGAAATGGGGTTGGTAGTGGAGTAGTGACGGCCTGGCGCTGATTAGGCCTAGTGGTTATGGTGGCTGGACCTCCAGCCAGCTGTTTCTTGTGTACCCTCATTTGGACGTTTAGGATTAAGGTGTTTCTAGAGTGTGTATATAGTGTTATGTTGAATAAATAGATATATTTTCCTAACTGGGATTTTTGCCTAACCCTCTGTTACCAACCCATTGAAGCAACACTTACTGGTTTAGCTCTTTCTGTTTTGACTAGGATAGCCCTGGGTGGCCTGTTTATGCTTGAGATGTGTGTAACTTTTACCTTTGCCCTTAGACAAGGCTCTAGCCCCACAGGTATCCACCTTTCTGCGTAACCTGGGGGCCTGTATATGAAAGAATTATCAAATTTTAGGTGGTAATTCAAGTTTGCAACCTGGGAAGTCAATAATCATTCTTTACTGGGTTGGTCAGAGGAAACATTCACTATAACACTCACACTAAAATAATAATTTACCTTTGTTGTTCAATATTGCTGGTTTTAGGGTGTTTTTTAACTAATACCCTGTGAACAATTACCTTTTGTGCAACTTTCTGGTTTTTAGGGTGTTATTATAAGTATATTGTGCAATTTCCTTGCGGTAAAATTTGCTGATTTTTGGGGGTATTTAAAATTTTTTTGGTTTTGGGGGGGGCCCCTTAAGCCTTGGTTATGGGTGGGGCCCCAACCCCGGGGGGTTTTTCGGGGGGGATCCTTTGGGGTTAAAAAGGTTTTTCGGGGGGGAAAAACCCCCCCCCCCCAACCCCCCACCACCCCCCCAAAAAAAAAACCCCCCCCCCCCCCCCACGGGTTTCCCACCTTTTGGGGTAAAATTTGGGGGTTGTTAATAAAAAAATTTTTTCAAATTTTTGTAATTTTTTCAACCCTGGGAAGAAATAATTTTTTTTCGGGGTTGGCAAGAAGCCCCCTTCCTTTTAACCAAAATTAATTTTACCTTTGTTGCAACTTGCTTTTTTTTAGGGTGTTTTTAAAAAATTTATTTGGAAATTTACCGGGCAAATTTCTGGTTTTTAAGAATTATTAACAATCCCCTTTTATAATTTACCTTTTTGAATATTGTTTTTTTTGGGGTGTTCTTATTAATTAATACCTGTAATAATCTCCCTTTTGTCCCATCTTGTTGATTTTTGGGTGTTATTTACCTGTTTTTTTGTGCAAAATTTTCCTTGCGGTACAATCTTGCTGATTTTTGGGGAGGTTATTTTACCTAATTTTTGGGAAAATTTTCCTTTGCAGGTGCAGTACTCCATTTTTTCTGCCAGGATTTTCTTGTTTTTCAATTTTTTTTAAAATTTAGGGAATCACATGCAACACCCCTTTTGGAAATACACGCAGTTATGTACTTTGCTGTGTGCTTTATTATTTTTATATAAGTTCTTGGCTGATAGCAAGATTTGGTCATCATTTCCCAAAATGGCTGACACTATGAAAAATTTTGGGATGTCATGCATTTGGAAGGTGACATTGAAACAAAAACCCATGTAGGGACCTGGATAAGGAAGAGTAATTTTACAAATGAAATTTCCCCAGTTGCGGAAGAAAAGGAAGGTTAAGGTTGACGACAAAGACCAGGGAAAGAGAGCCTTTTGAGGAGTTTAGGGCTCAAGAAAGACAAAAAAAAGAGGGAGCTTGCTTTCCCCCCAGACACAGACACAGGGAGTGTTTTTCATTTTGGATAAAAAGCCATAAAATTTGTGCCAAAAATTTAGAGAAAGACCCAGACCCGTTTTTTCTGTTTTTTAAAGTACGGCCCAAAACCCAAGTTTGGCCCGGGAAAAAGGAAAGGGGGGACATTAGCAAGAACCCAATTAGTTTAAAGGGTTCATTTTTGTTCTTTGAAGGACTGCCTTTTTGATTATATAACTAAAAAAGGGGTTTTTCTGGCTTTTTAAAAAGTTGCCGGAAAAAAGGCGGAAATTAGGGACTAAAGTTTTACAACAGTCTTTGGTGGAATAGGTAAGGAGAGTCACTTCTAAAAAGGTGGTTCGCCAAAGGGGGTGGTAGGCAAAAATGAAGGGGTAATTTTCCTTAATTTTGTTAGAGGATCTTTTTGGGGAAATGTTCCTCCCACCTTAAGGGAAATCTTGAGGAGAAGGATCTTGATAATTTTAATAATGCTTTAGAGCTGGGTGACAGTTTTTTGGGCTAACCAAAAATTTTTAGTAGTTACCACCCCCCACATACTAAAAAATGGTAATTTTCTCCACCCACCAATAGGAGTAAGAAATTTCAGAAGTTTAAGCCACCCATTTACCATCCTAATACCCCCCAAGAGTTTTAATAAGCCTAATTTTCCAGTAATCTACCCGAGAAGGTTTTAGTCAGTTGTCACAGGTCCAGGACTACCGGGGGACAGGTAGAAAGAGTCCAGTTCCCCAAGATCATGGGCCCCAGCCTATGTCAAGTGTGCAGGGGGCTTTTAAACCTTATCACTGTAATACTGCAATAAACAGGGCCACCTGCAGCCATATTGTCGAAAGATGCTTAGGGAAACAGGCTGCAGCAGTTTGCTTCTCCAGTAAATACTCCCAGTTATACATGATGTGGCTTGCATTGCAGTCTGCCCCAAGGTATCCAAAGACCAGCTGTCTTAGACCCTCGGATGAAGGTGTATTCAAGTGAGTCTACTGTGGCCTTACCCAAAATGAAGGTGGGGTCACGGGTGTTATGTCTTTTGAGGGACACTTGTAGCACATACACCTTGCTTCGCAGGGGTGTTATTGCCAGTGTTGGATGACACCTACACCGGATTGGACATTTTTCTTAAGGGATAACTGGAGCCCCTGTCAGGACTCCAGTGCACAGGTTATGGGTAGAGTCTGCGTACCAGTCTGGGTACCTACCTGTAGGTATTGCAGAAGATGTACCTTTTGCAGGATTTGGGACCTTCTACTAGGCAACAACCTTTGTGGGACTCTTCGAAATTGAGAATGTTTGGTTTTGCAGGACCCTGCTTTACAAGGTGGTAATGACCTAATTGGAGCGACGGTGCCTAAAATTTTTTCTGTGTGTTCTAGGACTAAACGGGGGAACAAGGCAGGAGCTGTGCCTTCCTGTAACCCTTCTGCACACTGTGGTGATGGTTTGGGCATGGGGAGCCTGTTCATTGAGTCTGACCTGCAGGAGACTCTGAGCAGTAATGAACCGGCTCAACCGGAACTCGGTTGGAGAGGTGGTCTTGGTGCTGATGTGGGAAAAAATCCCCTGAATCTGCAGCAGCTGAGTGAGGCCCGGGAAGGTTGTGACCTCCGGAATGCTATTCATTTATCAGCTGTTTTGGAGCATGTGGTTCCCAAATTTACCAAGTGTTTATTTTGCAGAGCTGATCAAATGAGCAAGACTCTTTTCAAGAGGACCTGTGCTTATGTGGCCGCAGCAGAACTATTAAAGTGTCTTTGTCAGTATTTTTTACAAATTCTGAAGGAACGGCATTTCAGTGTTAAGACGGGAGAGCTAAATAATCAGTGTTTATTAATAAATTCCTTTTCTAACAGGTTACCAGTCTATACCCTTTCTGAAATAAGGTTTTGTCTCCTCTTTATGAACTACATGCAAAGTGTGTGAATGAACCATGGGGGGATCATCTGATTCCCATGACCATGTGTGCCAAGGACACACCCATTTTGTAACTTTAATATCTCTGTATATAAAACCTTTTGTATGCCTTTAAACCCTCAAGATCTTTTATGTATAACCCTAAATTACCACCCAATTTTGCAAAATGATACAGGGATTGGGGAAGTCTTGTTGCAGGGTAGAGCAGGGCAAGTAAAGCCACTCGCCTGCTTCACTTCTCGGCAAAAAGTAACAGGCACCAAAGAAGTTATACTACCATAGAATAGGAGGCTTTTGCTTTAGTGTTGGCAGTGCAACATTTTGAGGTGTATATATCATCATCAGTTCACCCTATAACTGTGTATAGTGACCATAATCCTTTACGTTTCCTTCACTTAATGAGGAACCACAATCAGAGACTTATGAGGTGGGCCTTGTTTCTCCAACCTCTTAATCTTGTGATTCATTATGTGAAGGGAGCGGAGAATGTGGTTGCTGATGCCTTATCTCATGTTTAAAGTGCACGATGTAGTGTATAGATCTCTTATCGATTCTTATTTTGCAGTGATTTGCAGTAGACTAGTAGATGGAACCCTGAACCACCCAAAGGAGAAGGGCAGGTTGAGCTGGAGCTGGTGGTATCAGGATTCCCTAGTATGTGTGTGTGTTTTGGGGGGTAGTCACATCAAGTGCCATGCCTAGGTAAGGTATGCTACTTTTTTTTAGGTGTTGGCTGGAATGCCTCGCCTCTTGTTTTATGTTGGTATAGGGACTGTTGGACCTAACATTTTAGTGAATGTGGGGCTGGCGGTGATGCCCTCCACTGTTTGGGTCATGTCTCTTGATCCGAGGTGTTTTGGTTCTCCAGGACTCTTTTCAAATTTTCTTTTTTGGATCACCACGGGGGTTTGACTCCAGGGTCCTTGGAAGACATGTAGGTGTGGGCCCTGGGAGGTCCACCTTTTGGGGTCTTCAGTGATGACTCCAGGGTTTTACGGTCACAGTCCTACCAACAAGATTTATGTGACTATCCACCCATTGTTTTTGGGGCCTGATATTTTTCCCCCTCCTATGCCTCCCTGATTCTGCGAGGGTGTCATGGGGAACCATTTTTTGTTTACTAAAGATTGCTGTGAGATGGGAGTGATAATGTGTTGTTGCTTTCTAAGTAGAATTTAACATGCAAAATCTGTTTTTCTTTTCTTTGAACTCCTGGAAAATGTACTTACTGTTTTAAAAAAGTTTTTTTTGGGGAAACATACAGTTTGGTCTGCCTTGCAACATACTGAACTTTGGTGTTACTTCATAAAATGGCATTCCTCAGGGGCACTTTTGTACAAAGTTAACTTGCTCGTTTATATGTTTGGTTGATATAATTTAGGTAAAATGCATCAACGCCAGCGCCTGGCCAGCGCTGTGTTGTGATGGTGCCTTTTCCTAACACAGTTGTCTAAGAGCGTGACTGTGAGCTCGTTTGGCATAGAACTTGATCACTTTTATGTTCGGCGAGTTTCACATGTCTGCAATCTACCTCAGCTTGATAATATTGCATATTTGTAGTACCAAAAGACCATGATTGCATGGTGGTCATTCCCCAGTTATCATTTTTGCCCGTTGCCTCAGACTTAAAATGGGGGATTTTTTTTCTTTCTTTTTTCCTTTTGCCTAGCGGTGTCCGTAGGGACCCCGCTAGCAGAGCGAGACCTAGGGTCTGGGGTGGGGGTTTTTATGCAGGGTTCTGCATGACATTGTAATGTATAACAGTAAGAAGGGTGTCATAATAGTATAAATGCTATAATTGTAAAGAATAATTTATAATTCATAATGTGCATTTGGGGGCACTTTTAAAGTACTCTAACTGTAACTATAAAAAGAAATCCTGTTAGGGATTTATTTTCCAAGGGTGTTTGGGTGTGCGGAGTAAGCGTGGCTTGGGGGCACCCACTTTGGAGTCAGATGGTGTGGAGGCTATCGTCGGAGCTGCTGTGTTTTTTAAGCTAAGTTTGTAGTTGTGTACTCCTTTTGTTTAGCTAACCAAGCCATGGGCTCTTAAAATGGCGTACCTGTATGCCTACTTAGGCTCTGACATGGTCAGGGGTGCTGTGGGATTGAGTGAGGAAATAAGAAATGGGGTTGGTAGTGGAGTAGGGGACGGCCTGGCGCTGACTAGGCCTAGGGGTTTTATGGTGGCTGGACCCTCCAGCCAGCTGTTTCTTGTGTACCCTCATTTGGGCGTTTAGGATTAAGGTGTTTCTAGAGTTGTTTTATAGTGTTATGTTGAATAAATAGATATATTTTCATAACTGGGATTTTTACCTAATCCTCTGTTAACCACCCATTGAAGCAACACTTACTGGTTTAGAGCTTTCTGTTTTGACTGGGATTGCCCTTTGGGTGGCCTGTTTATGCTTGAGATGTGTGTAATTTTTTTACCTTTCCCTTAGAAAAGGCTGTAGCCCAGGTACCCCACATTTCTCCCGTAACAGGCTGATGTTGTAAATGTATGAATAGGAGGCAGGTTAATGGAAGCAGTGAAGATTTTTTCCCGAGGATAGTGAGGCTCAGGTTGAAGTAGGTGGGAGAGAGGGAGATATTCCCCAGAAAAGTAGGTCTTAGACATGGATGTGTGATGTATCCATGATTGTTCAATATTTTTATAGATGGGGTTGTAAGAGAAGTGAATGCAAGGTGAGTTGGCAAGATTTGTGGGGTTAAAAAATAGTCTAAAACAAAGTGGGTGTTGTCACATTTGCTCTTGCTGATTATACCGTGCTTTTGGGAGATTCTGAAGAGAAGCTGCAGAAGTTGGTGGATGAGTTTGGTAAAGAAATGTAAAAGAAGAAAAAAATGAATATGGGAAAGAGTATGGTGATGAGGAAACTAATGGGCTGGATATCAGATTGGAGGGGATATCAGCTTGGGGAAATAGATGGCAAGTAACATTTGCACCCGAGAAAAAAGCAAAATGATGATCTCCATGATGGTAATGTTGGTGCTGTAGTAAGGATGAATGGGAGTGTTGGGACCCGGGGAAGAAGTTTTATATCCTTGGGGTGAAATTTGACTCCAAACTAACCATGAAGAACCATGTTGTAAATCTTGAAACAAGGCAGCTAGGAAGCTTACAGCACTTCGCCGTATCTCGCATCTGTTTGACAGTAGGGGGGTGCAAGATTCGTACGAGGCATAAGTAAAGCTCACACCTTGAGTATGCTTCACTTTCTTGGTTTGCCTGCCCCCCCCCCCCTTCTCCTCATCTGCGGGCTGCTTGACAAAGTAGAGGAACAGAGCAAGACGTCTCATCTCTCGCCTGGACCCACCTGGATAGATCTGTCATTTCAGCAGAGCCTTCAACATAGGGGGGATGTGGGTGGCCTTAATGTTTGTACAAGGCCAATATTGTCATAGTAAACCACACTTGGATCCACTTCGAGGACAGCGTGAAACAAGCTTTTATGCCACAAGATGGGCAGAAAGCAGCAACTTCACTCTGGCTGTACCCTTCTCCAGAACATTACTCCATCTGAGATCATATATACCCAGGATGGCTCGAGTAAGGAAAAACATTCGTACAGCATAATGATGTCAACGAGATAAAGTCAGTTGATCAAATGAAATGCTGGCCCACAGATGGCTCCAACTTTATCCTGTTCCCTACTTGTATGTCTCAAACAATAAAAATGCTTTCAAATGAGCTGATGTAGGTAACAGCTCTTAGCTTGCCAATAAAGTTAGGAATCCTTAAAACCCGTAAAAAAGCTTGTCAATAAACTAGGATCCTTAACCTTGTCAAACCCTGTGTAAAGAGAGAGAGAGAGAGAGAGAGAGAGAGAGGGGAGAGAGAGAGAGAAGAGAGGGGAGAGAGAGACTCATCAGCATATTACGAAGACTTGATAGATCCTTATAATCTATTTCCAAATCGACCATAATTTTGTAATTTTTTAAATCAACTCCCATGATTAGCTCAATCTTAAAGTCTTTTTTATATTAAAAGAGATTTATGAAGGTTTATTCATAATTCATAACAGAGCAATAAACAAGTGATAAATTACTTTCATATAATTTAAATTACATGATCTGCAAAGTGTTTCTCATTATCAGGTCACAGACCGGCTAAGGGGGCGTTGGCCCCTGAAAACTCCTCTCGATGTATATACCACGTGTCATGTGTTAGAATTATTTTTTAAACATTATATTCATAGAGTTTATTTGGACATTATACATAGTTGTACAAGGAATCATAGTAGCTGGGTGTACATGCCAAAAGCCTCTTGTTTGCAGAGCATTATGGGAAGGCTTAATATTAACTTAAAATTAACAAGCAATGAAAGGTTCAGTGGTAAAAATTACCATAAACAATTTACAATATGAAGTACAATTGAGTATTTGAAACAACGTTGTCTTGAAGTTTTAAGATTTAAGTAATTGGGAAAATTATATTAATGTTAAATAATGAGCGTTGATTATTTAGTCCTGGGCGAGTAAGTGGTTTTTCAGAAAAGTCTTTAATTGATTTTCAGGCCTGGTTACTTTAGTATGTTCTAGTAATGAATTCTAGATTTTGGGGCCCTTTATGTGCATAGAGTTTTTACAATGTGTGATATGGACACGGGGTACATCAACAAGAGATCTGTGTCTTGTGTTATGGTCGTGTGTCCTGTTAAGGTTGAAGAGGAAAAGTTTGAGTGGAGGGTTTATGTTTGCGTGTATTATTCTATGTATGTAGTAGGCACATGAATAAGTGTGGATGTTCTTTGTGGTGAGTAAATGTAGACTTGTGAATAGAGGTGGAGTATGATGTTGAGAGTGGGGATTTGTTATCATTCTGATTGCAGCCTTTTGCTGGGTTATTAGAGGCCTTAGGTGATTTGATGTTGTTGATCCCCATGCACAAATTCCATATGCGAGATAAGGGTAGATGAGTGACTGATACAGTGCCAGGAGAGCTGATTGTGGAACATAATACCGAATCTTTGATAGTATGCCTACTGTCTTAGAGATTTTCTTGGAAATTTATTGTATGTGTGTCTGGAATTTGAGGCTCCTGTCTAGGTGGATTCCTAGGAATTTTCCCTCTGTGAGTCTTGTGATGGGTGATCCATTTAGTGTTTTGTTAAGTGGAACATTTGAGCTCGGTTCCCAAAAATGAATGTAAAAAGGTTTAGTCCCGTATTTTTGGTTAAGTTTATTCGTCATCGTCCAGGTAGACATTTTCTGCAGTTCAGCATTGACAGTGTTGGCCAGTATGACTGGGTTTGGGTGTGAGAAGACGTATGTAGTGGTCACCTGCAAATAAAATGGGTTTGAGTAGCTGTGATGCATTCGGTAGGTCATTGATGTAGATGAGAAAGAGGAGTGGTCCTAGGACACTTCCCTGTGGGACTCCTACTGTGATTGTTCTTTTATAATTAAATTTTTATATTTTATAATTTTTTATGTGTTTATTTTAAAAATTATTTGTATATTTTATTATAATTATTCACTTTTGCTCGTATTAGATGTAAAAATGTTTAATTTTGTATTTATATTTATTAATTTCCGAATGAAATATCTGTATCGTTGCTATTCTCGCTATAAAATTATCGTTTCCAGAAGCTGATGGACTCGCTGCCTCCTGTGACTGCATCAGCTCGGCCACTATGATGATGAATATTATTAAGAAATAGTTCATTATTTTGGTATGTGTCATTAAAAAATCTGTAAGCGTTTTAGCTAGAGTTTAAAAATAAATTGTTACCTAGCACTTATTCATAAATGGAAGATTGCTTAATTACGATGAACTACAGGATAGTTAAGGGCAATTCAGTCATTATATTTAAGTATACTTTACAACGTTTAAAAAAAATATGCAACATTCGTATATCGTAACATAACGTTGTATAAGAAAATCGATTTTTTTTTTTGGTTAAAGGATTCGAGTCTCATAAGATGTTACATTTTACTTCTTTCCCTTGATTTTTTGGAGGTGGGGATGGGGGAAGGGAGAGTTAGGAAGTCCGTGAAAATTCACCTATGTCTTTTTATTTAAAAAATAAAATACGAGTACTTTTTTCCTTTCGAGCAAAATTTACGAAAGTTTAATTTTTTACCCACAAGTCTCTCAGAATTTACACATCCTTCCAGCTCTTAGGCAGGATTTCTTTTAAATCCTCTAAACTCAGTCTCAATCTTTTTTCAGAAATCTTTTAAAATATTTATTTATTAATACGCCTTTAATTCCCATACATTATTTATACTAGCTAATTTAATCTGAAAAATAGTTTGAGGGAGTGGAAATGTGCGTGTGGTTGCCCATGTGTGTGATGTGCATGTTTGTGTTTACGTAAATGCTAGAATGAGTGGAGAGGATTGTGTGTGTTGTTTGATACCTGGAGTTTACCTGGAGAGAGTTCCAGGGGTCAACGCCCCCGCGGCCCGGTCTGTGACCAGGCCTCCTGGTGGATCAGAGCCTGATCAACCAGGCTGTTGCTGCTGGCTGCACGCAAACTAACGTACGAGCCACAGCCCGGCTGATCAGGAACTGACTTTAGGTGCTTGTCCAGTGCCAGCTTGAAGACTGCCAGGGTCTGTTGGTAATCCTCCTTATGTGTGCTGGGAGGCAGTTTAACAGTCTCGGGGCCCCTGACACTTATGTATGGGGCTCTTAAAGTGCTAGTGACACCCCTGTTTTCATTGGGGGGATGGTGCATCGTCTGCCAAGTCTTTTTCTTTCGTAGTGAGTGATTTTTTCGTGTGCAAGTTCGGTACTAGTCCCTCTAGGATTTTCCAGGTGTATATATCATGTATCTCTCCCTCCTGCGTTCCAGGGAATACAGGTTTAGGAACCTCAAGCGCTCCCAGTAATTGAGGTGTTTTATCTCCGTTATACGCGCCGTGAAAGTTTCTGTACATTTTCTAGGGCGGCAATTTCACCTGCCTTGAAAGGTTTCTGTTAGTGTGCAGCAATATTCCAGCCTAGATAGAACAAGTGACCTGAAGAGTGTCATCATGGGCTTGGGCCCCCCTAGTTTTGAAGGTTCTCATATCCATCCTGTCATTTTTTTTAGCAGATTTCGATTGATACAATGTTATGGTCCTTGAAGGTGAGATCCTCCGACATGATCACTCCCAGGTCTTTGACGTTGGTGTTTCGCTCTATTTTGTGGCCAGAATTTGTTTTGTACTCTGATGAAGATTAATTTCCTCATGTTTACCATATCTGAGTAATTGAAATTTCTCATCGTTGAACTTCATATTGTTTTCTGCAGCCCACTGAAAGATTTGGTTGATGTCCGCCTGGAGCTTTGCAGTGTCTGCAATGGAAGACACTGTCATGCAGATTCGGATGTCATCTGCAAAGGAAGACACGGTGCTGTGGCTGACATCCTTGTCTATGTCGGATATGAGGATAGGAACAAGATGGGAGCGAGTACTGTGCCTTGTGAACAGAGCATTTCACCGTAGCTGCCTCGGACTTTACTCTGTTGACGACTACTCTCTGTGTTCTGTTAGTGAGGAAATTATAGATCCATCGACCGACTTTTCCTGTTATATTCCTTTAGCACGCATTTTGTGCGCTATTACGCCATGGTCACACTTGTCGAAGGCTTTTTGCAAAGTCTGTATATATTACATCTGCATTCTTTTTGTCTTCTAGTGCATTTAGGACCTTGTCGTAGTGATCCAATAGTTGAGACAGACAGGAGCGACCTGTTCTAAACCCATGTTGCCCTGGGTTGTGTAACTGATGGGTTTCTAGATGGGTGGTGATCTTGCTTCTTAGGACCCTTTCAAAGATTTTTATGATATGGGATGTTAGTGCTATTGGTCTGTAGTTCTTTGCTGTTGCTTTACTGCCCCCTTTGTGGAGTGGGGCTATGTCTGTTGTTTTTAGTAACTGTGGGACGACCCCCGTGTCCATGCTCCCTCTCCATAGGATGGAAAAGGCTCGTGATAGGGGCTTGCAGTTCTTGAGTTCCATGAGTCTGGCCCTGGGGCAGAGTGCATGGGCATGTCATTTATCGCCTGTTCGAAGTCATTTGGCGTCAGGATAACATCGGATAGGCTTGTGTTAATCAAATTTTGTGGTTCTCTCAAAAAAAAATTCTTTTGATCTTCGACTCTCAGTCGGTTAGCGGCTTGCTAAAAACTGAGTCATATTAGGACTTGAGTAGTCACTCATTTCCTTGCTGTCATCTGTGTAGGACCCACCCCCTTTTTTTAAGTAGGGGCCCAATACTGGACGTTGTTCTCGTTTTTGATTTAGCATAGGAGAAGAAATACTTTGGGTTCTTCGATTTCATTTATGGCTTTTAGTTTCTTCCCGCGATTCCGGGACTCCAAAAGGGAAATTCTTTTAGCTTAAGTTCGATGCTTGCTATTTCTCTGACCAGTGTCTCCCTACGCATTTCAGACATATTGACCTCTTTTAGGCGCTTGTTATCTTTTCCGTCGCCTGTAAAAGGGAGCGCCCGTCTCTTTCTATTTTTACATCTACTCCTACTCCACTTTTTCTTTGAGGATAAGCTTGTGGCTTTCATCGAGTGCCACTGAGTTAATTGTTCTAGGCATAAGTTGGGGGTCTGTGTTGCTTAGTATATCTTACCAGTAATATCGGTTAGGGACTTGTTTATTTGGTCCCACTTTATGGTTTTGTTATTGAAGTAGAATTTTCGTGAATGTCCCTCGTGGACTAATCTCAATTTTGTCGGTCTGGGGCTCCGCGCATAAGTCTGAACCTCAATTATGTTGTGATCTGAGTATATTGTTTTTGAATATGGTCGACATTTCTTTCGAACATAGATTGTTAGTGAAGATGGGTCTAGTGTATTCTCCAGTACTAGTTGGCTCTCATTATCTTGCTGGTTTAAATTGAATTTGTGCAGAGATTTAAAAGCTCGCGTGCCGTGGTGCTGAGTTTTCATCAGAGCTGCCTTGGTGTATTCTGCAACAATATTATTTGCTATATTCCTCCATTTTTAGGTGCCTTTAGTTGAAATCCCCCAGGAGCCAAGATGTTGGGTGCAGGAGCTGGAAGGGTTTTCCGACAGTGGTCATATTTTTACAGCTGTTCCTGGAATGCTGGGATGTTGCATCCGGAGGTTTGTAGACTACACAATGACTAGGTTTTGGTTTCGACCTTTACTGCTAAAACTTCAATACATTCTTTTGAGGCATTAGCAGTTCTGTGCAAAACAAGTGACTCTGCAATGTACAGGCCCCCCCCCCCCCCCCCCCCTTTTGCCTGTCACTCTGTCACATCTGTATAGGTTGTAAACCTGGGATCCATATTTCGTTGTCCAAGTGATCACTTTATGTGGGTCTCAGGTGAAAGCCGCAAAACATTGCCTTTGCCTCTGCAAGCAGGGTCCACGGATGAAAGGTATTGTGTTGTTTGTTGCTAGGCTTTAGACCCTGTATATTTGCAAAGAAGAATGTTATCGGACTGGTGGTATTGTTGGTACTGGGGGGGGGATTTTTTTTCCGGCATTAGTATCTGTATCTGTTGGTTTGGAGTGGAGGCCATCGACTGTGGTTCCACTCCAGGAATGACTGGATTTGGTGTACGATTTCTGCCATTTCCTGCAAGGGATTGTGTGTTCTTATTTACACCCGTGAATACGTATGTGTTGGTGTAGTTGTAGTTTACAGATGTAAATTATGTATGTTCGCTTGAGGAACTTCTTGTATCTTGAAAATACAAGGTGGACCCTTGGACTCCAAATTGCATAGCTTGGAAACTCAGAGCTAACAGCTTTAACGGCTACTGGTTTCCACTTAGAAAACGATTGGATGTTCATATTACGGGTCCAGCCCTTGACATCCTACCCTCCATTGTGCTATTCCATACGTGGTCCTTTCCCACTAGCGGACAGCTGACATTCTTGAGAAATTATTTTTTATTACATGAGAGGCCATGTTCAGCCTCTTCCACGAGTAACCCTTTGATAGGGATCGGGGCAGGATAGGGCTCAGCTTTTACAAGTTTCATTGTTGAAGTTTCTGACTGGAGTATGGTTTACTAGATCTAGTCCTCTGCCAACCTTTCTGCTTCAGTGCCTAAATTCTATTCAGGCACCCTAGCATGGGTGATTTCTGCACTTGCCAGTTGAGTCTATGTTGAAATCTGGTGGGCTTTTTACCTGGATTCTCCACTGCGAAAGAGCTGGGCCTTATGTGCACTTTTTTTTTGGTTTCAGCTTACATCTATCGCTGTTCTTTTGCTGGAACTTCTGTGAAGGAGAAGACAGCAAAAAACCTTTTACTCGCTCGTGTGAAGGCTTCTCTGTTGTTAGGTGTTTGAGGACGTGGGTCCTCATCCAGATTGCTTCCTCGACTGTTTTCTACAATCAATGACGTTGGTTTTCTCCCTGACTTCCTTTGGAAAATAATTAAGGTTCGTCTTTGTATGACAGTGAAATCGGAGATTCCAAGTGTCGAGCTCTGGTGATAAGTATGGCTAATGCCTCTGATTTGAATGGGCACCTGCGTTCACGTCTTCAAGAATAAAGCGATTTACTAAGAGCATGGGTGGTGTTGATAGCTTTTCTGTAGAGTTCCGGCAATCCTTTCTGTTGTTGTTTTTAAGGCTGGCTATGTTGGACCTCAGAGCCATGTGAACTTGATTCCCAATGAGCTCTGTTTGTTCGGGCATATTAAGATCTGTCCACTTTGTGGTCCAAAACTTCCGGAAAATGTGGGAAAAGTTTTGTGGGTTCGTGCTTCCACAGCAAATGGGCTCCTTTTTTATGTTTGTATCCGAGAATAAAAAGGGTAGATGCGAGACAACGGCAGATGTCAAGACAAACTCATCTCTCCCAAGCCACCAGTCAGCAGGTGCTCCTGACCCGGGTCTGTGTGGCTTATGTTGTACACCGAGCGTTTAGAGCACCGTTTAGTGTTTGTCCACTAAGTTTTTCGGTCACGTACCAAGGTTGCTGTAAGAATTCTCAGGAACCTTTTGGAGTCTTTTCTTGTTATTAGTTTCAAAAGATTTTTAACTGATACTTGTTATATTAGTTTCATTGTGTGTTTGGCAGTCTCCCAACGGTCCCCTCATAGACACCTTGACCTATTACTAATTGGCATTTCGTTATTAAAATTAATACCAAGTAGTTTTGTAAGAATGAGTATATTCCACTTTATTGTCACAGTCTTTCCAGATGTAAGCCTTAACAAGTTTTCATTCATAGGAGCATGTGGAAATTGTATCGTGGACTGAAAAAAATATTCCAAAATGAAACGTGCATGAATTTATATATATCAAAGGAGCGAATGTGCTTTTTCTACCGTAAAACAATATTTTCATATGCAAAACAATACGTGAATTTTGTTTAATTCAATAAAGTTAGCGATCGTCCAAACCGAATGAATTTTGGAAAGCCTTTGCTGTAGGGTAAACTATAATACAATCAGTAGTAGGCTGTACACACACACACACACACACACACACACACACACCCAACACACACAAAACACACCACACAAACACACAGACACACACAACACACACACCACACACACACACACCCACACACACACGCCACACACACCAAAACCACCATACACCACACACACACACACACGCCACACACACACACACACACACACCACACACACACACACACACACACACACAACACCAAGCACACACACACACACACACACACACACACACACACACACACACACACACACCACACACACACACACACACACACACACACCCACACACACACACACACACACACACACACACCACACACACACACACACCATACACACAACACCACACACACAACACACACACACACACAACACACACACGCCACACACACACACAGCACACACACACACCACCACACAACACACACACACGCACAACACGACACACACATACACACACCATACACACACACACACACACACACCCCACACCCACACCACACACACACACACAGTGCCCTTTCGTATAACAGGAAGGGCACTGTAAGGATCAGAAATACCTGATAGGGAGGCAACAACGAGATGAGGTATCACATTGGGCACCTGTGACGGACCGGGTCCCCACAGGGCGGTCCTAGACCAGTGCTATTTTTGGTAAAATGTGATGACATGATGGAAGGGATAGACTCAGAGAGTGTACCTGTTGCAGATGAAGTGAGTTAATGAGGAGAATTAAATCAGATGAGGATCAGCAGAACTTCAAAGAGACCTGGACAGCGGACACGTGGTCCAGCAAATGGCTTCTTGAATTCAACCCTGCCAAATGCAAAGTCATGAAGATCGGAGAAGGGCAAAGAAGACCGCAGACAGAGTTTAGGCTAGGTGGCCAAAGACTGCAAACTTCGCTCAAGGAGAAAGATCTTGGGGGGACCATAACACCGAGCATGTCTCCGGAGGCACACATCAACCAGATAACTGTTGCAGCATATGGGCGCCTGGCAAATCTGAGAATATCGTTCCGATACCTTAGTAAGGAATCGTTCAAGACACTGTACACTGTGTACATCAGGCCATACAACCAAGTTAGGAACCCACACCTGGTCAAGCACGTCACGAAATTAGAGAAAGTGCAAAGGTTTGCAACAAGGCTAGTTCCGGAGCTCAGGGGTGTGTCCTACGAAGAAAAGTTGAGGGCAGGAGCGCCAGGGAAAACATGATAACGATATACAAAATACTGCGTGGAATAGATAAGATGGACAGAGACAGGTTGTTTCAGAGAGGGGACACAGAAACAAGGGGTCACAATTGGAAACTGAAGACTCAGACGAGTCACAGGGATGTTAGGAAGTATTTCTTCAGTCATAGAGGCTTCAGGAAGTGGAATAGCCTAGCAGTGATGTAGTGCAGGCAGGAACCATACATAGCTTTAAGACGAGGTATGACAAGCTCAGGAAGCAGAGAGAGGACGTAGTAGCGATCAGTGAAAGGCGGGCAAGAGGTCGAGTCTCGACCCTTGCAACCACAATTAGGTGAGTACAATTAGGTGAGTACTCACACAGATTGCATTTTCTTGGAGTGTAAGAAGGCGTTTGACACAGCTCCACAAAAGAGATTAGTGCAAAAGCTGGAGGACCAGGCAGGGATAACAGGGAAGGCACTGCAAAGGATCAGGGAATACCTGCCAGGAAGACAGCAGTGAGTCATGGTACGAGGCGAGGTGTCAGAGTGGACGCCTATGACGAGTGGGGTTCCACAGGCGTCAGTCCTAGGACCGGTGTTGTTTCTGGTATTCGTGAACGACATGACGGAATAGATTCCAAAATGTCCTTGTTTGCAGATGTGAAGTTGATGAGAAGAATTCAATCGGACGAGGACCAGGCAGAACTACAATGGGATCTGGATAGACTGCAGGCCTGGTCCAGCAATTGGCTCCTGGAGTTCAACCCCACCAAGTGTAAAGTCATGAAGTTGGGGGAAGAAAGAAAATCGCAGAGGAGTCGTCTAGGGGGACAGAACTACAACCTCAATCAGGAAAGGATTTAGGGTGGTATA
>NC_069408.1:66585975-66609730 GCF_026875155.1 Cherax quadricarinatus
AAATCTGTAAAACCCTAAAACCCGACAGGGTAAAAAGAACAAATTTGTACAAAAAAAAAAACCTCTCCACTCTTCTAGCTTTTACGTAACACAAACATGCACATCACACCAGGGGCAACCACACGCAATTTCCCTCCCTCAATATTTTTCAGATTAAATTAGCTAGTATAAAATAATGTATGGAATTAAAGGCGTATATAATAATATTTTAAAAGATTTCTGAAAAAAGATTGAGACTGTGAGTTTAGAGGATTTAAAAGAAATCCTGCCTAAGAGCTGGAAGGATGTGTAAATTCTGAGAGATTTGGGTGGGTAAAAATTAAACTTTCGTAAATTTTTGCTCGAAAGTAAAAAGTTCTCGTTATATTTTTTAAATAAAAATACATAGGTGAATTTTCACGGAACTTGCTAACTCTCCTTCCCCCATCCCAACACTCCAAAAAAAAATCAAGGAAGAAGTAAAATATAACATTTTATGAGACTCGATCCTTTAACCAAAAAAAAAATATCTGAGTTTCTTATACAACGTTATGTTACGATATACGAATGTTACATATATGTTTACGTTGTAAAGTATATTTTAAATAATAATGCCCTGAATTGCTGCTTAACTATCCTGTAGTTCATCGTAATTAAAAAATCTTCCATTTAGAATAATTTATTAGGTAAACAATTTAAATTTTAAAACTCTAGCTAAAACGTTTTACAGATTTATTATGACATATACCAAAATAATGAACTATTTCTTAATAAATATATCATCATCATAGTGGCCGAGCTGATGCAGTCACAGGAGGCAGCGAGTCCATCAGCTTCGGGAAAACGATAATTATTATAGCAAGAATATGCAACGATACAGATTTTTTTAATTCGGAAATTAATAATATAAATACAATTAAACATTTTTAAATCTAATACGAGCAAAAGTGTAAAAATTTATAATAAAATATACAAATAATTAAAAAATAAAACACATAATTATAAAATATAAAAATTTAATTATAAAAGAAACAATCCAGTAGGAGTCCCACAGGGATGTCCTAGGACCACTCCTTTTCTCATCTACATCAATGACCTCCCGAATGCACACAGCTACTCAAACCCATATTATTTGCAGTGACACTACATACGTCTTCTCACACCCCAAACCCCGTCATACTGGGCCCAAAACTGTCAATGCTGAACTGCAGAAAATGTCTACCTGGACGATGACGAATAAACTTAACCTAAATACTGACTAAACCTATTACATTCAGTTTGGAACCAGAGCTACAAATGTTCCACTTAACATAAAAACTAAATGGATCACCCCTCACAAGATCACAGAGGGAAAATTCCTAGGAATCCACCTAGACAGGAGCCTCAAATTCCAGACACACATACAATAAATTTCCAAGAAAATCTCTAAGACAGTAGGCATACTATAAAAATTTTGGTATTAGTTCCACAATCAGCTCTCCTGACACTGTATCAGTCACTCATCTACCCTTATCTCGCATATGGAATTTGTGCATGGGGATCAACAACATCAAATCACCTAAGGCCTCTAATAACCCAGCAAAAGGCTGCAATCAGAATGATAACAAATTCCCACTCTCAACATCTACTCCACTCTATTCAAAGTCTACATTTACTCACCAAAAGGAAAATCCCACTTATTCATGTGCCTACTACATACATAGAATAATACACGCAAACATAAACCCTCCACTCAAACTTTTCCTCTTCAACCTTAACAGGACACACGACCATAACACAAGACACAGATCTCTTGTTGATGTACCCCGTGTCCATATCACACATTGTAAAAACTTTATGCACGTAAAGGGCCCCAAAATCTAGAATTCATTACTAGAACATACTAAAGTAACCAGGCCTGAAAATCAATTAAAGACTTTTCTGAAAAACCACTTACTCGCCCAGGACTAAATAATCAACGCCATTTTTTTAACATTAATAAAATTTTTCCCAATTACTTAAATTTTAAAATTTCAAGAAAAAATTTTAAAAACCCAAATTGTGCTTCATACGTAAATTGTTTATGAAATTTTTACCATGAACCTTTCATTGCTTTTTAATTTAAGTTTTTTTAACCTCCCATAATGCCCGCAAACAAGGGGCTTTTGGCATTTTACCCAGCTACTATATCCTTGTCAACTTTTATCATGTCCAAATAAACCTTGAATAAAATGTTTAAAAAAAAATTTCTAACACATGAAAGGGTATATACATCGAGAGGGATTTTTTCAGGGCCAACGCCCCCTTAACCCGGGTCTGTGACTGATAAGGAAAAACATTTTGCAATCATGTTTTTTAAATTAATAAAAGTAATTTACACTGTTGTTTATTCTCTTTTATGAATTATAATTAAACCTTTCATAAATCTTTTTTAATTTAAAAAAAAAGATTTTTAAATGATTTAATCATGGGAGTTGTTTTAAAAATTAAAAATATTATGGTCTTTTGGAACCAGATTATAAGGGAATTCTATAAATTTTGAAAATTTGCTGATGATCCCTCTTTTCCTCTCTCTCTCTCCTCTCCCTCTCCTCTCTCCCTCTCCCCTCTCTCTCTCTCTTTACCGGGGTTTGAAAAGGGTTTAAAGGATCCCTAGCTTTATTGACAAGCTTTTTACAGGTTAAGGATTCCTAACTTTTTGGCAACAAAGAGCTGTTACCTACATCACTCATTTGAAAGCATTTTTATTTTATGAGACATAAAAGTAGGAACGGGATGAAGTTGGAGCCTCTGGGGGCCAGCATTTTCATTTTGATAAACTGACAAAAAATCTCTTGACATCATTATGCGACGAATGTTTTCCCATACTCGGTCATCCTGGGTATTATGACTAGTGGATGATTTTCTGGGAAGGGTACACCAAGTAATTTGCTGCTTTCTGCCCGTCTTGGGGCATAAAAGCTTGTTTCACGCTGCCCGAAGTGGATCCAGTGGGGACTAGACAATATGGCCTTGTACATAACTTTAAGGCCACCCACATCCCCCATGTTAACTTGCGAAATAAACAGATCTATCCAGGGGGGTCCAGGCGAGAGATGAGACGTCTGGCTCTGTCTCTCTTTGTCAAGCAGTCGCAATGAAAAGAGAGGAGGGGGGCAGAAAACCAAGAAAGGGAGCTACTCAAGGTGTGAGGTACTTATGCCCGTACAAATCTTGCAACCCCTACTGTAAAACAGATCAGATAGGGCGAAGTGCTAGTTTCCCTAGCTCCCTTTTTTCAAATTTTTAAAACCATTTTTCTTCATGGTTATTTTTTGGAGTCAAATTCCCTCGGGATATCAACCTTCCCCAGTGCCAACACCCCATTCATCCTTACACAGCACCAATTACCATCATGGAATCATTTTTTGCTTTTTCTCAGGTGCAAATGTTACTTGCCACTTTTCCCCAAGCTGATATCTCTCCAATCTGAATCCAGTCATTATTTCCCTTTATCACCATACCCTTTCCCATATTCATTTTTTTCTTCTTTACATACCTTACCAAACTATCCCCCAAACTTCTGCGCTTCTCTTCAAAAATCTCCCAAAAGAAAGGGTATCATCACAAAGGCAACGTGACAACACCCCTTTTGTTGACATTTTTTAACCCCACAAATCTTCCAAACTCCCCTTGCATTCACTTCTCTTACAACCCCATCTATAAAAATATTGAACAATCAGGGATCATCACACCCCCCATGTCTAAGACCTACTTTTACGGGGGAAAAATCCCCTCTCTCCTACCATTTTAAAAACCTAACCTAAATACCCGGGGAAAACTCTTCATGCCTCTTTAACCTGCCTCCTTTTCCATACATTTAAAACATCACCTTTAGCAAAAATGTGGGATACCGGGGGGGCTAGACCCTGTCTAAGGGAAAGGAAAAAGTTACACACATCTCAAGCATAAACGGCCCCCAAAGGGCTATCCCATCAAACAAAACCTAAACCAGTAAGTTTTGCTTAAATGGTTGGTTAACAGAGTTTGGGTAAAATCCCAGTTAGAAAATATCTATTATTCAACATAACACTATAAACACTCTAGAAACACCTTAATCCAAAACCCCAAATGAGGGTACACAAGAAACCTAGCTGGGGGTCCAGCCACCTAACCACTAGGTCCTATCAGCGCCAGGCCCCGTCACTACTCCACTACCAACCCCATTTTTTATTTCCTCACTCAATCCCACAGCACCCTGACCAGTCAGAGCCAAGTAGGCATAAGGTACCCTTGAAGAGCCTATGCTTGGGGTTAGAAAAACCAAAAGGAGTACACAAACAAATTATTTAAAAACACACAGCGCTCCGACATACCTCCCACCGCGACTCCACGTGGCCCCCCAAGCCCCCTTTACCCCGCGCACCCAAACCCCCTTTGGAAAATAAATCCCTAACGGGTTTCTTTTATAGTTACAGTTAGATATTTTTACAGTGCCCCCAAAGCACATTATGTTAAAAAAATTATTCTTTACAATTATACATTCATACTATTATGACCCCTTCTCACGTACATACATTACAATGTCATGCAGAACCCGCATAACATCCCCCCCCCCCAACATAGGTCTCACTCGCAGGGGGTCCCACGGCCCCGCTGGGAAAAAGGGAAAAAAGAAAGAAAATAAATCCCACATTAAGGCTGAGGAAACGGCAAAAATGATAACGGGGAAGACCACCTGCAATCATGGTTTTTTGGTACACAAATTGCAATATTACAAGCTGAGGTAGATTGCAGACATGGGGAAACTCGCCGAACATAAAAGTGATCAAGTTCTACCCAAAACGACCCCAAACCCCAAACCTCTTGACAACGTTTAGGAAAAAGGCACCATCACAACACGCGCTGCCAGGCCCGGCGTTGATGCATTTTACCTAAATTATATCAACCAAACATATAAACAGCAGTTAACTTTGTAAAAAGTGCCCCTGAAAATCCTTTTTATGAAGTAACCCCAAAATTTCAGTATTTTTCAAGGCAGACCAAAACTGTAGGTCCCCCCCCCCCCCAAAAAAATTTTTAAACAAAAAGTACTTTTTCCAAGAGTTCAAAAAAAAGAAAAACAGATTTTCTGTTAAAATTTCTACTTAGAAAAAAAAATTATCACTCCATCTCACGCAATCTTTAGTAAAAAAAACTGGTTTTCCCCAACCCCTCTGCGAGAATCAGGAGAGAAAGGGAGGGGAAAAATATCGGGCCCCCAAAACAATGGGTGGTAGCAATAAATTTTGTTGGAGGACTGTACCGTAAAACCCGGGAGTCATCACGAAGCCCCCAAAAGGTGACCTCCCAGGCCACCCCCTACATGTCTTCCCAAAGGGACCCGGGTCCCCCCATGGTATCCAAAAAAAAAAATTTTAAAAATCCTGGAAACCAAAACACCCGGATCAAAGACTGCCCAAACATGGGGGGCATCACCCCCCAGCCCCACATTCCAAAAATTTTTAGGTCCAACGTCCCAAACCCAACAAAAAACAAGGCGAGGCATTCCAGCCACCAAAAAAAAATAAAACCCTTTACCTAGGCTGGCCTTTGATGTGACACCCCCCAAAACCACACACCCCTAGGAACCTATACCTCCAGCCCCAGCCAACCTCCCCTTTCTCCTTTGGGTGGTTCGGTTCCATCTACAGTCTACTGCAAATCACGCAAATAAGAATCGTGCATTTTAAACATGAATAAGGCATCACAACCAATTCTCCGCTCCCTTCACATAAGAACAAAAGATTAAAAAAAAGGGTTGGGAGAAACAAGGCCCACCTCATAATCTCGATTGGGGTTCCCTTTAAGTGAAGGAAACGTAAAGGTTTTATGGTCACTAAACACAGTTATGGGGGAAACTGATGATGAAATAACCTCAAAAGTTCCTGCTAACACTAAAGAAAAGCCTCCTATTTAAGGGTAGTAAACTTTTTTGGGTGCCTTTTATTTTTTCCCGAGAAGCGAAGCACATGGCATTATTTCCCCCTTCTCACCCTGCAAAAAGATTTCCCCCCAATCCTGTATCTTTTGCAAAATCGGGGGTGGGAAACCAGGATTATACATAAAAGTTCGGGGGTTAAGGGCATACAAAAGGTTCATATACAGAATATTAAAGTTACAAAGACGGGTGTTCCTTTGGGCACACATGGTCGGGGGAACAGATGATCCCCCCATGGTTCATTAAAAACACTTTGCATGTAGTTATAAAGAGGGGACAAACCTTTTTTTCAAAAGGGGATAGACCTGGAAACCCTTTTGAAAAGGAATTTTTAATAACACGATTATTTAGCCTCCCCCCTCCTAACACTGAATGCCCCCCCTTCAGAAACTTAAAAAAAACTGACAAAACACTTTTATATTGCTGCGGCCACGTAACACAGGGCCTCTTTAAAAAAATCTTGCTCATTTTTACAACTCTGCAAAAAAACACTTTTAAATTTGGGAACCACATGCTCCACAACACTGATAAAAGAATCGTTCTGGAGGGCACAACCTCCTGGGCCCACTCAGCTGCTCAGATCAGGGGGTTTTTTTTCCCCCATCACACCAAGACCCCTTCCCAAACCCAGTTCGGTTTAGCCGGTTTATTACTGCTCGGTCTCCCTCAAAACAATAAGCAGGCCCCCCCCAAACCCACCCCGGGTTCAAGGGCCAGGGGCCAGTTTCCCCCCTTTTTCCTTTACCTAAAACCCCCAAAATTTTCAAGCCTCCAATTAAAGGGCTTACCACCCTTTTAAAATTTTTAAACCCCAAAATTTTCCCCCTTTTTAGGTCCCCCAAATTTTGCCAAAAGGTCAACTCTCAAATACATTGCCCAAAATACGGTTTTCCCAAACTGGGACGGACTCTCCCATAACCTTAAAAGTCCCGGGTCCCTTATCCCTTTGAAAATTTTAACCGGGGAGGAAAACCAAAATGGCTAAAACCCCCCCAAACCCCTGATTCTCAAAATTTAAAGACAAACCCTGACCCCCCTTCATTTTGGTTAACCCCCTTCCTTTTATAAACCCTTTCCCCAGGGGGCCAAGAAGCCTTTGGTACCTTGGGGGGAAAATGAAGAAGCAACTCTGTGTCAGATTTCGGGGAAAATTGCTGCAGCCTTTTAAGCATTTTGACAATAGGTAAAGGGGGCCCTTTTATTGCAGTTGGGCTATGGGAAAACCCCCCGACCTTCCTATGGGGGCCCAAAACTTGGGGGCCCGGGCCTTTAAAATTCTCCGGTAACCCGGAAATGCTTAAAACCTTTTGGGGTATGGAAAAAAAGGTTTTAAAAATCTGGGTTTTACTTAAATTTTGGGGAAACTTCAAATTTTATTTTTTGGGGGGTAAAAATTTTTTATAAAATTGGGGGGGAACTCTAAAATTTTTACAAAACCCTTTCCCCCGTCCCAAAACAAAAAATTATCAAAACCTTTTCCCCCAATAAGTAAGGTCAAGGGCCCCCCCAAACCCCAAAAAAAAAAAAAAAAAAAAAAAAAAAAAAAAAAAAAAAAAAAAAAAAAAAAAACCAAAGAGTGACAAAATTTTCCTTAAATTCCCCCCCTTTTCCGGCAAATTTTAAACCCTAAAACTCCCTTTTACTTTTAAAAACAGAAAAAATCCTTCTAAAAATAATAGGAACCCCTTTTTAAATAATGGGCCTTTTAATCCCCATTTTTCCGGCCAAATGGGTTTTCTTTCTCCCAAAAAAAATGGTTGGCTTTTCAAAAAGGGGAAAAAATTTTTTGGGTTTTCCAAATGAAAAAATTTTTGCTTCGGGGGAAACAACTGTCCTTGTCTTTTTGAGCCCAAGCTCCCCCTAAGGCCTTTCCTGGCTTTGTCCTAACTTCCAATCCTTTTCTTCCCAAAACCCTTTTTTATTTTTTAAAAAACATTTTATCCTCCCTAACATGGGGAAAAATTTATTCAATGTCACCTTCCTCAAATCCCCAAAATTTTTCATAATTTTAAAAGTGCACCAAAATTTTTAAAAGCCACAAACTTCTATAAAAAAATAAAACAAAAATAAACCCAAAATAAAATCACAAAAGTATTGGGATGGGATTCCCCAAATTAAACAGATTGTACACAACAAGAAAATCCTGGGGGAAAAAATGGAGCATGCACCGCAAAGGAAAATTTTTTCCCAGAAAATTAGGTAACAAACCCCCCAAAAATCAGCAAGATTGTACCTGCAAGGGGAAATAGCACAAAAATACAAGTATTAAAAACACCCAAAAATCAACAGATGGACGAAAGGGAATTATTCCAGGGGATTAATTTTTAAAACACCCTAAAACCAGCAATATTTAACAAAGGGAAATTATTAAAGGTATTAGTTAATTCCAAAAACCAAATATTAGACAAAAGGTAAATTTTACACCAAAAAGAAAATTTTTCCCAAAAAATTTTAAAAAAAAAAACCCCAAAAAATTTTTCCAAGGAAATTAAAATTTTAAATTTTTTAAAAAGAATTTAAAAAAAAAAAAATAAATTATTTTGAAAAGTTTTAAAGTTTTTAAAAACCCAGTTAGAAAAATTTTAATTCCCCAAAAATTTTACCCCCAAAAATTAAAAACCCAAAAAAAAAGGGACCAGAAATTTCCGGGGCAAACCTTTCTAGGGAAAGGAGGTTCAAAATCCATAAAACCCAAAATTTTCCCCCGACCCCAATTAAAACCCGGGAAAAAGAAACCGAAAAGGGCCCCTTTTGGTAAAAAAAGGACCCAAAAAACCCAAAATAAAATTTTCCCCCCCCAACACCCCTTCCCAGATCACCCTAAAACACCCCTTTTTAAACCCAAAAGGAAACAAAAAAAAAAGGGCTAGGGCCCCACCAAAAATTTGTAAATACCCACCTTACCCCTCTAAACCCCTTTTTAAATTTCTTTTAATTTTTTAAAACCCCCCCCAAAAGCCCCCCCCCCTTTTTAACCCCTTCATAATTTTTATTTAAAACCAGCCCCTTTCCTAAAAAAAATTTTCCAACTTCCAAACCCCTTTAAAAACCCAATTCCCCCCCATCCACCCCTCTTTTTCTTCCAAAAATGTTTTCCCCTAAAAAAATTGAAAATAAACCTTGCAAATTTTTTTTAAAAACAGAAAGTACAATTCCTGAAAGATTTAAAAATCAAAAAGGATTACCCATTACCCTTTTCGTTAAAATTAAAGCATCAAATGCCCCGATTGCCCTCCCCTTTTTATGCAAAATTTTTTAAAACCCAAAATTTCCACCCCCCCCACCTTTTTAAAAAGGAAAAATGTTTAAAAGAAAAATTCAAAATTTTTTTAAAAAGAAAAAAAAAAAGGAAATAAATCTATTTAGGCCCTTTTTAACAGGATAAAATTCAAGAAAAAAAAAATGTAAATGAAAAAAATGCCCTTGTTTAACGGCCTTAAATCCTTTTTAAAAAAATGGGAAACAAATTAAAATTTCAAAAAAATTTTAAAAAAAATAGGCCCTTACCTTTCCCAACCCCACGAATTTTAAAATCCCTTGGGGAAACCGTTTCCCCAAAACACCCCCAAAAAAAATCCAGGGAAAACCCAAAAAAATGGGGAAGAAAAACCCCAAATTTCCCGGAAAAAAATGGGGGGAAAGTAAACCCCCCCTTTCCCCCAAAATTCGTTTCCCCCCCCCCCCCCCAAAAAAAAAAATTTTTTTTAACCCTTTCAGGGGCCAACCAGTCTTCCGATCCCTCAAAAATAAACCTAAAACCGCCATAGCCCCCTTAAAGCTTCCCCCGCGAAAAACTTTCCCTAACACCCCTTTAAAAAATTTAAAACGTTTAAAATTCCCCCTATCTTTTACAAATTTTTAAAAAAAATAAAAACACTATAAACTTTCCCCCGTTAACCCCCAAAAAATTTTTTATAACCCCTAAAATCCCCTTTAACAAAAAAAAAAAAATCCCCTTTTTAAAAAAACCCCCCAAAATTTAAATATAAAGGCCCCCTTTATTAGGGGGGCCCCCCCAAACTCAAAATTTCCCCTTTCTAAAAAAATAAACAATTGACCCAAAGCCAATGATGACCCTTTCCCAAAATCGCTTTTCTCTAGGCTGGAATACTGTTTAACATTAACATCTCTGTTCAAAACAGTGAAATTGCAGATATAGAAAAGTGTACAGAGAACCTTTACTGCACATAATTTTCCATCAAACACCTCAACTACTGGGAACACTTGGAAGCATTTTAAATCTGTCTCGTTGAGACGCAGACGACAGATATATATCATAATCTACACTTGAAAATCCTAGAATCTGCACACCAGAAATCACCCCTACAAAAGTAAAAGACTGGGCAGCAGGTGCAAAATACCCCCAACGAAAAGTAGGGTATACTAAGAGAAAAAAACCGTAAGTGCCCCGGGGCCCAAGACTGTTCAACACCCCTCCCCCCCATGCATGAGGGGAATTACCGATAGGCCCCTGCTGCCTTCAAGAGGAGCTGGACGGATTATTCAAGTTGGTGCCGGACAGCCAGCTGTATTCGTACGTTGGCCTTCGTGGGGCCCAGCAGTACAGCCTGGTTAATCAGGCCTTTGATCCATCGGAGACCTGGTAGGGGGGGCGTTGAACCCCGGAATACCTCTCAGGTAGCAGGTAGGTAACCCCTACCTTCCTATAGCCTCCTTGTTCATCTGCTTCCTACTCTCCGTCTTACTCTTAAATCTTTCAACAAAAAACTACCATACACTTTACCAGGTATACTCATCAGATTTATCTATGCATGCCTCTGCCAAATTCCTGGGTACCTTACCCTCTTCCAAATATTTATTAAATAAAAGCACCACCACCCCCAAAACTATATCCCCACCTGCTTTTAACATTTCTAATTTTATCCCATCAATCCCGGCTGCATTATCCCTTTTCATTCAATCACTGCCTCCAAACTTCCCCCACACTCAAAACGGGCCTTCCTCACTCCTATAAGATGTTATTCCCCCTTTTCCCTATACACGAAATCACAGCTTCACTATTTTCATCAACATTTAAAAATTTTTCTCAATATTTCCCCCATCTTCCCGATACCTCTAATTTCTCCATTCATTAACTCTCCTCTCCTATTTTCAACTATCAAATCCATTCATTCCCTGGGCTTTCTCAACTTATTAATCTCACTCCAAAACTTTATTTTCTAGAAAACTTGTTAACATCCACCCACTCTCTCATTTGCTCTCTTTTACATTGATTCCCCCACTCTCTAAACCTCTCTTTTTCTCTCCATATACTCTCCCCTCCTTGCATCACTTCTACTTTAAAAAAACCTCTCATATGCCAACTTTTTCTCTCTTACTACCTCTTTTACAATCATTCCACCAATCGCTCTTCTTCCCTCCCACACCCACATTCGTGTAACCACAAACTTCTGCTGAACACTTACACTACATTCTTCAACCTCCCCCCATACATCTTCAAACCCCATTGCCTATACTCTCACTAGATTTTTTTTATTCATTATTTTATACACAAATTTGTTAAATCTAATGTACACTTACAAATCTGAGATTCCATTTTCCCGCCACTGGGGAAATTTTTGGGAGTTATCCAAGCCATTACAAGAATCTAGAATGAGCGATGGCCAGAGGGCACGTGAACATTCAAATTGTTTTCTAAAATTTAAACTCTTGTTAAGAGTTGAAAATTTCAAGCTGACTGGATGAGGTGTTCTAGTCATGAGCAAAATACTTCCAAAAAGCAGAATGCTAAAAAAGGAAAAAAAATGCTGGTAACCTCTTAACGGTCCCCTTCATGGAATAATAATAATAATAAAAATAATAATAATAATAAATATTATCAAAGACTAACGAAAAGTTCAAAAAAATATTTAAAACTGATATAGCCAAAATGACTACTATAAATGTATTATACTGTCAGCTTCCGGGTGTCGTTATATTTAAAACGTGCATAAAAGTGAGTTATGGCTGGGGTGAGCGGTCTCCAACACTCAAGTATTTTTGCCATTCTTTCTCGTCATTTTGTAAATTACCATTCACACATGAGAGAGACCTCAGTAAAACATTGCAAGGGATCCATGAATGTGATGATTTACACTTACACCCATATTTAAATCTAAACCCAAGCCCACCGACATCCACATCTACACCAACAGACAATCACATCTACACCCACCAACACCCACACAAAAAGTAACGACAAGCAGCAGATGTGAGAGGCAGGAGGAGGAAGTACCTAGCGTTTTGGAACTTCATAAGATGCACTCCAAGCCTCTTTATTAGCGAGCCGAACTAAAAGGGCCCCCCCCACACTTCACCAACATCACCCCCAAACCTCTTCCCTCATCCCACCTCTTCCTCTTTTCCTGTCTACAACATATCCCCCGATTCCTCCCTCGTTACTGATGTACTTAACCCCAGCTCTACCACAACCAACTGCCGTAAGAGGAGGACCATACAGAAACACTAGACCACTTAAACCCTGTGTGGCCTAGCTCTGTTTTGTTTTACAGAAGCAGACGGCTATCGAACAAAAGTGATTAGTTGAAGGGGAAAGAATGGCCCGAAGTAACTCCAGCCAATCATAGCTAGCTCAGGACAAAACGAAATTAAAATATGATACCTTATCTTAGCACGATATCAAGTGAAAAGGAATGACAGAGGAAAGGAGAGGTGGAGGTGTTGCACCGCTAATCAGAAGAGATGAGAGAGAGAACGAGAGATCAGTCAAAATATTACCTTGGCTAAATATAAGGCAATATTTTTTTGACCAAATTCACGCTTACATAAAAAACTCATTATAATGTAACCGAATATACACATGTAAATAGTTCATAATCACTGTAACTTGTTTTTGCCATCAAAACTTCACGGTCATCCCTGAACCCTTTTGTGCCTTTTCTTTTTCCCACTACAGAAACACAAGATGGGCATAAGGTACACAAGAAAGATATTAAACAAATTTTTAAGATAAAGGTACCAAGGAAAAGGGTAGCTAAAAGGGAAAAAAAAACCCTGCTACTTAACAGCAAGAGACAGACGGGAAAATATAATGACAACAACGAAGTAAATGAGGGCCACCATAGAAAAAGGAGCTGGGAGTCAGAGAAGGCTAAAAAAATTTAACATGTTGATTTAAACCCAAATGCACAGTTTGGGAAAACTTTTCACTTATTTGGGGGAAACCAAAACGGAAGGGACAAACTGATAGAGGGGAAAGAAAAAAGATAGTGGTAAATGAGGCAATGTACAAGACACAAGAGAGGATACATTAAGCCAACAATAAGGGAGGTAGCATTTCCCCAAACTCCAAATGATTTTAAAAGAGTCAGCTTCAGTGGAATGAATTTTTCCCGTGAAGGGTTTTTGCAACCCTAGAGAAAAGCGGAAAAGTCATCAGAGGGGATGAATTTTCCTTAATGGGAGGGAAGATCGGGAAAGGCAGAGAACTTCATCCCCAAAAGAGGGAAAGGGCAAGATCTCCATGATAAAAAAAAACAGGGATTGTCCGCGTCCGGGAAGGAGAACAAATGCTCTTTTCCCCAAAGACTGGGGGAGGGGGGTTTCCCCCCCCAATCTTTCTTCCCTTTCCCTCAATTCAAAACTGGGTGGGAATATAACAATTTTTTCTTCTTTTTCCCCGATGTGCGAACCAAACAAAGGCACCCGAACTTTTTTTTTCTAAAATAAAATTTACAAAAAGGAAACTAATGTGACATTTTTCGTGGGAAAGTTTCGCCCCTTTCCCGGGGCTTTATCAAGCCGTTTGGGAAGAAAATAACTTTTGGGTTTGGGGGTGGTTTGTTGAGAAGTTTTAATTCTTCCCAAAAAAAAAAGCCAGGTTTCACTGAACTTTTTACGTTTCAAAGTACTTTCACAAAACTAACACCAGAAATCGCCACGCTTGCAGCACATTTTTGATAATGGAACTAAACCCAAAAAAAATCCAAGCACCACGAACCGTCAACGCAGGGGGTTTTCACTTTTAACCCGTGGAGGCCGACAAGATTTATTAAGGGGAAACAGCAAGAAACCTCCCAAAACCCCCCTCAATGAACACATTTATGCAAGTAAGGGTCGATAAAATTTAACAACGCCTGTGTACAACAAAACCCAAATTCCACCAAACTCTCATGAAGTTCAGGGAAAGCCCAACTAGTGATTTAAAAAAACTAATTTCCGCAGACCAAAATGCCTTGAATCTTTTACTAATACTGTTTCTAATACAATTAAACAAAACAAAGCAGGGTTCACCCTCTCTGAAATCTTTGGGAAGAAACCTCCTGAAAACGCAAAAACCTGCCATCACATAGTTCCCTCCTGTTAAACTACACCCAAAACATTACAAAGAAAGAACATTGAAACAGGGTTCCCTACCACCTCCAATGAAATATTTGTTAACCAAATTTTTTTTTTCCCAAAATATTACCTTTATATTTCTTTTAAAACCCCAGTTCAAGTTAATTGTTTTACATATTGTATTACTTTTTTACTACTACTGCTACCACAACTAGTATTGCACCTCCCCCTGACCATATGTACCCTCTGTGTCCCGTACTGTTTTGGGAACGCTTGAAAAAGCTCCTGGAGACGAAACGTTCAACAATAAAATGCACTTTATTTGCACTTGTGTTCCTTTTACTTTACATTTGTCGTAATTAAAAAACCCAACATTATTACAGAACTTCTTTATCGTTATACAAGTCAAAGTAGTCATCTATTTTCCCACAAAATTTTCCTACCATGCTTCCACTTTACAGCAGCCCCGCATCCGACCCCAATTCTTTGTCTAAAATTCCCACTCTTCGCTGTCGTTTCTTGCTTTGGAATCTTCCTAAACTCTCATACTACACAAGATTTTTCTTTTCCAAAACTCTATTCTCCAGTAAAAACTCCATTCCCTTTGCCTTCCCTATATCCAGCTTCTAAATTCTTAACACCCTCCTTCCTTTTAAAATATCAAACTTAATTTTCGTCATTACGTTTTTAATCCTGATCATACTTTTCCTCCTAAATTTGATGCTTTCTTTGTCTACCCATTCTGATTCCTCTCTCTTTTCGACAATTTAAAGAGCAAAACCCAGAAGTGTTTTGCCCTGCTTCACTAACAGTGATCTGTTCATAAATTGAACAAGTTAAGAGGTCTCAAGTTTAAAAAAGACCTCAAAATACTCGTACCTGGCTACACCTTTGTTTACCTCCTCCCTACCTTCTCGCCTATTATTTTATTCCGCCTTACCTTCCCAACCTTTTTTTTTTTTTGTGTGCAACAGGATTTGTCCTACCGTGGCCATTGCCTTCTACAGTGCTTCTTGTTCTCTAGCACTCATTCTTTTACAATTTCCCTCAGTCTCGTCTATTACTTTTAGCCTTTGTTGTTTTTTGTTGTTGCTGCTGCTGCTGCTGTTTCCCTTCATCTTCCCTCCTCCTCCCCGTTCTCTCTTTCGTCTTTTTTTTCCCCATTTTTTTTATGTTCATTTGACCACTATTTCCAACTTCTTTCACTATTCTGTCTCTTCTACTGTCACCTCCCATCTGCTACTTTGAACTGTTACTACTTTTGCCCATTTCTTCCCTCCTCCCGGGATCTGCTACTACTTCTCTTTACTGGTACTACTAACCTCCCTTTCTTCCCAGCCCCCTCATATATATTTTGACCTCCACCACCTCTCGTTTCTGTGTAACTTGTTTAAAGAGACCAAACCTGGGCCAAAGGGTTCGTCTCCAAACAGAAATTTTGTGTATAACAGATTAATTTAGATTTAAAAGGACTAGGAAAGTTTTGGGTTTTGGGAAATAGGGTGTTGATGGTGGGAACATCTACCTATTTTGGGTTATTGAGGCTGACTTTGGGTAGTTTTTCCAAATCTAGTTGGATAATTTTTACATGAAGTGGGGGGGTTGGATTTTTGTGGACTTTCACATCAAGTTTATTTTTTGGGTGGCATTGAAAAATTGGCAAATGTTTTGTTAGTGGGATGAATTGTAAAGGACCTGCCTAGTATGGGCCAGCAGGCCTCCTGCAGTGTTCCTCCTTTCTTATGTTCTTATGTTCTTATGTCTTCATTGTGTGTGTTGTGTATATTTTATTTACTAATACGAACACTGAATGACATACTTGGTCACAAAGCTCTTCCAAGATCAATGCTACTTCTGCTAAAACACTGCAAACTGAATTCACCTCAATGAAGGTTCCTTGATGTTGGTGAGGGGCTCTTGATTTAGGGAATTGGATCTGTGCTCCAGTTCCCCGAATTAAGCCTGAATGCCTTCCACATCCCCCCCCCCAGGCGCTGTATAATCCTCCGGGTTTAGCGCTTCCCCCTTGATTATAATAATAATAATGCAAACTGAATTACACGACCAAACACGCACGATAAACACAAGTTGGGTCGTTGCTACGACCGTAACAATATGTAGAATTCAACTTCTCGAATTAATTTACAAGCTACAAACTGTGTAACTTCTCTAATGAGTTGAATTGATTGCTCGATAATGACTGTGGAGACGTAACATCAGTCACACTTGCAAGAACTCGTCACTACGGTACAACTGTAATATTCTGCTACTGTAGAGATTGAAACACTTGTCACTACACTATTAATGTAAAGCAACTGTGATAAATGATATTAAGAGATAACTTAAATGCAGGTGGTAATATAGTTTTGGAATGGTTGGTGTATTTGTTCAATATATGTATGTAAGGAACGACACCCATAGGGATTGGCAGAGTCGCCATAGTTCCTTTGTAAAATGGAAACGGGAATAAAAGAATATTTTAGGGGAAAGAAAAAAAAACCAGTTTGGTATAGCGAGTAAGGTGTATTGCAATTTTCAGTGAAAGATTTTAAGGGGAAAGATAGATAGAAGGACTGAGAAGAACAAGGTTTAAGGAAGGTAGAAGTATTTACACTGAAGCATACAAGTGAACAATAATTATTTAAATGCAAGGAACTTTAAATTGCATTACTGGATTTAGAAAAGATAAATGATAGGTGGATTGTGGAATAATGTGGCAGACGCTCTATTTGTAATGAGAAGTTGGTCGATTTAATGCGGTGAAGATTCATGTGGATAGTGAGGTTTAGGTTAGAGTATGAAGGAGAGAGAGAGAGAGAGAGAAGAGAGAGAGAAGAGAGAGAGAGAGAGAGAGAGAGAGAGAGAGAGTAGATTATTTCCTAGTGAAAGTAGGCCTTTGTCAAAGATTTGTGATATCACAATGAATGCTTAACACTTATAGATCGGGCTGAAAAAAGGACGTGAACACTTGGGTGTTGGGAAGAGGTCTGGGATTAAAAGATAATAAATCTAATATCAAGTGGGAGATGTTATTGCTAGTACACACTAAGATTCTCCCATGCAAAACCCTAGTGTCTCCTGTGAATCCTCTCCTACTTCCTAATTATCTTCCTGTCTGGAAGGTCCAAGAATTGAACGAGGCCCCCATGAGGGCAAACTTCCCAGCAGCCAGCCTTGACCGAGCACACTCCCACCCACATTTTAAATTGTATCTGCCAATTTTGCGACCGCTGCATCAACTTATCCAAATGCTGCTCTAGTGCTGTAGCGTCTCCATTGGAAATAATCTGACGGCCTGTTTAGTGGCATCGAAAAACTTGCTCATGTCGCTGTTATCTCATCCATGTCGTTTATTTATACTGTGAATAACAGAGGGGCCAGTTCAGGGTCATGTGGAACACCGCTTCTAAATTGTTCCCATTTATACAAACTCTTGCCTCTATGTCAACCACGCCTCGATCATTGAAATAATTTTCCTCCTATCCCGTGTGCATCTCCTTTCCTCAAAATTCTGTGTGGAACAATGATAAGCCTTACTAAACTTCATATACGCTATCATATTAATTACTACAGTGTAACTTCTGAAATGCTTTAGTGAATAAAGTTAGATTCGTCAGGCAGGAACATTCCTTTGTAAACCAGTAATGAGATTCATTGTTCAATTTATGTTTTTCAAGGTGGCTATATTATTGATATAATGAAAGAAGCGCTAAACCTACAAGGGTTATACAGTGGCTTCGAATAGCCTCGGCAATTATTGCTATCTTTTCCACTTATCCGGCAGTATACCAGTTTGTAGTGATACGCTGAAAAAACTAGCCAATGGTTTGCTAAGCTCCTTCTTTTATTCCTTTATAACCCTGAATTATAGTTTATCGGGGCCCAGTGATCTGTTTGGTTTTAATCCAAAAACCATGTCACTAGTGTCAATATAGTAGAAACAAGAGCAGCAGTAGCAGAAGGAACAAGAGCAACAGTGGTAAAAGAATTGCATTAGCAGCAACATCAAGAACATCACTGGCAACAGAAGACCAGCATTTTAAGGAGAAGCAAACACAGCCGTAACAGCAACTGTTAAAAGAAAACCTTTAGTAACAGGAGCACCAATAGCGTCAACAAAAACAATACTGTAATAATGTTGGTAGAATTACCGACAATATGTAAAGTAAAAGGACACAAGTGCAACTAATGTGACATTTATTGTGGCAATGTTTCGCTCTCCAGGAGCTTTATCAAGCCATAAAGCTCTTGGAGAGCGAAACTTTGCCACAATAAATGTCACATTAGTTGCACTTGTGTCCTTTTACTTTACAAAAACAATACTAGTAATAACAGCAAGAATGGAAGTTGAACCAGCAGCGAGAACAGCTGAAACAAGAGCAGTAACATCAACAGCAAGGAAAACAACATTATCAACAAGAACAGAATTATAAACAGTACAAACAATTGTAGAGAAAATTCTAAAAATAGCAACAGTAAAAGTAGCAACAAGAACAACAACAGATGCAGAAACAAGAACAGCAGTAGTAACAGCAGCTATAAACATAGTAACAGTATATGCAGCAACAAGAATAACAGCAGTTGGAGCAGCAGCAAGAATAGCTGTAGCAACAAGAGCAGCAAGAATATTAGCAATAGCAGCTACGAGAATAGAAGCAACAGCAGCAGTACTTCTAGCAAAATGAACAAGAACAGTACTAACAGCAGCAAGAGCAGCAGTATAAGCAGCAACAAGAACATCAATACAAGCAGCAACAAGAACAGCAGTACAAGCAGCAACAAGAACAGCAGTATAAGCAGCAACAAGAACATCAATACAAGCAGCAACAAGAACAGCAGTATAAGCAGCAACAAGAACATCAATACAAGCAGCAACAAGAACAGCAGTACAAGCAGCAACAAGAACAGCAGTATAAGCAGCAACAAGAACATCAATACAAGCAGCAACAAGAACAGCAGTACAAGCAGCAACAAGAACATCAATACAAGCAGCAACAAGAACAGCAGTACAAGCAGCAACAAGAACAGCAGTATAAGCAGCAACAAGAACAGCAGCACAAACAGCAAAAAGAACAGCAGTACAAGCAGCAACAAGAACAGCAGTACAAGCAGCAACAAGAACAGCAGTACAAGCAGCAACAAGAACAGCAGTACAAGCAGCAACAAGAACAGCAGTATAAGCAGCAACAAGAACAGCAGCACAAACAGCAAAAAGAACAGCAGTACAAGCAGCAACAAGAACAGCAGTACAAGCAGCAACAAGAACAGCAGTACAAGCAGCAACAAGAACAGCAGTACAAGCAGCAACAAGAACAGCAGTACAAGCAGCAATAAGAACAGCAGTACAAGCAGCAACAAGAACAGCAGTACAAGCAGCAACAAGAACAGCAGTACAAGCAGCAACAAGAACAGCAGTACAAGCAGCAACAAGAACAGCAGTACAAGCAGCAACAAGAACAGCAGCACAAGCAGCAACAAGAACAGCAGTGCTGGTAGCAACAAGAACAGTAGTACTAGTAGCAACAAGAACACTAGTACTAGTAGCAACAAAAACAATAGCACCAGTAGCAACTAGAAAAGTAGCAGCAACATTAGCAATAACAAAAGTAGACTCAGAAACAAGAACAGTAAACATGATATTATAATCATGGGGGAGCGCTAAACCCGTAGGATTATACAGCGCATGTGGGGGGAATGGAAGGTATTCAAGCTCAATTCAGGGAACCGGAGCACAGATCCAATTCCCTAGATCAAGAGCCCCTTAACAACGTCAAGGAACCTCCCTCGAGGGGACCTGTAAGAGCAGCAGTGCTGGCAGCAGCAACAGCAGTGCTGGCAGCAGCAACAGCAGTGCTGGCAGCAGCAACAGCAGTGCTGGCAGTAGCAACAGCAGTGCTGGCAGCAGCAACAGCAGTGCTGGCAGCAGCAACAGCAGTGCTGGCAGCAGCAACAGCAGTGCTGGCAGCAGCAACAGCAGTGCGGCCAGCAACAGCAGTGCAGCAGCAACAGATGCTGGCAGCAGCAAAACAGCAGTTTCTGGCAGCAGCAACAGCAGTGCTGGCAGCGCAACAGCATGTGGCCAGCACACGCAGTGCTGGCAGTAGCAACAGCACTGCTGGCAACAGCAACAGCACTGCTGGCAACAGCAACAGCAGTGCTGGCAGCAGCAACAGCAGTGCTGGCAGTAGCAACAGCAGTGCTGGCAGCAGCAACAGCAGTGCTGGCAACAGCAACAGCAGTGCTGGCAGCAGCAACAGCAGTGCTGGCAGCAGCAACAGCAGTGCTGGCAGCAGCGCTCAAAAACCACATTATCAATGCTAACATAAACAATAGCACAAGTAACAAAAGAAAAACAACACTAGAAGTACTAGAAATAGCAGTATCATAAACAATAGAAACATCAGCAGAGACAGTACAGGCAGGACTACTATCATCATCGTGGTGCTAATAACAGAAACAAGAGAAGAAAAAGTCAGCAGCAGAAGCATCAGGGTCAGCATCATTAGCATCAACATTAGCAGCATGAGGAAAATATTTTTGTATTGTTATTACTAACTTCTCGGAGGGTAAGAAAAAACCCTAACCAGTGTATTTTTCTCCCCTCTTTCGATAAGAAATTTTTTCCCAATTTTATATAAAAACGGAACGATAAACAGTAGGATAAATATTACCTTTACTTTTCCATGATGGAAATCGACACACTATTTTTATTATTATGTCAAAGTACTCCACCTTTTTTTTTTTTTTTCAAAAAGTAATCGCAAATCTCCCATATTTTTCATTCTGTGCTCAAAAAAAAAAAAACGTGCTATATTTTTTTTCCACGAGATAAACGATGTCCTATTTTACCTTTTACATAATAAAACTGTACCATTTTTTTTCCTCCGAGGATAATACTGTTGAATATTTCTTGTCGGAGAGCAAGAACGCCATGCAGACTTTCAGTTTTTTGCAGTTTTTCCTGCTGCTCCCCAAGTCTCTCTCACAATATCTCATCCCCAGTAAGGAAGACAATATCACGAGCTCCATTAATCACAAAGGGACTAATAGACAGCCCACGATCCTCTCTTAAAGAATTAGTGAGAAGGGTTAATTGGGAGGGAGGGAGGGAATAGAGGGAGGTAGGGATGTAGGGAGGGAGGGGAAATAGATGCGAAAGAGCGGGCTTCTGCAGGGAACCAGTATATTCTCAACGTCTATGTTTCCGTGGAGTCACGTCCTTGTGTGATACCTCAACCAGCTTCACACAAGTATATAGATGAGCTCTGAAAAGATAGGATGGTTTTTTCCAGCTTGAATTACAGTAATGTTGATTCACCTGACAGCCAGTCCACTACCCACTCCTGCGCCACCCCTGTTGTTACCCCCTGCCTCTTTGTGACTGTCTCACCCTGCCCTCTACTCACTGATTCCAAAGAACTTGCTCCATGCACCTACCCCACGCAAAATAACCCTACCACCCATTCCTGTGTGTGGCCACCGTATGTACCTACTCATACCACCATCATTATCTGCGCCCACACAACTCGCAGCACATTTTGCTTTCTCAACCCACCAACATAAGTGTCGACTAGTTGCCTATCACCACAAAGTCTTGTTGCAGAATTGTAAAGAGATGTTCCACAATAATCATCGATCTGCCAGACTAAAGTATGTTAGCTGCCTGTATGTCGTGGCATCACATCTCATATGAAATATAAAAATGTCCAGACTACTTTGAAACTTCAGGCCAGAGAGTTCAAGATGTGTTTGTGTGACTGTGTGGTCACCTGCTACAACTCCTACCCATATCATATTTCAACTGTTGGGGAAAATAGTCGGTTAATTAGTAATGGTCGAGAAATGAGACTTCTTGCCATGAAGATCTGCGGATGACTAGTACCTTGAAAGAATGCCAATATTTGTGCCAATTTCGAACATGATTACCGTCCCGCCCTACGTGATTGGGCCTAATAGATTAATTAACGAGAGTAGAAGAATTAAATGCTGGCGCCCAATTTCATTTAAACAGAAGTAGTTGAGTCGTCAAGAGGATCGGGGGTCTGAAAATCAACCCCGCAAATTCAAGGGTTAGGGGAAACTCTAATTATTATACGATTTTCTTTTAATACTTTTCCCTTTAACTATTTTTTCTTCCTAAATCGGCATAAATGAGGTTTTTGTGCATTGAAAATTTTTGTCTTTTTGAAATTTCTGTTCCCCCATTTCTACTCAATTTGTCATTCATTACGTGGTACTGAAGGGATAGAGTGAATTTTAGGAGATTCTACTGTGACTTGTAGTTGACTGATCACTTTCTCCCACGTACTGTGCACGGACCGTGAACGTATTATTTATTACTGTAATCATGGGGAAGCGCTAAACTCATAGGATTATACAGCGCATGTGAGGGGGGGGGGATGGAAGGTATTCAGACTCAATTCAGGGAACCGAAGCACAGATCCAATTCCCTAGATCAAGAGCCCCTCGCCAGCATCAAGGAACCTCCCTTAAGGGGTTCACCGTGAAGGTAGAATAATATTAACTTGAAATTACAAGGAATATTCATTACTCGTCGGAATCGCATCACCCCAACGGGTTTAGCGCTTTTTCGGGAATAAAACAAAATAAAGGAAACTTGTTACTGATAAAAAGCTAGAAGACTACTGCTTCATTATTGGATTTCGTTAGTGTTCGAACACGACCTTAAAAACTGAATAATTATGTTGTCAAGCACACAGTACAGAATACTTTACCTCCACTCCGAGGTTACATCATCTGCGACGTCAGCAACAACGTCGGTAGAAACGTCTGCACCTACGTCGACCGCTAAGTGTGCACTGAATTTCAAGGCGGATACAAAAACTTTCTTTCTGGCATCTAACGTACGTCGAATAACGAATATTTTAAACTTACGTTCATCTTAAATGCCACTTCACCCGCTGTAAGTTTCTTTTAAATCCACAAAACACCCAGATCGCTCACGCCACCAACACCGTTGAAAGAACATCAACAACTAACTTGGTGACGTATATTTTCCCGTCTGGTATTCGTGACCTTCCCTGAACTGCCCAGCCACAAACCTTCTGGGACAATCAAAAGCCTAGACTGACGTGTGGGACCAACCAAAACTTAAGAATTACCTGTAACTGCCCCAAGACGCTTGCTAGCCCTTCCTCACTTATTTACGTGTGAGTGAGAATACAGTCTTCACACAAAACATGACGGACAATTTAAATATATACGAAAGTATTTCTTTCGGTCACAAGATATATATTCGGCAAAGTGTATATATCTCAGAAGATATACACAATATATTTTTAGCCCTCTTTTAGGGATTAATGTGTTTTTGACAGGTATATGTATATATATATAATATATGTATACATATATATAATACATTATATATATATTATATATTATATATATATATATATATATATATATATATATATATATATATATATTATATATATATATATATAATATATATATATATAATATATAATATATATAATATATATATTTATATATTTTATAATTATATTTAAAAATATATAT
>NC_069408.1:66610230-66622730 GCF_026875155.1 Cherax quadricarinatus
AAAATTTTTTTGTTAAAGGGTTCTAACCCCACCCGTGGTATGGTTTGTTTGCAATCCTGTCATTGTGATTTCGTGAGTCCGAGTTATTCTTTATCATAATAATTCTATCTGATATTCATACTGATTCTGAAAACTCGCATTATATTTTACTTAAGGAGCACTAGTTATGGTATTTAGACCTTCATTCGTCGACTTCAAATATTTTCCGGTTGTGTACTATCTGAAACTGAAGAGAGTACTATCAGTGAGTGTAACTTAATCGTTTGACAAACACTGAATATGTATAACTTAAACAAACTCATTATCAACGTTCCCTAAGGTCAGACAGTACTTTAGATAGTCTTACATTAAAATTCATGGCTTGTCTTATCTCTAAGTTTACTTAAAATATTCTTAATTTTTTTCGTTATTTTTATCCCCAGGTAGTTATTTTTCTGTTGATATCTAAGAAAGTGGGTAATAAATAACTGTGTATATAAATTGGCAAGCACAATTACGCAAGAACAAAGTGAAATTACAAATAGATCACTAAAAATTGGTAACAAATAGGTAACTACAGATAGGTACGGTATCTAAAAATAGGCAAGTAAATATCGGCAGGCAAACTTTGCGGATAGGAAGCAAGAAGAGAAGGTCTTCCTCTTGTCCTCCTTCAACCAGGCATCCCATCCCATTACTTCATCCACACACTCTATTAACTCCCTAATTGCTCTTATTCCCTCTTACCCCTTGCTCTTCATTCAGACCTCTTTTTCCCTTTATCTATTTTTCTCTCGCTTCCTCTCTACCTTTCATCCCCTCGAGCAAAATTCAATATGAGGCTGATGGAGTTCATGCGAGGCTAAAGGGTGAGTGGACTGTGTTTTACAACATTGTGTTACGCAAAATTACAAAACTGAGAAGCAGGCTAGGATGTAAGTGAAGTTTTTTCTAATGGATAAAGAAAGTCTTAAAAAAATTAGCATTTATATGAAGGAAGACAGGCCACTAGGAAAGGCAAAATAAAAAAAAAGTGATCTAGATTAGAGGTGATAAAAAATTCAAGTTTACTGAAACGCCAGCTTGTTCCCCTATTGATTCAGACCAGTCACAGGAATCCTTGTCTAGAATGAGGGAACCCTTGCACGCTGCCAGCCCTCACAAGGCAAACTAACACATTTACCCAGCGAAAATCACATACAGTATACTATGATTTGTTGCTAACATCAACCCAAATAACAGAATCCAAAAAATCAACTACACACGTACCACAACATGGAGCCTCAGAGCAATCACTCGTGCAGAATGAATCTTCATATCAAATATCAACAACTGACAGAGCTCTCAGGATCACACTACAAACAAATATTAAAAGATATATTTGCAAACTTAAATGTCCAGTATCGAAATCATGATCATTCTACATAACAACTGAGTAAGAAGCCTTCTTTGATGTCGTGATGGAAGCAAATTGTATCTTAGTATAAATAAAGCTATTGACGCAGAATACAATTCTATGTGTTTTGACATTAAAATTTTAAAGAAAATAGCATATACTTACTCTTGCAAGGTAAATTATAGTATAAATAATAACAATTAATATTGTCAGGCAGACAACAAACTAAGTGTTGCTAGGAGTTTGGCACAGCACAAAAATTTACCCCCCCCAATAAAAACCCAAAAATTGATAAAGTTTTAAGTCGCCACCAAAAACCACAAAAACTCCAAATTCTAACTTGCCACAATTAAAATTTTTAATCTACTCACAAAAAAAATTAAAGATAACTATTTCCTGAAAAACTGTGTGAAAGTCATATCTCCCCAGACACTGTAAAAACATATCCCGAAAAATAGACAAACACCTAACACCCCTTGAATCCTTTTAAAAGCACAATTTTTTTTTAAAAAAATTTAAAACGCAGGAATACCAAGTTTTTCTTTCATCGTTCCCCCAATCATCATATCCAAGGGGAAAAACCTGTGTAAAAGGAAACAAAAAAATAAACATCTCGCGACCATCCTCGGGGTAAACGTTTTAGAAAAGGCTTTTTTGGAATTTGCTTATCTTGATCAATAAAACAAACCACCTCGTGGTAAACGTTTTAAAAAAGGGCTCTTGGTAACTTGCTTATCTTGATCAAACCCCTAACCATCCCTCGGGGAAAAACCGTGTTAGAGAAGGCTCTTGGAAACTTGCTTTTTTTGATAAATTTACACTAACCCCCACATGGGAAAGATTTCCCAACAATGACATTGTGGTCCGTCTTGGAGCCTTAATTAGTAGAACACCCGCAAAACCGACACAAAAATCCCTTTAAAAATTTGTGGAAAAGAAGGATTCAGGTGAGGAACCAAAACACGCCCAAAAAACCGCTCAAAAATTTAATAAAATTTAAAGGGCGTCAGAACCCAAAGGGTTTTCAACCCTTATTTTTCCCCTGTGTACATTTCCCCCTTTTCCATCCTGTTCCCTTGAAATTTTAAACCCTGAAGTTTGCGGGAACCGAAAACTCTGAAGTTCCCAAGTATGAAATTTTCTGAAAAGTCTGCACGGGTTTATTTGAAAAAAAACATAATAGAAGAAAGTTTTGGGGGGTATTGACTGTTTCATTAGATAAAATAAAACAAAAATCCAAAAATTTTGCGGGGCCTTGACAAACTTTTGTGATAAAACTCCTCCCCCTACTTAAGAGGGAAAATTTTTTCCCGGGACAATCAATTTAATACAACGAGTTACAGGATTCCCAAAAAACAGGTGAAATGATTGTCCAGAGGGGGTGCGCTCCCTTAAATCCCCTTTGAAGAATTAAAGGGTCAAAACCCAAAGGGCATCAGAACCCCTGTACCCCCCTTAAATTTGTCTGAAAAGCCCAAAGGGGTGCCCGTTTTTTTTTCCCTTACCCCAAAACCCCTACCAAAACCCCCCCAAAAAATCACTGTTTACAAAAGTCTCCGTAAGAGTACTCATGGGCAGTAAACTTTTCAATAGCATTAGACCATTATTTTCTAAGGAAATTTTTAAATTAGTATATTAAACCCCAAAAAAACACTATGTTTTTGGTTTTAACGAAAAATCCCAAGACTAATGGGTTTTTTTTATGGGAAAAGTAAGTACAGGGCAAATGTTTTTCCCCAAAACAAAGGGACTTGTTCTGGAGGGAAATAACAGAACCAGATAAAAAAACAAGGAATAATTAGGAAAAAGCCAATTCTGTTTTTTTAGCGGGAAAATGGGAATTACAAGGAAAAGGAATTTCTGTAAAGTAACAAAAGGAGGGTAGAAGGATCACGCAGACAAGCACATACAGGGGAAAATGCAGTGGGGGTAGAACAGGAGAGAGAGAGAGAGAGAAAAGATACAAGCGAGGGGGCACCTGCAGTACCACGAAGTATGTTAGGCGGCTGACCCTATGGTTTAAACCAGCTGTTTTCGTTGTTTACCTAAAAGTAATTGGGGGGCCCGAACAAAGGGCCTCTTGTTTTTTCCCCTCACCAAACACTCTAATCTCTCCTTCACCTCATCCCCTTTATCCTTGCCCCTTTCCATCCTCTCTCTCTCAATTTCTCTCTCCATCTTCTTTCCTCCATCCGTCCATCTCCATTCTTCTATCCATCTACCATGATGTGCAGCATGGAAAGTGTAGTTTAGATAATCTTTCTACAAAAACAATCGCTTGCAAACCCGTTTACTTAGGAGAAACTTGAAACAATATGTGTAATAACTCTCTCGTGTAATCGATATTCTTAATATTCCATTAACTAAACAGCTTAGGTAGGAATAGTTTCCCACCGAAATGTATCTCATTAACAGGTGACATATAGCCTTGATGACCTGCTGAGAAGTAAATAGGCTTTAAGTCCAAAAACCAAACAATCATTGTTGGTGAAAGTTAAGACACATGTGCAACATCTGGATATCTTTATTGTAGACGTTTCGCCATCCAGTGGCTTTATCAATACAGATTCTAGGACATAATAGGAAGACAGTAGAACTATATACAAAAGATGAGGTAATCAGTCCCTCGGCCTTGGAGTTAGTGTTCACAGCATCGTGGTGGAGGAGAATCTGGAGCAAAGGCAAGAAGACTGGCGTTTATATAGGCGTCAGTGGAAGGGACGGGCAGCAGTCGGTATTTTATACCTTTCTTGCACAACTTGTCAGACACTGCAACATCATGGAATCTTGGTTCAGAGGACATCTACAAGACCTTCTTCACGGCTGCTGCAACTAACCCATCTCTTTGGGAAGGACCTACTTCCACTGGGGAATCCTGCCTACCAGTGACTGCCCTCGTCTGCTGCCCGTCCCTTCCACTGACGCCTATATAAACGCCAGTCTTCTTGCCTTTGCTCCAGATTCTCCTCCACCACGATGCTGTGAACACTAACTCCAAGGCCGAGGGACTGATTACCTCATCTTTTGTATATAGTTCTACTGTCTTCCTATTATGTCCTAGAATCTGTATTGATAAAGCCACTGGATGGCGAAACGTCTACAATAAAGATATCCAGATGTTGCACATGTGTCTTAACTTTCATATTGTCGGTATTTTATACCTTTCTTGCACAATCATTGTTGGTGCTAGGGAGAATAGAAGTAAGACAGGGAAACATGCACCAACAGGGAATACAGTCACAGAAACCCAAGGCAAACGGAAACCAAGCCTGTGCACATACTATGCACTTGGTATCTGCTGGCATGGGAAATCTGGAAAAACAGATGGGACGTGCAACTATGACCACCCTAGAAAATGCCATGCCCATATGACAACAGGAAAATGCAAACTCCCTTCCTGTAAGCTTTTTCACCCTGAACTGTGTACCTCTTCAGTACAGGAAAGACTGTGCTATAACTTAAATTGCCAGGCATACCATCTAAAGGGGACAAAAAGATATAAAACATCCAGGCCATGGGAAAACCTGGGTAGCCACAGCCACTCAAGAGGGAGAGGTTTTTAGTGCCAGGAAGGAAAAAAAACTGGCAGGAAATGGCAGAAATCGTACACCAAATCCAGTCATTCCTGGAGTGGAACCACAGTCGATGGCCTCCACTCCAAACCAACAGATACAGATACTAATACCGGAAAAAAAATCCCCCCCCAGTACCAACAATACCACCAGTCCGATAACATTCTTCTTTGCAAATATACAGGGTCTAAAGCCAGCAACAAACAACAAAATACCTTTCATCCGTGGACTGCTTGCAGAGGCAAAGGCAATGTTCGCGGCTTTCACTGAGACCCACATAAAGGATCACTTGGACAACGAAATATGGATCCCAGGTTACAACCTATACAGATGAGACAGAGTGAACAGGCAAAAGGGGGGGGGGGGGTTGGCCTGTACATTGCAGAGTCACTTGTTTGCACAGAACTGCTTAATACCTCAAATGATGTAGTGGAAGTTTTAGCAGTAAAGGTCGAGAACCAAAACCTAGTCATTGTGGTAGTCTACAAGCCTCCGGATGCAACATCCCAGCAATTCCAGGAACAGCTGCTAAAAATTGACCACTGTCTGGAAAATCTTCCAGCTCCTGCACCCAACATCTTGCTCCAGGGGGATTTCAACTTAAGGCACCTAAAATGGAGGAATATAGCAAATAATATTGTTGCAGTAATAACACCAAGAGGCAGCTCTGATGAAAACTCACACTCACACGAGCTTTTAAATCTCTGCACAAAATTCAATTTAAACCAGCAAATAATAGAGCCTACTAGACTGGAGAATACACTAGACCTCATCTTCACTAACAATGATGATCTGATAAGAAATGTCACCATATCAAAAACAATATACTCAGATCACAACATAATTGAGGTTCAGACATGTATGCGTGGAGCCCCAGACCGACATAATGAGACTAGTCACTAGGGAGCATTCACCAAATTCAACTTCAATAACAAAAACATAAAGTGGGACCAAGAAAAACCAAGTCCTAACCGATATAAGCTGGGAAGATATACTAAGCAACACAGACCCCAACTTATGCCTAGAACAGATTAACTCGGTGGCAACTCGATGTATGCACAAGGCTTATCCTCTAAGAAAAAGGAGGAGTAGATGTAAAATAGAAAGAGACAGACGCTCCCTTTACAGGCGACGGAAAAGAATAACAGAGCGGCTAAAAGAGGTCGATATATCTGAAATGCGTAGGGAGACACTGGTCAGAGAAATAGCAAGCATCGAACTTAAGCTAAAAGAATCCTTTAGGAGTCAGGAATCGCGGGAAGAACTAAAAGCCATAAATGAAATCGAAAGAAACCCAAAGTATTTCTTCTCCTATGCCAATCAAAATCGAGAACAACGTCCAGTATTGGGCCCCTACTTAAACAAGATGGGTCCTACACAGATGACAGCAAGGAAATGAGTGAGCTACTCAAGTCCCAATATAACTCAGTTTTTAGCAAGCCGCTAACCAGACTGAGAGTCGAAGATCAAAATGAATTTTTTATGAGAGAGCCACAAAATTTGATTAACACAAGCCTATCCGATGTTATCCTGACGCCAAATGACTTCGAACAGGCGATAAATGACATGCCCATGCACTCTGCCCCAGGGCCAGACTCATGGAACTCTGTGTTCATCAAGAACTGCAAGAAGCCCCTATCACGAGCCTTTTCCATCCTATGGAGAGGGAGCATGGACACGGGGGTCGTCCCACAGTTACTAAAAACAACAGACATAGCCCCACTCCACAAAGGGGCAGTAAAGCAACAGCAAAGAACTACAGACCAATAGCACTAACATCCCATATCATAAAATCTTTGAAAGGGTCCCTAAGAAGCAAGATCACCACCCATCTAGAAACCCATCGATTACACAACCCAGGGCAACATGGGTTTAGAACAGGTCGCTCCTGTCTGTCTCAACTATTGGATCACTACGACAAGGTCCTAAATGCACTAGAAGACAAAAAGAATGCAGATGTAATATATATAGACTTTGCAAAAGCCTTCGACAAGTGTGACCATGGCGTAATAGCGCACAAAATGCGTGCTAAAGGAATAACAGGAAAAGTCGGTCGATGGATCTATAATTTCCTCACTAACAGAACACAGAGAGTAGTCGTCAACAGAGTAAAGTCCGAGGCAGCTACGGTGAAAAGCTCTGTTCCACAAGGCACAGTACTCGCTCCCATCTTGTTCCTCATCCTCATATCCGACATAGACAAGGATGTCAGCCACAGCACCGTGTCTTCCTTTGCAGATGACACCCGAATCTTCATGACAGTGTCTTCCCTTGCAGACACTGCAAGGCTCCAGGCGGACATCAACCAAATCTTCAGTGGGCTGCAGAAAACAATATGAAGTTCAACGATGAGAAATTTCAATTACTCAGATATGGTAAACATGAGGAAATTAAATCTTCATCAGACTACAAAACAAATTCTGGCCACAAAATAGAGCGAAACACCAACGTCAAAGACCTGGGAGTGATCATGTCGGAGGATCTCACCTTCAAGGACCATAAACATTGTATCAATCGCATCTGCTAGAAAAATGACAGGATGGATAATGAGAACCTTCAAAACTAGGGAGGCAAAGCCCATGATGACACTCTTCAGGTCACTTGTTCTAGCTAGGCTGGAATATTGCTGCACACTAACAGCACCTTTGAAGGCAGGTGAAATTGCCGACCTAGAAAATGTACAGAGAACTTTCACGGCACGCATAACGGAGATAAAACACCTCAATTACTGGGAGCGCTTGAGGTTCCTAAACCTGTATTCCCTGGAACGCAGGAGGGAGAGATACATGATTATATACACCTGGAAAATCCTAGAGGGACTAGTACCGAACTTGCACACGAAAATCACTCACTACGAAAGCAAAAGACTTGGCAGACGATGCACCATCCCCCCAATGAAAAGCAGGGGTGTCACTAGCACGTTAAGAGACATTACAATAAGTGTCAGGGGCCCGAGACTGTTCAACTGCCTCCCAGCACACATAAGGGGGATTACCAACAGACCCCTGGCAGTCTTCAAGCTGGCACTGGACAAGCACCTAAAGTCAGTTCCTGATCAGCCGGGCGGTGGCTCGTACGTTGGTTTGCGTGCAGCCAGCAGCAACAGCCTGGTTGATCAGGCTCTGATCCACCAGGAGGCCTGGTCACAGACCGGTCCGCGGGGGCGTTGACCCCCGGAACTCTCTCCAGGTAAACTCCAGGTAATCAGCTTGAGATTTGTCTCTCAAACTGATGTATTTGGCTCTCATTGTATTCACAATCAGAGGTCACTTTAAATCCTTTTTCTGGGATTAAAAAGGATTAACGACTGGTGGTGAATGGGTTAAAAGAAGCTTCAGTGCCCAACTGCTCATTAATATGAATTAAACCCATTTAACCCGACTCATGGTGAGCGAAAATTCATGATGGTCTATCCCACTGGAACATACAATCCTACAAGAACATGCACCCAGCAGAGCTAGGTGTTGTACCGTGATCCGAGGACATACGGTTGTGTGGGTGCCTCAGAGCTAATTCCATTCTACTCCCCGTTTGGTGTACTAGCCTCCACGAGCAGAATATTTAGTATTATTAATAATTATTAATGATTAAGCAGCCACCATTTTGGCTAATAATGTTTGCAGTAAATCTGAAACTTCGTTAATAGAAATTCCAAAAAAATCTTCAAGACAGAAGCGTCTGTCACCTGCAGATCTGTCACCTGCAATCGCCATAAAGCTTAATAACAATTAGCAGTTATGATCAAGTGTTCTGCATTTTCCTTAATAATGTTGTCGTAAGCTTCTCTCTCCTACGTGCGGGTTATTTGTGTAATGTTTCAGTAATTGTATAACCATGTTTATAGGATTCTAGACTATAGTAACTTGCAAGAGAGGAGCGTTTACCGCTTGTAAATCTATCAATCCATACAAGTTGAAAACAACTTCAATTATAGTAACCTATTTTTTTCGTAAATTTATGTAAATAGGATTCTTGTCTAAAGAGCCTTCTGCTGATTGATTTTTTCCTTTATGATATTCCGACTCATCAGCGATTACAATTTTTTTGCTACAGTTATTTGCAACTTAGAATTTTCTCTCTTCTTCAACTTGAATAAATTTCTGTCGTTCCTCCTCTGTTACTGCTCAAGTGACTTTATTTTGTTCCTTCTCTCTATTACTCCCGTAACTTGTTGTTCCTTCCCTGATACTATTCCCATAACTTTCTGTTCTAACTCCCTTAATACTATTCCGTAAATCCCGGTTGCTCCTCCCCTAACCCCTGTAGGGGTTAGTAATAGTAACCCCTACAGGGTTACTATTACTAACCCTGTAGTTTCCTATTGTCTCTTCCCTATTATTACTCCCAGAACTTCCTGTTGTCCCTCATCTTCTACTGTTGCCCCTTCCTTTACTGCTACCCCCGTAACTTTCTGTTGTCCCTTACTACTACTACTACTACTACTACAACCGTAACATCCTGTTATACCTCTCTTACTACTACCCCTGTAACTTCCTATTGTCCCTCCCTTGTAACTATTGATAGTCTCTCCTCCCCAACATACCTTGCAGATCGCTGCTGAGTTGTCTGTAGGACAGAATAATTCAAAGATAAAAACTATCAGAAATATTGAGATTCATGAAGCTGAATAATTAAGAAACTTAAAATGAAGCAGCTAGCCTTTGAGAATATTTTTTGGTTCCAGCAACGACTCTGCATAGCGCGGCCTACAGTTTCTTTGCTATGCAACAACTTAAAAGGTTCTCCAAAAATTCCCAAAGTTAAAGTTGAGGGGTTAATGGGGTTTAAAGCCTATCACCTGCACTAGTGTCATGGAGGAAGCACTGTAACCTTTTCACTACCAGTCAAAATACTTTAATCACATATATGGCCATATTTGGTTGAAAATAAACACGATCAGTATAAATTGAGATATATATTCTTCCAGGTGGACATGCACTGTTGCCCTCGAAACACACACACACACACACACACACACACACACACACACACACACACACACACACACACACACACAAACACACACACACGTGAAGTTGATGAGAAGAATTCACTCGATCGAAGACCAGGCAAACTACAAAGGGATCTGGACAGGCTGCAGACCTGGTCCAGCAATTGGCTCCTGGAGTTCAATCCCACCAAGTGCAAAGTCATGAAGATTGGGGAAGGGCAAAGAAGGCCGCGACGGAGTACAGTCTAGGGGGGGTCAGAGACTCCAAACCTCACTCAAGAAAAAGATCTTGGGTGAGTATAACACCAGGCACATCTCCTGAAGCGCACATCAACCAAAAAAAAATGCTGCAGCATATGGGCGCCTAGCAAACCTCAGAACAGCATTCCGACATCTTAATAAGGAATCAATTCAGGACCCTGTACACCGTGTATGTTAGGCCCATATTGGGTATGCGGCACCAGTTTGGGAACCCCCACTAGCCAAGCACGTGAAAGAAACTAGAGAAATGCAAAGGTTGCAACAAGACTAGTCCAGAGCTAAGAGGTATTCTACGAGGAGAGGTAAAGGGAAATCAACCTGACGACACTGGAGGACAGGAAGAGATAGGGGGGACATGAAATAACGACATTACAAAATACTGAGAGGAATTGACAAGGTGGACAAAGACAGGATGTTCCAGAGATTGGACACAGTAACAAGGGGACACAGTTGGAAGCTGAAGACACAGATGAATCACAGGGATGTTAGGAAGTATTTCTTCAGCCACAGAGTAGTCAGTAAGTGGAATAGTTTGGGAAGCGATGTAGTGGAGGCAGGATCCATACATAGCTTTAAGCAGAGGTATGATAAAGCTCACGGCTTAGGGAGAGTGACCTAGTAGCGATCAGTGAAGAGGCGGGGCCAGGAGCTCGGACTCGACCCCCGCAACCTCAGCTAGGTGAGTACAACTAGGTGAGTACCAAAGGGGATATATACATCGGAATATACATCAACTATCAAGGCCAAGAAAGACTAGAATGCTTTCTCCATCTAGCCTCACGGATATCTCTGTGAGAATTGCTTGGTTCCAGTTTCTGTTAGCCACATTCTATTGAACTGCCCACTCTATCAACGAGCACACGGAATTTACCTCTTAACGTCGTCACCGCTCTACTGCCCTTACTTTACTTTCCCTTCTTGCTGAGGGTTCTTCTTTTAGCCCAGACTCTCTCATTGACTTTTTGACAGCAACTCATATACTGCACAAACTCTGATGACGCCTCTAGTACTCCTCACAGCCCTTTCTACCTCAATCTCTTGCTACCCTTTACTACCCCTGCACTATCCACTGCCCGGCTGCGCTCCATGATCTGATGAGCAACCCTCTCCCTCTTGCTACCCGATACCCCTGCATCCTTCCCTGCCCGACGGCGCTGTATGACCCTTGTAGGTTTAGCACTTCTTTTTGATTATAATAATAATCTCCATCTATCAATAAATTAATTATTGCTGAATATTCATTGCCTGAACTTTTCAGCAAGGTTCTTAATCATTTTTGCTTGAAAGCTAAAATTTTGATTGAACTATATTTTAAACTGTCAGGTTAAATAATATTTTATGATATTTCCAATTCAGTCTGATGAGGGGATGAGATGAAAAGCTGTAAGCCTTCTCCCTGAAAGCTGGCTGCCTTGGATCAAACGTGTAGCTCATGCTACACGCCAAGGTATTGGTCCAGTGTGGGTAGATTGGTAAAGCACTGCGTACCTTGTCCTAAGGTTCGTAGGTTCGAGTCTCCTTCAGCCAGAGATCAGTGTTTGTGTATATTTCGCATGCTCTCGCGAATTCCATGCATTGTTCAAATCTCTAGTAAGGCTGTGCATGCAGGGATGAGAAAAAGCGTAAGCCTTCTCCTGGGAGCTGCCTTGGATCAAACGTGTAGCCATGCTAACGCCAAGTATTGGTCCTGGGGAGATGGTAAGGGCACTGCGTACCTTGTCCTAAGGTTCGTAGGTCGAGTCCCTTCAGCCAGAGGATCAGTGTTTGAGTATATTCGCAATGCTCTCGCGAATTCCATGCATTGTTCAAATCTCTAGTAAGGCGTGCATGCAGGGATAGATGAAAGGTTGTAACCTTCTCCCTGAAAGCGGGTCTGCCTGGATCAACGTGTAGCTCAGCTACCGCCAAGGTATTGGTCCAGTGTGGTAGATTGGTAAAGCACTGCGTACCTTGTCCTAAATTTCGTAGTTCAAAGTCTCCTTCACCCAGAGATCAGTGTTTGTAATATATATATATATATATAATATATATAATATATATATATATATATATATAATATATATATACATATGTATATATATATATATATATATATATATAATATATATATATATATATATATATATATATATATATATATATATATATATATATATATATATATATATATATATATATGTCGTGCCGAATATTTTAAAACTGTCAATTAGCAAGAACTGATTTAAAATTAAGTCCTTTCTAAAATTTTCTCTTATACGTTTAAAGATATAAATATTTCATTAATATTAATGTAAATTTTTTTAATTTTGCTCCAAAAGAATCTTAGAAAACTTACCTAACC
>NC_069408.1:66630230-66727730 GCF_026875155.1 Cherax quadricarinatus
TGATATTGTCTTCCTTACTGGGGATGAGATATTGTGAGAGAGACTTGGGGAGCAGCAGGAAAAACTGCAAAAAACTGAAAGTCTGCATGGCGTTCTTGCTCTCCGACAAGAAATATTCAACAGTATTATCCTCGGAGGAAAAAAAATGGTACAGTTTTATTATGTAAAAGGTAAAATAGGACATCGTTTATCTCGTGGAAAAAAAATATAGCACTCTTTTTTTTTTGAGCACAGAATGAAAAATATGGGAGATTTGCGATTACTTTTTGAAAAAAAAAGGTGGAGTACTTTGACATAATAATAAAAATAGTGTGTCGATTTCCATCATGGAAAAGTAAAGGTAATATTTATCCTACTGTTTATCGTTCCGTTTTTATATAAAATTGGGAAAAAAATTCTTATCGAAAGAGGGGAGAAAAATACTGGTTAGGGTTTTTTCTTACCTTCCGAGAAGTTAGTAGTTTAAAATTTCCAAAATATTTTCCTCATGCTGCTAATGTTGTTTTTATGAGCTGACGCTGATGCTTCTGCTGCTTTACTTTTTCTTCTCTTGTTTCTGTTACTAGCACCACGATGATGATAGTAATCCTGCCCGTACTGTCTCTGTTGATGTTTCTGTTATGGTACTGCTATTTCTAGTACTTCTAGTGTTGTTTTTCTTTTGTTACTTGTGCTATTGTTCATGTTAGCATTGATAATGTGGTTTTTTAGCGCTTTCTTCCAACACTGCTGTTGCTGTTGCCAGCACTGCTGTTGCTGCTGCCAGCACTGCCGTTGCTACTGCCAGCACTGCTGTTGCTGCTTTCCAGCACTGCTGTTGCTGTTGCCAGCACTGCTGTTGCTGCGCCAGCACTGCTGTTGCTGCTGCCAGCACTGCTGTTGCTGTTGCCAGCACTGCTGTTGCTGCTGCCAGCACTGCTGTTGCTGCTGCCAGCACTGCTGTTGCTGCTGCCAGCATCGTTGCTGCTGCCAGCACTGCTGTTGCGCTGCCAGCACTGCTGTTGCTGCTGCCAGCACTGCTGTTGCTGTTGCCAGCACTGCTGTTGCTGCTGCCAGCACGCTGTTTCTGCTGCCAGCACTGCTGTTGCTGCTGCCGCCTGCTGTTGCTGCTTTCCACATGCTGTTGCGCTTCCCGCACTGCTGCTCTTACAGGTCCCCTCGAGGGAGGTTCCTTGAACTGGTTTTAAGGGCTCTTGATCTAGGGAATTGGATCTGTGCTCCGGTTCCCTAAATTGAGCTTGAATACCTTCCATTCCCCCCCCACATGCGCTGTATAATCCTGCGGGTTTAGCGCTCCCCCATGATTATAATATCATGTTTACTGTTCTTGTTTCTGAGTCTACTTTTGTTATTGCTAATGTTGCTGCTACTTTTCTAGTTGCTACTGTTGCTATTGTTTTTGTTGCTACTAGTACTAGTGTTCTTGTTGCTACTAGTACTACTGTTCTTGTTACTACCAGCACTGCTGTTCTTGTTGCTTCTACTACCGTTGTTCTTGTAGCTGCTGCTCTTGTTCCTAACTCTGTTAAAGCTGCTGCTTTTTCTTGTCTTGTTGCTGCTAGTACTGCTTTCTTGCTAGTACTGCTGTTCTTGCTAGTACTGCTGTTCTCGCTACTGTTCTTGTTGCTGATAGTATTGTACATCTTGTTGCTACTATTGCAGTCCTCGATGATGCTTGTACTGCTGTTCTTGTTGCTGCTTGTACTGCTGTTCTTGTTGCTGCTTGTACTGCTATTCTTGTTGCTGCTTGTACTGCTATTCTTGTTGCTGCTTGTACTGCTGCTCTTGTTGCTGCTTGTACTGCTGTTCTTGTTGCTGCTTGTACTGCTGTTCTTGTTGCTGCTTGTACTGCTATTCTTGTTGCTGCTTGCACTGCTGTTCTTGTTGCTGCTTGTGCTGCTGTTCTTGTTGCTGCTTGTACTGCTGCTCTTGTTGCTGCTTGTACTGCTGCTCTTGTTGCTGCTTGTACTGCTGTTCTTGTTGCTGTTGTAAATGTGTTCTTGTTGCTGCTTGTACTGCTGTTCTTGTTGCTAATTTTACTGCTGTTCTTTTGCTGTTGTGCTGCTATTTTTTTGGGTGTTTGAGTTGCTGTTTTTGTTGCTGCTTGTATTGCTGTTCTTATTGCGCTTGTTTCTGGCTGTTCTTGTTGCTGCTTGTACGCTGTTCTTGTTGCTGCTTGTACTGCTGTTCTTGTTGCTGCTTGTATTTCTGTTCTTTTTTTGCTGTTTGTGCTGCTGTTCTTGTTGCTGCTTATACTGCTGTTGTTGTTGCTGCTTGTACTGCGTTTCTTGTTGCTGCTTGTATTTTGTTCTGTTGCTGCTTATACTGCTGTTCTTGCTGCTGTTAGTACTGTTCTTGTTCATTTTGCTAGAAGTACTGCTGCTATTGCTTCTATTCTCGTAGCTGCTTTTTGCTAATATTCTTGCTGTCTTTTTGCTGCAGCTTTCTTGTTTGCTGCTCAACTTTTCTATTATTCTTGTTGCTGCATATACTGTTACTATGTTTATAGCTGCTGTTACTACTGCTGTTCTTGTTTCTGCATCTGTTGTTGTTCTTGTTGCTTACTTTTTACTGTTGCTATTTTTTGATTTTCTATACAATTGTTTAATTGTTTATAATTTCTGTTCTTTTTGATAATGTTGTTTTTCCTTTGCTGTTGTTGTTACTGCTCTTGTTTCAGCTGTCTCGCTGCTGGTTCAACTTTTCCCTTCTTGCTGTTTTACTATATTGTTTTTGTTGAGCTATTGGTGCTCCTGTTACTAAAGGGTTTTTCTTTCTAACGTTGCTGTTAAAGGCTGTGTTTGTTCTCCTTAAAATTCTGGTCTCTTTGCCCAGTGATGTTCTTGATGTTGCTGCTAATGCAATTCTTTTACCACTGTTGCTCTTGTTACTTCTGCTACTGTTGCTCTTGTTCCTTCTGCTACTGCTGCTCTTGTTCCTTCTGCTACTGCTGCTCTTGTTCCTTCTGCTACTGTTGCTCTTGTTCCTTCTGCTACTGCTGCTCTTGTTCCTTCTGCTACTGCTGCTCTTGTTCCTTCTGCTACTGCTGCTCTTGTTTCTTCTGCTACTGCTGCTCTTGTTCCTTCTGCTACTGCTGCTCTTGTTCCTTCTGCTACTGCTGCTCTTGTTCCTTCTGCTACTGTTGCTCTTGTTCCTTCTGCTACTGCTGCTCTTGTTCCTTCTGCTACTGCTGCTCTTGTTCCTTCTGCTACGCTTTCTCTTGTTTTCTTCTGCTACTGCGCTCTTGTTCTTCTGCTACTGCTGCTCTTGTTCCTTCTGCTACTGCTGCTCTTGTTCCTTCTGCTACTGCTGCTCTTGTTTCTTCTGCTACTGCTGCTCTTGTCCCTTCTGCTACTGCTGCTCTTGTTCCTTCTGCTACTGCTGCTCTTGTTTCTACTATATTGTCACTAGTGACATGGTTTTTGGATTAAAACCAAACAGATCACTGGGCCCCGATAAACTATAATTCAGGGTTATAAAGGAATAAAAGAAGGAGCTTAGCAAACCATTGGCTAGTTTTTTCAGCGTATCACTACAAACTGGTATACTGCCGGATAAGTGGAAAAGATAGCAATAATTGCCGAGGCTATTCGAAGCCACTGTATAACCCTTGTAGGTTTAGCGCTTCTTTCATTATATCAATAATATAGCCACCTTGAAAAACATAAATTGAACAATGAATCTCATTACTGGTTTACAAAGGAATGTTCCTGCCTGACGAATCTAACTTTATTCACTAAAGCATTTCAGAAGTTACACTGTAGTAATTAATATGATAGTGTATATGAAGTTTAGTAAGGCTTATCATTGTTCCACACAGAATTTTGAGGAAAGGAGATGCACACGGAATAGGAGGAAAATTATTTCAATGATCGAGGCGTGGTTGACATAGAGGCAAGAGTTTGTATAAATGGGAACAATTTAGAAGCGGTGTTCCACATGGCCCTGAACTGGCCCCTCTGTTATTCACAGTATAAATAAACGGCATGGATGAGATAATAGCGACATGAGCAAGTTTTTCGATGCCACTAAACAGGCCGTCAGATTATTTCCAATGGAGACGCTACAGCACTAGAGCAGCATTTGGTAAGTTGATGCAGCGGTCGCAAAATTGGCAGATACAATTTAAAATGTGGGTGGGAGTGTGCTCGGTCAAGGCTGGCTGCTGGGAAGTTTGCCCTCATGGGGGCCTCGGTCAATTCTTGGACCTTCCAGACAGGAAGATAATTAGGAAGTAGGAGAGGATTCACAGGAGACACTAGGGTTTTGCATGGGAGAATCTTAGTGTGTACTAGCAATAACATCTCCCACTTGATATTAGATTTATTATCTTTTAATCCCAGACCTCTTCCCAACACCCAAGTGTTCACGTCCTTTTTTCAGCCCGATCTATAAGTGTTAAGCATTCATTGTGATATCACAAATCTTTGACAAAGGCCTACTTTCACTAGGAAATAATCTACTCTCTCTCTCTCTCTCTCTCTCTCTCTCCTCTCTCTCTCTCTCTCTCTCTTCTCTCTCTCTCTCTCTCTCTCTCTCCTCTCTCTCCTTCATACTCTAACCTAAACCTCACTATCCACATGAATCTTCACCGCATTAAATCGACCAACTTTTCATTACAAATAGAGCGTCTGCCACATTATTCCACAATCCACCTATCATTTATCTTTTCTAAATCCAGTAATGCAGTTTAAAGTTCCTTGCATTTAAATAATTATTGTTCACTTGTATGCTTCAGTGTAAATACTTCTACCTTCCTTACACCTTGTTCTTCTCAGTCCTTCTATCTATCTTACCCATAACTCTTTCACTGAAAATTGCAATACACCTTACTCGCTATACCAAACTGGTTTTTTTTTTCTTAACCCTAAAATATTCTTTTATTCCCGTTTCCATTTTACAAAGGAACTATGGCGACTCTGCCAATCCCTATGGGTGTCGTTCCTTACATACATATATTGAACAAATACACCAACCATTCCAAAACTATATTACCACCTGCATTTAAGTTATCTCTTAATATCATTTATCACAGTTGCTTTACTCTAATAGTGTAGTGACAAGTGTTTCAATCGCTACAGTAGCAGAATATTACAGTTGTACCGTAGTGACGAGTTCTTGCAAGTGTGACTGATGTTACGTCTCCACAGTCATTATCGAGCAATCAATTCAACTCATTAGAGAAGTTACACAGTTTGTAGCTTGTAAATTAATTCGAGAAGTTGAATTCTACATATTGTTACGGTCGTAGCAACGACCCAACTTGTGTTCATCGTGCGTGTTTGGTCGTGTAATTCAGTTTGCAGTGTTTTAGCAGAAGTAGCATTGATCTTGGAAGAGCTTTGTGACCAAGTATGTCATTCAGTGTTCGTATTAGTAAATAAAATATACACAACACACACAATGAAGACAAACAAGCATTCTTACATAAACAACGCAAAGAATCTGTTAATGGTATCTTATTAGTATTACGGATACACAGAGGTGAATTGTATTTCTGGGACATACAAACAACTGATGTGCTCACACACACATGCGTGCACACACATACACTCGGGGACAGGAGCTGAGTCTCGACCCCTGAAACCACAACTAGGTGAGTACACACAGCTGATCCTTGGAATTTGACCGCGTCCCCTCACCCCCCACACACCTTTCCCTCCCCCACAGACCTTTCCCCTCCCCCGCTCTTGCCTTCACTCCCTACTCCCTCCTATCTTTCCCTCTCCCCCTCCCTCGCGTTTCTCTCTCTCATAGTCTTTTTCCCTCCCCTTTCCCCTACTCTTTCTCTCTCCTCTCTCTCTCTTCTCTCTCTCTTTTTCTTCTCTCTCTTCTCTCTCTCTCTCTCTCTCTCTCTTCTCTCTCTCCTCTCTTCTCTCTCTCTCTCTCTCTCTTTTTCTCTCTTCTCTCTCTCCCCCTCTCTCTCCCCTATAACCCTATTCTCACCCTCCTCTCTCTCTATAGGCTTCTCTCTCCATTTTTCCATTTCTCTCTCTCATAGCCTTTTCCCTCACCCTCCTTTCTCCCTCTCTCTCTCTCCCTCTCCCTCTCTTTCTCCCTCTCTCTACCCTTTATCTCCCCCTCACATTTCTCTCTCTCTCCCCCTTGGTCTTATCCCTCACCCCCATACTCTCTCCTCCCTCTCCCTCTTTCTACCCTTTCTCTCTCCTCTCTCTCCCTCTTTCTACCCTTTCTCTCTCCCCCTCGCACCCTCTCCCTCCTCTAGCCTTCTGTCTGTGGTAAAAAAAAAAAAAAAATGGGTGGCCCTAGAGGACGGAAAACCAAAGATCTGGTAGACGAACCAGGGAGGAAAGACTGGGAGTTAGAGCTCCAAAAAAGGGAGGAAGAGTGGGGAAGGAAGATAGTAGAGCTTGGTAAGAAAATGGAGGAGCGGATAGCTGAAGAGTGCAGGAAGTGGGAAGTACAGGTCTTAGCAGCAGAAGCTAGGATACAGTGCTTAGAAGAGAAACTGCAAAGCCTGAAACAGATTAGAGAGACAAATGACAATTCAGATGTGACATCAGGAAATTCAATGTCAGGCGCAGACAAGGGGACGGTAAGCAACAACGGAGACATGCCGTACACGAAGGCCCTATCAGACCCACGTGGGGCCAGGGAAAAGACGAGGAGCACACTAAGATCAAATGACAGGTCCGAAGACAATGAAGGTATGCTATATGCAGAGATTCTAACAGCCAACTGCAGTAGCAAGGGACAGCTGGTCATGAAAGACAGTTCACTGAGAATAGAAGTTTCAGATATGACAGGGACTGAAGGCAAGAACATGTCAATGGAAGGAAATAAAATGCCTCAGAGGAAGCAGATGGAGACTCAGTGGGAGGAGGAAAGGGCGAGGTCAGTTTTTGTGTACGGGCTCCAAGAAGCCAAGGGGGACAACTTTGAAGAAATAAAACAGGAGGAGAAAAAAATGATTGAAGGCATCATGAAAACAATAGGTGAGGGCGATATGACCCAGGTGACAAATTTTCAGAGAATTGGGTGGTTTGCAAGTGGAAGGATATGGCCTGTCAGAGTAACTTTCAAGGAAGAATCAGTTCGAACCAGGATTCTGCAAGAGAAAGCAAGACTGAGGGACAAAGAGGGGTACCAGAGAGTATACCTCGACTGCGACAGAACACAAGAAGAAAGGACTACACTGAAAGAGAGGGTACAGAGACGCAAGGAGGAACAAGAGGCAATGACGAAAATGAGCAGGACCCAGACACAGGAGGAAGGACAAAACACACCCCAGAATCTCCCACCAAAAGACTCCAACCGCGACATTCCCAACGCAACTGAGCAACCTATACTACAACCCACTCACTGTTCCCTCTGCCACCAACCCCCATATCAAAAACCTCACCCCAACAGCTGTCCCTTATGGGCATTCTGACCCCACCCCCATCATCACAAACCCCCCCAACACCACAGCCCCATATAGGCCCCCACCAAGGCTCTCGCTCCCCCAACCCCAATATTCTTGCATGACCACAATGATAGAAAAGAAACTGAAAGTTTGGTACACAAACGCAGATGGAATAATGAATAAACATGAGGAGTGGAACGAAAGAATCAGTGAAAAATCCCCAGACATCATAGCAGTCACAGAAACAAAACTCGCTGAGACAATAACAGACACAATCTTCCCAATGGGATATCAGATCCTGAGGAAAGATAGAAGGAGTAGAGGGGGAGGAGGAGTTGCACTGCTCATAAAACACCGATGGGGATTTGAGGAAATGGAAGGCATGGACATGATTGGAGAAAGAGACTACATTGTAGGTACAATTCAGTCCGGAGAACATAAAGTAGTCATTGGAGTGATGTATAACCCACCACAGAACTGCAGGAGGCCAAGAGAGGAGTACGAAGAAAACAACAGGGTGATGGTGGACACACTGGCTGAGGTGGCAAGAAGAGCTCACTCGAGCAGAGCAAAGTTACTGGTAATGGGCGATTTCAACCACTGGGAGATCGACTGGGAAAACCTGGAGCCACATGGGGGTCCCGAAACATGGAGAGCCAAGATGATGGATGTGGTACTTGAAAACCTCATGCATCAACATGTCAGGGACACAACCAGAGAGAGAGGGGAGGATGAGCCAGCAAGACTGGATCTTGTGTTCACCCTGAGCAGTTCAGACATTGAAGACATCACTTACGAGAGGCCCCTTGGTGCTAGCGATCACGTGGTTCTGAGTTTTGATTATATAGTAGAGTTACAAGTGGAGAAGATGTTACAAAAAACGCGATTCTAAAAGCTTAGAGATCTCCAGTAAATACTAGAAAGGACTGCCCTTCTAGCATCCAGCCTGTTACTGGGTTTTCGTAACAAGTAGTCAGTATCCTTGTCCAATTATCCATTAAAATTCAGTATGGTTCAATAGCTTTTTAGGATTATAACTGGTAGGCTACTAACTTGAGAAATTAAAATTTAATAAATTTATTAAGTCTATAAGTGTCTAGAGGTATATTATCAAAGTAAATTAAATCACAGCAATCAAAATAAAATCAATCTCTCGAGTTCAATATTATTGTGCTGAAAGCACGTATCACATTTATAATTCTTAAGTACCGTCAGGTACATTAACATTTAATAAGATATTACAAATATGTACAAGTAAGTGCATATACGTGTAAGTGCTCTTAAGTAGTTAGCTATGTCTCAAGACTCGAATAAGACTTAAACAAGTGACTGACAAAGTCCTCAAATAAACTAACTTCTTGACCGACTGGCAACCCGAACAGTCTGCTTGAACAACAAAGAATGCTAAGCCCAATAGCAATGCAATATCAAGCGACTGCGACACAGAATCAGGAACAAGGAGATAATATAACGACACTAAGTAGGGACCATCTGCAGATCCTCCACAAAAGTTACAAAACTCCCATAATACTGAATCTACGTTCAGCATAGGAAAACCCGACTGTGACAATGCACAGAAACCAGTACAAAATTAGGTCAGAAACTATAGCTAAGGACCTGAGATACTCAGAGTGTCTATGTGACACACAGACCTCAGTACAACGTCGAAAATCACTAAGTCTTTACAATGTTCTGTGAACAAAGTTCTACAGAACTAACAAGAATAATGAGACAGACAATCTGTCCAACCACCAAGCGAGTCTCCAGCAGACTGAAAACTTCACGAGAGGTGAGGACACCCCCCCCCCTCGATCACGTGATAGCTCCGTGGACAACTGCAGCTCAGAAGCCGGCAGTATAACGAGCGACAAGCGATAATTACAGTAGTTTGACAATCAAGACTAACTGAGCACATTTTATATACATCCTAACAACATAAGCTAAATAACAATATAACAGTCAAATAATAATATAAAGTCATACATTTACGATTTAGCTATTATCGCAAATATAAGCAATATAAAATTAAATGAAAAGGTAATATACATTATATATACATAATAATCATTGTAACCCATTCAGGGGTTGCAACAGAAGGTAACAGGAACTGAAGGGGACAGGCCAAACTATAAAAGGGGGGACTACACAGGTATGAGAAACTTCCTGCAGGAGGTTCAGTGGGACAGAGAAATGGTAGGAAAATCAATAAACGAGATGATGGAATATGTGGCAACAAAGTGCAAGGAGGCAGAGGAAAGTTTTGTTCCCCAGGGAAACAGAAATAATAGGAAGACCAAAACGAGTCCTTGGTTTACCCGAAGGTGTAGGGAGGCAAAAACTAAGTGCAACAGAGAATGGAAAAGGTACAGGAGGCATAGGACCCAGGAAAACAAGGAGATTAGTAGAAGAGCCAGAAACGAGTATGCACAGATAAGGAGGGAGGCCCAGCGACAGTATGAAAACGACATAGCATCGAAAGTCAAATCTGACCCGAAACTGCTGTATAGCCACATTAGGAGGAAGACAACAGTCAAGGACCAGGTGATAAGGCTGAGGAAAGAAGGTGGAGAACTCACAAGAAACGATCAAGAGGTATGTGAGGAGCTCAACACGAGATTTAAGGAAGTATTTACAGTAGAGACAGGAAGGACTCTGGGGGGACAGACCAGATGGGGACACCAGCAAGGAATACACCAACAAGTGTTGGACGACATACATACAGATGAGGAGGAGGTGAAGAAACTGCTAAGGGACATTGATACCTCAAAGGCAATGGGACCGGACAACATCTCCCCGTGGGTCCTTAGAGAGGGAGTAGATATGTTGTGCGTGCCACTTACCACAATCTTCAACACGTCCCTGGAAACTGGGCAACTACCTGAGGTATGGAAGGCGGCAAATGTATTCCCATTTTTAAAAAAGGAGACAGAAAAGAGGCACTAAACTATAGACCTGTGTCATTGACGTGTATAGTATGCAAAATTATGGAGAAGATTATCAGGAGGAGAGTGGTGGAGCACCTGGAACTGAACAAGAGTATAAATGCCAACCAGCACGGATTCACGGAAGGCAAATCCTGTGTCACAAACCTTCTGGAGTTTTATGATAAAATAACAGAAGTAAGACACGAGAGAGAGGGGTGGGTTGATTGCATCTTCTTGGACTGCAAGAAGGCCTTTGACACAGTTCCTCACAAGAGATGTGCAGAAGCTAGAGCATCAGGCGCATATAACAGGAAAGGCACTGCAATGGATCAGAGAATACCTGACAGGGAGGCAACAACGAGTCATGGTACGTAATGATGTATGACAGTGGGCACCTGTGTCGAGCGGGGTCCCACAGGGGTCGGTCCTAGGACCAGTGCTATTTTTGGTATATGTGAACATGATGGAAGGGTTAGACTCAGAAGTGTCCCTGTTTGCAGACGATGTGAAGTTAATGAGGAGAATTAAATCTGATGAGGACCAGGCAGGACTTCAAAGAGACCTGGACAGACTGGACACCTGGTCCAGCAAATGGCTTCTCGAATTTAATCCTGCCAAATGCAAAGTCATGAAGATAGGGGAAGGGCACAGAAGACCACAGACAGAGTATAGGCTAGGTGGCAAAGACTGCAAACCTCCTCAAGGAGAAAGTTTTGGGGTATATAACACCGGCATGTCCCCGGAAGCACACATCAATCAGTAACTGCTGCAGCAATGGGCCCCTGGCAAACCGAGAACAGCATTCCGATACCTTAGTAAGGAATCGTTAAAGACACTGTCACCTTATGCAGGCCCATACTGGGGGGTAGCAGCACCTTTTGGGAAAACCGCACTTGATAAAGCAGACAAGAAATAGAGAAAGTACAAAGGTTTGCCAAAAGGTTATTTTCAAGCTTGGGGAAGTCCTATGAAGAAAGTTTAAAGGGGAAAATGGGCCTGACACACTGGAGGACAGGAGGGTCGGGGAGACTGATAACGGCATAAAAAATACTGCTGGAATGAAAAGGTGGAAAAAGACAGGGTTCCGGGGAGGGGACACAAAAACAAGGGGGCCACAATTGGAAGTTGAAGACAACAAATGAGTCAGAGAAATTTGGGAAGTATTTTTTTTTCGGGTCATAGAGTTGAAAGGCAGTGGAATGCCTAGAAAATGACATAGTGGGCAGGAACCATACACATTTTTTAAGGGACGAGGTTTGATAAACCTGGAGGGGGGGAGAGAGGGGGCCCCGTAGCAACCGTGAAGAGGCGGGCCGGAGCTAAGACTCGCCCCCTGCAACCACAAATGGGTGGTAAAAAGGGTGAGTACACAATTCTGTTGGGGAACGAAACCTTTGACGAGGTTTTGGTCTCTCTTAAACAATTACACAGAAACAGAGGTGGGGGGAGGCAAATATATATGAGGGGGCTGGAAGAAGGGATGTTAGTAGTACATAGAAGAGAAAGTAGTAGCAGTAGGGGAGGAGGGCATAGAAAATGGCAAAAGTAGTAACATTTTCAGTAGCAGCTGGCGTGAAGTAAAGAGACAAAATAGTGAAAGAATTTGGGAAAGTAGTGGTCACAACTGAACATAAAAAAAAATGGGAAAGAAAAGACCGAAGAGAGAACGAGAGGAGGGGGGGAAAGATGAAGGGAGCAGCAGCAGCACAGCAACAACAACAAAGGCAAAAAGTAAAGACGGACTGTAGAAGTTGTAAAAGAAAGTGTAAGAACACAAAACACTGTAGAAGAGCAATGGCCCCACGGGGGACAAAATCCCTTTTGCCACAAAAAAAAAAAAGGTTGGGACAGGTAGAAGGAAAACATAAAGGCGAGAAGGTAGGGGAGGAGGTAGAAAAGGTGTAGTCGGGTTACGAGTATTCTGAGGTCTTTTAATTTTGAGACCTCTTAACTTGGTCTCTTAATTTGTAGAAAAATTTCACGTTTGTGTAAACAAGGCGAACATTTCGTTGGCTCTTTTAAATCTGTCAAAAAGAGAGAGGAATCAGAAATGGAGTAGAAAACGGAAGCATCAATTGCAGGGGGAAAAGTATATCAGGTTTTAAAACGTAATGACAAAATTAAGTTTGATATCAAAGGGGGTGTTAAGATTTAGAAGCGGAAATATAGGGAAGGCAAAGAACGGGAGATTTCATAGAGAATGGGTTTTTTGGAAAAAAAAAAATCTCTGTGTAGTATGAGAGTGTTGGGTTTTTAAAAATCAGAAGAACCAAAAGCAAAAAACGAGAGCGAAGATGGAATTTTTAGACAAAAAAATTGGGGATCGGAGATGGGGAGGCTGCTGAAAAAGTGGAAGCAGGGTAGGAAAATTAGTGAACATGATGACACTTTTACTTGCGAAAAACGAATAAAGAAATTCTGTAAAAAATTTGGGTAGAATTACCGACAAAGTAAAGTAAAAAACCAATGCAACTAATGTCATTTTATTGTTGAAAAACGTTTCGCTCTCCAGGAACTTTATCAACCCGTTATAAACATACAGGGAAACCAGAGGGTAATATGGGCTCAGAGTGAGGTGCAATACTAGGGTGGTAGTAGTAGTAGTATAGAAGTAATACAATATGTAGAACAATTAACTTGCACATGAGTAAACGAAAAAAGGGGCTTTTACTTGGGAAACAAAAAAATTGGTTAGACAAATTTTTCTATTGGAGGCTGGATAGAAGCACCCGTTTCAATGTTCATTCTCTGTAATGCTTGTTTTATATTAAAGGAGACTAGTGGGTGGCAGGATTTTTCTTTTTTAGGAGGGTTCTTGCTAAGACTTCAGAGATGGGAAGCTGTCTTTGTTTTGTTTTAAATTTTATTAGAAACGGCTATTAGTGAAGATTCAAGGGATTGCGTTGCGGGGAAAATTTGTTTCTTTTATCATATTGGGCGTCCCTGAACTTCATGAATGATTGGTGGAATTTTGGGTTGTACACAGGCGTTGTTCAAGTTATCGATCCTACAGCAAAAAATGGTTCATTTAGGCGGGTGTCGAGGTTTTTGCTGTTTCACCTCATAAATCTTGTCGAGCCTCCACAGGGGATAGTGTAAACCCCTGCGTTGATGGTTCGTGGTGCTTTGGGTTTTTTCTGGTTAGATCCATTTCGAGTGCGCAAGCATGGGACCTGGTGTTAGCTTTGAAAGTACTTTTTGAAACTAAACGTTCAGTGCAACCGGCTGTTTGGGAAGAATTATAAAATTCCCAACACCCCTCCCAAAAAAGTTATAATTCTTCCCAAAAAGGCTTGATAAAGCTCCTGGGAGCGAACGTTGCCACAGTAAATGTCACATTAGTTTCACTTTGTCCTTTTTTCTTTACAAAGAAAGTTTGTCGCCATGTTATGGTTACGCACCCTCAGAAAAAAAAGCAAAATGTTATATTCCCATCCGCTTTGAAATTGATGGAAGAAGCAAGATTGGAAGAACTACATCAGGGGCAAAAACAGTTGTTCTCCTTACCGACGCGGCAATGCTTTTTTTTATGGAGTCCTGTATATTATTAAAATTGGGACTCTGCCAAAAGTGCCCGCCCTTCTCGTCTTTACAGACGCCGTCTTGAAGCATCACTGTACACAAAATTTCTTACATAATCTTTGTCCTTGCTTTTCTGTTTTTCTATTGTTCTTTTTGTCCTTTTCTTTTAAAAAATTTTTTCTTTATTTCCTCTGCATTTTTGGGTTTTTTCCAAAGGGACTCTCTTTGCTTGCCCCCTTTTTGGGTTTAAGTTCTCTCCTTCCAGATCTTCCCATCCCATTTAAAGGGAAATTCATCGCATTGATGACTTTCGCTCTCTCAATTGCAAAACATTCACGAAATCTCTCATTCCACTGAAGCGCTCTTCCAAATCATTTGGGGTTGTGGGAAATGTACCCCCTTATTTTTGGCTTAATGTATCCCCTCTCTGCGTCTTGTACATTGCCCCATAACATATCTTTTATTTCCCACCTCTATCAGTTTTTCCCTTACGTTTCTGGGCCTCCAAATAAGTGAAGTTCTCCCAATCTGGCATTTGAGGTTTTAATCAAACCCCTGTTATTTGTTTAGCCTTCTCTGCACTCCCACTCCTTTTGCTATGGGGCCATCTTTACTTCGTTGTTGTCATTATAATTTATTCTGTCTTGCTGTTTAAATGCAGGTTTTAAATCTTTTTAGCTACTTCCTTGGGACCTTTTTCTTTAAAATTTTTTTTAACATCTTTCTTGTGTACCTTATGCCCATCTTGTGGGCTGTAGTGGAAATAGTAGAGGCACATAATGGGTTCAGGGATGACCGTGAAGTTTTGATGGCTAAACAAGTGATTATGAACTATTTACATGTGTATATTCGGTTACAGTATAATGAGTTTTTTATGTAAGCGTGAATTTGGTCACAAAAATATTGCCTTATATTTTAGCAAGGTAATATTTTGACTGATCTCTCGTTCTCTCTCTCATCTCTTCTGATTAGCGGTGCAACACCTCCACCTCTCCTTTCCTCTGTCATTCCTTTTCACTTGATATCGTGCTAAGAATAAGGTATCATATATAATTTCAGTTTTGTCACTGAGCTAGCTATGATGGCTGGAGTTACTTCGGGCATTCGTTCCTTCAACTAATCACTTTTGTTCGATAGCCCGTCTGCTTCTGTGAAGTGGTCTAGTGTTTCTGTATGGTGCTCCTCTCTACGGCAGTTGGTTGTGGTAGAGCTGGGGTTAATCCGTACATCAGTAACGAGGGAGGAATCAGGGATATGCTTGTAGACAGGAAAGAGGAAGAGGTGGAGATGAGGGAAGAGGTTTGGGGGCTGATGTTGGTGAAGTGTGGGCGGGCCTTTAGTTCGGCTCGCTAATAAAGAGCCTTGGAGTGCATCTTATGAAGTTCCAAAACGCTAGGTACTTCCTCCTCCTGCCTCTCACATCTGCTGCTTGTCGTTACCTTTTGTGTGGGTGTTGGTGGGTGTAGATGTGATTGTCTGTTGGTGTAGATGTGGATGTCGGTGGGCTTGGATTTAGATTTAAATATGGGTGTAAGTGTAAATCATCACATTCATGGATCCCTTGCAATGTTTTACTGAGGTCTCTCTCATGCGTGAATGGTAATTTACAAAATGACGAGAGCATTTCTCAGTACGAAAAAGAATGGCAAAAATACTTCAGTGCTGGAGACCGTTCACCCCAGCCATAACTCACCTTTATGCAAGTTTTAAATATAACGACACCCGGAAGCTGACAGTATAATACATTTAATGTAGTCATTTTGGCTATATCAGTTTTAAATATTTTTTTGAACTTTTCGTTAGTCTTCGATAATATTTATTATTATTATTATTTTTTATTATTATTATTATTATTCCATGAAGGGGCACGTTAAGAGGTTACCAGCATTTTTTTTCCTTTTTTAGCATTCTGCTTTTTGGAAATATGTTGGTCATGACTAGAACACCTCATCCAATCAGCTTGAAATTTTCAACTCTTAACAAGAGCTAAATTCTAGAAACAATTTGAATGTTCACGTGCCCTCTGGCCATCGCTCATTCTAGATTCTTGTAATGGCTTGGATAACTCCCAAATTCCTCAGTGGCGGGAAAATGGAATCTCAGATTTGTAAGTGTACATTAGATTTAACAAATTTGTGTATAAAATAATGAAAAAAAAAATCTAGTGAGAGTATAGGCAATGGGGTTTGAAGATGTATGGGGTAGGTTGAAGAATGTAGTGTAAGTGTTCAGCAGAAGTTTGTGGTTACACGAATGTGGGTGTGGGAGGGAAGAAGAGCGATTGGTGGAATGATGTAAAGAGAGTAGTAAGAGAGAAAAAGTTGGCATATGAGAGGTTTTTATAAAGTAGAAGTGATGCAAGGAGGGGAGAGTATATGGAGAGAAAAAGAGAGGTTTAGAGAGTGGAGAATCAATGTAAAAAGAGAGCAAATGAGAGAGTGGGTGAGATGTTAACAAGTTTTCTAGAAAATAAAGTTTTGGAGTGAGATTAATAAGTTGAGAAAGCCTAGGGAATGAATGGATTTGATAGTTGAAAATAGGAGAGGAGAGTTAATGAATGGAGAATTAGAGGTATCGGGAAGATGGAGGAAATACTTTGAGAAATTGTTAAATGTTGATGAATATAGTGAAGCTGTGATTTCGTGTATAGGGAAAGGAGGAATAACATCTTATAGGAGTGAGGAAGAGCTAGTTTTGAGTATGGGGGAAGTTCTGGAGGCAGTGAATAGAATGAAAAGGGATAATGCAGCTGGGATTGATGGGATAAAATTAGAAATGTTAAAAGCAGGTGGGGATATAGTTTTGGAGTGGTGGTGCTTTTATTTAATAAATATTTGGAAGAGGGTAAGGTACCTAGGAATTGGCAGAGAGCATGCATAGATAAGTCTGATGAGTATACCTGGTAAAGTGTATGGTAGTTATTGTTGAAAGATTTAAGAGTAAGACGGAGAGTAGGAAGCAGATGAACAAGGAGGCTATAGGAAGGATAGGGGTCTACCTACCTGCTACCTGAGAGGTATTCCGGGGTTCAACGCCCCCACTACCAGGTATCTCGATGGATCAGGCCCTGATTAACCAGGCTGTTACTGCTGGCCGCACGAAGGCCAACGTACGAACTACAGCCTGGCTGATCCGACACCAACTTGAATAATCCGTCCAGCTCCCTCTTGAAGGCAGCCAGGGGCCTATCGGTAATTCCCCTTATGCATGGTGGGAGGCTGTTTAACAGTCTTGGGCCCAGGACACTTACGGTGTTTTCTCTTAGTATACCAGTAGCGCCCCTACTTTTCGTTGGGGGTATTTTGCACCTGCTGCCCAGTCTTTTACTTTTGTAGGGGTGATTTCTGTGTGCAGATTCTAGGATTTTCCAAGTGTAGATTATGATATATATCTGTCGTCTGCATCTCAACGAGTACAGATCAAGTGCTTCCAAGTGCTCCCAGTAGTTAAGGTGTTTGATGGAACTTATGTGCAGTAAAGGTTCTCTGTACACTTTCTATATCTGCAATTTCACCTGTTTTGAACAGAGATGTTAATGTACAGCAGTATTCCAGCCTAGAGAAAAGCGATTTGAGAAGGATCATCATTGGCTTGGCATCAATTGTTATCATTTTCTTTGCAGTTGTGATCGGAGCACTGTTGTGATCCTTGAAAGTGAGATCCTCAGACATTACCACTCCCATGTCCCTCACATTATTTTTCTGTTCTATTTTATGATCAGAATTTGTAGTATACTCAGTTCTAGCTATTATCTCCTCCAGTTTTCCATAACGGAGTAGTAGGAATTTGTCTTCATTGCAAATCATATTTTCCGTTGCCCACTGAAAAAAGTGTGTGATCCTGGGGCTGAGTGCATGGGCACGTTGTCAGTGGCTTCCTCAAAATATATCAGAGTTAGGGTAATGACGGAAATATGCCATACATTGAAGGAGTTTTGAGGCACATTCATGAAATCATTTGAATTGTCGATCTTTAGACTGATTAATGGCTCGCTAAACACAGAGTCGAATTGGGATTTCAGTATCTCACTCATTTCTTTGTTGTCATCTGTGTAAGTCCCATCTTGTCTGAGCAAGGACCCTATACTAGATGTGGCATTTGCCTTGTTTCTCGCATATGAAAAGAAATATTTCGACCAAGTGTTTACAGTGAAGCATATAGGTGAACAGTATTTAGATAAGTGTAACGAGTTGTTCGTGGAATTTATGGAATTGGGAAAAGCTTATGACAGGGTGGATAGGGGAGGGGGCAATGTGGCTGTGTTATGCAGGGTTCTGCATGACATTGTAATGTATATACAGTAGAGAAGGGTGTCATAATAGTATGAATGCTATAATTGTGAAGAATAATTTTATAATTCATAATGTGCATTTGGGGGCACTGTAAAGTACTCTAACTGTAATTATAAAGAAATCCTGCTAGGGATTTATTTTCCAAGGGTGTTTGGGTACGCGGGGTAAGCGTGGCTTGGGGCAGCCACGTGGAGTCAGCATGGTGTGGAGGCTGGCGTCGGAGATCCTGTGTATTTAAGCTAAGTTTGTAGTTGTGTACTCCTTTAGTTTAGCTAACCCAAGCCATAGGCTCTTCTATGGCGTACCTGTATGCCTACTTAGGCTCTGACATGGTCAGGGTGCTGCGGGATTGAGTGAGGAAATAAGAAATGGGGTTGGTAGTGGAGTAGTGACGGCCTGGCGCTGATTAGGCCTAGTGGTTATGGTGGCTGGACCTCCAGCCAGCTGTTTCTTGTGTACCCTCATTTGGGCGTTTAGGATTAAGGTGTTTCTAGAGTGTGTATATAGTGTTATGTTGAATAAATAGATATATTTTCCTAACTGGGATTTTTGCCTAACCCTCTTTAACCAACCCTTTGGGTAAATTTACGGTTTAGCTCTTTCTTTTTTGAAAAAGATACCCCTGGGTGCCTTTTTTATGCTTGAGATGTGTGTAATTTTTTACCTTTGCCTTAAAAAAGCCTACCCCCCAGCTATCCCACATTTTGGTAACAGGGGCCTTATAGGGGAAAAAATTATAAAATTTTATGTGGAAATTCAATTTTTAAAACCGGGGAATTCAATAATCATTTTTTCTGGGTTGGTCAGAGGAAAAGCATTCACTATAACACCACCTAAAAAAAAATTTTCCTTTTGTTGTAATTTTGCGGGTTTTTAGGGTGTTTTATTAAAATTAATACCCTGTGAATAATTTCCCTTTTGTGTGAACTTTGGGGGTTTTTAGGGTGTTATTTTTAACTAATTCCCTTGAATAATTTATTTTTGTTGAAAATATTGGTTTTTAGGGTGTTTTTAAAACAAATACCCTGTGCATAATTTACCTTTTGGTGAAATATTGTGGTTTTTTGGGGTGTTCTTTTTAATTTAATACTCGTGAAAAAATCTCCCTTTTCTGTGCCACTTGTGTTTTTTAGGGTGTTATTAAACCTAATTTTGGTAATTTCCCTGCAGGGTACAATCTTGTGATTTTTGGGGAGGTTTTGTTTCCCCAATTTTGGGGAATATTTTCCCTTTTTGCGGTGCAGTAGCCCCATTTTTTTGCCAGGATTTTTCTTGTTGTGTACAATCCGTTTAATTTCGGGGAATCACTGACAATCACCCTTGTGAATATCTACTGCAGTGTATTCCCCTTGCGTGTGCTTTATTTTTTAACATAATTTTCTGTGGTGATAGCAAGTTTTTGGTGCTTCATTTCCCAAAATGGTGACACTAGTAAAAATTCTGGGGATGACATGCATTTGAAAGGTGAATTGAATCAAATTCCCAGTTAGGACCGGGATAAGGAAAAGTAGTAATTTAAAATGAAATTAGCCCTAGTTGGGGAAGAAAAGGGAAAATGGTTAAGGTTTGATGAAAAAAGACCCAGGAACAGAGGGGCCTAGAGGAGCTTGGGGCTCAAAAAAGAGCTAAAAAAGGGGCGTTTGCTTCTCACCCACCACAGACCAGGGTGAGTTTTTCATTTGGATAAAGCCAAAAAAATTTGTCCCCCAATTCCTAGAGAAAGACCCAGCCCATTTTTTTTTTTGAAAGTACTGCCAAACCCCAATTTTTGGCCGGAAAAGGAAGGGGGCACTTAGCAAAAACCCCCAATTAGTTACGGGCCCCTTAGTTTTTTTAGAAGGATCTGCCTTTTCGATTTCATAAACTAAGAGGTAGTTTTAAAACTATCAAATGTTGCCCGGGAAAAGGGACCGCAGAAAATTCAGAGGACTAAAGTTTCAGTCAGGGCAGTCTTTGGTGGAATATGGTAAGAAAAAGATGTCACTTTTTAAAAAAGGTGGGGTCCTCAAAAGGGGTGGGAGGCCAAAATTTTGAAGGTGAATTACCTTTAAATTTTTTAGAGGATTTTTTGAGAAATGCCCCCCCCCCCCCCCCTGACCCAAGGCATATCTTGGGAAAAGGATCTTATAATTTAATAATCTTTAAGTGGGTGACAGATTTTTTAGCTAACCAAAAAATTGTTAGTATTACCCACCCCCCCCACATAGTAATAAAGGAATTTTTCTCCACCCACCCAAAAGGATAAGAAATTTCAGAAGTTTAAGCCCCCCATTTACCCCCTAATAACCACCAATTTTTTTTAAACCTGATTTTTTCCCGTATCTACCCGAGAAGGTTTTAAATCATTGTCACAGGTCCAGGCTACCGAGACAGGAAAAAGATCCCGTTCCCCAAGATCTGGGCCCCCCGCCCTTTTCAAGTGTGCAGGGGGCTTTTAAACCTTTTCACGTCAACTGCAAAAAAACAGGGGCCACCTGCAGCCTTTTTGTCGAAAGATGCTTAGGGAAAAGGCTGCAGGGGAGATGCTTCCCCAGTAAATACCCGTTACAATGATTTGCTTGCATTTCAGTCTTGCCCCCCGGATCCAAAGACCAGCTTCTTAGACCCTCGGATAAGGGGTATTCAAGTGAGTCTACTGGGCCTTTACACCAAAATGAAGGGAGGGTCATGGGTGTTGTCTTTGAGGGGCACTTGAGCACTAAAAATTGCTTCGCAGGGGGTATTGCCAGTGTTGGATGACACCTACACCGGAATTGGACAATTTTTCTTAAAGGGATAACTGGAGTCCCTGTCAGGGACTCAGTGCCACGTTATGGGTAGAGCTGCGTACCAGTCTGGGTCACCTGTAGGTATTGCAGAAGATGTACCTTGGCGGAGTGACCTTTACTAGGGCAAAACGTTGTGGGATTCCTCAAATGAGGAATGGTTTTGGTTTTGCAGGCCCTGCTTTACAAGGTGGTAATTACCTAATTGGAGCGACGGAGCCTGAAAATTTTTCAGTGGGTTCTAGGACTAAACGGGATCAGGGGCAGGAGCTGTGCTCTCCCTGGACCCTTCTGACACACTGTGGTGATGGTTTGGGCCTGGGGAGCCTGTTCATTGAGTCTGACCTGCAGGGACTCTGAGCAAGTAATGAACCGGCTCAACGGAAACCTGGTTGGAGAAGTGGTCTGGTGCTGATGTTGGGAAAAAATCCCTGAATATCTGCGCAGCTGAGGCCCAGGAAGGTTGTGACCTCCAGAAAGCTATTCATTTATCAGCTGTTGTGAGCATGTGGTTCCCAAATTTACAAGTGTTTATTTAACAGAGTTGATCAAATGAGCAAGACTCTTTTTAAGAGGAACCTGTGCGCTTACGTGGCCGCAGCAGAATATTAAAGTGTCTTTGTCAGTATTTTTACAGATTCTGAAGGAACGGCATTTCAGTGTTAAGACGGAGAGCTTAAATAATCTGTGTTTATTAATAAATTCCTTTTCTAACAGGTTACCAGAGTCTGATACCCTTTCGAAATAAGGTTTTGTCTCCTCTTTATGAACTAATCGCAAAGTGTGTGAATGAACCATGGGTGGATCATCTGATTCCCAGACCATGTGTGCAAGGACACACCCATCTTGTAAATTATATCTCTGTATATGAACCTTTTGTATGCCATTAACCCTCAGATCTTTTATGTAAAATCCTGCGAGTTACCCACCAGATTTGCAAAATGATACAGGGAAATTGGGGAAGTCTTGTTGCAGGGTAGAGCAGGGCAAAGTAAGCCACTCGCCTGCTTCACTTTCGGCAAAGTAACAGGCACAAAGAAGTTTTACCACATGAAAGGATGGCTTTTGCTTTAGTGTTGGCAGTGCAACATTTTGAGAAGTGTATATATCATCAATCATCAGTTCACCCTATACTGTGTATAGTGACACATAATCCTTACGTTTCCTTCTCATTAAATTGAGGAACACAATCAGGACTTCATGACGGTGGGCCTTGTTTCTCCACCATCTTAATCTTGTGTTCATTATGTGAAGGGAGCGGAGAATGTGGTTGCTGATGCCTTATCTCATGTTTAAAGTGCACGATGTAGTGTATAGATCTCTTATCGATTCTTATTTTGCAGTGATTTGCAGTAGACGAGTAGATGGAACCCTGAACCACCCAAAGGAGAAGGGCAGGTTGAGCTGGAGCTGGTGGTATCAGGATTCCCTAGTGTGTGTGTGTGTGTGTGTGTGTTTTGGGGGGTAGTCACATCAAGTGCCATGCCTAGGTAAGGTATGCTACTTTTTTTTTAGGTGTTGGCTGGAATGCCTCGCCTCTTGTTTTATGTTGGTATAGGGACTGTTGGACCTAACATTTTAGTGAATGTGGGGCTGGCGGTGATGCCCTCCACTGTTTGGGTCATGTCTCTTGATCAGAGGTGTTTTGGTTCTCCAGGACTCTTTTCAAATTTTCTTTTTTGGATCACCACTGGGGTGACTCCAGGGTCCTTGGAATGACATGTAGGTGTCGGCCTGGGAGGTCCACCTTTTGGGGGTCTTCAGTGATGACTCCAGGGTTTTACGGTCACAGTCCCACCAACAAGATTTATGTGACTATCCACCCATTGTTTTTGGGGCCTGATATTTTTCCCCCTACTATGCTCTCCTGATTCTCGCAGAGGTGTCATGGGGAACCAGTTTTGTTTACTAAAGATTGCTGTGAGATGGGAGTGATAATGTGTTGTTGCTTTCTAAGTAGAATTTAACATGCAAAATCTGTTTTTCTTTTCTTTGAACTCCTGGAAAATGTACTTACTGTTTAAAAGTTTTTTTTGGTGGCACATACAGTTTGGTCTGCCTTGCAACATACTGAACTTTGGTGTTACTTCATAAAACGGCATTCCTCAGGGGCACTTTTGTACAAAGTTTACTTGCTTGTTTATAAGTTTGCTTGATGTAATTTAGGTAAAATGCATCAACGCCAGTGCCTGGCCAGCGCTGTGTTGTGATGGTGCCTTTTCCTAACACAGTTGTCTAAGAGTGTGACTGTGGGCTCGTTTGGCATAGAACTTAATCACTTTTATGTTCGGCGAGTTTCACATGTCTGCAATCTACCTCAGCTTGATAATATTGCATATTTATAGTACCAAAAGACCTTGATTGCATGGTGGTCATTCCCCAATTATCATTTTGCCCGTTGCCTCAGACCTTAATGTGGGATTTATTTTCTTTCTTTTTCCTTTTGCCTAGCGGTGTCCGTAGGGACCCCCCGCTAGCAGAGTGAGACCTATGGTCTGGGGGTGGGGATGTTAAGCAGGGTTCTGCATGACATTGTAATGTATATACAGTAGAGAAGGGTGTCATAATAGTATGAATGCTATAATTGTAAAGAATAATTTTATAATTCATAATGTGCATTTGGGGGCACTGTAAAGTACTCTAACTGTAACTATAAAAAGAAATCCTGTTAGGGATTTATTTTCCAAGGGTGTTTGGGTGTGCGGAGTAAGCGTGGCTTGGGGCAGCCACGTGGAGTCAGCATGGTGTGGAGGCTATCGTCGGAGCTGCTGTGTGTTTAAGCTAAGTTTGTTTAGCTAACCCAAGCCATAGGCTCTTCAATGGCGTACCTGTATGCCTACTTAGGCTCTGACATGGTCAGGGTGCTGTGGGATTGAGTGAGGAAATAAGAAATGGGGTTGGTAGTGGAGTAGTGACGGCCTGGCGCTGACTAGGCCTAGTGGTTATGGTGGCTGGACCTCCAGCCAGCTGTTTCTTGTGTACCCTCATTTGGGCGTTTAGGATTAAGGTGTTTCTAGAGTGTGTATATAGTGTTATGTTGAATAAATAGATATATTTTCATAACTGGGATTTTTACCTAATCCTCTGTTAACCAACCCATTGAAGCAACACTTACTGGTTTAGAGCTTTCTGTTTTGACTGGGATTGCCCTTGGTGGCCTGTTTATGCTTGAGATGTGTGTAACTTTTACCTTTCCCTTAGACAAGGCTGTAGCCCCCAGGTATCCCACATTTCTGCGTAACAGGCTGATGTTGTAAATGTATGGAATAGGAGGCAGGTTAATGAGAGCAGTGAAGAGTTTTCCCGAGGATAGTGAGGCTCAGGTTGAAGTAGGTAGGAGAGAGGGAGATTATTCCCCAGTAAAAGTAGGTCTTAGACATGGATGTGTGATGTATCCATGATTGTTCAATATTTTTATAGATGGGGTTGTAAGAGAAGTGAATGCAAGGTGAGTTGGGAAGATTTGTGGGGTTAAAAGATAGTCTAACACAAAGTGGGTGTTGTCACAGTTGCTCTTTGCTGATGATACCGTGCTTTTGGGAGATTCTGAAGAGAAGCTGCAGAAGTTGGTGGATGAGTTTGGTAAAGTATGTAAAAGAAGAAAAAAGTGAATATGGGAAAGAGTATGGTGATGAGGAAACTAATGACTGGATATCAGATTGGAGAGATATCAGCTTGGGGAAATAGATGGCAAGTAACATTTGCACCTGAGAAAATGCAAATGATGATCTCCATGATGGTAATGCTGGTGCTGTAGTAAGGATGAATGGGAGTGTTGGCACCTGGGGAAGAAGTTGATATCCTTGGGGTGAAATTTGACTCCAAACTAACCATGAAGAACCATGTTGTAAATCTTGTAAACAAGGCAGCTAGGAAGCTTACAGCACTTCGCCGTATCTCGCATCTGTTTGACAGTAGGGGTTGCAAGATTCTGTACGAGGCATAAGTACGCTCACACCTTGAGTATGCTTCACTTTCTTGGTTTGCCTGTCCCCCCCCCTCTCTCTCTCATCTGCGACTGCTTGACAAAGTAGAGAACAGAGCAAGACGTCTCATCTCTCGCCTGGACCCATCCTGGATAGATCTGTCATTTCAGCAGAGCCTTCAACATAGGAGGGATGTGGGTGGCCTTAATGTTATGTACAAGGCCAATATTGTCATAGTACCACACTTGGATCCACTTCGAGGACAGCGTGAAACAAGCTTTTATGCCACAAGATGGGCAGAAAGCAGCAACTTCACTCTGGCTGTACCCTTCTTAAGAACATTACTCCATTGAGATCATATATCCCCGGATGGCTCGAGTAGGAACACTTCGTACAGCTAATGATGTAAACGAGATAAAGCAGTTGATAAAATGAAAATGCTGGCCCCAGATGGCTCCAAAATTATCTGTTCCCTACTTGTATTCCATAACATAAAAATGCTTTAAATGAGCTGATGAGGTAACAGCTTTAGCTTGCCAAAAAAGTTAGGAACCCTTTAAATTGTAAATAGTTGTAAAAAAGTAGGGATCCTTCCCTTTCAAACCCTGTGTAAAGAGAGGAGAGAGAGAGAGGAGGAGGAAGAGAAGAGAGAGATCATCAGCATATTTACGAGACTTGATAGAATTCCTTATAATCTTTTTTCCAAACGCCCATAATTTTTGTATTTTTTAAATCAACTCCATGTTTAAAACTCAATCTTAAAGTCTTTTTTATATTAGAGAGATTTAAAAGGTTTAATTTAATTCATAACGAGCAAAAACAACATGATAAAATTTTCATTAATTTAAATTAATGATCGCAAAGTGTTTCCATTATCGGGCACAACCGGCTAAGGGGGCGTTGACCCCTAAAACCCCTCTCGTTTTTGTCCAGTGTCATGGTTAGAATTTTTTTTTAAACATTATATTCATGAGTTTATTTGGAATTATACATAGTTGTAAAAGGGAATATAGTAACGGGGTGTACTGCCAAAACCCCCTTGTTTGCGGCATTAGGGGAAGGCTTAAATTAACTTAAATTAACCCAAATGAAAGGTTCGGGGAAAAAAATTTTCCTAAAAAAATTTACAATATAAGTCAATTGAGTATTTGAAAAAAACGTTGCTTGAAGTTTTAATTTTTAAAGAAATTTGGGGAAAATTTATTGGTAATTTTAAAAATAATGAGCGTTGATTTTTTAGCCCTGGCCGAGTAAGGGTTTTTTCAGAAAAGTTTTAATTGATTTTCAGGGCCTGGTTACTTTAGTTGTCTAGTAATGAATTCTAGTTTTTGGGGCCCCTTTTACGTGATAAAGTTTTTAAAAAGTGTGATATGGACACGGGATCATCAAAAGAGATCTGTGTTTTGTTTATGGTGTGTGTGCTGTTAAGGTTAAAAGGGACAAGTTTGATGGGGGGTTTTAGTTTCGTTATTTTCATGTATGTAGTGGGCACATGAAAAATTTGGGATTTCTTTGTGGTGAGTAAATGTAGATTTGTGAATAGGGTGGAGTATGATTTTGAGAGTGGGAATTTGTTATTTGTTGCCCCTTTTTGCGGGGTTTTAGAGGCCTTGGGTTTTTTGATGTTGTTGATCCCCATGCACAAATTTCCATATGCAGATAAGGGTAGATGAGTGACTGATACAGGGGCCCGGAGAGTGATTGTGGACTTTAAACCGAATTTTTTGATAGGCCTACTGTCTTAGAGTTTTTTTTTGGAAATTTTTTGTATGTTGTCTGGAATTTGAGGTCCTGTCTAGGTGGATTCCTAGGGAAATTTTTCCCCCTGTGAGTCTTTGTGGTGATCCATTTAGTGTTATGTTAAGTGGAACATTTGTAGCTTGGTTCCAAAAATGAATGTAATGGTTTGTCGTATTTTGGTTTAAATTTATTCGTTTTTCGTCCAGGTAGAATTTTTTGCAGTTAGGATTGACGTGTTGGCTGTTTGACTGGGTTTGGGTGTAGAAAAAAGTATGTTGGTTTACCCGCAAAAAATATGGGGTTTTAGTAGCTTGGTGATTCGGTAGGTCTTGATTAGACGGAAAAGGAGTGGTCCCCGGGCACTTCCCCGTGGGACTCCTCTGTGATTGTTTTTTTTATAATTATTTGTTATTTTATAATTATGGTTTTTTTTATAATATTTGTATATTTTATTATAAAATTTTTTACCTTTTGCCGTATTAGATGTAAAAAGTTTAAAATTTTTTATATTATTAATTCCGAATGAAATATCTGTATCGTTGCATATTCTTGCTATAATAATTACCTTTTCCCGAAAACTGAGGGGGGCTCGCTTTCCCCTGTGACTGCATCGCTTGCACTACTCTGATATATATTATTTAAAAAATAGTTCATTTTTTTGGTATGTGTCATAATAAATCTGTAAAACGTTTTAGCTAGAGTTTTAAAATAAATTGTTTACCTAATACTTATTCACAAATGGAAGATTGTTTAATTACGATGAACTACAGGATAGTTAAGCAGCAATTCAGTCATTATATTTAAGTATACTTTACAACGTAAACATATATGCTAACATTCGTATATCGTAACATAACGTTGTATAAGAAACTCAGATATTTTTTTTTGGTTAAAGAATCGAGTCTCATAAGATGTTACATTTTACTTCTTCCTTGATTTTTTTTGGAGTGTTGGGATGGGGGAAGGAGAGTTAGGAAGCTCCGTGAAAATTCACCTATGTCTTTTTATTTAAAAAATATATACGAGTACTTTTTACCTTTCGAGCAAAAATTTACGAAAGTTTAATTTTTTACCCACAAGTCTCTCAGAATTTACACATCCTTCCAGCTCTTAGTCAGGATTTCTTTTAAATCCTCTAAACTCACAGTCTCAATCTTTTTTCAGAAATCTTTTAAAATATTTATTTATTAATACGCCTTTAATTCCCATACATTATTTATACTAGCTAATTTAATCTCAAAAATAGTTTGAGGGAGTGGAAATGTGCGTGTGGTTGCCCATGTGTGTGATGTGCATGTTTGTGTTTACGTAAATGCTAGAATGAGTGGAGAGGATTGTACTCACCTATTTGTACTCACCTATTTGTGGTTGCAGGGGTCGAGTCCTAGCTCCTGGCCCCGCCTCTTCACCGGTTGCTACTAGACCCTCTCTCTCCCCGCTCCATGAGCTTTATCAAACCTCGTCTTAAAACTGTGTATGGTTCCTGCCTCCACTACGTCATTTTCTAGGCTATTCCACTGCCTTACAACTCTATGACTGAAGAAATACTTCCTACTATCTCTCTGACTCATTTGTGTCTTCAACTTCCAATTGTGGCCTCTTGTTTCTGTGTCCCCTCCCTGGAACATCCTGTCCTTGTCCACCTTGTCTATTCCACGCAGTATTTTATATGTCGTTATCATGTCTCCCCTGACCCTCCTGTCCTCCAGTGTCGTCAGGCCGATTTCCCTTAATCTTTCTTCATAGGACATTCCCCTTAGCTCTGGAACTAACCTTGTTGCAAACCTTTGTACTTTCTCTAGTTTCTTGACGTGCTTTATCAAGTGCGGGTTCCAAACAGGTGCTGCATACTCCAGTATGGGCCTGACATACACGGTGTACAGTGTCTTGAATGATTCCTTACTAAGGTGTCGGAATGCTGTTCTCAGGTTTGCCAGGCGCCCATATGCTGCAGCAGTTATCTGATTGATGTGTGATTCCGGAGACATGCTCGGTGTTATACTCACCCCAAGATCTTTCTCCTTGAGTGAGGTTTGCAGTCTTTGGCCACCTAGCCTATACTCTGTCTGTGGTCTTCTGTGCCCTTCCCCTATCTTCATGACTTTGCATTTGGCAGGATTAAATTCGAGAAGCCATTTGCTGGACCAGGTGTCCAGTCTGTCCAGGTCTCTTTGAAGTCCTGCCTGGTCCTCATCAGATTTAATTCTCCTCATTAACTTCACATCATCTGCAAACAGGGACACTTCTGAGTCTAACCCTTCCGTCATGTCGTTCACATATACCAAAAATAGCACTGGTCCTAGGACCGACCCCTGTGGGACCCCGCTCGTCACAGGTGCCCACTGTCATACATCATTACGTACCATGACTCGTTGTTGCCTCCCTGTCAGGTATTCTCTGATCCATTGCAGTGCCCTTCCTATTATATGCGCCTGATGCTCTAGCTTCTGCACTAATCTCTTGTGAGGAACTGTGTCAAAAGCCTTCTTGCAGTCCAAGAAGATGCAATCAACCCACCCCTCTCTCTCTTGTCTTACTTCTGTTATTTTATCATAAAACTCCAGAAGGTTTGTGACACATGATTTGCCTTCCGTGAATCCGTGCTGGTTGGCATTTATACTCCTGTTCCGTTCCAGGTGCTCCACCACTCTCCTCCTGATAATCTTCTCCATAATTTTGCATACTATACACGTCAATGACACAGGTCTATAGTTTAGTGCCTCTTTTCTGTCTCCTTTTTTGAAAATGGGAACTACATTTGCCGTCTTCCATACCTCAGGTAGTTGCCCAGTTTCCAGGGATGTGTTGAAGATTGTGGTAAGTGGTACGCACAACATATCTGCTCCCTCTCAAAGGACCCATGGAGAGATGTTGTCCGGTCCCATTGCCTTTGAGGTATCGATGTCCCTTAGCAGTTTCTTCACCTCCTCCTCATCTGTATGTATGTCGTCCAACACTTGTTGGTGTATTCCTTGTTGGTGTCCCCATCTGGTCTGTCCCCCCAGAGTCCTTCCTGTCTCTACTGTAAATACTTCCTTAAATCTCGTGTTGAGCTCCTCACATACCTCTTGATCGTTTCTTGTGAGTTCTCCACCTTCTTTCCTCAGCCTTATCACCTGGTCCTTGACTGTTGTCTTCCTCCTAATGTGGCTATACAGCAGTTTCGGGTCAGATTTGACTTTCGATGCTATGTCGTTTTCATACTGTCGCTGGGCCTCCCTCCTTATCTGCGCATACTCGTTTCTGGCTCTTCTACTAATCTCCTTGTTTTCCTGGGTCCTATGCCTCCTGTGTGTGTTGTTTGATACAAGGGATTGTGTGTTCTTATTTACACCCGTGAATACGTATGTGTTGGTGTAGTTGTAGTTTACAGATGTAAATTATGTATGTTCGCTTGAGGAACTTCTTGTATCTTGAAAATACAAGGTGGACCCTTGGACACCAAATTGCACAGCTTGGAAACTCAAGAGCTAACAGCTTCTAACGGCTACTGGTTTCCCACTTAGAAAACGATGGATGTTCATATTACCGGGTCCCAGCCTTGACATCCTACCCTCCATGTGCTATTCCATAACGTGGTCCTTCCCCACTAGCGGCAGCTGACATTCTTGAGAATTATTTTTTATTACATGAGAGGCCCATGTCAGGCCTCTTCCCACGGTACCTGTGATAGGATCGGCAGATAGGGCTCAGCTTTAAAGTTTCATTGTGTAGTTTCTGACTGGAGTATGGTTACTAGATCTAGTCCTCTGCCAACTCTTCCCTGCTTCAGTTGCTAAATTCTATTCAGCACCTAGCATGGGTGATTTCTGCACTTGCCCAGTTGAGTCTATGTTGAATCTGGTGGGCTTTTTACCTGGATCTCCACTGCGAAGAGCTGGGCCTGTGCTACTTTTTTTGGTTTCAGCATACATCTATCAGCTCGTCTTTTGCTGTGAACTTCTGTGAAGGAGAGACAGCAAAAACCTTTTACTCGTCGTGTGAGGCTTCTCCTGTTGTTAGGTGTTGAGACGTGGGTCCTCATCCCAGATTGCTTCCTCGATGTGTCTACAATCACTGACGTTGGTTTATCTCCCTGACTTCCTTGGAAATAATTAAGGTTCGTCTTTGTAGACAGTGAACGGAGATTCCCAAGTGTCGAGCTCTGGTGATAAGTATGGCTAATTTATCTGAGAATGACTGCGTTCACGCTTCAAGAATAAAGCGATTTACTAAGAGCATGGGTGGTGTTGGCTTTTCTGTAGAGTTCCCTGCAATCCTTTCTGTTGTTGTTTTTAAGGCTGGCTATGTTGGACCTCAGAGCCATGTGAACTCTGATTCCCAATGAGCTCTGTTTGTTCTGGCATATTAAGAATCTGTCCACTTTGTGGTCCAAAACTTCCGGAAAATGTGAGTTCTGTTGGTGCTCTGGCCATGTTTGTATCCCGGGAAATAAAAGGGTAGATGCAGAGGCAACGGCAGATGTCAAGACAAACTCATCTCTCCCATAGCCACCAGTCAGCAGGTGCTCCTGACCCGGTCTGTGTGGCTTATGTTGTACAACCGAGCGTAGAGCACCGTTAAGTGTTTGTTCACTAAGATTTTTCGGTTACCAAGGTGCCTGTAAGAATCTCCAGGAACCTTTTGGAGTCTTTTCTTATTATTAGTTTCAAAAGTTTTTAAAACTGATACTTGTTATATTAAGTTTCTTTGTGTGTTGGCAAGTCTTCCAACGGTCACCACATAAAAACAACCTTGCCCATACTAATTGGAAATTTCGTTATTAAAATAATACACAGTATTTTTGTTCAAGAAATGAGTATATACTCACTATATTTGTCACAGTTTTTCCCTGATGTAAGCCATTAACAAGTTTTCATTCATAGGAGCATGTTGGAAATTGTATCGTGGACTGAAAAAAATATTCCAAAATGAAACGTGCAATGAATTTATACATATCAAAGGAGCGAATGTGCTTTTTCTACCGTAAAACCAATACATACGCAAACAATACGTGAATTTTGTTTAATTCAATAAAGTTAGCGATCGTCCAACCGAATGAATTTTGGAAAGCCTTTGCTGTAGGGTAAACTATAATACAACCAGTAGTAGGATGTACACACACACGCCACACACACACACACAAACCATACACACCATACACACACCCCATACACACACACACACACACAAAACCCACACACACCATACACACACACCCACACACACACACGCCACACACACACACCCCGCCACACACACACGCCACACACACAAAACAGGGCCACAAACACCATATACACACACAGACACACACACACACACACACACACACACACACCCCATACACACCATACACACACACACCATACACACCACGCCACACACACACACACGCCACACAGACACACGCCCCACACACACACCACGCTACACACACACACACACGCCCACACACACACGCCACACACACACACGCCACACACACACAGCCACACACACACAGGGCCACACACACCATACAAAACACACACACACACACCATACACACACACACACAACCACACACACACACACACACAAAACACACACACACACACACACACACACACACACTCGCAGAATCGTAGAAATCGATAAGTGTTACAAGTATTGGTAAGCTTAGAATTATGGTATCTACCGGTATTTATTAGCAGTATGAATACTTAGAAGTGGGGGCACACACACACACACACACAACATACATACACATACACACACACACATACACACACACATACACACACACATACACATACACACACACACCCCACACACACATACACACACACAACACACACACACACACACACACACACATACCCCACACACACACTACACACATACACACATAAAACACATACACACATACACACACATACACAACGTCCCAACACACACACACACACCCCCCCCGTAACACACACACACACATACACACACACACATACACATACACACACAGGAACAAGCACTTGTAAAGCTGTAGTACACACGCAAACACACATACACAGGATTTCACACCGTCCTGGAACTGACCATCTGAACCTTTCTCCTCTCCCCCCCCCTCTTTTTACCCTAAGTAGAACCAAATCTCTACCTCTCTCACTCTTTACCATATTTTCTCTCTCTACCTATCTCTCTCTCTCTCTTCCCCTCTCCCATCTCTCCCCTCTAGCATCTCTTACCTCTAACACCTCCCCCCCCCCCCTAAAATCTCTCCCCCTCTAACATCTGTCCCCTCCCATTATCTCTCCCCTCTCCCCCTTTTCCCCCCCTCTCTCCCATCCTCCCCTCTCGCTCTTCCATCTCCCCCCTCTTTCCCCTTTCTCCCCCTCTTTGCCTTCTCTTTCTCTCTCTCTCCCCTCTCCCCCCCCCCCCTCTCTCTCTCTTCTCTCTTCTCTCTCTCTTTGCTCTCTCTCCTCTTGTCTCTCTCGTCCCCATTTTCCCTTCTAACTCTCCCCTCTCCTACTCTTCCCTTCACTCTCTCTCCCCCCTCTACCTTTCCCTTCTCTCTTCTCTCAAAAAAAAAAAAAAAAAAAAAAAAAAAAAATGGTGGGGACTCGCAGGAACCAAGGATCAGATGAGAATGGTTTGGTAGGGAGGAGTGGATGGAGGGGCAGTGGGGAAAAAGGGTGGAACAAGAGTGGGAGAGAAAAATTTGGAGAGCTTTCTGAAAAAAAAGGAGAAAGAGCTCTCTGTGAAATTGAAAAGAGGTTGGAAGAAAGGAGCAAAGAATTGGGAGGCACAAGTCGAAACTGCAGTAGCCAAGATAAGGGTCCTAGAAATTGAGATAAATAGGTTTAAGCGGGTTACAGGGGCAGTTTAAACCCGAGAAGACACAGCATATGAAGCGCGAGGGCCGAACAGGGAAAGGGAAGGAATTATGAATTATGCTAAGGTCACATCAGTCTGCCAAGGAGGACCAAGGAGTGAAAGGGAAGATCAGCTGGTTTGCAGATGGAGAGGGTGATAGGTCGAATGCTGAGGCACAACAAGGCTATCAAGAGCCACCGGAAAAATCAAGGGAGAAACTGGGCCACATACAGGGGAGGATCCAAGTCACAGAGGGTGAGGCAATGGGAGGAAAAGGGCAAAATCAGTGTTTATCCAGGGCTTCAGGAGAGAGGGAAAGGACCAACTGAAATCCCCGCAGGAAGAAAGAAAGGAGATTGAGAAAATCATCAGGGGAAATAGGGAAAAGGAGAATTGTAAATTTCAGAGAATAGGGGGGTACTCAAAGGGGGAAAAAACCGCCCAATCAAGCGATTCTCAGACGGAAACAGTGGGGAACAGGATCCTCCAAGAGAAACCACGATTGAAACTCGGAAGGGTACAAGAGGGTTTCCTAACAGAGACAAAAACAAAATAAAACGAAAAGCAGTAGGGAGAGGAAAAAAAAAGCGAAAGGAGTAGGAAAAAGACGGGGGAACCGCAGAGGTCATCAGAGCGAACAGAACAGCAAGGGCAAGCCACACCAACTATTTCCAGAACCATACAACCTATCACACAATAAACACACACTAAAATCCATACCCACAGCTCCCCCCAACCCCGACTAAGAATCCCACAGTATGCCACCAGGTCTCCCACCCTCACAGGCCCCCCCAAAACCACAGTGTTAAAAGGAAACTGAAGGTATGGACACCGCTGATGGAATAAAAAAATAAGTGGGAGGAGTGGCAGAAAGAGTAAAAAAGATCCCCGGACATCATAGCTTCACAGAAAAAAAGCTTACAGGTAGAAACAGATCCAAACTTTCCAAGGATCCAAATTCTGAGAAAGACAGAGGGAAGGGGGGGGGTGGAGGAGTGGGTTGCGTCAAAAATCGCTGGAATTTTGATGAGCGGGAGAGAGGGGACACGAGAAGAAAGTGATTACATGGGGGAACCCATACATTTGGAGGTCCCAAGGTGGTAATAACAGGATTTTTTAACCCCCACAAACAGAGGAGGCCAAGGCAAGAGCGAAAGGGGCAAAAGAGCGATGGTTACACACTGTAGGTGGCCAAAAGCCATGCATGCAGGCAAAGCTCCCGATCAGGGGATTAACCACAAAAGATCGATTTGGGGGGGAAATTGACCCCCATGGGGGCCAAGATACATGGGGGCTAAGAGATGGGGTGGTACTGGAAAATTTTATGTGCCCAAAAAGTAAGGGACATACAAGAGAGAAGGGGGAGGATGAACCCCAAGGGGACTTATATTCACCTTTAGTGTGCAGATATCGAGGGCATCACATATAAAGACCCCTTGGGGGCCCGTGCCATGTGGTTTTTTAAACTTCGAAAACACAGTAGAGTAAAGTGGAGGGAGAACAGGAAGGCCGGACGAAAAAAAGCCAAAATACAAGAAAGGGGACTAACAAAAATGAGGAACACCGAAAGGGGTTTAGTGGGACAGAGAATGGCAGGGGAACCAGTTAATGAATGTGGAATAGTAGCAAAAAAAATGCAAGGAGGTGAGGAGGGTTTTGTACCCAAGGGGAACAGATTAATGAAAAAGCAAGAGCCCAGGTTTTCCCAAAGGTGGGGAGGGAAAAAAAATGTGCAAAGGGAATGGAAGAAATATAGAAGGGGAAAGGGGCCCAGGAGAATAAGGGGAAAAAGTCGTAGAGCCCGAAAAGAATATGCACTGATAAGAAGGGAGGCCCAAAAACAATATGAAAATGACATAGCAGCGAAAGCCAAATCTGACCCGAAACTGTTGTACAGCCACATCAGGAGGAAAACAACAGTCAAGGACCAGGTAATCAGGCTAAGGAAGGAAGGAGGAGAGACAACAAGAAATGACCGTGAAGTATGTGAAGAACTCAACAAGAGATTCAAAGAAGTGTTCACAGAGGAGACAGAAGGGACTCCAGAAAGACGGAGAGGTGGGGCACACCACCAAGTGCTGGACACAGTGCACACAACCGAGGAAGAAGTGAAGAGGCTTTTGAGTGAGCTAGATACCTCAAAGGCAATGGGGCCAGATAACATCTCCCCATGGGTATTGAGAGAGGGAGCAGAGGCGCTATGTGTACCCCTAACAACAATATTCAATACATCTATCGAAACAGGGAGATTGCCTGAGGCATGGAAGACAGCAAAAAGTAGTCCCAATCATTAAAAAAGGAGACAGACATGAAGCATTAAACTACAGACCAGTGTCACTGACATGTATAGTATGCAAAATCATGGAGAAGATAATCAGGAGAAGAGTGGTGGAACACCTAGAAAGGAATGATCTCATCAACAGTAGCCAACATGGTTTCAGGGACGGGAAATCCTGTGTCACAAACCTACTGGAGTTCTATGACATGGTGACAGCAGTAAGACAAGAGAGAGAGGGGTGGGTGGATTGCATTTTCTTGGACTGCACGAAGGCGTTTGACACAGTTCCACACAAGAGATTGGTGAAAAAACTGGAGGACCAAGCAGGGATAACAGGGAAGGCACTACAATGGATCAGGGAATACTTGTCAGGAAGACAGCAGCGAGTCATGGTACGTGGCGAGGTGTCAGAGTGGGCACCTGTGACCAGCGGGGTCCCGCAGGGGTCAGTCCTAGGACCAGTGCTGTTTCTGGTATTTGTGAACGACATGACGGAAGGAATAGACTCTGAGGTGTCCCTGTTTGCAGATGACGTGAAGTTGATGAGAAGAATTCACTCGATCGAAGACCAGGCAGAACTACAAAGGGATCTGGACAGGCTGCACACCTGGTCCAGCAATTGGCTCCTGGAGTTCAATCCCACCAAGTGCAAAGTCATGAAGATTGGGGAAGGGCAAAGAAGGCCGCAGACGGAGTACAGTCTAGGGGGTCAGAGACTAAAAACCTCACTCAAGGAAAAAGATCTTGGTGAGTATAACACCAGGCACATCTCCTGAAGCGCACATCAACCAAATAACTGCTGCAGCATATGGGCGCCTAGCAAACCTCAGAACAGCATTCCGACATCTTAATAAGGAATCATTCAGGACCCTGTACACCGTGTATGTTAGGCCCATATTGGAGTATGCGGCACCAGTTTGGAACCCACACCTAGCCAAGCACGTGAAGAAACTAGAGAAAGTGCAAAGGTTTGCAACAAGACTAGTCCCAGAGCTAAGAGGTATGTCCTACGAGGAGAGGTTAAGGGAAATCAACCTGACGACACTGGAGGACAGGAGAGATAGGGGGGACATGATAACGACATACAAAATACTGAGAGGAATTGACAAGGTGGACAAAGACAGGATGTTCCAGAGATTGGACACAGTAACAAGGGGACACAGTTGGAAGCTGAAGACACAGATGAATCACAGGGATGTTAGGAAGTATTTCTTCAGCCACAGAGTAGTCAGTAAGTGGAATAGTTTGGGAAGCGATGTAGTGGAGGCAGGATCCATACATAGCTTTAAGCAGAGGTATGATAAAGCTCACGGCTCAGGGAGAGTGACCTAGTAGCGATCAGTGAAGAGGCGGGGCCAGGAGCTCGGACTCGACCCCCGCAACCTCAACTAGGTGAGTACAACTAGGTGAGTACACACACACACACACACACACACACACACACACACACACACAGTGCCCTTCCGTATAACAGGAAGGGCACTGTAATGGATCAGAGAATACCTGATAGGGAGGCAACAACGAGATGAGGTATTGTGGGCACCTGTGACGACCGGGGTCCCCACAGGGGTCGGTCCTAGGACCAGTGATATTTTTGGTATATGTGAATGACATGATGGAAGGGTTAGACTCAGAAGTGTCCCTGTTCGCAGATGATGTGAAGTTAATGAGGAGAATTAAATCAGATGAGGATCAGGCAGAACTTCAAAGAGACCTGGACAGGCTGGACACGTGGTCCAGCAAATGGCTTCTTGAATTCAACCCTGCCAAATGCAAAGTCATGAAGATCGGAGAAGGGCAAAGAAGACCGCAGACAGAGTTTCGGCTAGGTGGCCAAAGACTGCAAACTTCGCTCAAGGAGAAAGATCTTGGGGGGACCATAACACCGAGCATGTCTCCCGAGGCACACATCAACCAGATAACTGTTGCAGCATATGGGCGCCTGGCAAATCTGAGAATATCGTTCCGATACCTTAGTAAGGAATCGTTCAAGACACTGTACACTGTGTACATCAGGCCCATACTGGAGTATGCAGCACCAGTTAGGAACCCACACCTGGTCAAGCACGTCACGAAATTAGAGAAAGTGCAAAGGTTTGCAACAATGCTAGTTCCAGAGCTCAGGGGTGTGTCCTACGAAGAAAAGTTGAGGGCAGGAGCACCAGGGAAAACATGATAACGATATACAAAATACTGCGTGGAATAGATAAGATGGACAGAGACAGGTTGTTTCAGAGAGGGGACACAGAAACAAGGGGTCACAATTGGAAATTGAAGAATCAGACGAGTCACAGGGATGTTAGGAAGTATTTCTTCAGTCATAGAGGCTTCAGGAAGTGGAATAGCCTAACAAGTGATGTAGTGGAGGCAGGAACCATACATAGCTTAATTACGAGGTATGACAAAGCTCAGGAAGCAGAGAGAGGACCTAGTAGCGATCAGTGAAGAGGCGGGGCAAGGAGCCGAGTCTCGACCCTTGCAACCACAATTAGGTGAGTACAATTAGGTGAGTACTCACACAGATTGCATTTTCTTGGAGTGTAAGAAGGCGTTTGACACAGCTCCACAAAAGAGATTAGTGCAAAAGCTGGAGGACCAGGCAGGGATAACAGGGAAGGCACTGCAAAGGATCAGGGAATACCTGCCAGGAAGACAGCAGTGAGTCATGGTACGAGGCGAGGTGTCAGAGTGGACGCCTATGACGAGTGGGGTTCCACAGGCGTCAGTCCTAGGACCGGTGTTGTTTCTGGTATTCGTGAACGACATGACGGAATAGATTCCAAAATGTCCTTGTTTGCAGATGTGAAGTTGATGAGAAGAATTCAATCGAACGAGGACCAGGCAGAACCACAAAGGGATCTGGACAGGCTGCAGGCCTGGTCCAGCAATTGGATCCTGGAGTTCAACCCCACCAAGTGCAAAGTCATGAAGATTGGGGAAAGGCAAAGAAGATCGCAGATGGAGTACAGTCTAGGGGGACAGACTACAAACCTCAATCTAGGAAAAGGATCTTGGGGTGAGTATAACACCAGGCACATCTCCAAAGGCGCACATCACCCAAATAACTGCTGGAGCATACAGGTGCCTAGCAAACCTAACAACAGCATTCCACCATCTTAATAAGGAATCGTTCAGGACCCTGTACACCGTGTACGTTACGCCTTTATTGGAGTATGCAGTATCAGTTTGGAACCCATACCTATCCAAGCACGAAAAGAAAGAGAAATTGCAAATGTTTGCAACAAGACTATTCCCGGAGCTGCGACGCATGTCTTAGGAGGAGAGGTTAAGGGAAATCGACGTGACAACACTGAAGGACAGGAGAGATGAGGGGAATATGATAACGACATATAAAATACTGAGAGGAATCGACATAGTGAACAGAGACAGGATCTTCCAGAGATGGGACACAGCAACAAGTGGTCACAGTTGGAAGCTGAAATGTCAGATGAATCACAGGGATGTTACGAAATATTTTTTCAGTCATAAAGGTGTCAGGAAGTGGAATAGTCTGGGAAGTAATGTAGTGGAGGCAGGAGCCATACATAGCTTCAAGAAGAGGTATGATAAAGCTCATGGATCAGGAAGTGCGATCTTGTAGCGACCAGTGAAGAGGGGGGCCAGGAGCTGTGACTCGACCCCTGAAACGACAACTAGGTGAGTACAACTGAGTACAACACACACACACACACACACACACACACACACACACACACACACGCACACACACACACACACACACACGCACACACACACATGCAAGAAGGCGTTTGACACAGTTCCACACAAAAGATTGGTGCAAAAACTGGAGGACCAAGCAGGGATAACAGGGAAGGCACTACAATGGATCAGGGAATACTTGTCAGGAAGACAGCAGCGAGTCATGGTACGTGGCGAGGTGTCAGAGTGGGCTCCTGTCACCACCGGGGTCCCACAGGGGTCAGTCCTAGGACCAGTGCTGTTTCTGGTATTTGTGAACGACTTGACGGAAGGAATAGACTCTGAGGTGTCCCTGTTTGCAGATGACGTGAAGTTGATGAGAAGAATTCACTCGATCGAGGACCAGGCAGAACTACAAAGGGATCTGGACAGGCTGCAGACCTGGTCCAGCAATTGGCTCCTGGAGTTCAATCCCACCAAGTGCAAAGTCATGAAGATTGGGGAAAGGCAAAGAAGACCGCAGACGGAGTACAGTCTAGGGGGCCAGAGACTACAAACCTCACTCAAGGAAAAAGATCTTGGGGTGAGTATAACACCAGGCACATCTCCTGAAGCGCACATCAACCAAATAACTGCTGCAGCATATGGGTGCCTAGCAAACCTCAGAACAGCATTCCGACATCTTAATAAGGAATCATTCAGGACCCTGTACACCGTGTATGTTAGGCCCATATTGGAGTATGCGGCACCAGTTTGGAACCCACACCTAGCAAGCACGTGAAGAAACTAGAGAAAGTGCAAAGGTTTGCAACAAGACTAGTCCCAGAGCTAAGAGGTATGTCCTACGAGGAGAGGTTAAGGGAAATCAACCTGACGACACTGGAGGACAGGAGAGATAGGGGGGACATGATAACGACATACAAAATACTGAGAGGAATTGACAAGGTGGACAAAGACAGGATGTTCCAGAGATTGGACACAGTAACAAGGGGACACAGTTGGAAGCTGAAGACACAGATGAATCACAGGGATGTTAGGAAGTATTTCTTCAGCCACAGAGTAGTCAGTAAGTGGAATAGTTTGGGAAGCGATGTAGTGGAGGCAGGATCCATACATAGCTTTAAGCAGAGGTATGATAAAGCTCACGGCTCAGGGAGAGTGACCTAGTAGCGATCAGTGAAGAGGCGGGGCCAGGAGCTCGGACTCGACCCCCGCAACCTCAACTAGGTGAGTACACACAACATGCACACATTTTTTGGTAACTAGTGTATCACATAAAATAGGACCCCATGGAGGAGGATGAAGTGCCAGGGAAACTGAGGAAGATTTGTTTGGAAAGGAAGAATGGACGTTAGAGCTCAAGAAAATGATGGAACAAGACTGGAAGAAGAGGCTAGGCGAGTTTATCACAAAAATGAAGATGGGTTCAGAGAGCAAGAAGTCAGAGCTTCAAGGTGAAGTTGCAGAGGCCAGGATACAGAGCCAAGAAGATGAACTGAAAATGCTGAGGCAGGATACACAAATAAAGAACAGAATGGGCATGCCATCAAGGGCAGGAACACCAATATCCAGTGCGGGGACTGAGGGAAAGGGAGGAGAGTAGTCCTATGCAGAGGCTCTCTCAGGCCACTAGGAAGCCAAGGAAATGTTGAGAAGTAAAACTGGCATGCCGGTGGGTACAGGAACAGCAGTAAGTGAGGGGGGACTGTAGGTAGGGAAGGAGATAGATCCCCTGCAGGGGCACTATCAATCTACTGAGAGATCCGGGAAATAAAGGAAGCAGCCTTGGTGTTGCTTAATCGGATCCAGAGATGTGGAGGGGGAACCAATGGAAAAAGAGAGGAAGAGGTCAGTTTTATTCATAAGCTTGAGGAGGCCAAAGAGAAAACATATGAAAGATGACAGGGAGATGAAAAGAGATGAAAAAAAACCATCAAACAAGTGGGAGAGGACATAACTGAGCTGATAAATTTTTAAATAGGAGAGAGAAACTGTGTACAACAGGATCCTGCAGCAGAAAACATGGCTAAAGGAGGGAAAACACAGGCGGATGTGCCTTGATAATGACACAATGTTACAGAGGATGCAAAGACATAAGGGCCAAGAGAGAGAGAGAGAGAGGAGGATAGAGATAGACAGGAGCATTCAGACCCATTAGGACCAGCAAACACAACGACCCACAGAACTCTACAACTACCCACAAAGGTGGGAGCGCTCATAACCCCACATTTCCAACACAAACCCACCTTCACAGCAGCCTCCCATAGTATCCTCAGGTCTCAAAATCCACCCCAGCCCCCCACCCCCCAAATACCGTTTTGGAAAAGAAACTTAAGTTTTGTTACACCAATGCAGATGGAATAATGAATCAGTGTGAGAAGTAGTATGAAAGAATCATGAAGGCATCCCAAAACTTCATAGCACTCACTTCACCCAAGCTCATGGGATCTGATATCCAACTGGATATCAGATCCTGAGGAAAGATAGAGGGAACAAGAGTAGAGGAGTTGCACTGCTCATTCAAAATCAGTGGAGTTTTAAGGAGATGGAAGGAGTGGAGAAAAGGGAAGCAAGAGACTAAAAAGTAGGAACACTTCAGACTGGGGGTTCCAAGGTGGTGATTGCAGTGATGTACAACCCACCACAGAATAGCAGGAGGCTAAGAGAAGAATATGATGAGTTCAACAGAGCAATAGCTGACACACTAGCTGAGGTGGCCAGAAGGGCTCACATGGGCAAGGCAAAGTTACTAGTTGCAGGTGATTTCATTCACAAGGTGACTGGCTGAGGAATCTTGGAGGCACATGGGGGACCAGAAATGTAGAGGGCTATGATGGTGGTGGTACAGCAACATGTTAGGGACACTGCCAGAAATAGAGAGAGAGGATGAACCAGCAAGTGTAGATTATATTCATTCACTGGGGGCATCACATATGAAAGGCGCCCCCTCAGAGCTATTGATCACAGTCCTGAGGTTTGAATGCATTGTTGGATTGAAAGAGGAGAGTGATGCAGCACAAGTAGGATGGGAGAAGCCAAATTGCAAAACAGGATGCTACACAAGCAAGAGGAGTTTCCTGCGTGAGATACAGCGGGAAGAATTGTGGAAAAATCACTAAATGAATTAATGAAATTCATTACCATGGTATGCAAGGAAGAAGAGAGGTTCCCCAAAAGTGTAGAGAGGCCAAAACTAAGTGCTCTAGAGAATGAAAAAATGTAGAGAAGGCAAAGAACCAAGGAAAACAGAGAGATTAGCCAAAGAGCCAGTAACGAATATACATGGTTAAGGGAGGCCCAGTGGCAATACAAGAATGATACAGCATCGACCACCAAATCTGAGCCACAGCTGTTGTACAGCCATATCGGAAGGAAAACAGCAGTGAAGGACTAGGTAATCAGGCTGATGAAGGAAGGAAGGGAGCTCACCAGAAACGACCAAAAAGTATGAGAAGAGCTTAACACCATATTTAGGGAAGTATTTTTAATGGAGACAGAAAGGACTCCAGCAAACCGGGATGGTAGGGTACACCAACAAGTGCCGGACACAAACGTACCACAATTGAGGAGGTAAATAGGCTGATGAGTGAACTTGATGTCTCAAAGGTGGTGGGACCAGACATCTCTCCTTGAGTCCTGAGAGGGAGCAGAGAGCACTGTGCACGCCGCTACCAACAATCATCACATTTATAGAAGAACAACAACTACCTGAGGTGTGGAAGAAAGTAAATGTAGTTCCAGTTTTTATGGAGACAGGTAGCCGTAGACTACAGACCTGTGTCACTGGCATGTATAGTATGCAGAGTCATTGAGAAGCTTATCTGAAGAGTGGTGGAGCACCTAGAAAGGAGTGAGCTCATATGATTGCTGTGTCAGAAACCTGGAGTTTTACGACAACTAGTGATGGTACTTGACGAGGTGTCAGAGTGAGCGTCTGTGACGAGCAGAGTTCCACAAGGGTTAGTCCTTGAGCCAGAACGACCCTATTCTTCATATTAAACCATGTCTCAATTATGGCACATACGACAGTGTTACCCGCACTTGCAACTAATCTCAACTCGCCCATCTTTTTTCTATCTCTACGACTATTTGTTAAATAATTATTAAAATATACGTTCTTCTCTTTCCTCTTCATCCCAACTCCTCCATTATCACTGTGGCTGTCTTTATCACCTAGTGCCACTGCATTTCCAATATTCTCAAGAATTTTACCTCATTTTGTCTTCACTAAATTCTTAGTTTTTATCCAGCCAGAAGCTAATATAAATTGCCCTGAACAACAATTCACTTTCAACTCCTCTTCTCGGCAAATTGCCAGATATAACAGGGCACCCTTCTTTCTTTCTAATTATGTTTAATGCTGTTCTATAATTGCTAACCAAATCTTCACTTCTACGCTTGCCGACATCAGCTCCGAGTCAGACAAGAGGAATTATTCCATCACCATTCATAATGTAGTCAAGACGGCTAATAACATCCTCCATCCCAGTCCCAGGAAAGCAAACTCTCTCCTACTCCTATCCTTAAAACTAAAAGCCCTATTCATACCCCTAATGTAAACATCTCCAACAAGTACAATGTTCTTACCTTCCCTGATGTAGCTCGTGTCCTTCCATTTAGCCCACTCGTTCGTTAGACAGTACCCAGAAAGAGTTGGTTTCCACAGAACAGTCCTGGATCTTCATATCCGGATCACCATCATTCCTTCCGATCTTCAAATTCGTTTCTACCTGCCTAACCAATGTCTATCTTTCCTTGCTGAACTGCGGATTTACAACAGGATTACTACGAATCCTCTTGTTTTCCAAAGTTAGTCGCCATACTTCTCGCCTGGCTGTCTCCGACTCATTCTCAACCTGCTGGTACGGCTGCTGAATGGTTCAATTCACAGAGATCATATACTTTTTTCCCCGTTACAGGTCACCATGCTACTAGACATTTTTTTTTTAAATAGTATTCCATACTGTACTGTGTTCATCGTCTATGACGTAATTGTAAAACATGAAATGGCTAATATTTCTTTCTATTGACTTAACAATGCCTAGTGGTGTCTGTCAAAGACCCATTGTGACCTCTGTAATCCTACTTTAGCGCTGCCTCTCACAGAATAAGCTTGAGGTGTACAGTGAACTAGCCACTCAGTCGGTACAATTAAAAACCAGATTCGAACTCTACACGAGAACAAGAAATTGGCGACAGCGGAGACATTTCCACCACCTGCACCTCTACCATTACCTCTTGATTCTCCTGCTTCAACATGATATAACGTCAGTTTCCTCCACTACCATTTCCACCTTAACCCCATCATACATTACAACCATCACCACTATCTCCCTTTTCTTCTCATCAGCTTCCTCCTCCTCCACTGTCATCACTTCCACTTCCTTTACCACTACTACCTCCTCATACACTTTTACCATCTTATATACCTTCACCACCACCCACAACCACCCACCCACCACCACCCACTACCACCCACCATCACGACAACCATCAACCACCACCACCACCAGTGCCACCACCTCCACCTACTCCTACTTCTCCTCCTACACCACCACGTACACCTACACCACCACGTCTTCTTTCTATATCACCTCTGCTACTTCTGACTCCTCCATCACCCAACCCATCGACAAAATTCTTCCGCCAAAAGAGGAATGGAAAGCTGTGCTAGTAAGCGCAGCAACATTGTGTAGGTATGAGGTTGGCTGCAGAAAAGAATGATTACTAGAATAAACAAAATACGTAATATTTCAGACAAAATTACCATGCGGAAGTTATTTACAATTTTAAAATATACGTAAATTCGCCTATATCATTCAACTTTGTCAGTGCAAAAATTACACAAAACACAAACGCATAGGAAAAATATTAAACAAAAATACTAACATGATTAAAAAGCAAAACACAAATACAATCATACCAAGTTGATGAGAAAGCCACAAGTGTATCTTCAAACAGAAACGTTTCACCTACAAAATAATAACAATAATATCTTTATTTCTACAAGTACATGTACAATGTATACAGTCCTAGCTGACAGACATAAGAACATAAGAACATAAGAAAGGAGGAACACTGCAGGAGGCCTGCTGGCCCATACTAGGCAAGTCCTTTACAATTCATCCCACTAACAAACATTTGACCAACCCAATTTTCAATGCTACCCAAGAAATAAGCTCTGATGTGAAAGTCCCTCTCAAATCCAACCCCTCCCACTCATGTACTTATCCAACCTAAATTTGAAACTACCCAAAGTCCCAGCCTCAATAACCCAACTAGGTAGACTGTTCCACTCATCAACTACCCTATTTCCAAACCAATACTTTCCTATGTCCTTTCTAAATCAAACTTTTCAAATTTTAAATCCATTACTGGGGGGTTCCCCTTTTGGAGAGATACCCTCAAGACCTTTTTTAATATCCCCTTTATTAATACCTACCCTTCCATTTATACACTTCGACCAGGTTTTCCCCTCATTCTTCGTCTAAAAATTGAATGAAAATTTAAGAGTCTTCAACCCTTTTTTATAAGGAAGTTTTCTAATGCTATGTTTTTAATTTAGTCATCCTACGCGAATGTTTTCTAACGAATTTAGGGTCCATTTTGTAATACGGAGCCCAGAACGAGCGGGCAAAAATTCTAGGTAAAGGCCTTACTAATAAAGTAAAAAGCGGGGTTTGCCTCTGGTTCTTTTGGGTTTTACACTTCTTGATATAAACCCAGTAATCTATTTGCCTTATTACGTACGCTTGGGGGGGGCATTTGCTGTTTTGGGTTTTAAAGGGTTGCTGCTCACCAAAACCCCCAAGCCCTTTTCGCAATCAAAAAGGGCTAAGTTTTTCTCATTTAACTTATAAGTACAAATTTTTTAGGGGGCCCCCCCCAAGCTTCAAAACCCTTTGGGATTTATCTACATTGAATGCTTTCTGCCACTTTTTTTGCCAAGAATAGAGTTTGTTTAAATCTCCCTAAAAGTTAAAAAACATTACGTTTGAATCAATTATCCTATATCTTTGTGTCATGGGCGAATTTGCTCATATCACTAGAAATTTCCCCTCATCAAGATCATTGATAAAATATTAAAAAACAACAAGGGCCCCCAAGACTGACCCCTGGGGAACGCCACTTGTTACAGCCCCCCCACCGGATTTAAACCCCCTTTTTATGGACACTCTCTGCTTCCTGTCATGAGCCTTTGACTCAAATCCCCCGAGAGCATTTTTCCTCCAATCCATGACTGCCACTTTCTTTAACAGTCAAAGGTGGGAACTCTATAAAAAAGCCTTAAAAAAATCTAAGTAAATAATTTCAAATTTTTTAATTGTGGTCAACAGCCTAAAAAAAGCTTTACTGAAAAAAATTTTTAAAAAATTATTAGAAAAGCCCCGGCCTCTTGTGAACCCAAATCGAGTTTTTTTAAATTAAAGCTATGCTTATCGAGAGGGGCTTCTTGTAATCTCAGCAAAATTTGACTTATAATTTCCCTAAAATTTGAGGTCAGGCTTTTGGGGGGTAATTTGACGGTAACGACTTGTCCCCTTTTTTAAAAAAAGGAGTTACATTAGCCATTTCCACATATCGAAATCCACCTGTTTGAAGAGAAAAATTTTAAAAATATTATTTTAATGGTTCACGGGATTTTCCATTTTGCTTTTTCCTTAAGAACCCTGAAAAAACCTAAATCGGGAACCCGGGCCCGACTTTTTTTGCCCCAATCTGTCTATCGCTTCAAAAACCATTTTCACAAAGTGACTGTGATGTTAATAATTTTATCTTTTCTAGCCCACTGAAAAAATTAAAATTAAAGGGAAATTTTTGTTAGTGTCTTCCTGTTTTAAAAATGAGAAAAAATTTTTTAAAAATTCAAGCACTTTTCCCTTCCCTTTTTGTCAGAAAGGTCCCCATAGTTTTTTTTTTAAGGGGCCCTATCTTATTCAAAACTTTTTGTTTATAAAACCTGGAAAAAACTTTTTGGGTTATTTTTAAGAACCCCTACAATTTTTAATTTCTTTAGCCCCTTTTTAGCTTTTCTTACCCCCTTTTTTAAATTTGCCCCTTCTTAAGCCCAATATACTGATTCAAAAAGGTTTCCCCTCACCTTTTTTTGATACGCCAAATAAATTCCTTTCTTTTTCCCTAGTGGGATATTTGGGGCCTATTATTAAACCATTTTGGGTCATTTCTATTTGATTAATTTTTTTATAGGGATAAACGCCTTTGAGCACTTTTTATAGTTTTTTCAGAAAATTTTCATATTGTTTGCTCTCACCCGTTACCTCATCAACAGAGATAAGTTTTCCCTCAAACCCCATCGTAATCGCAAGCGAAAATCGGGACTGTTACTGATTTATCGCTACTATCGAAATTTCCATTCAATGCAAAAAATTTTATTGTTTTGGGTGGTCGTTTGGGAAACCCATTTCCCTAAAAATTTCAAAAATTTTAAACCCAAGGGGTTTCATTGTTTGCCATAACTAAGTCAAGCGGGTTATTTCCCCTTGTAGGTTCTGTCACAAACTCTTAAAAAACAATCCTAAAATTTACTTCTAAAAAGGGTTCGTTTGTTTTCTAATTTCCCCCATCAAAAAATTTCCAATCAACATGACTAAATTTTAAAGTCTCCAAGAATTATTTACATTATCGGCCTTTTTGGCCCTTAACAATTTCCCCCCAATAGTATTTTCCCCTTGGCCCCTATCTAATTTTGGGGGACGGTATATCACTCCAAAAATCATTTTTCTTCCCCCTTCCTGAAAATTCTATCCAAACAGACTCTGTTTTTGGTTATTTCCAAAATTAAAAACCCTTTTTTATGCAACATTCAAGGGGATTCGGAAATTTTACAATGCCACCCCCCCCCCTTCCCGATACTTCTATCTTCTTGGAAAAATTTTAAAAACCCAAAAATTAGGGACTTTCCCCGCAGGCTTTTCCCCCCGACTTTTAAATTTAAAACCCAAAACGTCTCATTTAAAGGGCAAATACATCAATGTTACCTCACAAAGCAACTAATCTCAACTCGCCCATCTTTTTCCCTAGCACTACGGAAAATTAGCTTAATAAACATTAAAAGACTCCCCTTTTCCTTTACCCTTCCTGCTCATTTCTATTTTTCTACAAAACCCTATTACTGCCCCTTATCCCCCCAAGGTCCCTGATTTTTAAATATCTATCTTTTTATGGGAAAGCAGAGCTTTTCCCGGGCAAAAAGGTCAACTGTCCCCATAACACAAGAAAGTAAACAAACCGGTTGATCATATCCTTTTAAACACAGCCCTCTAAAAATTTTTAAAAACGTACTATACCAATAAAGGGGAAACCCCAAACAGTTGTCAGCTATTTAAGTGTATCCATGACTTCGTGAAAAAAGAACAAAAGGCGGGTTTAAAACTCAACAAAGATCCCCGCCCAGAAAAACATCCATTTAATTTCCCCTAAACGTTGGTGCCTCAAAATTTCCCAAATCCCCTTTGCTCACATAATAAAAAAGGGCCCCATCACTTTTAAATTTACCGTACCAGGGGGGGTTAAGGAGGTCTGTGTTACTATTTTTAAAAAAAAACAGTAGGTCTGATTTTCGGAAAACTAAAGGCCTTTTAAAATTATTTCATTTGTAAAAATCCAAAATTCTAGAGAGTGCGATGTACTTTTTAAAGTGTTAAGTATCTTAATAAACCAAACAACATGCTCCATATTACCAATCGGGTTTTAAAGGAGCTCTGGTCCCCCCACACCCCCCAAAATTAAATTTTGTTGGTTTTAACATTAGAATTGAAATGTCTAAAAGGAAAACCAAATGGGAAAGGGTAACCTTGGACATGCAAAAGGGCTTCGACACTGTCAACCACAATATATTTGTAAGAAACTTCAAACTAGCGGCATAGGTTCCGTAGACTGGTTTAAGTCCTACCTTTGCAACAAGACAAAAATTGCCCAAAATTTTCAAAAAAACAAAAACCCAAATTCATTCGAAGAAAGGGAGTTTTGGGGGGTTCCCTTATTATTCCGGTGTCAAGTGCAAACTCGTATTTAAAAATGCAGATTACAGTGCTCTGTTGGTCAGTTAAACCCCCAAATTTAAATAGCAAATTGTAAAAAACCCCCTGGAACTGGATTTTCCAAACAGCGAATAGTATAGACAAACTATCTTAAAAAACCTCGGGGGAAAGGGGAACCATATCTTTGGCACAAACAAACTGGGGAGGGGTTAAAATTTTTTAATGTCAAAAAATGAGGGGAAACCCCATCCTTTATTTTTCCTCGAAAAATACCTGGAAACCCCCTTTTTGCCCCAAGCATGTCAGGAAAAATTTGATAGGAAACAGGTAGTAAAGAAACGAATATAAACTGAAGTTCCCCCTACAGACAAGCATTGTCTACCTACTGGGGACTCGGGGGGCCCCAAGGTTTTAGCCTTTTTACAATGTCTTTTTTGACTACGATTGCCCCCCCTTCTTTTTGGTACTTTTGCCCGAAAAAAAAAACTGAGCTACAAATCACCCAGAAAAAAAGGGAAAGATTCATCCTGGCCCGGGGACCAAGAGAAATGTTGGCCAGGATGAATTACAACAAAATGCAAAATTTTTGAAGACAGAGAAAAACCCCCCCGGTTAAATCAAGTTTATAAAATTGCTCCCCCAACGTGTCCAGAATATCTTGCTCCCCAATTTTGTAAAGACGGGAAATTTAAGGAATTCATAGTTTTCTAGGGGAAAAAGGAACAACAACTTTGTAGTCCCCACATTTAAATTGGCCAGGCTTCAAACACCTTTTCCTGTACAGAAATTAAAGGAAGGGAAAGACAAACCATACATGTCAAAGCCAGTTCAAAAAAGACGGGCCCTAAAGGGCCTAATAAAATTTAGTGAAAAAAAAAGGAAGAGATTCGGAATGATAAACACCTAACGGGTTTACACCTGCCCTTCATTTCCATTTGCCCATTGAAACATAATTTATAATCCCCGTCATCATCCCCGGTTAAAAAGGGTTACTGTGATAGGAGAAAGGAAATTTTTATTTTTTGATGTCGACCTAGTTTACGGTGGGGTGCACAGTGCCCCATTTCCCTTCTTTATCCTTCACGTAAAATACCCAAAACCGAAAAAAAAAAAAATTGTGTACCGTTCAGGCCCATTTTTTAAACGGGAACTTTAGCCACTACCCTTTTAAATCAGTCTCAATACAGAGTAAGATAAAACAGGCCCAAATTATGGTAATGGTATGAAAAACCGGGACAAGTTGATAACAAAACAGTTAAAGGGCCCGCTGATGAAACCCAAGCCACAGAAATGCTGGTTGTCATCCTATTAAAAACCTACTTACTACATGTTTGCATCGCAACTGAAATTGAAAGTAGTATTTTTTTTTTTCCCAAAACTTTTGAAAGCAAAAAAAAGGGGGCCCCAAAAAAGACCAAAATCAAACAAAATTTTTCTCTAAGTAAGATCCCTGGGAAACCCGTCACGCCATTTTTTGAAAAGACCTTCTTAATGGTACTATGTCAGAACCTGACAGAAATATTCCTACATCCCCATTAGCATTTTATTTCCTCGACAGTTTTTTGGGAGAAATTCTCTCCCGAAAAAAAATTACGTTTTTTAAGTAATCAAATAATTAAGTAATTAAATTTAATTTAGAATTAAACAAGAAAAAATGAATAAAAATTATTTAAATTATATTGGGGTTTTTGGGGGCCCTTTGTGCCCATGAAAAATTTTTTTTTACAAGGGCGTTGAGGCCATCATATTAGAGGCAAAAAAAAACGTACATTTTGCCGTTTTAAACCCAGGAAAAACGTAAACAAAGTCAAACACTGACATTTTTTTTAATCACAGAGACTTTTTTCCCAAGTTACTTAACACAAACTAATTTTAAATTAAAATAAAAATTGATACATCAAACCTCACAGAGTCAAAAATTTAAAATAGCGGGGTCTTTAAAGACAAAACCCTCAACACCTGTTATAAAACTGACCGGGTGATGTATTCTCAAGTTTTTTGTTTAAAAACAATTGAGATGCATAACCTAACCCATGAAATGTTTCATTTTTTCTACGTATATCAAAAAATTTTTAAAAAAATTAAATTCTTTTTTAAATTTCCCAAAATTCAAAAACCAGTAAGTTTTTAAATACACCTTGGGGAAAGGGAAGATGTTTATATTCCAGGGGGAAAAAGCCCAGTTCCTGGGATCAAGACCCCCCACATCAGCATAAAGGGTAAAAAGGGAGAGGATAAGATCAGTTTTTAGGATCAAGAACCCTCTCCCATTATAAAAGGCACTGCACCTGCAGGATCGGGGGGATCCCTCCAGTCATGCGGGATGGAAGAATACCCAAATAAATCCGGATGGGGGGATACTCCAGCCCAGCAGGATGGAGGATACTCCAGTCATCCCAGATCGATTGATTTTCCAGTCATGCAGGTTGGAAAAATACCCGTCATGCAGGAGGGAGGATACTCCATTCATGCAGGAATCGAGGGACGCTCCAGTCATGCAGGATGGAACAATACTCCAGTAAAATGCGGGAAAGGGAAATACTCCACCCCATGCGGGAGGGGAAGAATACTCCAGTCATGCAGGATGGGGGGATAATCCAGTCATGCAGGATCGAGGGATGCTGAAAGTCTTTGCACAAATGGAGGGATTCCGGGTCTGCAGGATGGAAGGTACTAGTCAGCAGGATGGAGGGGAATTACCCAGTCATCAGGTGGAGAGATATTCCAGTCAGCAGAGGGGAGGATACTCCGGGGTTTCCAAGGCAGGATGGAGGGTTTAACTCCAGAAAGCAGGTTGGATGGTACCCCAGTAAATTGCAGGAGGGAGGGTACTCCAATCATGCAGGGGGAAAAGGAAATTTTTTTTTTCCAGTCTTTCAGGATGGAGGATACTCCAGTCATGCGGGTTAAGGGGGAAAATGCATTCTTGCAGGATGGAGGGTACTCCAGTCAGGGCAGGAGGGAAAGGGTACTCCATTTCATGCGGGATGGAGGGATACCGTATGCAGGAGGGACGGTACCCCAAATCATGCAGGATGGAGGGTACCCCACAGTCATGCAGGATGGGGGGTTTACTCCGGGTCTTTCCCAAAATGGGGGGTTTCTCCCGCCATGAAAGGATGGAGGATACTCCAGTCATGCGGGAAAGGAGGGTACTCCAGTCATCAGGATGTAGGATACTTCAGCCATGCAAGATGGGGGTTTACCCCAGCCATGCAGGGGGGGGATACTCCATCAATGGGGGGATTTTTGGAGGGTTTATTTACCCCAATGAAAGGATGGAGGATACTCCAGCCAGCATTGGGGGGTACCCCAGCTTTGGCCGGGATTGGGGTTTAACTCCAGAATGCAGGAGGGGGGGGATACTCCAGTCATGAGGAGGGGGGTACCCCAGCATCGGGAAATGGAGGGTACTCCACCCATGCAAATGGGGGAATCCGTCATGCGGAAATGGGGGGAACCCCAGAATGCAGGATGGGGGGAAACTCCAGTCTGCGGGAAATGGGGGGGTACTTAAAGTCTTTGCAGGAGGGTTTGGTATTTCCGTCTGCAGGATGGGGGGTTACCTAGTCTTTGCGGGTTTGGGGGGGTACTCCAGTCATGCGGGGATGGAGGGTACTCCAGTCTGCGGGAAAGGGGAGGGTACTCCAGTAGGGCGGGATGGAGGGTACTCCAATCAGGGCAGGATGGGAGGTTATTTCCAGTCTTTGAGGATTGGGAAATACTTCACCCATGCAGGATGGAGGATACCCCAAAGTCATGAAAGGATTAGGTTTACTTAAACCATGTTTGGGATGGAGGTTTACCCCCAGCCATGCGGATGGAGGTTATCCAGCCATGCAGGATGGAGGGTTTTCCGGGGGGGGGGGGGTTCATGCAGGAAGGGGGAAATACCCCCGGGTCATGCAGGACGGAGGATACTCCATTTCCCCCGCGGGAGGGAAAGGATACCCCTCATGCAGGATGGGGGGGATACTCCAGTCTTTGCAGGATGGAGGATACTAAAAGTAAAGGGGGGATGGAGGTTACCAGTCTGCGGGAAATGGAGGATACTCCAGTCAGGGCAGGATTGAGGATACTCCACCCATGCAGGATGGAGGATCGACAGACTTTGGAAGGAGGGGAGGATACGCCCGCATCAGGTGGGGGAAAAGACAGCCCGCAGGAGGGAGGAACCCCAGTCATCCCAGGATGGAGGATACAACAGTCATGCGGGGATGGGGTTACTCCAGTCATGCGGGATGGGGGATACTCCAGACAAGCGGGATGGAGGATACTCCAGTCAGCAGGATGGAGGATACTCCAGTCTTTCAGGATGGAGGATACTCCATTCATGCAGGATGGGGGATACTCCAGTCATCCCAGGAGGAGGATAACAGTCATGCAGAAGGGAGGAATACCCCCAGTCATTGCGGTTTGGGGGGAAACCCCAGTCAGAAAGGATGGAGGGTACTCTAGTATGCGGGAGGGAAAGGGAAAATCCAGTCGCGGGATGGAGGGTGCTCCAGCCCATGCAGGAGGGAGGGTACTCCATTAATGCAGGATGGGGGGAAAACTCCAGTTCATGCAGGATGGAGGATACCCCAGCATGCAGGAGGGAGGGTACTCCGTCATGCGGGAAGGGGGGGGGGTCCCTCCATAAATGCAGGATGTAGGATACCCACCCAAAGCACGATGGAGGATACCCCAGCATGCAGGATGGGAAGGGGCCCCTTCCATTCAGGGCGGGGATGTAGGAACTTCAGCCATCCCGGATTGGGATACCCCCAGCCATGCAGGATGGAGGATACTCCAGCCATCAGAATGAAGCACTCCAGCCCTGCAGGAGGGAAAGGAAAACCCCCATCATGCAGAGGGGAGGGTACTCTAGTCTGCAGGATGGAGGTTTACCCATTCATGCAGGATGGAGGATACCCCAGCCCCATGCAGCATGGGGGTTTTACTCCATGAGCGCATGGGGGGTTTAACTCCAGTTTGCTGGAGGGAAAGGGTTTACCCCCAGTATGCGGGAAAGGGAGGGTTCTCCAGCACCCGGGGATGGAGAGTACCCCCTCATGCGGGAAAGGGAAAGGGTACTCCAGTCATGCGGATGGGGGGGTTTCTCCAGTCATGCAGGATGGGGGGGTACTCCAGCATGCGGGATTTAGGATACCCCAGCCCATGCGGGAGGGAGGGTTTCCTCAGGGCGGGAAAGGGAGATACTCCAGTCATGCAGGAGGGAGGATACTCCAGTCATGCAGGAGGAGGATACTCCAGATGCAGGACGGAGGATACCCAGTCTTTGCAGCATGGAGGATATTTCCCAGCCCTGCAGGATGGGGGGTTTATTTCCAGTCATTCGGGAAGGAGGATACTCCAGTCAGCAGGACGGGGGATACTCCGGGTCAGCAGGACGGAGGTTTACTCCAGCCCATGCAGAAAGCAGGATACTCCATCATGCAGCATGGGGGGTACCCCCAGTCATGCAGGATGGAGGGAAATTCAATTTCATGCGGGAAAGGAAAGGATCTCCATCATGCTGTTGGAGGTTTACCCGTCTCAGGATGGAGGATACTGCAGTCATGCAGGATGGGGGGATACTCCATGCAGGATGGAGGAACCCCAACATGCGGGATGGAGGTTTCTGAAAGTCATGCAGGATGGGGATACTCCATTCAAGGCAGGAGGAGGATACTCCAGTCATGCAGGATGGAGGTTACCCCAGTCATGCGGATGGAGGATCAAACATTTCATGCAGGAGGGGGGGGGGGGAAACCAGTCTTTCCCCCCAGGTGGGGGTACTCTAGCCCAAGCGGGATGGGGGGATACCCCAGTCATGCAGGAGGGAGGGGGGGCTCCAGTCATGCAGGATGGAGGGTACTCCAGTCATGCGGGGAATGGAGGATACTCCAGTCATGCGGGAAAGGAGGATACTCCAGACATGCAGGAGGGGGGGACCCCAGTCAGAGGATGGGGGGGTACTCCTTTTCTTCGGGTTTGTAGGATACCCCAGCCATGCCGGGGAGGATACTCCATTTCTTTGCAGGATGGGGGGCATTTCCAGTCATGCAGGATGTAGGATCTTAAAAGCCATGCAGGATTGAGGATATCCAGAAATGCAGGATGGGGGATACTCCAGCCAGCAGTTTGGAGCTTTCTCCAGCCATGGGAGGATTGGAGGTTTACTCCAGAAAGGGGGGCCCAAAAGGGGAGGGGAAAACCAGTCATGCGGGATGGAGGATACTCCAGGTTCCCATTGCTGGATGGGGGGAAACTCCAGCCCATGCAGGAAGGAGGGTACTGAAAGTCATCCAGGAGGGGAGAGTACCCAGTCATGCGGGATGGGGGGGTACTCCAGTCATGCAGGGATGGGGGTACTCCAGTCATGCAGGATGGAGGGTACTTCAGTCATGGGGAATGGGGGGTATTTCCATCATGCAGGATGTAGGATACTCAGTCATGCAAAATGGAGGGTTTCCCAGCATGCAGGAAGGAGGAAACTCCAGTCATGCAGGAGGAGGATACCCCCTTTAAAGCGGGGAGGGGATACTCCAGTCATGCAGGATGGAGGAACCCCCAGTAAATTGCGGGGTGGGGGGTTTCCCGGGTCATTCGGGAAGAAGGATACTCCAGTCATGGGGACGGGGGAAATACTCCAGTCATCAGGACGGAGGATACTCCAGCCCATGCTGGATGGAGGAAAACCCCATTCATGCAGCAGGGAAAGGGTACTCCAGTTCAGGGCGGGAAATGGAGGGTACCCCAATTCAGGGCAGGATGGGGGATACTACAGCATGCTAAATTTGGAGGATATCCAGTCATGCAGGATGGGGGATACTGCAGTAAACGGGAAATGGAGGATACTCCATGCGGGTTGGAGGATACTCCAATCATGCAGGATGGAGGATACTCCAGTCATGCAGGATGGAGGATACTCCAGTCATGCAGAAAGGAGGATACTCCAGCATGCAGGATGGAAGATATTCCTTTTATCCGGATGGAGGTTTACTACAGTCATGCAGGATGGAGGAACCCCCATTCTTTCGGGAAGGAGGTTTCCCTCCGTCATGCGGGATGGGGGGATACCCAGTAAAGCGGGATGGGGGGAAAACTACAATCAGGGCACAAAGGGAAAGTATACCCCAGTCATGCAGGTTTGGGAGGATACTCCATCATGCAGGTTGTAGGTTTTATACAGTCATGCAGGTTTGGGGGGATACTACAGTCATGCAGGATGGAGAATCTCCAGTCATGCAGGATGGGGGGATACTCCAGTCATGCAGGATGGGGGTATACAGTCTGCAGGATGGAAAAAACCCAATCAGCGGATGTGGGATACCCCAAAGTTTGCAGGATGGGGATACTCCAGTCACACAGGATTGAGGATACCCCAAAGTCATGCAGGATGGGGTTACTCCAGTCATGCAGGAGGGAGGATCACAACCCTGCATGAGGGAGTATACCCAGTCATGCAGGATGGAGGATACTCTAGTCATGCGGGAAATGTAGGATACACAGTAAATCACCCCTCAAGGAAATTTCCCTTGATGTTGGTGGGGGCTCTTGTTTTAGGGAATTGGATCTGTGCTCCAGTTCCCCAAAATTAACCCTGAATGCCTTCCCAATCCCCCCCCCCAGGCGCTGTAAAACCCTTTCCTTTTTTAGCGTTTTCCCCCTTGTTTTTAAAAATAATACAGTCATGCGGATGGAGGATACCCCAGTCAATGCAGGATGGAGGATACCCCAGAAATTGGGGGATTGAGGATACTCCAGTCATGCAGGATGGGGGGGGAAATTTTCCCCAGTCTTGGGGGGAAGGGGGGGTACCCGGTATGCGGTTTGGAGGATACTCCGGGGTAAATGCGGATGGAGGTTTCTTTTTTCCTTCCCAAGGGGGTTACTACAGTCAGGGCAGGATGGGGATACTCCGTCTTTGCAGGAAGGAGGATACTCCAGTCATGCAGGTTGGAGGATACTCCGCCCATGAAAGGATGGAGGATACCCCAAATTTCTTGCAGGTTGGGGGGAATACTCCCCAAATTTTTCCCATTGCAGGATGGAGGTTCTCCAGCCCATGCAGGAGGAGGATACTACTTCATGCGGGATGGGGGAACAGTCTTTGCGGGAGGGAAAGGAAAATACAGTCATGCAGGATGGAGGATATTTAAAAGTCATGCAGGAGGGGAGGTTTACTAAAAGTAAATGCAGGATGGGGATACTACGGGTCATGCGGGGAGGGGAGGGATACTAGTCTTGCAGGGTTGGGGGAAAACTACATTTCCTTTGTGGGGTGGGGATACTACAGTCTTGCAGGAGGGAAAGGATATACAGCCCTGCAGGATGAAGGATACTACTTCATGCGGATGGAGGATATTTTAAATTTTCTTGCAGGTTGGAGGATACCCCCAGTAAATCGGGGGATGGGGGGTTTTACCCCAAAGTAACCCGGTTTGGAAAGGATACTGCGTCATGCGGATGGGGGGGATACTCCAGTCATGCAGGTTGGGGGGGTTCTCCATTTTCATGCAGGATGGAGGATACTACAGTCATGCAGGATGGGGGGTTTCTCCAGTCATGCAGGTTGGAGGATACAAACAGCATGAAAGGATGGAGGAAAATTTTTCAGTCATGGGGATGGAGGTTTACCCCAGTCATGCAGGTTTGGAGGATATTCAGTCCATGCGGGATGGGAGGTTATTTACAATCATGCAGGATGGAGGAAAACTACAGTCAGGGCGGGATGGAGGATACTTCAGTCATGAAAAAAGGAAATGGGGGAAAAATTTACAGCATGCAGGATGGAGGATAAAAACATAAAGCAGGAGGGAGGTTTACTCCAGTCATCCCCGGGAAAGGGGGATTTTTACTCATGCAGGAGGGAAAGGATACAGTCATGCGGGAAATGGAGGAAAAAAACAGTCTTTGCAGGATGGGGGATATTTACAATCATCTAGGATGGGGGTTAACTTACAGTCTTGCAGATGGAGGTTACTACAGTCATGCAGGATGGGGGTTACAGTCTTTGCGGGATGGGGGTTTACTACAGTCTTGCAGGTTGGAGGTTACTACGGGCCAATGCAGGTTTGGGGGGATACTCCAGTCATGAGGGAGGGGATTTTTCTCATTTAATGCGGGATGGGGTTTTTTTCATTTTTTTTGCAGGATGGGGTTTATACAGTCAGGGCGGAGGGAGGAAAACAAACAGTCAGGAGGATGGAGGATACAACCGTCATGCAGGATGGGGGGATACTCCAGCCATGCAGATGGGGGGATACTCCGTCATGCAGGGATGGGGCCACCCCAGCATGCAGGTTTGTGGGGATACTTCAGCCATGCGGATTGGGAAAACCCCAAGCCTTGCAGGATGGAGGAATTAATACCAGTTCCCCATTGCAGGAGGGAAAGGATACTAAAAGCCCTTGGGGGTTTGGAGGATCCCCTCCCGGCCCATGCAGGATGGGGGGGATATTTCCTCATGCGGGATGGAGGATACTCCAGTCATGCGGATGGAGGTTTACTACATTTCATGCAGGAGGGTGGTTACTCCTTCATGCAGGGGGGAAGGTTACAAACAGTCTTGCGGGAAATGGGGATCTCCCAGTAAATCCCAGGTTCCCAGGCACTAAGTCAGGGCAGGTGGGGGGTTCCATAAGGGCGGTGGGGGGTTCTAAAATTAGGGCGGTGGGATTTAGCCTGCAGGAGGGGCGGAAAAAAAGGAAACGGTTTTTTTCCATTTTTTGGGGGTTTGGGTTTTGGTTTTTCCCAAAAACTACTTTTAAAATTTAAAAACAGCAAATTAAAATAACTTAGAAAAAACTTTATAAAAAACTATAATAACGCCGGGTTGATCAGACCCTAAACCCCCCCGGGGGAAAAAGGGTTTCTCGGCCGGGCCGGGCGGGGGGGGGTTAAAAAATTAAAGGGGTTTTGGGGGTTCCCCAAGGGTTCCCGGGGTCCCAATTTTTTCGTTCCAGTTGTCGGTTTAAAAAAATTTAAATTATTTTTTTTTTTTTATTTCGGGTGTTTCACCAAATCTCCCGGGCCCCCTTTTTGGGGAATGGCCATTAAATTTGGGCGTTCGGGGTTTTTTTTTTAAAATTTTTTTAATGGTTTAATCGGGAAAAAAAATTTTTAATTTTTTTTTGCACAAAAAAATTTACAGTTTACAGGGGCCCCTTTAAATTTTCCCTCCTTTTTTTAAAGAAAAGGGGACAGACGGGTTAAAAATGACCATAATTTTTAAAGGGGGGACCGGGAAAGGGCCAGGGGGAAAGGCCTCGGTCAGAGGGACCAAAAGCTCCAAAAGGCGGGTCATCATCTGATAACCCCCGCGTCGGGAAAACATTTGTCCTTTTTCCCTGACGAACCTTACCTAACCTAACCTTACCTAACCAAACCCAAACCCTTTAAACTTTTTAAATTGGAAGCTACACCACAGAGGGTTTTGGTTACTATCAGAAGCTTTCCCCTTATGCGGGAGTGAGTTTCAACAATTTTAAACAATAGGGGTACCTGCAAAATGTAAATTTGCGCCAAGAAAAATTGTCCTAGTTACTGTACACTAGTTTTGAAATTTTAAAAAATTTTAGGTGGGGAAATTTTTTTGGCATAAACCCAAAAAGGAAAATGAAAAGGTAAACTAGAAAAAAAAATTTTAAAAAAAAGGGAAACCCTTTTCCAATTTTCCCTTTCCGGGAAAGACCAAAATTTTCAAGCACGTCAAGCATCATACATCCCCGTTTTTGGGCCTACCTACTTGATTTTAAACTTTCTCTTCAAGACGCAAGCATCTACATCCCCGCCCTTGGGCCTACCCCACTTGATATTAACTTTCTCTTCAAGCACGCAAGCATCATACATCCCCGTCTTAGGCCTACCTCACTATGATATTAACTTTCTCTTCAAGCACGCAAGCATCATACATCCCCGTCTTAGGCCTACCTCACTATGATATTAACTTTCTCTTCAAGTAATCCAAATCTGTTAGCGAGTTTCAGAAAAATAAATACACAACTTATTCCCTTTATCATAAATTTGCCACACTAACAATGTCATTTCTCTATTATCCATCGTATGTCTTTTCTGAATCTATTAAGGGAAGAGAGAGTTCATTTCGTCTTGAGTTTATATTATATTACGGTGTCCCGTGTCCCCCATGGCCTTTAAAACCTTTTTAAAAACGGCGAGGGTTTTGGGTTTTGATTCCCCCGCGAAGGTTGAAACAATTGGGGGGTTTTTCTTTTTCACCGGTTGTCCCATGTTTTACCCACAGTAAAAAAGGGACCTGGGTGTTAGTCCCATTGGGGTTTGGGGCGATCCCGGGGGCAAAATGACCTAATTTTCCCGAAAATTCTGCCTAAAAAGTAGGCCTTTATACCTTGTACATGTACAGTAGAAAAAAAAATAATTTAAAAATAATAATAATTAATTTATCCCTTAAAAATTTTTATTCCCTGATCTTCTCTCTTCATCTTTTCACTTTTTCTTTTTCCCTTTCAATTTTCCCTTTTTTTTCATAATTTTTTAAATTTTAAAATAAAATTAAAAAAACGGTTTTTCAAAGTCACAAAATTTAATCTCTTTAAAATTTTTTCAATAATTCCTGTTTGCTTACTCATTCTCCTCAAAAAAAATGGGTTTTCCCGCCAATTCTTAGATAATTCGGTTTTTTTTTTTTATTTTTTAAAAGATTAAACCCAAATTTATTTCCCCTCTACTCTCCGTCTTTGATTTAATTCTAACAATAGACATTTTTTTACAACTTTCCCGCGCTTGCTGCTTCAAACCACTCTTTCAGACTCGCCCCTGCTTTTTTTCCCCCATAAACCCAAAACACGTTCCCTACCTGTAGTGTTTCATGAAATATCCGACCCCCAAACCGTAATCATTATATAAATTGGGAAATTTTATAAACTATTATCTCGTAATCCAGTAACTCTATAAAAGTTCGGTTTTTTTTCCCGTAAAATTTTTAGGGCGCGCCCATTTATGCATTTCTTCACGTCACTTTCACCCCATTCGAATCTCCCCTCACTTTTTTAAAAAATTCATTTAAAAAAAATCATTTACATTTTAAAAAAATAATCCTTATATTAAAATCAAATATTTGAAATCGGGGTTTAAAAAACGGTTAATTTTCACTAAATGAGATCCCTTTTCATAAATCGAATTTTAAAACCCCTCGTTGACATCACTACAAAATATATCGTATAAGAAAACATTTTTTCCTCACGCTGCCCGGGAAATGGTGAAAAAACAATTGTAGTTATAAAAAATGGAGACATAATATAAAGAATTGCGGTAGTTAACGATTGGGATGGCTCTTATAACTGCAGAATATATACTCCGAGAGATTTATCGGTAGTGAATATTTTTATGAGAATTTTTCATTTTTTTCGTTTAAGAGGTTAAAGTTTTTCTTGATGGGGAGAGAGAGGGGAAATTACCAGCTTAATAATTAAAAGTGCTGATGAAAAAATATAAGCATGGGCTAAAATATGATAATCAGAAAAGGTTTTCTCTATAGACCAAATGTTTTTTTTCCAATCATAACTGACCCTTTAAACAATGGATTTGACTATTTATTTTTTTCGCTTCCCATGGCCCCCTTTCAAACCCTACTTCTAAATGGGGGGAAAAAAAAATTTTGAAAAAAAACAAAGGTAATCATAGAGGGGTAAACGACTGTACGCCAAAAGGGTTGTAAAATTTGCCCCCCCATTGACGTTCCCCAGAAAAATAAAAATTCTGCAGGTTTTAAAAGAAAATCACTTGTTTAAGTTTTTGGAAAATGGGACTTTAAATGAATTTTGTCCCATCTTGTTTAGTACAACCTTTCCATTTTTCAATGTTAAAAAAGAAAAAGAATTCTGCCCCTACGTTCATTGACAAAACGATAGCACAGTTAGCAACTGTAATTTTGGAAATTTAAACAAAAATTTAAAAATAGTCTTTAACTCTCAGAAAATTTGTAGGAACAATCTCAATTTTTGTGCAAATGTTTGAAATTTAAAAAAAAAAAAATGTGCTTTTTGTATGCTAGTTTTTTTAAACAATACAGTAAAGCCCTTTACGGGGGTTGAAAAGAACACGTGAAATCAATGCATGATGGGGCTGAGGGCTTGCCTAGGATCAAAATATTGTCTCGGATAATTTCTAGAACCCCTAAATTTTGGGACCCAAACATACAAGATGGAATCAAATAAAGTTGAACAACAGATGTTTTAAACAACAACTTCATCTTGATAGGTAAAAACAGTTTTCCCACGACCCCGGCAGATAAATTTTTTATCATATTCCCCAAAGAAAAATCATCACAATCCCTATCATCGACAACTTTCAAATTCAGTGTTTGGGAACAAATTCCCCGGGCCTGCGGGGGAAAAAAAAATGTTACACTATCTTTTTCGATGGCTTTCTTAAAAACGTGACATTTGGGGGGCCAAGAGTGTTGATGATACTGTAATTTTAAGTAAAATCAAAATTAATAACTGGGTCTTCACCCTTACAGGGAAAAACTGTTTGGGTATCCCTTTTTTACCCCTCAAACTTGTGAAAACTTCCCGCTCGACATTTTAAATTTTAAAGGGAAATTTTTTTTATTACTTCCCCTAAAAAAGCCTTAGATCTTCGTAGCTTGCTTGTGTATGAAGCTTTGGCGCATTTGATAAAAAATTAAATTTTATAAGAAAAATAAAAAAAAAGAAAAACTCACAAGCCACTAACCCATTCGGAGCAGGCCATATCCCACAATAACACAAAGACCCACCCATTTTGGTCACCCCCACTGAAGGGAAAGGGGCAAGGCACCAGACCCAGCAGCACAAGTAGTCAGGTTCCCCCTCACAACCCCCCCCACACCCCCTCATGATTTATCTAACCTATTTTTAAAAAAATACACAAACCTTTTTGCCTCAGGGGAGTTTGTTTCCCCTCATTCCCAAATCCTATTACCATACCAGTGCTTTTTCCCATAACCTTCCTGAATTGAATTTTTCCCAATTTTAAAACCCTTGCTGCGAGTCCTTCCTTTGGCCCGGAAATTTTCAGCCCGCTATTTACATCCCCTTTTTTTATTCCTGGGTTTTTCCCTTTAAAGCACCCCGATCATATCCCCCCAATTCCCGTCTTTCAGAGGGGTTTCAGATTTTTAGGGCCCCAGTCTACCCCCCAAAATTTGGGAAGATTTCTATACATGGGAAACATCTTTGTCATCCTCCCCTGTCGTTTTCCAGAGCATTTTTTATCCCTTCTGTAATAAGGTGGGCCCGAACTGTCAGGGATATTCTAAATGAGGCCTAACCAAGGGATATATTGAGTTGAAGAAAAACCTGAGGACCCCTTTTATTATTTAAAACTTCCCAGATATGAAAACCAAAAAAAATTTTGTTAGCTTTTTTTTTGCCCCCAACACTAAAGCCCGTTGTCTTGGGTTTTTTGATTTGCTAACCAGAACTCCCAAATCCTTTTCGGGAATCAGTAGAAATTTAAAATCACATTTTTTAGTTAATATTCGCATGGTTATTTTCCTGTCCAACAATTTTGAACTTTGCATTTTGTCAATAATTTTAAATGCAAATTTCCCCTTCTGCGACCATTGCATCAATCTATTCAAACATCCCAGGGGCCTAGTGTCCTCATTAAAGAAAGAATTTGGGCGGCCTATTTTGGTATTTTATCAGCAAATTTTCTTATGCGCCCGTTTATTTCCCCATTTTTATGTCGTTTATGTAAATTGTGAACAACAAAGGCCCCCAAAACGACCCCTTTTGGAACACTGCTTTTTGACGTCCCCCCTTTTGAAATTTTTCCCCCTTTAAAAGCAAAAATCCCCTGCTGGGCCCATTTGTCAGCCATGCCCCCTACCCCCGGAAAAAATTTCTCGTTCTATTCCGTGTGCCCTTAAGTTTTCCTCAATTGCCTCTGGTTTTGGAAAATCTAAACGATAACCTTACTGAAATTTCCCTATACAAAAATATAAATTCATTACCCTGATCTACCTCCTCAAACCAAACCCTTTGTGAAAAAAGTTAGTAAATTGTAAGACAGGAACGCCCCTTAGGAAAACCGTATTGGATTTATTAAATTTAAACTTTTGGGCCTTTTCAAGATGGCTACGAATTTTCTTCGGAAAATTTTTGATTTCCCTAAAAAATTTTTCCCCCTATGGAGGGAAAGCATAATATTGGTTATAGTTGAAGCTAAGGAAACCTTTTTTTACCTGCCTTGTAAAAAGGTATTACATTTTCCCCTTTTCCACTTATCCCGGCACTATGCCCCGTTTTTTAGGTGATATGTTAAAAAAATTAGCCAAAGGGATGCTAAGTTCCCTTTACAATTTCCTTTTAAAATCCTTTCAAACGTTCACGGAAACCCGGAGGTTTTTTTAGGTTTTTTGTTTTTTTCTATTTGTCTGAGGCCAGTCACTAGTTACCGCAATTGTACATAGTTTAATTTTTTTCAACCTGTTCCACATAAACTATTATTTCAGGGAAAATCGATAGTATTTTTCCCGGATGAAAACCCCAGAGGAAAATAAGTAAATTTAAAAAATTTTACACATATCCCCTTTTCACTTTTTCAGTGACTGACCAAGTTACTCTTAAGTGGGGCCCAAACTTGTCCCAATCTTACTTCTTATTCCTGAAAAGAAACCCCTTTTTGGGAGTCCCTTTTAATCCCTTGCGACCTTACATCATAATCCCTTTTTGGGTTGTCTTATTTCCCCTCTTTTTAAATTTAATTTTATTGATTTTTTAACCCGCCCTTTCCCTTTTTTTATAAACCTTTTAATGCCCTCTTTTGACCAAAGAGAAAATTTTAATCTATTGCTATCCCTTTGGGGTCATTTTTTTAGATCTTAAATTTTCCCCACTCTGAACAAAGTTGTCTGGGCAGCTAGAATATGTTCTGAAAACGTCCCTTTGGCATCCAAGATCACCTACCTTAACCTAGTCAGGACATCCCAAGTAATTTTTTAAATCCCATGGGAAATCCCGGCCAAGCGAAAAATTGGGGCAGAGTTTGATTGGGGTTATTGGTAATTCCAAAGATATTTAAAACTAAGTGATTTGTGATCACTTTTCCCAAGCTCATCCCTTAACCTCAAGATTTTCAATTAGTGAATCTTTGTTGGCAAGAACCAATCAAACAGAAATTTTTTCCTCTAGTTGGTTCTGCACAACCTGTTCTAAAAAACAATCCTGAACCGTTTTCAAAAAAAACACTAGACTCAAGATTTCCTAAAGTTAAAAATTTTCTCATTTTCACAATATTTTATATCTAGATGCCTTTTTGAAATTTTTGTCCCATAACAGCTTACTTTTCAAATCCCTATCCCAAATTTTTGGGGGCCCTTAAACACACCCAAAAAAATTTAAATTTTTAATAATATTTGGGAGAATTACCGACAATATGTAAAGAAAAAGAACCCCAAAAGCCCAAATAATGGGGACATTTTTTTTGTGGAACGTTTCGCCTTTTCCAGGAGCTTTGTCAAGCCGTTAACCCGGGATCGGCCCTTTAAAAAAAGCTCCTGGAAGCGAAAAGTTGCCACAATAAAATGTCACAATTTGTTTTCACTTTTTGTCCTTTTTTCTTTACAAAATTTAAATTGGGCACGCCCCTCGAGAAACTGTAAACCCGATTTTGTATTCTGTTTTTTAAACTTTTATCATGTCTTAACAAAAATTTTAAATTTTTTTCTACAAACATCGGGCCCCTTCCCTCACCCTTTCTGTTTTTCCCTATCCCTTTTGGAAAAAGTTTTTTAACAATGTATGTTTTCCTTCGAAGCATTTCTCTGTCTTTCAGGCTGAAACCCGGTCTCTGTTATTAAACCCAAAAATATCTAAATTACCTACACTTAAAGTAATGTTAAACTCATCTACCTTTTTCTTTGAACTCCTACTATTTGTATATTTTAAACCTTTTTTTAAGGGAGATAGTCACTTTGTTGCCTCTCCCATCTCTCTTTGTTTGGTTTTAAACAATTGATTTGCCTGTACTAGCAACTTTATTTGGGAAAATTGGCCTTTTTAAAAATATCCCTGAAAAATATCCCGGTTTAAAAAATGCTATTTTTTTTCCCTAATACTGCAGCCTGATTGTTTCCCCCAAAAACCCATACCTCTACAATCATCAGAAAGGGTTTTGTGAATTTTCCCCCCCCATATGAAAATCCAGAGCATGATTTAAAATTGAAGAATCAGAAAAAAACAAGCATTAAATGAAGAGAATCGAGTATAATTTTATTTTTCAAAGAGAAAATTTAAAAAACTTTTTCAGAAAATAACTAGTAAAGGGGGGTTTTTAAGAACAGTGCAGGTAGAAAAAAAAACTGATTCCCTTTGTCCAACATAATGAAATGTCAGGGGTTAAAAAAATATGGGGAAAAAACAAGGTTAGTAAATTGCAAATTGGTTACTGCTAGACTAAAACGAGGTTAAAAATATCTCTTGACAGTACATTTCATAGACATGCCCAATTTACGTAAAGTTAATTGTTTTGAATAGAGGAAAACGGGAAAAAAACTCCAGGCAAAGCTCCATATAAAAAATTTTTGTGAAAGGAAAAATTTTTTTATTTACAAAAAAGAAATTTATGATACAAAGGGAAACTGTATAAAACCCCAAAGTGATCCCATTACTTCCCCCATTACATAGCTGGGAACCTTTAAATTTTTAAGGCTTCTTAGGGTGATAGAATATTTTTGGGGAGAATAGGGAAAAATGGTAAAATTGATTATTGTGTGGGAAATTTGGACATGTAAAGTGTGGCACTATTGTTATTTGTGAGAATCACTGGTCAAAAAAAGGAAAATAAGCAAATGCTGGTCGTGTGAAAGTGGGGACTGAGGGGCATTTTTAGGGGAAAAAGAGAATTTTAAAAGAAAAAAAAACAGTGGGGACTTTTGAGTTTTTGGAGAGGGAGAGGGGCCCCTGTTTGGAATTATGAGGGGGATGAGAGAGAAATGTAAGGTCGTCAGTTTGTGAAGTGGGACAGGGGTTCAAGAAAGGGGAGACTGGGCATGTGAAAGAGAGCAGCAACGTGAAAAAGAGCAGCAACTTTAAAAAGAGCAGCAATGTGAAAAAAGAGCAGCAACCCTGAAAAGGGGGCAGCAACGTGAAAAAGAGCAGCAACGGAAAGAGAGCAGCAACGTGAAAGAGGCAGCAAAAGTGAAAGAGAGCAGCAACGTGAAAGAGAGCAGCAAAAGGGGGGCAAACTGGGGAGGAAAAAAGACGAAATGGGGGGCCCCAAATAAAAAGGGGGAAACTGTGGGGGGTTGGGAAAAAAGGAAAATGGGGGCAATTGGGGCGGTGGGAGGGCAAGTGGTAAAAAAGGAAAGTGGCCAAAATGGGAAAACCCTGTGTAAAAAGGTAGAAATGTGGTCTGTGTAAAGGGAAATGTGGATTTTGGGGCTGTTGGAGGTAAATGTGGGCTGTGTAAGGGGTTTTTGGGTTTTGGTCTGGTTTTGGGGTAAAATGTGGTCTGTTTTAAGGGAGGGGGTGGCCTTGGTCTGTGAAGGCAGTGTAGCACTGGGTCTGTGTAAGGGAAAAATGGCCCTTTTTTGGTCTGGGGTGGCGGTAATGTGGTCTGGTAAAGGGAAAAGTGGCCTGTGGGGCTGTGAAGGCAGTGTAAACCTTTTGGTCTGTGTAAGGGAGTGTGGTTTCTGTGGTCTGTGTAAGGCAGTGTTTCACTGTGGTCTGTGTAAGGGAAAATGGCACTTGGTCTGTGTAAGGGAGTGGGACTGTGGTTTTGTGGGAAGGGGTGTGGACTGTGGTCTGGTAAAAGGGAAAAGTGGCCCTGTGGTCTGTTGGGAAGGCAGTGTGGGACTGTGGTCCCGTGTAAGGGGGTGTGGTACTGTGGTCTGTGTAAAGGGAGTGTAGCACTGTGGTCTGTGTAAGGGAAGGTTTGGCCATGGTCTGTTGTAAGGGAGTGTAGCACGGGTTTTGTGTAAGGGAATGTGGCACTGTGGTCTGTGTAAGGCAGTGTAGCAAATGTGGTCTGTGTAAAGGGGGGTGTGGTACTGTGGTCGGTAAGGGGTTAGCACTGTGGGCTGTTTTAAGGCTTGGGACTGTGGTCTGTTTTAAGGGAGTGTGGTCTTGGTCTGTGTAAGGCGGGGTAAAAACTGTGGTCTGTGTAAGGGGGGTGGGCCCCGTGGGGTTTTGTAAAAGGGAGTGTAGCACTGTGGTCTGGGGTTTAAAGGGGGTGTGGGACTGGGGGTTTTGTGTAAGGCAGTGTAGCACTGTGGTCGTGTAAGGGGGTGGGGGGACATGGGTCTGTGTAAGGGAGGGTTTTGTTAAACTGTGGTTTTTGTAAGGCATTTTTAAACACTGTGGTCTGTGTAAAGGGGGTGTGGCCCCGTGGTCTGTGTAAGGCAGTGTAGCAATGTGGTCTGTTTTAAGGGAGTGTTGGGACTTGGTCTGTGTAAGGGAGTGTTTAAATGTGGCTGTGTTTGGAGTGTGGGAAATGTGGTCTGTGTAAGGGAATGTTTGGGCCCCGTTTGGGCTGTGTAAGGGAAGTGTAGCACTGTGGTTGTGTAAGGGAGTGTGGCCCCGTGGTTTTGTGTAAGGGGAGGGGTTCCCCTGTGGTCTGTGTAAAAGGATGTGGACTGTGGTCGTGTAAGGGAATGTGGATTTTGGGGCTGTGGTAAGGCAGTTTTTGGGACTGTTTGGGCCCGTGTAAGGGATTTTGGCCCTGTGGTTTTTTTAAGGGGAGTGGGGCATGTGGTCTGTGTTTTAAGGGGGTGGTGGGTTTTGGGAACTTTTTGGGCCTGGGGCGGGAAGGGAAAAAGGGGGCACCTGGGTCTGTGTAAGGCAGTGTGGGGACTGTGGTTTTGTGTAAGGCAAATGTGGGACTGTGGTCTGTGTAAGGGGGGTTTTGGCCCCGTGGTCCGTGTAAGGGAGTGTGGGACTGTGGTTTTGTGTAAGGGAGTGTGGTACTGTGGCCCGTGTAAGGGGAAAGTTGGGACTGTGGTCTGTTTTAAGGGAGTGTTGGGACTTGTCTGTTTTAAAAGGGGGGGGTGGCACTGTGGGCTGTGTAAGGCAGGTGGCACTGTGTCTTGTAAAGGGGAAATGTGGTACTGTGGGGCCTTTTTGTAAGGGGAATTTTTGGCAAGTGGTCTGGTAAAAGGGATTTTGGCACTGTGGGCTGTGTAAAGGGGGGGGTGGTTGTGGTCTGTGTAAGGGAGTGTGGTACTTGGGCTGTGTAAGGGGGGCCCCCCCCCTGGGTTTTGGGGTAAAAAAGTTTTGGACTGTTCCGTGTGGGAAGGGAGGCTGGAAAGGGGGGGTTGGGGTTTGGTTTTGAAGGGGATGGGCACTTTTTAGAAAATGTCAGGGGGTTTTTAAGGGAAATTTTCTGTGGCCGTGTAAGGGGAAAAGTTGGGACGTGGTTCCCTTTTAAAAGGAGTGGGACTGTTTTTAAGGGGGGGGAGTGGGTGAAAATGTGGTTTTTAGGCTTTAAAAGGTTGACAAGGTTTTAAAGATTGTCAATGATCAGGTGAGGGTGGAGGTTCGGTTGTGTAGGGGAGGATTAAAAATGTAGGGGAAGGGAAAAGGGGAGTGTAGGAAAGGGAGTGTTAGGGGGGGGGGGGGGAAAGGGGGGAGGGGGAAAGTGTTTTGAAAATTTAAAAGGGGGTGAGGTTTATGGGGTTGAAAAATAGGGGTGAAGGGGGGAATTTAAGGGGTGAGGTAGGGGGGTGATGTAAAGGGTGGGTAGGGAAGGGGTGAGGGGAGTGTAGAGGGGAGTGGGGGGGGGGAGTGAGGGGGAGTGGGAGGGGGAATGAGGGGAAAGGGGGGAGTGAGTTGGAGGGTGATTTTAGGGGGGGATGTGGAGTGTAAGGGGGTGAAGTAGGGGGGGGGGTGTAAGGGGGAGTTAAAAGGGGGGAGTTTTAAGGGTGGTGTAGGGTGGGTAGGTGAGTGTAGGGGTGGTGTAGGGGTGAGTGTAGGGTGAATGCAGGGGAGGTGGGGTGGAGTGTAGGGGTATTTTTGGGGGGAGTGTAGGGGTGGGGGGTGTAAGGGGGGGGTGTAGGGGGAGTGTAGGGGAAGGGGGTGAAAGGGGGGGAAGTGGGGGGTAGGGGGGGAAATGTAGGGGTGAGTGTAAGGGGGGGGGTTTTTGGGGTGAGTGAAAAGGGGGGGGTGTGGGGGGAGGGAGGGGTGGGGTGTTGGGGGTTTAGTGTAAGGGGGGAGTGTAGGGGGAGTGTAGGGGTGAGGTTTGGGGTGAGTGAGGGTGAAGTGGGGGGGGGTGAAATGTAGGGTTTAGTTTAGGGGGTGGTTTTAGGGGGGGGGTGTAGGGGGTGAATGTAGGGGTGAATGAGGGGGGGGGGTGTAGGGTGAGTGTAGGGGTGAGTGGGAGGGGGTGAGGGTAGTGGGTGAAGTAGGGGTGAGGTTTTAGGGGGGGAGTGTAGGGGGGGATGTAGGGGGGGGGGTTTTAGTGGGGTGAATTTTAGGGGGGGAATGGTTTGGGGTGAATGAGGGGGGGGAAGGAGGGGGAGTGTAGGGGTGATTTTTTTGGGGTTTAGTGTAAGGGGGGAAAGAGGGGGGGGTTTTAAGGGGGTTTTTTAGGTTGGGGGGAAGGGGAGGGGGTGTGGGGTGAGGGGAAAGGGGGGAGGGTAGGGGGGGTGTTGGGGTGGGTGGTAGGGTGAAAATGTAGGGGGGGGGTGGGGGGTGAGGGTAGGGGGGGGGGTGTAGGGGGGAGGTTAGGGTGAGGGAGGGGTGATTTTTAGGGTGAGTGTTGGGGTGGTGTAGGGGGGGGAGTGTAGGGAGGTAGGGATGAGTGTAGGGGGAAATGGGGGGGGTGAGGTAGGGGGGGGGTGGAGGATGAAATGTTGGGGTGGTGTTTGGGGGGGGGTTGGGGTGTGTGGGTTGAGGGTTTGGGGTTTTTGGGGTAGGGGTGAGGGAAAGGGTTTTGGGGGTTGGAAAGATTTTTGGGGTTTTAGGGGTTTGGGTGAGTGTTAAAGGGGGGGGTGTAGGGTGAGTGTTGGGGATTTGTGTAGGGGGGGGGTTTGGGGTGAGTGTAGGGGTGAGTGTAGGGGAAAGAGTGTAGGGGGTGAGGTAGGGGTGGGGTAGGGGGGGAGTGTAGGGGGGGGGTTTTTAGGGGTGAGTGGGAGGGGGGGGGTTAGGGTGAGTGTTAAAACTTTTGGGGGAAAAGGGGTAGGGGAAAAAATTTAAAAATTTGGGGGGTTTTTTGGGGGGGTTTGGGGTGATGGGAGGGAATGGTTGGGCCCCCAAATTAAAAAGGGGGGGTTTAGGGGGGAAAGGAAGGGGGGGGAAAGGGGGAAAAAATTTGGGGGGTTTAAAATAGATTATTTGAGGGGGGAATTTTGTAAATTAAATAATTAGGGGGGTTAAAGTTGATGAGGGGAAAATGTAATGTAGGGGGATTGGGGGATGAAATTTTTGTAAAATTTGGAGTTAAATTATGAAAATTTAAGGGGGATTAGGGGCCCCCCCCATTGGGGGGGGGGTTTAGGTAGGGATATTAGGGGGGGGTTTTCCCCCATTATTTTAGGGGTTTTGGGGTGAATTTTTTAATTAGGGGGATGTAGGGGGAGGGGGGGAAATTTAAATTTTTAGGGGGTAATTGAAAAAAAATATTAGGGGGAAATGTAAATTAAATTTTGGATTTGGGGAGGGGTGATTAGGGAAAAGATTTTTTAAAAAAAAATTGGGGGGGGATTAGGGGGGATGTAAAATGAAAAATGAATGAGGGGTTTGGGAAAATTATTTTTAGGGATATGTATGGTTGGGGGTTTTAAGGGGGGATTTTAAATTATTTAAAGGGGGGAAAATAGGTAAAGGGAAAGGGTTCTGTTAAAATTTTATTTTATGGAAATTTAAATGAAAAAGATATTAATAATAAAAAGGGGTTAAAAAGGGTGGGTTATAGGGGGATTAGGGGGAGTTTTTTAAAATGTGGGGAAAAATTTTTGAGGGATTTAAAATTTAATAATTAATTTTAAATTATTTTGGGGGCCCTTAATTATTTGGGAAGGGGTGAGTGTAGGGGTGAGTGTAGGGGTGAGTGTAGGGATGAGTGTAGGGATGAGTGCCTAAAACTACATGAAGCAGAGGTATGGCAAAACTTCTAAATTTCGCTTCTTTAACCCAGGAGATAAGATGATGGTCCAGGAACCTGTGTCTGGTCACACCTCGAAAGCAAGGTTTATGGGACCAATGCAAGCAATAAAAGAAAAATTCGATTCAAACTATGTACTCTCACCTCTTGATGAACCCACTGTGGGTAAACTCTATCACATTAATCAGCTTAAACTGTTCGATGAGCCACCCAAGTCCCAGTAATGGCTTCTTTGTCCGACTCTGTGGATGACCCCATTTTCCTGTACAAAATTCTGGAGGTTCAAATTATGATAGCTTCCTAACAGGGCCATCCTTCAGGATCTTCACCCCATAATGTTGGGGCTTGCAGAACACCAAGTAGAAGCACTACCCTTATGCCAACCTATCCCTATATATTTTCGGATGTTTCAGAAAAGTGCAACCTTCTTTATCATACTGTGGATGTAGGTACTGCTAAACCTATTAAATTCTCTCCCTACGGAGCTAATCCTGAAAAACAAAGGCTACTTCAGCAGGAAGTTGTATATTAAAATATGAATTGGTGGAGGAATCGTCCAGTCCATGGGCTTCACCATGCATTCTTTTAAAAAAAATGTGGGGGAGGATTCAGGTTATGTACCAACCACTGTAAGATGAATGAGGTAACATTACCGGATACTTACCCTTCTTCCACGTTTGGACTATGTACTGGACTTTGTGTTTAAGGCCATTTTCATTTCCACACTTTATCTCCTTAAACGTTACTATCAGGTAAAGGGAAGGAGCTTTCTGCCTTCAAAATTCCATTTGGCATGCAGAACTCGCTTACCACACTCAAGAAATTGATCCATCAAGCTATTAAAGGACTTAAAGGATGGGGTCCTATCTAGAAGATATATTTGTAGTTTCTAATATGTCCCATTATGAATCCCTCTTTGAGGGATTCAAAATTATTCAACTTACTATAAATCTCAGCTAAATATCTTTTGGCCAATCTACTATTCATTTGTAATATCATAAAGTAGGTAGTGGCACAGGAGCACCTAAATTCGCGAAGTTTTGATTATAAATCATCCCATTCCTCAGGATAAGAAGTCCCTGCAAAAGTTCTTGGGATTGATAGGATTTTAAAGGAAGTTGTGCAAAAACTTTTTTTGGGCCACAAATTGTCAAGAGGCTTTTAACCGTGTACAACATCTATGTGCTGCTCCCATACCGTGGTCTCTTGATTGTTCAACCATTTATACTGCAGGATGATGCTTGTGACTCGGAAATTGGGGCACCATTACTGGAATCAACTGGAAAGGGTGATTTTCACTCTGTGGCTTACTACACAGCCAAATACTAGACCTATGAATTGAGCCTACTCCACTATTAAAAAAGAGGTCCTAGCCATGGTACTTGCGGTGGAAAAATTTGACTTATTTCTGTCTAGTACGTCATATGTGGCCACCGTCTACATTGGCCACAATAATCAGATATACCTCAGCTCAGTCAAGAAAAAGAATACACGTCTGATGAGATGAACCTTACGGCTGCAACTGTACAACCTCACCATATGTCATATACCAGCAAAGACAATGTGCTGGCTCACACTCTTGTTAGGATGTATTAGGGACAACACGGGTAGTAAACTTTTTTTTACACTTTTGGTAATACAGTAAATTTTGAGTTAATTTGGCCATAATTTTTTTTTTAAAGTGAGGGGACACTTGCTTCTTTCTGCAAGTGTCTTGAACCTACACTACTACCGTCTTGCTTCTCACCCCAAAGGTCGTGTCTCACTTTAAAGTTTCTTGTTGTTGAACCACTACCTATAAAGCTGAATAATAGAGGGGTTTAAAGCAGTTCCATTATTATTTTGTGCCAGGGTGGCACACTACCCATGGCTATGGAGTCCCTTTCTGGTGGGGGGGGGTATGGATTTTTTGCATTTTATTCAGAAATATGTCACACACCCATATAGGCATGTCCCCCAAACCCAGCGAACCAGGTGCAAAAGGTTTAACGATCAGGGGCGCCCAACATTTACCAATATCTTGGTTCAACCAGCCATCACAAAAAAAGACCACCAGCGCTGTAAAGTGTGGGGGGCCCACTCTTGCAACTGCTTTTGGCCTTACCTCCTGGTCGCTTCGTTTTCAGTGTGTCTTGTACTTGCATTTTAGCCTCTTGTATATAGCTGTTAATGCTGTACATAGGCTATATATTTGTTGTCAATAGCAGCTTTTTTTTGGTGAAGGAAATAGTCATTATTTATCACTGCTGCCTTTTGCTTGTTTCTAAGTGGTTATCATACTACGACAAAGTGTGCAGCTGTAGTCTATGCCTGCAGCATAATAGGTAGTGGGGGAGGGGAAAGGAAGAGAAAAAAAGAATAGTTACTGGTAATTTATTCCTTTTAGTCATATTCAAGGGCTCCTTGGCATGGGTGAAGAGGCTCTTGGTCTGAGGAATTAGATTTTTTGGTCTCCTTCCACAACTGAACCTAATTACCCCCCCAAACCCCACTTACCTATCTCATCCTCCCCCATTCCCTCTTTTCCTTTTCCCCTCTCCCTCCCAACCCTCCCTTTTCCTCATCCCATTTGTAGCCTCTGGGGTCCTCCCTTCAGGCATTACCGTTTCCAGGTCGGGGCAAAGGGTGCAGGGTTTATCCTGCTCCGTGGGGTTCCTCGGGATCATGTAGTTTGCTGTGGAATCTGGATGATCTGGAGGCACCCTGCTCTCTTCCCGGATTCTAGGTGGGGCGGGTGTCCTGCGGTGATGGGTGCATCTCCAGAGGCTGCCCGCCGGATCTGGGGGGTGGCAGCAGGTATTATGCTTTGGGTGGGTATCCAACCCCCCTCTCTTTTGTACCCCCAAGGAGCTCAGTGGATGTGAGGTTGCTATCCAGGAGCACTCATTTACTTGCTTGAAGGGTAAGGTATGGCATGGGTTCCATGCTGCATCTTCACTGCTGGTGGTTTCGAGGTCCTCATGGATGAGAAAAGGAACTTTTGGCCCTTTCGAGCCTTCTAGTAACTGTCCCTCCATTGTCCCTCTTCCCTTTTTTTCTCTCTTTTTTCTTTCTTTTTTTCCTTAAAATAATAAGAAAGAAGTACCGCGATTATGAAGTCTTATTTCTATGACCCCTCCTCCCAGGCCCTTTTTTGTTACTGCACCCTGTTCTGACCCGGCTTCATTATTGGACCATTCTCCAGACTTTTTCCATACACCTGCACCTCCTGCTGGCAATGCTTCGTTACCTGCTCCAGGTGCCGAGGCTTTACCCATTTCTTGTAGTACCTCTGCCCTTTGCACATCTTTAACTATGCCTTCAGCTTTCTCAAATATGGTACAATGGTTTTCAGATCGCTCACCTGCCTCAGATCAGGCCGCCCACGACATGACCTACACGACACCTACTTCATTTACACACCATGTTTACAAGTACACAGTGGATCAAATTCTTTTCCTTGCAGCCGACATCTTCAACTGATTATCTTTCAGACCAGAGTATCGGTAAAGCTCTTTTACAACACCTTGGCCACAATATATCCTTAGACACTCTTCAGAGTGGCACGCGCATCGTTACTGTTCAGAATGCAGGCAAAGCTCATGATCGTTCCCATCTTATTTCCATTGATAGTGTTCCCACAACAGTTCACAAGCACGCTATTCTCAATTCTTGTAGTGGTACGGTGGTCTTATCGAATACCATTGTACAGTGTGAGTTTCTGTCTTGCAGTGATGATATCTAAGAGCAATTAGCCCTTCAGAACCTTTCAATTCTCAAAGTGGATACATGTGTCCTGCCCACTTACAGGTAGAGGTGCTTTCCCAGTAACATTGCCCGCTTAACCTACGACTGTCCTGAACTCCCGTTCTCCGTTTATAACATGAGACATCGCCTAGAAGCCCATAAAGTGGTCCCTACACCCCAACAGCGTTGAATGGTTGGCGCTCCGGACATCCAGCTAAATACTGCAGGTCTACAGTGGAGTACCCAGTCTGCGATGCAGTGAATCATGCCAATACATCTTGCAGTCTTCCCCCACTTGTCTTAATTGCATCGAAGCTCACCCTTCTTTTTCCCTCCGTTGCCAGGTCTATCATAATGAACGTGAAATCCATTGTCTGAAGGCCTTACTTATGCTACGGTTGTCTCTCGGCTTTGCCTTCAGGGATATCTTTCCAGTGTTCCTTATTCCTGAATAGCTAGGGGACCTCCAATCTTGGTGGTCCCCTGCCTACAAGTTCCTCTGGTGCTGTCTGTTCTGGGGCCACCCCTGTCTCAAATTGTTTTGCGGTTTTACCCTCTGAAACCCCCACCTCCTTACCTCTTTCTACCTCTACTTCATATTCTCAACCGCTAGTTTCTCAGTCTGCAAGGCCTTGCACGACTGCATCTTCGCGCCTATCACCAGTGAAGTTGAACCAGTCTCTTAAGCCCATGTCTCTTCGCATTCCTCCAGTGCTTACAGTTCCCCAACAGTTTTCCTTTCCGGCCGCGGTGTCTAGTTCTCACCCCCTTTCTAACTCTCACATGAAGGTGGAGGTCACCTCCTCGTTGGGCCCCTCTTCTCCTGTCCCCCCAGACTTCTTCCCATTCCCCTTCCAGCCTCCTTCCTCTCCTGTTCCACTGCAGATCTTTTCTGTCTCTGCCAGCGCATCAACTCCAGGTTCATACTCCCCTTCCTCCTCTGACCTCTTTGGTCTCTCCATAGCCCACCCCGATCTCTACTTACCCTTCTACTTGTCTCTGAAGTCTGGTATCAGCGTCTTCCTTGTCCGCCCAGACACTCGACACTATCTTCGATTATATTACGGAGACGAAACTCTCAATGGACACCAGTGCACCTCCTCCTGTTCCTTTTTATTTTTCACAACCCTTGCAGCACTTTTTCTTCACAGCATCCAGATTCCTCTTTGCTTACACACTTTCCATTGCCTCTACACGTTGACTTCACTGACCCTACTAGCCCGTAGATTTTATTTCATCTAATTGTCGGCATACCTATTCGTGGCCTCAGGGATAATCAGGGAGAGCTCCAGGTGTTGCTCTCCCAGTTTTTCCCAGTATGTGTCGGGTTACAAGAGCCTAAACTTCATTCAGCTGTTATGTGTCCCGTTTCAGGCTATGTGCTGTTACATTCTTCTGATCGCTTTCCTGATGAAAATTTTTATAAGAGTGCACTTCTTGTGTGCATTAGTATACCGTTTCAACAGATCTTTGTTCATTCTCTGCTGCATTATACTGCAGCCTGTATTTATTTGCACAGGGGGGTATACAGGATGGGAAAGAGCACTGTGCCTTGTGAAAGAGAGCTTGTCACTGTACCCACCTCAGACTTTACTCTGTTTACGATTACTCCGTGTTCTGTTTTTTTTTTTTTTAAATATAGATGCATCTATCAACTTTCCCTGTTATTCCTTTTTCACTCATTTTTTTTTTTTTTTGCGCTGTTACACCATGGTCGCAGTTGTCGAAGGGTTTCGCATTGTCTGTGTATACTACATCTGCATTTTGTTTGTTCTCTAGAGAATCCAAGACCTTGTCATAGTGGTCCAGTAGTTAGGACAGGCAGGAGCGACCTGCTCTAAACCCATGTTGCCCTGGGTTGTGTAAATGATGGTTATCTAGATGGGTGGCGATCTTGCTTCTTAGAACCCTTTCAATGATTTTTATGATACGAGGCATTAGTGCTATTGGTCTGTAATTCTTTGCTATTGCTTTAAATGTTCCCTTTCTGGAGTAGGGCTAAAATCTATTCTTTGATGACCCTATCTCCATGCTACTCCCTCTCCATAGACTGCTAAAGACACGTAACAGGAGTTTATTGCAGTTCTTGATGAACCTGGAGTTCCAGGAGTCTGGGCCTTGGGCAGAGTGCGTGGGCATGTCATTTAATGCCTTCTCGAAGTCATGTGATGTTAGGGTATTATTACTGATGTTTGAATTGACCATATTTTAAGCCTCGGTCATAAATAATTTATTTAGGATGTCTGCTCTTAGTCTGGTCAGCGGCTCATTAAACAAAGAATCATACTGGGTCTTAGTATTTCACTCATTTCTTTGCTGTCATCTGCGTAAGTCCTCTATGGACCTCTATGCAGAGGTCCAATTCTGGATAATGATTTTGCCATAGTTTTGGCATAAGAAAAGAAATATTTTGGGTTTCTTTCAGTTTTATGGTTTTCAGTTCATCCTGAGTTTCTTGTCTCCTGTAAGATTCCTTAAGCTTAAGTTCGATATTTGCTATTTTTCTGCCCAGTGCCTCCCTTCGTATTTCAGGTATACTGGCCCCTTTCAGGAGCTCTGTATTCTTCGCCTTCGCCTGTTGGACGCGATCTCCGACGGGTGAAACGTATGGAACAGAAATTGAACGCTATCACGGGCATACTTTTGCCTAAGATAAATTAAAAGTAAAGAGTGGTGAGTCTTAAAACTCCAGACTGACACGTTAGCCACTGGACCATCTGGCTACAATAACATTCATCCAACTAGGTGTATTTATACACCATAGGAAGGTTGGCTTAGGCACTGTGACCACAAATGCAAGTATTCACAGATGAATCTGCCGCCAGCGTGCCCATTACGAACTCTAACTCAAGTCCCCTCAAAGCCGTCGCCATGACTCACGAAATCGTAATGACACGATTGCAGAATCATAAGATAAAAGTTTATATTCGGATTTTTAATCTTGAAAAGTCAAAGAAAGACAGTGAGTCATCGAGGGACTGTGTCTTATTTCTTTGTGGTCCTCAATCTTGTCCCCCAGGATGCGACCCACACAAGTCGACTAATGGACAATGGAAATGAGTCACTGACTTTTTTTTTGGGTTATCCTTGGTTCTCTACACATATACTGCTATGTATGATAATCTATATAACTGTATTTGTGTATACCTGAATAAACTTACTAACCCCCAGGTACCTAATTTGTTGCTGGGTGAACGGGACACCAGGTGTAAGGAAACACGCCCAGTGTTTCCACCCTTACCTCGGATCGAACCGCTGAAACTCAGTGTGTGAAGCGAGAGCATTACCTAACAGGCCACGGGCCCCCCATACGAGGATGTTAATAACAAAACCTTGCAATACCCTATATGGATTGACCTCATCGCTTTATTGCCGTGAGGTTGTGCTGCGCACACGCTCCTGGTTGAGAGGCCTTCCTGCGCAGATTGATTTTCACAAGATGGCGCAGACTGTCAGAAGGCGCGTCAACACTGTGTGCTTTGATTTAGTGCGGGGTGTAATTACGCCTCAGTCGCACAGGTGCTTCTACCTTTGATTATTCGCGACACATACGGCATTGCTGATCAAGATTTGTATGGATTTATCGCTCAACGGGGTTTTACCAAATATTGTTAAGCTACGATCGACGGCAGTGTATGGGGCGCCTGGTGGAGCAGTATAAAGATGGCTGTGTGGACGTAAACCCCGGCAATACGAGTTCGTTTAATTGACGTGTCGCGACACACACTTGGGTGAAGGTACGCAACGTGCCTTTCGAAGCTGACGAGGCAGATATACGGAACGTTTTTTGAACGTTATGGTACTGTGCATCTGGCAATGGCAGGTACCGGGGTGGATGGGGCGTACGCCGGGCTGGCGGAGGGTACGTTCAACCTAAAGATGACGCTGAGGCACCCCATCCCGTCGTTTGTCATCCGGGACGACTTTGGGACGCAAGTGATGGTGTTTTTACGCAGGGCAGCGCAAGCCCTGCAGGCTATGTGGTGCTTATGACCATATGGCACCACAGTGTGAGAGGAGCGGCAACGACAGGTTGCAGGGGGGGGACAGAGGACGGAGCGAGGGCCTGACCCGAAGGGGGGCCTGCCAGCGGGACGCCTGTAAAGGGCCATAGTTCGTCTTGGAGTGAGGAGGTGGAGAGAGAGTTCCCGACGGTGGGGACGAGCCCATCGATGCCTGTAGAATCTACAGTCTCCGCTTTGGTGGAAGGGAGACCAAGTTGAGTGGAGGAGAACGAGCAGAGGATGTGGCTCTCGAGCAGTTTGACGGAAAAGTTTTTGGAGACGAAGAGAGCTGGAGAGATGTACAACGGTGGTGGGACCTGAGGAGAGTGGGGACGAGAGGAGAGACAGCCAGCTGACTGCAGGTGCCTCTTCTACGGGAATGGTGACCGTGGTCGAGGTGGCGGCGGAGGTGCATTGTGAGGCACCCCGACCAGACCATGGATGCAGGAAGTGTTCGGGGAAGAGGGCGGCAACGCACTCTGATTCCGTGATGTCTTGACCCCGGCGCAAAGCCCGGGGGAAGAAACCGTGGGCTGATGTGGTGAGTGGAGGCGCCACAGGTGTGTCCGGTCAGGTGTTCGACCGGGGAGGGAATAGAGCTCACTGTGGTGAGCATGGTGGGAAAAATAGGAAGGCTGGTGACGTGTCTATAAAAGGGAGTTACAGGGCAGCGTGTTAAAACCCCTTAAGAAGGTTTCAGGTGTATGACTGTGAATGTAAATGGGTTGTGTATGAATGTGAAGCTTTTTGTGGTTTCCAGGGGTTTTTCTGAGGCGTCATGCCATAGATATTGTATTCATGCAGGAGCATAACTTTAAGGCGGGTCGGGATTTGGTGAATGTGGACGGATATCGTGTGTTTGTGGCATATCGGACCGTTTGAAAGGTGGGGTTGGAATTCTGATTCGGGAGACAAGCCCGTTTGTTGTAATTAGATGTGAGGGAGGGGAGGAGGGTAGGGTTACTCCGGGTAGATGGATGGTGGAGAGGTGAGCGACTGGCAGTTGGTTTGTGTGTATGCGCCGGCGGGAGCGTGATGTACGGGTGAAGAATGATTTGTGCGTGATGTTTTGGTTTATTATTTGAGATCTCTTCCCTCGGTAACAATCATGGGCGGTGATTGGAATTGTATAGTACGTAGAAAGGATGTGGAGCCACGGGGGGCAGGGTGTTTTTTGGTTAGCCTAAGGGATCTTTTGCTGGGCGTGGGTTAAGGGATGTTATTGGAGGTGGGGACCTAATGGTTGAGCATACGTTTCATAGACAGGGATACGCGGCCAGGCTCGATAGGTTATATGTGACGAGAAGTGTGCGAGTGATGTGTGTGCGTACGGTGGAAGCTGTTTACACGGATCATAGAGCTGTTTATACGGACTTGACTTGGGCCAGCTTACCTAAGAGGTATCCAGGGTATTGGAAGTTAAATGTGAGACTTCTTGGGGTGGAGGAGGCGGGTTAGATTTTAGGACAATGTGGGAGAAATTTGTGGGGAGAGGGTAGGGATGTGGGTGACTTGCTGGGGTGGTTGGGATGGGGTAGCTAAGGAGAGGATCCGGCAGTTTTATGTGCGATGGGGAAAGTACCGGGTTTGGATGACGTACGGGTTGCAGCAGTATTTCGAGGGTAGGTTGCAAAGTTGTTATGAGAGGGCGTGCAGGCAGGGCAGTATCCCATGGAGGAAATCGAGTTGTTAAAAGGAAGGATTCGTGATTTGCAGAATGATAGATTTGATGCGGTGAGAGTGCAGGGTGGAATTGAAGAGGCGGTGTGGGGTGACCGACCATCGGCTGTGTGTTAAGGGGACAGAGGCAGCGACGTATGGCTATGGAAATTGATAGGCTGGTGGTACATGAGGACTTAGGTGGATATAGGGAGGGACATGAGTTAAGAACAACGGAGGCAATGAGGATTACGTTGATAGGTGGTTTGGAAAAATTTACTGAGTGTAGGAGTGGATGGGGAGGCTTTCGGGAGGTTGGGGGAGAATGTATCTTGTGTGCTAAGTAGCAGTGATCGCATGGCGTTGGGGGGGGATATTGAAGAAGGGGAGGTGTGGAGGGCTTTGGAGGGGATGGCACGGGGTAAGGCTCCAGGTCTGGATGGCTTGCCCTGCGAGTTTTATGTGAGCATTGGAATGTGTTGAAGTCCTTCTTAGTAGAACTAATGAATACGATGAAAAGGGAGGGGAGGATGGGCAGGTTGCAAGGAACTGCGGTTGTGGTTTTAGTGCCAAAAGGTAAGAAACAGACACGGTGCGGGACTTTAGATAATATCAATTGCTGTGTGCTGATTATAAGATTTTTGCAAAAATTTTAGGAAATAGGATTGAAGTGTGTGGTGGATAGAGTGGTTGCGAGAGGACAATATGGTGTGTCTGGGAGGACGATGTTATGACGGGCATAGTATTATAAAGAATTTTGTGGAAGGGTCGGAGGGGAGCAGGGGGGGTGTCTTAGCGTTAGATTGGCAGGCGGCGTATGATAGTGTAGAACGTGAGGTGTTGTGGTATATATTAAGGAGGCAGGGTTTTGGGGAGGAGGTGGTACGTTGGGCAGAGACATTGTATACAGGTTGTGGGAGTGTGTGTACAAGTAAAATGGGAAATTGGGGAAGTGGGTATCCATGGGTCGGGGTATTAGGCAGGGTTGTCCCCTGTCTCAATTGTTGTTTGCCTGTTTAACAGACCCTTTCTATAGAAAGGTGGAAGCGTGTTATGGAGGTGGATTGGGGAGTAGGAAGTGAGTGCAGGGAATAATAGGGTATGTGGATGACACGACAATACTCGTGCGAACGCAGAGGAGTTTACGTGCGGTTGGAGATGTTATGATAATTCGCGGGGTTACCGGGTTAAGAGTTAATGTGGAAAAATCAAAATTACTGGTCTTAGGAGATTGGGTGGGAAGAGAGAGTTGGGGAAGGAATGTACGTTGGAATATGGTGGACAGGATAAAAGTGTGTGGAATAGTGTATATGCGTAGTGCGAGAGAGGCGAGGATGGTTAATTCTGGACTTGTTGTGGATCGAGTGGTGGGGCGATGGATGGTGAGACCAACTCATTTGACAGTACATCAGCGTGCGATGTTGTGAATGTGTTGTTATACAGTAAAGTCTGGCACGTGGTTGCGGTATAATCCGTTAGCAGGTCCGATGTTACGAGGCTGTTAAAGAGGGTTTTCCATTTTCTTTGGGGTTCCGGGTGTGAATGGTTGAGTAGGAGTGTGGTTACTTTACCGGTCAACAGAGGAGGATTGGGGTTGATTGATTTACGGTTAAGAGTCAAGTGCATTTATTTGAAGTGGGGGTTACGCCGTGTGCGGGGTCATGCAGGGAGGGGCGTGAATGGCTTGCATGAAGAGGTGCGAATGTGGTGGGGAGGGTCGGAGATGAAAGTGTGGTGAAGACGTGTTGCGGGCGTTGCTGCATGTACGGACCCTAAAAGTTCGAGTGGGTGTTATGGAGCGTGTTGTAAGGGCGAAGGTAGTCGTGAAGGCTGAGAGTATCTACCCTATGTATGCGTGGAAGGATATATGGGAAAGATTACGGTTGATGCGCGTGCGTCCAAATGTGCGAGAGGTATTTTTCCGTTTTCTCCATGGTATACTGCCGTCGGGTGCTGCACTTAAGGAAAGAGGGTTGATGGTGGAGGGCGCGTGTCGGGTGTGCGGGATGAGGAGACTGCGTTTCAGTAGTGTATTTTTGTGATAATTTGGGGGAGTATCAGGGAATGGATGGGTAAGGTTCTGAGGACAGTGGGAGGAGGCGGGATATTAGTATTGAGGGCGTTAAGTTTGGACGTGGGAGGCGTCGAGGCGCCTGTGCAACGTGCAATCACGTATATAATTGCGGATTTTGTTTTTTGTATCCTGGGCAATGAGAAGAATGGGGATTGGGAGGTGCGCAAAAGGGTGTTGGCGGGGACCATTTATAGAACGTTGTGTTATAATCGGGAAATATATGGAAGTCGCTGGGACCAGGCTTTTTCAGCAGGGTACCGTAGTATGAGTGGTGAGAGCATTGTTAACGTTGTGAAAGGGGGGGGGGGAGTGAATTTCAGGGATGGAACGGGCTTGTCTCCGGGTTGGGTATGCACAACGGCTGGTTTACTGTGTGTATCTGTGTAATGCGTGGTTGAAGAAAATGTGGTTTGTGTGAGTGGATGTGGTGGTGAAGTTATATGTGTTATAGATGTCTTAAGTCAGAGTCTACTGCCTTCTTTCTTTGTTGAAGTACTTGATGTACCTTTCGGCTATGGCCTGGCAAACGGGGTTTTTGTGTGTTTGTACCGAGCATTTTATTGCTATGTTTATATAATGTGTATAGCCTGTAGATGAGTGCGGAATGATTATGGCTTTTCTAGTTTTGTGGCTGACTCGTAAGACTTGTGGTAAGGCGAGTATGTACTTTGTTTTATCATGAGATTGTGATGTAGGTTCTTTCGGTTATCGATTATTTGTGTTGGTTGTGAGTAACCGATATATTTATATATTTATCATACTATTCTTCTTATTGTATTGTATTGTGCATTGGCAATGTCCCAGTATATTATGTAAATAGTGTATAACCCGAAGGGATTATGGTTTTTATTTATATTATTGAACCTGCTACAGGGGTCACCTACATGTTATGTTCTTGTTGTTGTTCTTGTGTACATAAGGGTTAAGATTGCCCATTTTCTTAATGTTATGTTTTGTCACAAGCGATATTTTCTAGTATAATTGTGTAACCTCTTGTGTTTGTTAATATTGTGTTTATTTGCTATTGTACGTTCTGAGAGATTGTTTTCAAAATGTGTTTATATACATGTGTAATCAACCCTAGTTTAAAGGGTTTTTTGTTAAGCTATTATTGTAATTTTAAATAAAATAAAAAAAAAAAAAAACAAAAAATACCCTATTTTTCCTGACACAGACGGGTGGGATCTCAAAAGGACGAAACCACATGACAAGTGGCAGAGAACTCCAGTCTAATGCAACCAAATACCTCACGAGGACCGTTACATTTAATAAGCAGTCAGGGGGTTTATGGTGAGTTGAGATAAGGCGGAACACAGAGTGAGCACATACCAGAAAACTAACACATATTGTGTTGACCATAATATCGAACCTGCGGATTTTGTTATCAACTTGTCTAGTAAAAATTTATTAGTGATCAGCAAGTAGTCTAGAATCTAGATTAAGTTCTGCTCCTACATCTAGGAATATCATTATATAGACCTAGCAAACTTCTCCTGTAATGTTGGGACAACATATTGGCACCCGAAGCCTGAGGCATTTAATATGTCAATGGTACTTTCTCTGTCCTCTACCATTTATCAAAGCATAACAGGATCTCAGTAAGGATCATATTTGCATTCCGCACGAAAGTTTTGCCAGTTGTAAATAAAAATTGACAAAACTAAAAGTATACTGAACCATTTTCCATGTTACAAGTAGCAAAATGGCGAAACACGTCCCATTAACATCACTAACCTTCTGAGTACGAGACACCATCAAGGTGCCCCGTTCCCTGGTGGCTAAAGCTCTCGCTTCACACGAGGAGGGTCCGGGTTAGATTCCTGGCGAGGGTAGAAGCATTGGGCGTGTTTATTTACACCGGTTGTCTATGTTCCCCATCAGTTAAATGGGTACCTGGGTGTTAGTAGACTGGTGTGGGTCGCATCCTGAGACAAAACCGACCTAATTTGCGCGAAATGCTCTGCATAACAACCGGATTTCTATATAATAGTATGTTAATTATTATTATTATGTTTTTTTTTTTTTCAACAAGTCGGTCGTCTCCCACCGAGGCAGGGTGACCCAAAAAAGAAAGAAAATCCCCAAAAAGAAAATACTTTCATCATCATTCAACACTTTCACCACACTCACACATTATCACTGCTTTTGCAGAGGTGCTCAGAATACAACAGCTTAGAAGCATATACTAAAAAGATACACAACATATTAATTTTTATTATTATTAATTATTATTATTATATTATTAATAATTATTACTATTATTATTTTGTTGATTATTTTTTTAAAAGTACAAAGGAGGCACTCTGACCTTGACTATCTTCAACGAACTTTAACAAATAAATAGTTTGAGAACTGTTGGAAATTAAGAAGTTACAGTGATGTTATAAGTAAGCAGACTTAGTGTGAGGTGTTAACAATATAACACTGTCCCCAACAACGTTTCGCTCACACCATAAACACTACACATTTTTAGTTTTTCTAAATTCGTGAACATATAAATACTTTAAAAATGCTGGGTTCATACATATCGCATTTTTTTTTTTTTTTGGCATTTCTATAAATTAATAAACTAAAAGGTTTGTATAAAATCAGTTATAAAACAAATATTTCTCTAGTTCGGTAAAACCAGCGGTGTGTGTTGAGGAACGACCGTAAAAGCTCTCTACTACACGGTCGCCCATTTTATTTAATAAAATGCCAAATACTCATAGCAGCATTCAAGTAAATGTTTAAGCTTTCTATTAATGAAGCAAATCAACAGCGGGGCACACCAAAAGTTTCAAGTCTATCTGAAAAGGCATGATCCAGCAATTGGCTATGTATCCAGTAATTTACAAACTTTTTTAATAGTTTACATTAAAGATTTAAATTTGCAGGGTGACCCGAAAAGAAAAACTTTCCATCATTAACTTCCATCACTGCCTGGCCCAGAAACATGTTTTACACTACACTTATAAAACTCAACATTACACCCCCTGCTTCAGAGTGCAGACACTGGGGGTATTTTCCCCATCTCCAGGACTCGAGTCCGGCTGCCGTTTCCACTGAATCCTTCATAAATATAACGTGCTGCTGGAGTTGTGAGCAAGGTAAGTCCCAAAAAACTCAATCTGTCAATTCGCTCCTACTAACACGCTCACGCATGGCTTGCTGAAGTCCAAGCCCCCCACACACACAAAACCTCCTTTACTCCCTCCCTCTCAAACTTTCCTAGGCCGAACTCTACCACGAATTCCCTCCATTAGCAGATTATAAACTCTCGAAATCTATCATTCTATCTCTTTGCAACCCTCTCTACATGTCCGAAGCACCTCAACCTCTTCTCAACCCATCTGTATAATGGCTTTGTAAATCCCACCCTCCTAATTTCCAAACAACGAACTGTCAATATTATATTCACACCACACATTGCCCTCAGACATTACATCCCCACTCCTCAAGCCTCCTCTCTGTTGCAACATCACCACTCATGTTTCACACCGATATAAGAGCGTTGGTATAACTATACTCACATACATTCCCCTCTAGAGAGCGATGCTCTCTAGAGCGATGCTTGGAAGATGAGACCCTTCTAAGAGAGGTTTAGGAAGAGGAAACCTTTCTAGAGGGAGGGTAGGACGAATGGCCCGCATATCGTTTGAAGAAAGTGAGTGGTGTTAGGCCCCTCTCCGGGTAAAGTAAGTGGTATGACACTCTTCCAGAGTAAGATGAGTGGTGTGAGACACCTTCCAGAATATGTAAGGGTGTGACACGTCCAGAGTGAGAGTAATGGTGGGACACCTCCCAGAGTAAGGTAATAGTGGGACACCTCAGAGTAAGGTAAGTGGTGGGACACGCTCCCAGAGTAAGGTTTCGAAAGCTTTTCTCATCCCGTAAATCTTCCGATTCCAAAATAAAATTTTTTACGGTAAAATCCTTCTCTGTAAATAAAAAGTTAATATGATGGATTTTTCAGGTGAAGAGGATAGGTTCTACCTTTACAGGAAATTACCCTGTAACTCATACTTAATTACCCAGAGATTTAATGCCAGAGGAGAACTGAGAAGGGGGATTATAAATTTGCCGGATTATATATTTATCCCAAACTGAGATCGCAAAGAGCCCAACTTTTATGAAGTGAACAAGTGAAGCCTACAGTAATTAATTTCTTTGATTATCTGTATGAGTCTAGAAAATGACTTCCTTTGTTTATATTCAAAGTCCCTACTGTGACCAACTACGCTGTGTTTCCAGCCAATGTCTAAATTTTCTCGTTACATGTAATGTATAGTTCTGATGGCTAGTGTATTTTATATGTTTCTGAGCGCTTTGGTCTTAATTTATTTTCTATTTGTTTCTGATTATTCAGCGAATGAGATGTTATTTTGTAAGAGACCTGAATCTTCCCGAAGTTAGAATATATTTATCGTATCATGTTCTCTTTCATCGATAATATGTTCTCTGGCAGTGTGATTTCACACACAACAAGGCTTTCTGGCTTTCCAAACCTTACGTAGCCTTCTCAACTTTACTTAGTCTTAGCTAGGGGCCAAGACACCCGTCCGCAGACCTTGCAAGTGGCTCTTTGTACCTTGTGTGATCATACCAGACCTTGCTAAGTGCGTATGAACCGTATGTCGTCATCCCAGACCTTTTCTAGGGTCACAGTTACCCTTGTTTGGTCCTAACAGACTTGGTTTTGGCGGCTCCTGTAACTTACGTGATATCTGTGACCTTGGTCAGTTAAGGCTTATGTTCCTTGCGGGGACGGGCAGACCTTGCTGAAGGGTTCATGCAGTTTTTGAGGTCAACACAGACCAATCTAGGGTACAATGTTGTATCACATCTTAGGAACTTGCAAGGAACCCATGCAGAGGTGATGGAATTGGTGGGGAGGGTGAAGACGTGTGTTTCCAGAATCCATCGGTCCCCTACAGATGAACTCGCCCTCACTTCCCTTGATTGGAGATGGTGTTGTGGTAAGGTTGAAGGACTGGTGGGTGAGGGTGATAGCTGCTGGTGTCGATGAATGAACTGGCGGTGAGGGTGATGGACTGGTGAGTGAGAGTGATGGACTAGTGGTGAGGGTGGATGGACTGGTGGTGAGTGTGGTGGACTGTCGAGACGGGTGATGGACTGGTGGTGAGGGTGATTGACTGGTGATGAGGTGATTGGACACTTGTGAGAGGTGAATGGATTGTAGTCGAAGGTGAGGACTGGTGGTGAGAGTGATTGATTGTGGTGAGAGTGATTGACTGTTGTGAGGTGGTATACTGGTGGTGATGGGTGATGGACTGGTGGTGAGGGTGACGGATTAGTGGTGGACGGTGCATGGACTGGGGGTTTTTTTTTGGGGGGTGGGAAAGAAGGATGGATGTGGTGGTGTGAGGGGTAATGGGCAGGTGTTGATGTGATGGATTAGGTGGTGAGGTGATGGACTGGTTAGAGGGTGGTGGACTGTGGGAGGGTAATGTACTGGTGGTGAGGGTGATTGGACCGGTTGGTGTGGGTGGAGGACTGGTGGGGAGGGTGATGGACTGGTGGTGAGGGTGAATGGACTGGTGGTGCGGGTGGTGGACTGGTGGGGAGGGTGATGGACTTGGGTGGTGAGGTGATGACTGGTGCGGGGGATGAAGGACTATGTGTACCCAGAATCCACTTTGTCCCCTCAATGACCTCACCCTCCCCACTTCCCTTGGCTGGAGATGGTGTTGTTGGTGAGGGGAAAAGGACCGGTGGTGAGGGTGATGGACTATTATTGAGAGTGATGAACTATTATTGAGGTGATGGACTGGTGGTGAGTGGAAGGACTGGTGGAAAGGGGAAGGTACTGTGTAGAGTGATGCACTGGCGGTTAGGTGATGGAACTGGTGGTGGGGTGATGGAGTTGTGAGGAGGGTGATGGGCTGGTGGGGAGTGTGATGGTCTGGTGTGAGGTGATGGAACTGGTGGTGAGGTGATGACTGCTGAGGAGGGTGATCTGGACTGTGTGGTGAGGGTGATGTGCTAGTGGCGGTGGGTGATGGACTAGTAGTGAGAGTGATGGACTGGCGGTGAGATGATTTTGGGGGACTATTAAGAGGGTGAAGGACTGTGTTTCCAGAAGTCTATCGTGTCCCCCCTCAGATGAACTCCCTACCACACTCCCTTCCTGTGATGAGTGGTATTTGAAGGTGATGTCCTGATAGTGAGAGTGTATGGACTGTGATGAGGGTGATGGACTGGTGGTGAATGTTTGTGTGTGTGTGGTGTGTGTGTAGTGTGTGTGTGGGTGTGTGTGTGTGTGTGTGTGTGTGTGTGTGGTGTGTGTGGTGTGAATGTTTTGCTTCCCCTTTTTCATGTCTCCAGAATCCATCTGCGGGCCCTCACTTAACTGTTGGTGATGGTCTGGTGGTGAGGGTGATGGGCCCCTGGTGGTGAGGGTGCGACCAGTGTGGTGGGTGGACTGGTGGTGAGGTGACGGACTGTGGGGAAGGGGGATGAGACTGGGTGGCGGGGTGTATGGTCTGGTGTGAGGGTGATGGACTTTATGGTGTGGGTGACTGGTGGGAGGGTTGATGGACTGATGGTGATGGACTGGTGGTGATGGACTGGTGGTGAGGGGTATGGACTGGCGGAGAGGGTGATGTGGACTGGTGGGAGGGTGCGTCTGGTGGGGAGGGTGATGGTTGGTGGTGAGGGTGGGGGGATGGACCTGGTGGGGAGGGCGATGGAACTGGATGTGTGGGTATGGACTGGTGGTGAGGGTGAACGGGACATGGTGGTGAGTGATGGACTGTGTTCCAGAGGGTCGCATCGTGTTCCCCTCAGATGAACTCTCCTTCCACACTTCCCATGCTTGTGATGGACTTATGGTGAAGCATGGACTGGTTGGTGAGGTGATGGACTGGTGGGTGAGGGTCATGGACTGGTGCGATGATGATGGTCTGGTGGTGAGGGTGATGGATTGGAGGTGAGGGTGATGGACTAGTGGTTAGGGGATGGACTGGTGGTGAGGGTGATGGACTGGGGGGAGGGAGATGGACTGGTGGGGGGGTGATGGTCTGGTGGGGAGGGTGATGGTCTGTGGGGAGGGTGATGGTCTGTGGTGTGGGTGATGGACTGGTGAGTGAGAGTGATGAATTTGTGGTGAGAGTGAGGCTGGTGGTGAGGGTAGTAACTGTGGTGAGGTGATGGACTGGTGTGTTGAGGTGACGGATTAGTGGGTGAGGGTGATGGACTGGTGGAGAGTGATGGGATTGGTGGAGAGGTAATGGGGCAGGCGTGAGAGGGTGATGGATTGGCGGTGAGAGCGATGTACTGAGGTGTTGGGTGGTGGACTGTGGGAGGGTGATGGCTGGTGGTGAGGGTGGTGGACTGGTGGGAGGTGTGGACTGCTGATGAGGGTGATGGATTGGTGTTAGGTGATGGACTAGTAAGAGAGGGCGAGGACTGTGTTTCCAAGTCTCTGTGTCCCCCTCAGATGAAACTTCCCTTCCCAACACCTTCCCTTTCCTGGTGATGAACGGTTTTGAGGTGACGGACTCTTGCTGAGGGTAGATGGACTTGGTGGTTGAGGGTGGAATGGCTGTGGTGGAGGGGGATGGGGGGGGTCTGTGGTGAGGGTGATGGGCTGGTGTGAGGGTGATGAGGATTGGTGGTGAGGGTAATAGAATGGTGTCAGAGTTGATGGACTGTGGTGAGGGTGAAGGTCCTGGGTGCTGAGAGGTGATGGACTAGTTGGTGGGGTGGACTGGTGGTGAGGGTGATGACTGATGGTGAAGGACTGTTTGTGTGAGGGGTGATGGACTAGGGGTGAGGTGGATGGACTGGTGTGAGGGTGATGGACTGGGGTGGTGAGGGTGCATGGTCTGTTGGGAGGGTGATGGTCTGGTGGTGAGGGTATGGACTGGTGGTGAGGGTGATGGGACTGTGGGGAGGGTGAGGTCTGGTTGGGAGGTGATGGTCTGGTGTGAGGGTGATGGGACTGTGGTGAGGGTGATGAACTGGTGGTGAGGGTGACGGACCTGGTGGTGAGGGTGATGGACTGGGGGGAGGTATGGTCTGGTGGGAGGTGATGGTCTGGTGTGAGGTGATGGACTGGTGGTGAGGGCGATGACTGGGCGGTGAGGGGATGGACTAGTGGTTAGGGTGATGGACTGGTGGGTGAGGTGATATGGACTGGGGGTGAAGGTGATGGACTGGTGGTGAGGTGTGATGGACTGTGGCGGGGATGAAGTCTGTTGTGAGGGTGATGACTGTGTTGAGGGAGATGGACTAGTGTTAGGGTGATGGACTGGGTGGGTGAGGGTGATGGACTGTGTGTGAGGTGAATGGACTAGTGGTTAGGGTGATGGGAATGTGGTGAGAAGGAATGGACTGGGGGTGGAAGGTTGATGACTGGTGGTGAGGTTGAAGGACTGTAGGTGAGGGTGATGGACTTGGTGGCGGGGAATTATGGTCTGTGGTGAGGGTTGAAGGACTGGTGGTGAGGGAGATGGACTAGTGTTTAGGTGTGGACTGGTGGTGAGGGTGATGGTCTGGTGGTGAGTGTGGATGGAACTGGTGGAGAGGGTGATGGACTGGGTGAGGTGAAGAACGGGTGGGGAAGGGTCCAAGAGTCAATGCTTCCAGAAGCCATCTGTGTCCCCTCAGATGAACTCCCTTCCACACCATCCCTTGCTGGTTGATGGGACGGTGGTGAGGGTGAGGACTGGTAGTGAGGGTGATGGACGGGTTGATGGAACTAGTGTGAAGGTGGCGAACTGGTGGTGATTCGTGATGGACTGGTGGTGATGGTGGACTGGTTAGTGAGGGTGATGGACTGTGGAGTGAGGGTGATGGACAGGTGGTGAGGGAGATTGGACTGGTGGTGAGGAGATGGACTGGTGGTGATGGAAGATGGACTGGGTGGTGGAGTAGTGGTGGGTGTGATGTGTGTGTGTGTGTGTGTGTTTTCTCCCTAGATCCCATGTCTCCAAGAAGTCCACCTGCGGGCCCTCAGATGAACTTCCTTCCACACTTCACTTGCTGGTGATGGGCTGGTGGTGATGGTTTATGGACTGGGTGGTGACTGAGTGATGGACTGGTGGTGAGGGTGATGGACTGTGGTGGAGGGTGATGACTGGTGGTGAGGGTGATGGACTGGTGGTGAGGGTGATGGACTGGTGTGTGATGTGTGTTTGTGTGGTGTTTGTGTGTGTGTGTGTGGTGTGTGTGTGGTTCCCTAGTTCCATGTCTCCAGAGTCTAACTGCGGGCCCTCAGATGAACTTCATTCCACATCTTCACTTGTTGGTGATGGGCTTGGGATGGTTATGGACCTGTGGCGTGAATGTGATGGACTGGTGGTGAGGTGATGGACTCTGGTGTGGTGGTGTGTGTGTGTGTGTGTTTGTGTGTGTGTGTTTGCGTGTGTGTGTGATGTGTGTGTGTGTGTAGTGTGTGTGTGTTTTGCTTTTCCCTAGTCCTGTTCTTCCAGAAAGTCCATCTGCGGGCCCTCTGATGAACTTCCATCCACACTTCTCCATGTTGGTGATGGGCTGGTGGTGATGTTATGGACTGCTGGTGACGAGATGGACTGATGGTGAGGGTGATGAGACTTGTTGTGTGTGTGTGTGTGTGTGTGTTTGCTTCCCTAGATCCTTGTCTCCAAAGTCCATCTGCGGGCCCTCAGATGAAACTTCCTTCCCACACTTCAACTTGTTGGTGAGGCTGGTGGTGATGGATAGGACTGGTGGTGACTGTGAGGACTGGTGGTGACTGTGTGACTGGTGGTGATGGTGTTGTACTGTGTGTGTGTGTTGTGTGTGTGATGTTTTTCCCTAGTTCCATGTCCTCCAGAATCCATCGCGGGCCCTCAGATGAACTTCCTTCCACACTCACTGTTGGTGATGGCTGGTGGTGAAGGTTATGGACTGGTGGTGACTGTGATTGGACTTGGTGGTGAGGTGATGGACTGGTGTGTGTGGTTTGTGTGTTTGCTTCCCCTATCCATGTCTCCAGAAAGTCCATCTGCGGGCCCGCAGATGAACTTCCTTCCACACTTCTCTTGTTGGTGATGGTCTGGTGGTGATGGTTTATGGACTGGTGTGACTGTGATGAATGATGGTTGAGGTAGATGGACTGGTGTGTGTGTGTTGTGTGTGTGTGTGTGTGTGTGTGTGTTTTGCTTTCCCTAGATCCATGTCTTCCCAGAAGTCATCTCGGGCCCTTCAGATGAACTTCTTCCACACTTAGTTGTTGGTGTGGGCTGGTGGTGAGGTTATGGACTGGTGGTGAATGTGATGGACTGGTGGTAGGGTGATGGACTGGTGTGTGTGTGTGTTGGGTGTGTGTGTTGTGTGTGTGTGTTTTTTCCCTAGTTTCCATGTCTCCAGAAGTCCACTGCGTGCCCTCAGATGAACTTTCCTTCCACACTCACTTTTTGGTGATTGGGCTGGTGGTGATGGTTTGGACTGGTGTAATGTGATGGAACTGGTGTGAGTGGTGATGGACTGGTGTGGTGTGGTGGTGGTGTGTGTGTGAGTGGTGTGTAGTGTTTGCTTTCCCTAGTTCCATGTCTCCAGAAGTCCATCTGCGGGCCCTCAGATGAACTTTCCTTCCACATTCTCTTGTTGGTGGGATGGGCCTGGTGTTGATGGTTTAAGGACTGGTGGTGATCTGTGATGGACTGATTGTGGGGTGATGGACTGTGTGTGTGTGTGTGTGTGTGTGTGTGAGTGAGTGTGTGTTGTGTGTGTTTGCTTTCCTAGATCCATGTCTCCAGAAGTCATCAAGCTGCGGGCCCTTCAGATGAATTCCTTCCACACTTCACTTGTTGGTGATGGGGCCTGGTGTGATGTTATGAGATCTGGTGGTGACTGTGATGGACTGGTGGTGAGGGTGATGGACTGTGGTGTTGTTGTGTGTGTGTGGTGTGTGTGTGTGTGTGTGTCTTTTCCCTAGTTCCATGTCCCTCCAGAAGTCCATCTGCGGGCCCATCAGATGACCTTCCCTTCCACACTTCACTTGTTGGTGATGGGCTGGTGTGATGAGTTATGGACTGGTGGTGAAAGTGATGGACAGTGGTGAAGGGTGATGGAACTGGGGTGTGTGTGTGGTGTGTGTTTGTGTGTGGTTGTGTGTGGGTGTGTGTGTGTGTTGGTGGTGTGCGTGTGTGTGTGTGTGTGTTTGCTTTCCCTAGTTCACATGTCTCCATAGATCCATCTGCGGGCCCTCAGATGAACTTCCTTCCTAACTTTCCCAGGATTTCAGCAGTGTTGGCACCTCCCCATGACCTTGCTGGATGTTAAACTTGGTCTTGTTACTGGTTTTACGTCCGAACTGTCCAGGTAGGTGAGAATACAGGAGGGGACACACAGAAATCTGCGTCCTTAATTACAACCACCAAGACCAGCCTGGAACAGTAACCAGCCAGACGAGACTGAGCTGCACCTCCCAACTCGGCCACCAAGCTGAGGGTTACTGGGGGGTGATAAATCTCGGACTTCTATTTATGTTTCATATCGTTGTTTTGTTAATATCTTTGTTATTTACTTAATTTAGCTGTATAAGTGGTTATAATTTGTCCATATTTGTCTACAAATAAACACATTTATGTAACTTTGACCATGACCCACACACACACACACACACACACACACACACACACACACACAGGCAACACACACACACACACAAATATATGTTTTAATATATATTATATATATATATATATATATATATAAATATATATATATATATATATATATATATATATCTATAAATAATAATATATATAATTAATATTGAGCACAGGCAATGATGGGCAGATACGGAAATTTAAAGTATAGATAATAAAATTCAGAAAAATGTGACTGAGAGGTGCAAATGTATATTGCATCGAATAGTATTGGTAATAGTACAGCATATACTTTAGTATAGTTTTAGTTTGTATTTAGTATATAGCAAAGTATATATAATATACTTAATTATAAATGGGAATTTATAAGAAGTGACAATCGACAAAAATTTATTTTAGATACTGCAAAGAAATACACTTATGAATTATCCTTATGGAAGATAAGAGTTAATCAGAAATTAATTAAGAAAGGTCTCACTTTGTGGTTTTTATGTGTAAAGTAAAAGACACAAGTGTAACTATGTGACCATTTATTGTGGCACGTTTCGCTCTTCCAGTGACTTTGTCAGGCCATTACCTACAAAGCTCCTGAGAGCGAACGTTGCCACAATAAAATGTCACATAGTAGTTTGCACTTGTGTCCTTTTACTTTACATATGTCGGTAATTCTACTACCAACTTTATTGTTTTCATGCTCAGAACGTCCTGTTATCTTCACGTCTGTATCTTCACGTCTGTTTATCTTCAACGTCTGTTATCTTCACGTTCCTGTTATCTTCACATTTGTTATCTTCACGTCTGTTATCTTCGTCTGTTATCTCTTCACGTTTGTTATCTTCACGTTTGCTATCTTCACGTTTGTTATCTTCACGTTTGTTTATCGTTCACGTTTCCTGTTATCTTCAGTTTGTTATCTCACGTCCCTGCTTTCTTTACGTTTGTTATCTTACGTTTAATCATCACGTTTGTTATCGTTACGTTTGTTATCTTCAACGTTTATCTTACGACGTCTGTTATCTTTACGTTTGTAATCTTTCACGTTTTGTTACTTACACGTTTGTTATCTTTACTTTATCTTCACGTTTGTTATCTTCACGTTTGTTATCTTACGGTTTGTTATCTTCACGTTTTTATCTTCACGTTTGGTTATCTTTTAACGTTTGTTATCTTCCACGTTTGTTATCTACACGTTTGTTTATCTTCACGTTTGTTATCCTTTAACGTTTGTAATCTTCACGTTTGGTTATCCCTTCACGTTTGTTATCCTTTTTTCACCCGTACTTGTTTATCTTTTAACGTTTGTTACTTCACGTCTGTTTATCTTTCACGTCCTGTATCTTTACGTTTGTTATCTTCAAGTTTGTTATCTTCACGGGTTTGTTATCTTTACGTTTGTTATCTTCACCTTTGTTATCTTCCACGTCTGTTATCTTTACGTTGTTATCTTCACGTTTGTTATTTCACGTTTGTTATCTTTCCACGTCTGTTTATCTTTTACGTTTGTTACTTCTCACGTTGTTATCTTTCACGTTTGTTATCTTCACGTTTGTTATCTTCACGTTTGTTATCTTCACGTTTGTTATCTTCACGTTTGTTATCTTCACGTTTGTTATCTTCACGTTTGTTATCTTCACGACTGTATCTTCATTCACGTTTAGTTATCTTCACGTCTGTTATCTTCACGATTGTTATCTTCACGTTTGTTATCTCAACGTTTGTTATCTTCCACGTTGTTATCTTATATCGTTTTTTTATCTTCACGTTTGTTATCTTCACGTTTGTTATCTTCAATAGTAGTGTAGTAACACTGGAGAGTAGAACCATATAGTAACACACAAAGTACACTTACACATAACAATAGTAGTGTAGTAACACTGGAGAGTAGAACCATATAGTAACACACAAAGTACACTTACACATAACAATAGTAGTGTAGTAACACTGGAGAGAAGAACCATATAGTAACACACAAAGTACACTTACACCAAAACAATAGTAGTGGTAGTAACACTGGAGAGTAGAAATCATATAGTGAAACACACAAAGTATCACTTACACATAACAATATTGTGGTAAGTAACACCTGGAGAGTGAG
>NC_069408.1:66732730-66749587 GCF_026875155.1 Cherax quadricarinatus
AAAAAACCACCCAGTCCATCCCCATAACTGGGGCCAAAACCCCCCCACCACCAGCCCCTTTTCCCCTCAAACAGTCCATCACCCCCCAAAAAACCCAATTCCCCAATAAATCACCCTAAACCCCCGCCCTTAAATCCCCCCCAACACCCCCAAACCCACCACGGGGAATTAAATTCCCCCCTAAAAAGACCAACATAGTCCTTAACCTCCCCCCCAGTCCTTCACCCTCCCCACCAGTCCATCACCCCCTCACCATCATCCCCACCCCAATAAACCCTCACCCCCAGTCCACCCCCCCTCCCCCCCCAAGCCATCACCCTTTAAAGGTTTCCAAACACCCCCCACCACACGCCCTTTACCCTCACCCCCAACCATCCCCCTCCCCCCAAATTTTTTCCACCCTCCCCACCAGCCCCAATCACCCTTAAACCCCAAGGTTCCAAATGGTTCCACCCCCAAAAGCCACACCCCACCACCAACACACCCACACCACCATCCACACACAAAATTTAAATTTCAACGGGGGACACAGTACCCCCACAAACCCTTTCACCCCCCCAAAACCAAAGTTAAATCACCCCAAATGGTTCAGCCATAAACCCTGGGGAAAACCACACCCCACCCACCCAACACACCCCACCACCATCCCATCCCCCGGGAAGAATTTGGGGTGGAAAAAAATTGGAAATTTTGGGGGAAAAAACGGGTTCCTACCCTCCCCAAAACTCCTTTACCCTTTAAAAAACCCAGACCTTTCCCCTTTTTAAAAAAGGGAAACCCCTTAACCCCCCTGTCCTTCCCCCTTCCCTAATTTCCAAACCACAACCCCCACCCATCCAACCCTAAAACCGGGGAAACCCAAACCAAAAAACTAGTCCCAAAAGGCCCCCCAAAGGGGGGTTTTCCCCCCCTTTCCCCCAATATCCCCCCGGGAAAAGGGGGGCCCATAAAACCCCCCCAAAAAAATCCAAAATTAAATAAAAAAACCGGGGTGCCACCTTCCCAAAAAAGGGCCCCCCATTTATAAAAACAAGGTAAGTGGGGGGAAGGTTTGGATTTTTCGGGAAACAAGTTTTCAGTGGGGAAAAATTTCCTTTATTCAACCAAACCCATATTTTTAACCAATCCATATAAAGCTCACCCAAAAAGGGTGGGAAAGTTCATCTAAAGGGGGGGGCCAAGGATTTCGGAGACAGGAAAAATAGGGAAAAAAACAAAAAAAATGAACCCACACACACCCAAAACACACACACCCCCCCCAAAAAGTTTTTTCCCCCTCACCACCAGTCCAAAACCCATCACCCCCAAACCCCCCCCATCACCACAAGGGAAAGTGTGGGGGGGAAAGTTCATCTGGGGGCCCCGTTTGGGGGACTTCTGGAACAGGGAAAATGGGGAAAAACAAAACAAAACCACATCCCCCACACACCCCCCCACCACCACCCCCCCAACCCACCCCCCCAACCAAAAACCCACCACACCAAACCACCCCCACCCACACTCCAAAAAACACACCCAAACGGTCCTTTAAAAACCCTCCACCACCTCCATATTTTTCCCCACCCAGCCATAACCTCACCACCACCCCATCACCCCACTAAAAGGAAATTCACCTTCCCCCCGGGTCCTTCATCAAATGGGGAAAAAACCACCACACTCACCCCACCAGCCAAACCCTTAACCCAAACCCAATCACCCTCACCCCCGTCCCACCCTCCCCCCCAGTCCTTTCACCCTCACCCCCCGTCCATCCCCTTTTCCAACCACCAGCCAAAACCCCTCAAAAAAGGGAAAAATTGGGGAAGGGGATTTTCATCTGAGGGCCCCGGGGGATGGACTTCTGGTACAGGGAAACCTGGGGAAACCCCAAACCCAAATCCACCACCACCGCCCAAATTTCCCTACCCCCCAAGCCATAAAACCCTCCCAACCAGTCCATCCCCACTCACCCAGCCTCACCCACCCCTTTTTTACCCTCCCCAACAAGCCAAAACCCCTTAAACCCAGCCCCATCCCCCTCACCACCAGTCCTCCCCCTTCACCAAACCATCCCCCATCACCCCCCACCCAATCCCCCTTTCAAAACCACCAAAAACCCCCTTCAAACCACCCCATCCCCCCTCACCAAAAACACCCCCCCCAAAACCCCCACAAAAACCATCCCCAAAAGGGGAAAGTGGGGAAAAGGGGAGTTCATCGGGGGGGGCCCCAGTTTGGACTTCTGGGACATGGTTTTATAAAAGCCAAACCCCTTTTCCATCACCCCCCACCAGTCCACCACCCCTTCACCCCCACCCAAACCCTCACCACCAGCCTTCACCCCCCCAAACCACCCCATCCACCCAACCCCAGTAAATCCCCCACCACCAGCCTTCCCCTCAAACCGGGCCATATCACCCCACCCCCCCCAAAAGTCCACCCTCCCACCCCCCCACCCAGCCATCCCCTCCCCCAACCATTCCCAAAAATTAAATTCCAACACGGGTCCCAAACACCCTTTCACCCCCCCCATTTCCATCACCCTAATTAGCCCTTCACCCTCACCCCAAAAAGTTTTTTAAACCCCCCCACCAGCCCAACCCCCCACCAAAAACCCAATCCCAGAAAGGGAAAAGGGGGGGGAAAAAGGGATTTTTGGGGAAACACAGTTTTTCCCCCTAACCCCCCATACCCCCTTCCCACCCTCCCCCCCCCGCCCAATCACCCTCCCCAACCGGGGCCCCTTAAACCCTCCCACCAGTCCACCCAAAAACCCCCCACCCAACCCTCACCAACCACCCACCCCACCCCCAGCCCATAACCCTCCCCACCAGCCGCATCCCCCCGCCTCCCCCCAAACCAGCCCAATCCCCCTCCCCCCAAGCCAATCACCCTCACCCCCAGTCCCCACCCCCCCCAACCAGTCCCCCACCCTTTAACAAAACCAAGTCCATCGCCCTCCACCCCACCCATCCCACCCACCCTCCCCACCAACCAAACCCCCTCCCAAACCATCCATCCCCCACAAGGGAAGTGTGGGGAGTTCTTCTGAGGGGCAAAAGATGGATTTTCCGGAAAAAAAAAAACCCACCCCCCCAAACCCTCCTTTCACCCCCTCAACCCAGCCCATCACCCTCACCCCAGTCCATCCCCCCTCACCCCCCCCAGCATCACCCTCTCACCCCGGCCCATCCCCTAAAAGGGGGAAACAGATACTTCTAAACCATTCCTAACCCCCCCTACCACCCCCCCAACACCCTTCCCCACCAGCCACCCACCTTTTAAACCAGTAATTCAAACACCCCTCCCCCCACCATCCCCCCCCCTTTCCCTCCCCATCCCCCCCCAAAAAACCCCCCACCCCCAGTCCATCACCCTCAAAAACCAGCCCACCCACCCCAACTATTTCCAAACGCTCCCCACCAGCCCTTTTCCCACCCTTTCCACCTTTCCATCACCCCCCCTACCGGGCCCATCCCCTTTCCCCACCAGTCTTTAAAACCCTCACCACCGGGTCCCCCCCCTCCCCACCAGCCCATCCCCAAAAAGGGGAAAGGGGGAAAGAGGGAAATTTTCTGGAAACAAAGTCCATCAGTCAAAGCAGTCCATCCCCCTCACCCCCGGGAACCATCACCCTCCCCAACCAATCCACCCCCCCTCCCCACCAGCCCTTTCCCCAACAAGGGAAGTGGGGAGTTAAATCTGGGGGCCCCCGCAAAGGCTTCTGGGGGGCAGGGAAATTTGGGGGAAAGGGAAAAAACACACAAAACCCAACCCAAACTTCACCACCTCCACACCCTCACCACCAGCCCATCCCCTCAAAAAACAGCCCCATCATTCTAAATTATCAGATCACACTCAAAAACCAAAAAATCACCCTCAGCAAACCCCTTTCCCCCAAAAGGGGGCCCATCATCCCCCAAAACCCCGCCCATCCCCGGGAAAAGGGAATGGGGGAAGGGAGTTCATCGAGGGACACAAAAGGGAAATTCGGGAAACACAGTCCTTAACTCCCCCCACCATTCCATCCCCCTCCCCGTAAAGCCCCATCACCCTCAGCAAAAAAGCCCCATCCCCCTCAGCAACTTTCCCATCACCCTCCCCCCCAAGAAAATCACCCCCTTCCCCACCAACCAACCCTCCCTATCACCCCATAAACCCCCACCCCACCCCTTTACCCTTCCCCAACAGTCCTTAAACCTTCACCCCCCAGCCCATCCCCCACCCCCCAACTCCACCCACCCACTAGTCCACCCTCACCACCAGACCATCACCCCCTACTAGAACTTCCCCCCCCCCCATTTCCACCAAAAACCATTTGTCCATCACCCTAAACACCACCCACACCCTCACCCCGGGCCATAAACCATAACACATGCCCAAATCACCCTCACCCCTTCCATCCCCCTAATCAAAATCCATCACTTCACTATTAGTCCATCACCCCTCACCCCCATCCATCCCCCTCACCCCCAGCCCATCACCCTCCCCCACCCCCCCAAATACCCTACCACCCCCCTTTTTAAAACCCTCCCCCATCCATCTCCCTAAACCACCAGCCCATCACCCCCCCCAAACCAGTCCTTTGACCCTCCCCAATAGTCCATCACAGTCCCCACCAGCCCAATCCCCCTTTTTTTCACCGCCCATAACCCCCCCCTCCAGCCTTCACCCTGCCCCACCAGTCATTCCCCCCACACCACCAGTCCATGCCCCTCACCACTAGCCCCATCAAGCCCACCCCATCCATCAAATCCCCACCAGTCCATCAATTCACCCACCAGTTTTTTTCCCCCTAAACCACCACCCCCATCACCCTCCCAACAGCCCCTTCCCTCCCCACCAGTCAATAACCCCACCACCAGCCCCAATGACCCCACCACTAGTCCATAAAACTCACCCCCGGCCCTTTCCACCCTCCCCACCAGTCAATAAACCCTCACCACCAGTCAATGACCCCCCTTCACCACTTAAAGCCCATAAACCAATCACCCCCCCCAGCCCCACCCACCCCCCTCCCCCTGCCCTTCCCCAAAGCCCTTTTCCCCCCCAAAAACCCTCCCCACCAGGTCCCATTCCACCCTCACCACCACCCCCATCACCCTCCCCAAAAAAGTCCTTCACCCTCCCCCACCAGTCAATAAACCCCCCACCACCATTTCAATACCCTCACCAAACCCAATAACTCAACCACCAAAACCCCCAACCCACCCCCCCCCCCCACCCATCACCCTCCCCCAGCCCCTTCCCCCTCCCCACCATCAATCACCCTCCCCCCAGCCCCAATCACCCTCACCACATCCATACCCTCCCCCACCAAGCCCAATCACCTACCACCGTCCATCCCCCCTCACCACCACCCCAAAACCCCTCCCCACCAGCCCTTCACCCTCCCCACCAGTCAATCACCCTCACCCAACCCCAGTCCCATCACCCCCTAAACCCCCAAAAGCCCACCCACCCTCCCCACCGCCCCCCTTTCAACCACCTCCCCCCACCAGTCAATCCCCCCCCAAACCTTCAAACCCACCACCCAAAATCACCCTCACCACCCAACCCCTCACCCTCCCCACCAGTTCCTTCCCCTCTCCACCAGTCAATCCCCTAAACCCGAAACCCCCGCCCTCACCACCGGGTCCATCAAAAATCACCACCGGGGTTTCCCCAAAATCCCCCATTAAACCCCCATTTCTTTCACCCCCCCCAACCCCCACCACTTTTTCCCCCTTCCACCACCAGCCCAAATTCCCCCTTTAACCATTCCCCTCACAGTCCCCAACCATTTCCCATCCCCCTCCCCAACCTTCCACACACTCACCACCGCCCATGACCCAAACCCACTAACCTTCCCCTTTCCCCACCCCCATTTTCCATGCCCCATCAACCACCACCTCCCCAACCGTTTCCACCCTCACCCCCAGTCCATCCACTCCCCACCAGTCCATAAACCCCCCCACCATCCATCCCATCACCCCCATCCATAAACCCAAACAGAACAAAAGGACAAAAAGGACTACCAAAAAGAGGGGGTACGAGACGCAAGGGGGAAAACCCGGGGGGCAATGACAAGGGTGGAGCAGGCCCAGACAAAAGGAGAAGGGCAAACACCCCCCCAAAGAATCCCCCCAACCAAAAGACCCCAAACCCAAACCTTTCCCCAAACCCAAACTGGGGAAAAACCTATACTAAAAACCCCACTCACTTTTCCCCTTCTGCCCCCAAACCCAAACCCCCATACCCAAAAAACCCCCCCCCCAAACCCAACCTGCCCCTTAGGGGGCTTTCTGACCCAAACCCCCCATCATCCCAACCCCCCAAACAACCACCCCCCCAAAATTTTTGGCCCCCCCCAAGGGCCTTTTCCGCCCCCCCAAAAAACCCCAATTTTTCCTCCCATGACCAAAATTGTTTAAAAAAGAAACTAAAAAGTTTGGTACAAAAAAACGGGAGGGAATAACAAAATAAAATGAGGAGGGGGAAACAAAGAATGGGGTTTAAAAACTCCCCAGACATCATAGCATCCAGAAACAAAAACTCGTGAGAAAAAATAACAGACAAAACCCTTCCCCCAAATGGGATATAAATTTTCCTGAGGAAAGATAAAAGGAAAGGTAAGGGGGGGGGAAGGGGTTGCACCTGCTCATAAAAAAACCGAGGGGGATTTTAGGAAAGGGAAAGGGCCCTTGGACATGTTTAAAAAAAAAGGACTACATTGAGGGTAAAAATTTTCGGGTCCGGATAAATAAAGTAGTCATTGGAGTGTTTGTTTTAAACCCACCACAAAAATGCAAAAGGCCCAAGGAGGGGGTACGAAGAAAAACAAAGGGTGATGGTGACAAAACTGGCTGAGGGGGGCAAGAAGAGCTTTACTTGAGCAGGAGCAAAGTTTTTGGTAAAGGGGGAAATTTTAACCCCCGGGGGAAAAAACTGGGAAAAATTGGGGGGCCACATGGGGGGCCCCCAAACATGGGGGAGCGAAGAAATTTTGGGTTGGGTACTTGAAAACCCCATGATCAACATGTCAGGGACACAATCAGGGGAGAGAGGGAAGGTGAGCCAGCCAAAAACTGGGTCTTGTGTTTACCCTGAGCAGTTCAGACATTTAGGACATCACTTACAGAGGCCCCCCTTTGGGGCAAACGATCATGTTGGGGCTGAGTTTTGATTATATATAGAGTTTAAAAAGTGGAGAAGGGGAACAGGAACTGAAAAGGGGGCAGGCCAAAATATAAAAGGGGGGACTTTCAAAAGGTATGAGAAAAATTTTCCGCAGGGGGGTTCTGGGACAGAGAAATGGTAGGAAAATCAGTAAACAAAAAGATTGGGAAAATGTGGCAACAAAGGCAAGGGGGCAGAGGGGAAAATTTTTTTCCCAAGGGGGAAAAGAAATAAAAAGGGAAAACCCCCCCAAGAGTCCTTTGGGTTTTCCCCCAATGTTTGGGGGGCAAAAACTAAGTGCAAAAGAGAATGGGAAAAAGGGACAGGAGGCTAGGACCCCGGAAAAAAAAAGGAGATTAGTAGAAGAGCCCGAAACGAGTATGCAAAGATAAGGGAGGGGCCCCGCGACAGTATGAAAAAACATAGCATCGAAAGTCCCAAAACTTTACCCGAAATGCTGTAAAGCCAATTAGGGGGAAGACAAAAAGTCCCAAAGGGCCAAGGGGTAAGGGGTGAGGAAAGAAAGGGGGAGAACTCACAAGAAACGATCAAGAGGTATTTTTGGGGGACTCAAACACGGATTTTAAAGGAAATATTTGCAGTTAGTCGGAAAGGGGCTCTGGGGGGACAACCGATTGGGGGCAACCCGAAGGAATACACCAACAAGTGTTGGACGAAAATACATACAGTGAGGGAGGAGAAGAAAAATGGGTAAGGGACTCGATACCCCAAAAGGGAATGGGACCGGGCAAATTTTTCCCCCTGGGGCCTTAAGAAGGGGAGCAGATATGTTGTGCGTGCCACTTACCCAATCTTTAAAACGTCCCGGAAATGGGGGGAACTACCCGAGGTAAAGGAAACGGGGAAAAAGTATTTTCCCCTTTTTAAAAAAAAAGGGGACAGAAAAAAGGGCACTAAACTATAGACCTTGTCATTGGGCGTGTTAGTATGCAAAATTTTGGGAAAAAGATTATCAGGAGGAGAGTGGGGGAGCAAAATGGAACGGAACAAGGGGTAAAAAAAGCCCCCGACGGGTTCAGGAAGGCAAATCCTTTTTGTCACAAACCTTTTGGAGTTTTATGATAAAAAACAGAAGTAAGACACAAGAGAGGGGTGGGTTTTTTGCAAACTTCTTGGACTGCAAAAAAGGCCTTTGACACAGTTCCTCACAAGAGATTAGTGCAGAAGCTAGAGCATCAGGCGCATATAACAGGAAAGGGGACTGCAACGGATCAGAGAATACCTGACAGGGAGACAACAACGAGTCATGGTACGTAATGATGTATCACAGTGGGCACCTGTGACGAGCGGGGTCCCCAGGGGTCGGTCCTAGGACCAGTGCTATTTTTGGTTATATGTGAACGAATGATGGAAGGGTTAGACTCAGAAGTGTCCCCGTTTGCAGATGATGTGAAGTTAATGAGTAGAATTAAATCTGATGAGGACCAAGCGGACTTCAAAGAGACCTGGACAGACTGGAACACCTGGGCCAGCAAATGGCTTCTCGAATTTAATCCTGCCAAATGCAAAGTCAGAAGATAGGGGAAGGGGACAGAAGACCCCAGACCGAGTATAGGCTAGGGGGCCAAAGACTGCAAACCTCACTCAAGGAGAAAGATCTTGGGGTGAGTATAACACCGAGCATGTCTCCGGAAGCACACATCAACCAGATAACGCTGCAGCATATGGGCGCCTGGCAAACCCGAGAACAGCATTCCGATACCTTAGTAAGGAATCGTTCAAGACAACTGTACACCGTGTATGTCAGGCCATACTGGAGTATGCAGCACCTGTGTGGAACCCGCACTTGATAAAGCACGTCAAGAAACTAGAGAAAGTACAAAGGTTTGCGACAAGGTTAGTTCCAAGCTAAGGGGAATGTCCTATGAAGAAAGATTAAGGGGAAAACGGCCCCGACGACACTGGAGGACAGGGGTCAGGGGAGACATGATAACGACATATAAAATACTGCGTGGAATAGACAAGGTGGACAAAGACAGGATGTTCCAGGGAGGGGACACAGAAACAAAAGGCCACAATTGGAAGTTGAAGACACAAATGAGTCCCGAGTGATATTAGGAAGTATTTCTTCAGTCATAGAGTTGTAAGGCAGTGGAATAGCCCAGAAAATGACGTAGTGGAGGCAGGAACCATAAAACAGTTTTAAGACGAGTTTGATAAAGCTCATGGAGCGGGGAGAGAGAGGGCCCAGTAGCAACCGGTGGGAAAAGGGGGGGCCAGGAGCTAAGACTCGACCCCTGCAACCACAAATAGGTGAGTACAAATAGGTGAGTACCCTCCCCCCATTCCTTCACCCTCCCACCAGTCCATGACCCTCACCACTAGTCCATCACAGTCATCACTAGTCCATCACAGTCACCACCATTCCATCACCCTCACCACCAGTCCATCACCATCACCACCAGTCATCACACTCACCACCAGTCCACCATCACCACCAGTCATCACCCTCACCACCAGTCATCACCATCACCACCAGTCATCACCTTCACGACCAGTGCATCACATCACCACCCGTCATCACCCTCACCACAGTCCACCCTCACCACCAGTCATCACCATCACCACCAGTGCATCACCATCACCACCAGTCCATCACCCTCACCACCAGTCCATCACCATCACCACCAGTCATCACCATCACCACCAGTGCATCACCATCACCACCAGTCATCACCCTCACCACCAGTGCATCACCATCACCACCAGTCATCACCTCACACCAGTCCACCATCAACCCACCCAGTCATCACCCCTTTACCACCAGTGCATCACCTCACCACCAGTCATCACCATCACCACCAGTGCATCACCCTCACCACCAGTGCATCACACCCTCACCACCAGTCATCACCATCACCACCAGTGCATCACCATCACCACCAGTCCCTCACCATCCCCCACCAGTGCATAAACCCTCACCCCCAGTCCATCACCCTCACCACCAGTGCATCAACCCTCACCACCAGTCATCACCATCACCACCAGTCATCACATCACCACCAGTCATCACCATCACCCCAGTCATCACCCTCACCACCAGTCATCACCATCACCACCAGTGCATCACCATCACCCCCAGTCATCACCATCAAACCCCCGTCATCACCCCCACCACCAGTCATCACCATCACCACCAGTCATCACCATCACCACCAGTCATCACCATCACCACCAGTCATCACCATCACCACCAGTCATCACCATCACCACCAGTCATCACCATCACCACCAGTCATCACCACCAGTCATCACCATCACCACCAAGTCATCAACCCTCACCACCAGTCATCACACTCACCACCAGTCGTCACCATCACCACCAGTCATCACCCTCACCACCAGTCATCACACTCACCACCAGTCATCACCATCACCAACCCGTCATCACACTCACCACCAGTCATCACCATCACCCCCAGTCATCAAACCCTCACGACCAGTCCAACATCACCACCAGTCATCACTATCACCACCAGTGCATCACCAAACACCACCAGTCATCAACCATCACCCCCAGTCATCCATACCCCCCAGTCATCACCTCACCACCAGTCATCACCCTCACCACCAGTCATCCAATCACACCAGTATCACCATCACACCAGTCCCTACCATCCCAAACCGTCATCACCTTCACCACCAGTCATCACCATCACCACCAGTCATCACCATCCCCCAGTCTCACCACCCCAGGGCATCACCATCACCACCAGTCATCACCCTCACCACCAGTCATCACCCTCACCACCAGTGCATCACCTCAAACCTACCAGTATCACCCCAAACCCCCAGTCATCACCATCACCACCCCGTCATCACCATCACCACAGTCATCACCTCACCACAGTCATCACCATCACCACCAGTCATCACCATCACCACCAGTCATCACCATCACCACCAGTCATCACCATCACCACCAGTCATCACCCTCACCACCAGTCATCACCATCACCACCAGTCATCACACTCACCACCAGTCCCTCCACCATCACCACCAGTCATCACCCTCACCACCAGTCATCACCCTCACCACCAGTCATCACCATCACCACCAGTCATCACCATCACCACCAGTCATCACCAACACCCACCAGTCATCACCCTCACCGACCAGTCATCACCACACCACCAGTCATCACCATCACCACCAGTCATCACCCTCACCACCAGTCATCACCATCACGACCAGTCCTCACCATCACCACCAGTCATCACCATCACCACCAGTCCCTCACCATCACCACCAGTCATCACCCTCACCAACCCGTCATCACCATCACCACCAGTGCATCACCATCACCACCAGTCATCACCATCACCACCAGTCATCACCATCACGACCAGTCATCACCCATCACCACCAAATCATCCCTTCCCACCAGTCATCACCTCCCACCAATCCCTCACCTCACCAGTCATCACCATCACCACCAGTCATCACCATCACACCAGTTCCCCCATCACCCCCAGTCATCACACACCACCCGTCATCACCATCACCACCAGTCATCACCATCACCACCATCATCACCTCACCACCAGTCATCACCATCACACCAGTCATCACCCTCACCACCCGTCATCACCATCACCACCAGTCATCACCATCACCACCAGTCATCACCTCACCACCAGTCATCACCCCTCACCACCAGTCATCACCATCACCACCAGTCTCACCCTCACCATACACCACACCCCCAGTCATCACCCTCACCCCCAGTCATCACCTCACCAAGTCTACACCCTCACCCCCAGTCATTCACCATCACCACCAGTCATCACCATCACCACCAGTCATCACCATCACCACCAGTCATCCACTCACCACCAGTCACACCATCACCACCATCATCACCTCACCACCAGTCATCACCATCACCCCAGTCATCACCATCACCACCAGGCATCACCATCACCACCAGTCTCACCATCAACCACCAGTCATCACACTCAAATATACACCCACCAGTCATCACCCTCACCACCCGTCATCACCTCACCACCAGTCATCCCCCTCACCACCAGTCATCCCCCATCACCACCAAATCAAACAAATCACACCAGTCATCACCATCACGACCAGTCATCACCATCACCCCCAGTCATCCCATCACCACCAGTCATCACCCCCACCACCAGTCATCACTCACACCAGTTCATCACCATCACCACCAGTCATCACCATCACCCCAGTCATCACCCCACACAGTCATCACCTCACCACCATTCATCACCATCACCTCAAACTCAACCATCACCCAGTCATCACCATCACCACATCATCACCAACACACCAGTCATCACATCACCACAGTCATCCCATCACACCAATCAACCCTCACCACCAGTCATCACCTCACCACCCATCATCCATCACCACTGTCATCACCATCACCACCAGTCATCACCATCACCACCCTCTTTACCCTCAACCATCATCACCATCACCACCAAATGCATAACCATCCACCATCATCACCTACCACCATTTATCACCATCACACCAGTCATCACCTCACCACAGTCTCACCATACCACCAGTCATCACCCTCACCACAGTCATCACCTCACACAGTCATCACATCCCACCAGTCATCACCTCACCACAGTCATCACATCACACCAGTCTCACCTCACACCAGTCATCACCTCACCACCAGTCATCACATACCACAGTCACCTCCCACCTCATCACATCACCACAGTCATCACCTCACCACCAGTCATCACCTCACCACCAGTCATCACACTCACCACCAGTCACCCTCAACCCCCAGTCATCACACTCACCACCCGGTCATCCCCTCACACAGTCTCACCTCACCCCAGTCATCACCCCACCACCTTCACCCTCACAGTCATCACACTCACACCGTTCACCCTCACCACAGTCATACCTCCCACCAGTCATCACCTCACCACCAGTCCACCATCACCACCGTGAGTGTAATTGTGATTTTTATTCATGTTTAAACCGTTAAGTTTACTTGTCACTTCAATATTTATAGTGTGTGTTTGGTATGTCCTGTTGAAGATTATATATAAGGTGTAATTACTTTAATCTAACCCATGATTTGAAGATTTCCTGTATTCGATAAATGTGGGGTCGTTGGAAGAGTCAGTTTGTAAAATTTTTGTTTGGGCGATTAGGTTAAAAAGGTTAAAAAGGAAGAACTGATTTAAAATTTAAGTCCTTTTGAAATTTCCTTTTAAAAGGGTTTTAAAAAAATAATATTTTTTTTTCTCAACTTAAAAAAATATTTTTAGCACATAATTTTAAATTTTTAAAACCAAATCCAAGAATGAATGTTGAGCGCATGGTGTGTCGTGTTGTGTGTGTTGTGTGTGTGTGTGTGTGTATGTGTGTGTGTGTGGGGTTGTGTGTTGTGTGTGTGTGTGTGTGTGTATGTGTGTGTGTTGTGTATGTGTGTGTGTGTGTGTGTTTGTATGTGTGTGCGTGTGTGTGTGTGTGTGTGTGTGTGTGTGTGTGTGTGTGTGTGTGTGCGTGTGTGTGTACTCACCTAGTTGTACTCAACCTAGTTGAGGTTGCGGTGGTCGAGTCCGAGCTCCTGGCCCCGCCTCTTCACTGATCGCTACTAGGTCACTCTCCCTGAGCCGTGAGCTTTATCATACCTCTGCTTAAAGCTATGCATGGATCCTGCCTCCACTACATCGCTTAACAACTATTCCACTTACTGACTACTCTGTGGCTGAAGAAATACTTCCTAACATCCCTGTGATTCTCTGTGTCTTCAGCTTCCAACTGTGTCCCCTTGTTACTGTGTCCAATCTCTGGAACATCCTGTCTTTGTTCCACCTTGTCAATTCCTCTCAGTATTTTATAGTCGTTATCATGCCTCCCTATCTCTCCTGTCCTCCAGTGTCGTCAGGTTGATTTCCTTAACCTCTCCTGTAGGACATACCTCTTAGCTCTGGGACTAGTCTTGTTGCAAACCTTTGCACTTTCTCTATTTTTCTTTACGTCTTGGCTAGGTGTGGCTTCCCAAAACGGTGCCGCATACTCCAATATGGGCCTAACGTACACGGTGTACGGGGTCCTGAACGATTCCTTATTAAGATGTCGGAATTCTGTTCTGAGGTTTGCTAGGCGCCCATATGCTGCAGCAGTTATTTGGTTGATGTGCGCTTCAGGAGATGTGCCTGGTGTCATACTCACCCCAAGATCTTTTTCCTTGAGTGAGGTTTGTAGTCTCTGGCCCCTAGACTGTACTCCGTCTGCGGTCTTCTTTGGCCCTTCCCCAATCTTCAGACTTGCACTTGGTGGGATTGAACTCCAGGAGCCAATTTCTGGAGCGGGTTTCTGCAGCCTGTCCAGATCCCTTTGTAGTTCTGCCTGGTCTTCGATCGAGTGAATTCTTCTCATCAACTTCAGTCATCTGCAAACAGGGACACCTCAGAGTCTATTCCTTCCGTCATGTCGTTCACAAATACCAGAAACAGCACTGGTCCTAGGACTGACCCCTGTGGGACCCCGCTGGTCACAGGTGCCCACTCTGACACCTCGCCACGTACCATGACTCGCTGCTGTCTTCCTGACAAGTATTCCCTGATCCATTGTAGTGCCTTCCCTGTTATCCCTGCTTGGTCCTCCAGTTTTTGCACCAATCTCTGTGTGGAACTGTGTCAAACGCCTTCTTGCAGCCCAAAGAAAATGCAATCCACCCCACCCCTCTCACTCTTGTTTACTGCTGTCACCATGTCATAGAACTCCAGTGGGTTTTTGTGACACAGGATTTCCCGTCCCTGAAAACCATGTTGGCTGCGTTAATGAGATCGTTCCTTTCTAGGTGTTCCACCACTCTTCTCCTGATAATTTTCTCCATGATTTTGCATACTATACATGTCAGTGACACTGGTCTGTGTTTAATGTTTCATGTCTGTCTCCTTTTTTAAAGACTGGGGCTACATTTTGCTGTCTTCCATGCCTCAGGCAATCTCCCGTTTCGAAGATGTATTGAATATTGTTGTTAGGGGTACACATAGCGCCTCTGCTCCCTCTCTCAATACCCATGGGGGGATGTTATCTGGCCCCATTTGCCTTTGAGGTATCTAGCTCACTCAGAAGCCTCTTCACTTCTTCCTCGGTTGTGTGCACTGTGTCCAGCACATGTTGGTGTGCCCCCCCCTCTCCGTCTTTCTGGAGCCCTTCTGTCTGCTCTGTGAAAAACTTCTTTGAATCTCTTGTTGAGTTCCTCACATACTCACGGTCATTTCTTGTTGTCTCTCCTCCTTCCTTCCTTGCCTGATTGCCTGGTCCTTGAAATGTTGTTTTCCTCCTGATGTGGCTGTACAACAGTTTCGGGTCAGATTTGGGTTTCGCTGCTATGTCATTTTCATATTGTCTTTGGGCCTCCCTTCTTATCTGTGCATATTCCCTTTCTGGCTCTACGACTGCTCTCCTTATTCTCCTGGGTCCTTTGCCTTCTATATTTCTTCCATTCCCTAGCACACTTGGTTTTTGCCTCCCTGCACCTTTGGGTAAACCATGGGCTCATCCTGGCTTTTTCATTATTCCTGTTACCCTTGGGTACAAACCTCTCCTCAGCCTCCTTGCATTTTGTTGCTACATATTCCATCATCTCATTAACTGGCTTCCCTGCCAGTTCTCTGTCTTAGGGGATATTAATAAGGTCTTAGGGGATATTAATAAGGTCTTTAGGGGATATTAATAAGGTCTTGAGGATGTCTCTCCAAGAGAGAACCCGCAGTAATGGATTTAAATTAGATAAGTTTAGATTTAGAAAGGACATAGGAAAGTATTGGTTTGGAAATAGGGTAGTTGATGAGTGGAACAGTCTACCTAGTTGGGTTATTGAGGCTAGGACTTTGGGTAGTTTCAAATCTAGGTTGGATAAGTACATGAGTGGGAAGGGTTGGATTTGAGTGGGACTTTCACATCAGAGCTTATTTCTTGGGTAGCATTGAAAATTGGGTTGGGTAAATGTTTTGTTAGTGGGAAAGAATTGTAAAGGACCTGCCTAGTATGGGCCAGCAGGCCTCCTGCAGTGTTCCTCCTTTCTTATGTTCTTATGTTCTTGAACCCCGTTCAGGAAGTACCTCATTCCTGTGTAGTCCCCTTTCTTGTAGTTTGGCTTCATTCGTCCTGGCCTTCCTGCTTCTCCCTCCACTTGTAGCTCTACTGGTATTCGAAGCTTAAAACCACATGGTCACTGGCCCCAAGGGGTCTTTCATATGTGATGTCCTCGATATCTGCACTACTCAAGGTGAATACTAAGTCCAGCCTTGCTGGTTCATCCTCTCCTCTCTCTCTTGTAGTGTCCCTTACGTGTTGGCACATGAAGTTTTCCAGTACCACCTCCATCATCTTAGCCCTCCATGTATCTTGGCCCCCATGTGGGTCCAAGTTCTCCCAATCGATCTCCTTGTGGTTAAAGTCACCCATGATCAGGAGCTTTGCCCTGCATGCATGAGCTCTTCTGGCCACTCTAGCCAGTGTGTCAACCATCGGTCTATTGCTCTCGTCGTACTCTTGCTTTGGCCTCCTGCTGTTCTGTGGTGGGTTATAAATCACTGCTATTACCACCTTGGGACCTCCAGAGTGAAGAGTGTGTGTGTGTGTGGTGTGTGTGGTGTGTGTGTTGGTTTTTGCGTGTGTGTGTGTGGGTGTTGTGTGTGTTTGTGTGTGTATGGGGGTGTTTTTGTTGGGGT
>NC_069408.1:66750087-66821146 GCF_026875155.1 Cherax quadricarinatus
TGAAGGGACTGGTGGGGAGGGTGAAGGACTGGGGGGAGGGTAGGGGGCGGTGGTGAGGGGGAGGGGATTTGGTTTGGTTTGACTGTGATGGATAGGGGTGGGGGTTTCATGGACTTGTGGGGGGGGTGTTTGGGATTTGGTGGGGGGGTAAAGGGGACGGGTTTGGGGGGGTGATGGGCTGGTGGTGAGGGGAGGGGGACTGGGGGCCTGTAAAGGGACTAGGGGGTGGGGTCGGGGACTTGTGGGAGGGTGTTTGACTGGTGGGAGGGTGATGGGGGGTGGGAGGGAGAGGGGACGGGGGGGGAGGGGGATGGGCTGGTGGTGGGGGGAAAATGGTTGGTGGGGGGGGTGATGGGCGGGTTTGGTGAGGGAGAGGGATGGTGGGGAGGGTGTGGGCGGGGTGGGAGGGGGGTTTGGATGGTGGGGAGGGTGATGGGTTGGGGGTGAGGGAGAGGGCGGGTGGGGAGGGTATGGGCTGGTGGTGAGGGGGGGATGGGTGGTGGTGGGGAAATTGGGCTGGGGGGAGGGTGATGGCCGGGTGGTGAGGGTGATGGCTGGGGGTGGGGGTGTTTGGGCTGGGGGGTGAGGGTAAAGGGACTGGGGGTTGGGGGTGTTTGGACGGGGTTTTTTCCAGAAGTCCATCTCTGTCCCCCCGGGATAAACCCTCCCTTCCACATTTCCCCTTTCCCTGGTGATGGACTGGTTTGAGGGTGATGGTAAAGGTTTTTGAGGGTGATGGACTGTTGCTGGGGGTGATGGACGGGGGTGAGGGTGATGGCCCTAAATTGAAATGATGGACTGGGAAGGGTGATGGACGGAGGTGATGTTTGTGTGTTGGGGGTTTTGTTTTTTTGAGGGTAAAGGACTGGTGGTGAGGGTGATGGCCTTGTGTTTTATGGTGATGGACTGGTGGGAGGGTGAGGGCCCCTTGTGTTGAGGGGGGATGAACTAGTGATGGGGGGTGGACGGGGGTGGGGGGGGTTTGATGTTCAAAGGGGTAAAGGGGTGATGGTCTGATGGTGAGAGGGGAGGGGAATAGTGGTGTGGGGGGGACTGGAGGTGGGGGTTTTGGGGAAGGGTGGTGAAGGGGGAAAGGACTTTGGGTAAAAGGGAAAGGACTGGTGGGGGGTGGGGACTGGCGGGTGGGGGTTGATGGACGGGTGGTGTTTTTGATGGACTGTTTGGGAGGGTGAAGGACAAATCCCTTCCCAGAAACCCCCATCTTTTGTCCCCTCAGATGAACCCCCTTCCCCCACTTCCCTTGTTGGTGATGATTTGGTGGTGAGGGTGTTTGGACGGGAAGGTGAGGGGAGGGACTGGTGGGGAGGGTGGGGGTTTCCTGGTGGGGGGGGTTTGAGGGTCGGGGTAAGGGGGGTGAGGGTCGGGTGGGGAGGGTGGAGGGATGTTGCGAGGGTAAAGGGAAATGACGGGAGGGGGGGAGGGAAACGGGGTGGGGGAAGTGAAGGCTGTGTTTCCAAAGTCCATCTGTGCCCCCTTCAGATGAACCCCCTTTCCACATTTCCCCTTTCCGGTGATGGACGGGTTTTGGGAAAGGGCCGGGTTTTTGAGGGTGAGGGGCTGTTGCTGAGGGTGATGGACTGATAGTGAGAATGAGGCCCTTTGCTGGGGGTTTGATAGCCTGTTTGGTGTTTTGTGTGTGTGTGTGTGTGTTTTTTTTTCCTCCCCCTAGTTTATGACTCCAAAAAGCCCCTTCTGCGGGCCCTCAAAATAAACTCCCACACCCCCTTTTTTGGTGATGGACTGGGGGTTTGGGGGTTTAGGGTTTGGTAGGGATTTTTAGGGTTCTGGGGGTTGAGAGTGAGGGGACGGGTTTGGACTAAAGGGGACTGTGTTTCCAAAAAAAATCTTCCACATTTCCCCTTTGTTGGGGTTTGGACTGGTGGGGAGGGTTTTTGGATTGGTGGGGAGGGTGAGGGTTTGTGGTGAGAGTGATGGACGGGCTGGACTGATGGACTGTTTTTCCCCAAAAAACCCATTTTTCCACACTTCCCTTTTGGTGAGGGGAGGGTGGGGGGGGGGAAAGGGACTGGTGTGGGGGGTGATTGATTGGTGGGGGGGGTTTATGGTTTGGGTAGGGAGGGGGGGGGGACTTGTGGAGGGGGTAAAGGACGGGTTTGGGGAGCGTTATGTACAAATTTGGTGTGGGTGGGTGGTGGTGGGGGTTTAATGGACTGGGGGTTTGAGTGTGGTGGACTGGTAGGGAGGGTAAAAGGGAAGGGTGGTGGGGGGTGTTTTGATGGGTGGAGGGGGTTGTTTGGTTTAGGGAAAGGGGTTTGATGGATTTTGGGGGGAGGGTGAAGGACTGTGTTTCCAAAAGTCCATCTGTGTTCCCACATTTCCCCTTTGCTAGTGTTTGGAAACTGGGGTTGGTTAGGGTGATGGTCTGGTTGTGAGGGTAAAGGAAACCGGTGGTGAGGGTAAAGAATTTTGGGTTTTAGGGTGATGGACTGGTTTTTGGAGGGTGTTGGACTGGTGGTGAGGGTGATGATGTGGGTTTTACTGTTTGGTGAGGGTGGGGGGATGATGGTGATTTTGAGGACTGGTGGGGGGGGTAAAAGGACTGGTGGGGAGGGTGAAGGACTTTTCCAAAAAGTCAATCTTTTGTCCCCCTTCAGATGAACCCCCTTTTCCAAAATTTCCCCCTTTGCGGTGATGGATTGGTGGTGAGGGTGGATGGAGGGGGGAAAAGGGTGATGGACTGGTGGGGGAGGGTGATGGACGGTGGGGGAGGGTGAGGGAAACGGGTAGTGAGGGTGATGGATTTGGTTAGTAAAGGGTGAGGGGGACTGGTGGTGAGGGTGAGGGACTGGTGGTGATTGTGAGGACTGGTGGTGAGGGTGATGGTGGGGGTGAGGGTTGATGTACGGGGGGTGGGGTTTTGGACGGGTGGTAAAGGGGTGATGGACGGTGGTGATGGTAAGGACTGGTGGTAAAGGGTGATGGACTTTTTGGTGAGGGTTGATGGACTGGTGGTGATGGTGGGGATGGGGGTGGGGGTGATGGACTGGTGGTGGGGGGTGATGGACTGGGGGTGGGGTTGAGGACTTGTATTTGGGGGTTGATGGATGTGGGTGTACTGTTTGGGAGGTAAAGGACTGAGGTGAGTGTGAGGGGGGGGGGTGGGGGGGGAAAAGGGAAATTGCTTCCAGAAGTCAATCTGTGCCCCTCAGATGAACCCCCTTCCACATTTCCCCTTTGGCGGGTAAAGGTTTGGGGGGGGAGGGGGGATGGCCCTGGTGGGGGAAGGTAAATGGACGGGTTGGGGGAGGGTGAGGGATTTGGTGGTGAGGGTGAGGGGACTGGTAGTGGGGGTTTGAGGGACGGGTAGTGAGGGTGATGGATGGGGTAAAGGGTGAGGGGCTGGGGGGGGGGGGGGGAGGGATGGGGGGTGAGGGTGATGGATGGGGGGTGAGGGGGGATGGACTGGGGGTGGGGGTGATGGGAGTGGGGGTGATGGTGATGGACTGGTAGTGAGGGTGAGGACGGGAAAGTGAGGGTGATGGACTGATGTGAGGGGGGAAGTGGTAAAAGGTGGTGGAGGGTTTGATGTAAATTTTATGGTGTTTGCTTTCCCTATTCCATGTTTTCCAGAAGTCCTCTGGGGGCCCCTCAGTTTGAATTTCCCTTCCACACTTTATTTTTAGGGGGGTGGGGGTGGGGGGTGATGGTTATGGACTGGGGGTGAGGGTGATTGACTGGTGGGGATAGTGATGGAGGGGTTGTAAAGGGTGATGGACTGATGGTGAGGGTGAGGGACGGGTTGGGGAGGGTTTAAAGGACTGGTAGTGGGGGGTTTTGATGGACTGGGGGTGGGGGAAAGATGGACTGGTGGTGAGGGAGATGGACTGGTGGTGATGGTGAGGGAAAACTGGTAGTGAGGGGGGAAGGGATGGTGGTGGGTTAGGGACTGGGGGGTGAGGGGGATGGATGGTGTTGTGGTGAGGGGATTTTGGATTTGAGGGGATGGACTGGTGGTGAGGGAGAGGGACGGTGGTGGTGGGGGTTTGGTGTATGTGTGTTGTGTTTGTTTTCCCAGTTCCATGTATCCAAAAAATCCATCGCGGGCCCCTGAGAACCCCCTTCCACATTTTATTTGTGAGTGTTTGGGCTGGGGGTGAGGGTTATGGATGGGGGTGGGGGTGATGGATGGTGGGGGTTGGTGGGGGTGTATGTGTGTGTGTTTTTGTTTCCCCTATTTTCCTATTTTTCCAAAAAATCCATCTGGGGGCCCCTAGTTAAACCCCCCCCCACCTTTACTTGTGAGTGATGGGCTGGTGGGATGGTTATGGACTGGTGGTGAGGGTGAGGGGACGGGTGGTGATAGTGAGGGGATGGTGTAAAGGGTATGGAAGGTGGTGAAGGTGTGGACTGGGGGGGGTTGGGGAATGGGGGAAGGACTGGTAGTAGGGTGAGGGGACGGGGTGGGGGGGGAAAAGAGGGACTGGGGGTTTGGTGGGGTTGTATGTGTTTGTTTCCCTAGTTCCCATGTATCCGAAATCCATCTGCGGGCCCTCGGATGAACCCCCTTTCCCACACTTTATTTGTGAGTGATGGACTGGTTTTGAGGGGTTAGGGGAGGGGGTGGTTGAGGGGGGGGGATTGGGGGTGGGGTGATGGACTTGGGGTGTGGGTGTTTGGGACGGGTTTGGTAAAGGTGGATTTGGGGGGTGGTGTATGTGTGTGTGTGGGTGTGTTTGTTTTGTTTTTCCCTAGTTTCATGTCTCCAAAGGGTCCATCTGCGGCCCTCAGATGAATTTCCCTTTCCTAAATTCCCCCGGGTTTCCCAGCAGGTTTTGGGCCCCCCTCCCCAGTGACTTTGTGGATTTAAACTTGGTCTTGTCTCCCTGGTCTATTTCAGGGACGGGTCCAGGTGGGGGGAATTAAGAGGGGACACACAGAAATCTGCGTCCTGTAATTCCCCCCACCCAAACAAACCTGGGAAAAGTGGACCGCCAACGAATGAGCTGCCCCCCAACTCGGCCCCCAAAGGGGGGTGAGGTTACTGATTTTAAATTTTGGACTTTATTTTGTTTCCCTATCGTGTTAAAGGGTTTAATTTTTTTTTTTTTTTTTTTTACTTACTTAGGGTATATAAAAATTTTTTTAATTTGTCCTGTGTCCCCAAATAAGCACCCTTTATGTAACTTTGCATGAACCCCTACACAAATAACACACATACAACCACCAACCCCCACAACACACCACACACACACACAAACAAACACACACACACACAAACCCTACTCCCACACACACACACACACACGCATTTCAGCTTTTTTCTATCACTTTTTCATTTAAAAATTTAAATTTTATTCCCAAAAGGCAATTTAAAACGTTTTGCAAAAATGTTTTTTAAAATATTTTCAAGTTTTTTTTAGAGATTTTGAAGTTGGGAAAGACTTGGAAAATTTGATGAAAAAAACCTTTTAAGATAAAGCAAAGAAGATATTTTTTAAGTTATCTTGTTAAAAAGGTTTAGTTACAGGAAATAAATCTTTACAAATTTAAAAAATTTTCTTAGTTTTTATTATTTTTCTGGCCTCATTTTCGATCTTAATGCAGGAAAACCTTTCACCCCCCCCACACACATATACAAAACATACGCACCAAAAAGGGGCACACCAACACAAAACAAACACACACCCCCCACACACACCCCACACACAAAACACACCCCACACACACACAACACACACACACACACCCCCACACACACCCCACACACAAAAATTGAAGATACATAAACTTTTTGTCACAAATCAACGATACCCGTAAAAATCTAATTCTCACGTTTCCTTTTTATCTTGTATTGTTTAAAACCCTTTTGGCACTCAGGTGCCCACTTTTCCCTGCAAATATCTACACTTTTCCCCACACGGAATTTTTTGAATTTAAAATTTATTGCAAGGCAATGATGGGGAATACCCGGGAAAATTTTTTAAGTATATATAAAAAATAAAAAATTTTGAAAAAAATGTGAATTTAAAATATAGTGCACGAAAGTATTTATATGTATAGCATATTTACGTTCTGCTTTTAGGTTTTACTTTAGTATATATGTAAGTATATGTATATTATATTTTAGATATTTCCCTTAAATTTTATTTTTGGGAATTTTATAAAAAAAAAATGGGCAGTTCACAAAAGTTGTTTTAGATAAAAGCAAGAAAAAGACTTATAATTATCCCTATGGAAAAGGGAAGAATAAATAGAAATAATTATTAATTAAAAGGGAAATCTAAATTTGTAATTTTCGTTCTTTTATGGTTTTATTTTCAGTTACTGAGAAAAAATATTCACAAAGACAAAAAGAAAAAACACCCAAGAAATTAAAAGGGCCCAAATTTTGGGAGAAATCGACCTTGGGGAAAAAAAATTTTTAACTGGTGATGGGCCCCAACCCGGCTGCTAGAACCCCTTGTTATTTTTTCTGATTTTTTCTTATTATGTATTAGAATGTTGCTCCACTGTAAAACCCTATTTACTGTATTGTCCTTGTAGGTTCTTGTTTCGGTATTGTATATTTTGGTTTAAAATGCTCTGTTTTTGTTTTGTACCTTTCCCTTTTGTAAAATTAAATTTGTGTACCCTTTACCTTTTTTGTGTTTGGTTTTTTAAAAATGGTTCTACTCTCCAGTGTTTTTTCTACACTACTATTGTTATTTTGGGAAGTGTTTCTTTGTGTTTTACTATATGGTTTACTCTCCAGTGTTCCCCACACTACTATTGGTTTTTGTGTTTAAATGTACTTTTTTGGGGTTACTATATGGTTTTTACCTCCAGTGTTACTTCCCCTACTTTGTTAAGGGTTTTAAAGGACTTTGTGTGTTACTATATGGTTCTACTCCCCAGTGTTTTCTAACTAATATTGTTTTGTGTAATGACTTTTTTGTTTACTATAATTTGGTTTTTTTTCTCTCCCTGTTTTTACTTACTATTGTTTTTGGTAAATTAAATTTGTGTTTACTTTTTGGGTTTTTAAATCTCCCAGTGTTACCACTACTATTGTTATGTGTAAGTGACTTTTTTGTGTTACTAATTGGGTTTAATCTCCAGGGTTACTACACTACTAATTTTTATGTTAAAATTTGTGTGTTACTATATGGTTCTACCTCCAGTGTTACTACATACTATTTTTATGGTAAGTGACTTTGTTTTTTTACATATGGGTTTTACTTCCAGTGTTACTACAACCCATTTTTATGTTAAGGGGTTTCTTTGTTGGGTTTCTATATGGTTCTACTCTCCATTTTTACTAAAACTATTGTTTTGTGTAAGTGGACTTTGTTGTTTACTATATGGGTTTTACTCTCCAGTGTTACTACACTACTTTTTGTTATGTGTAAGTGTACTTTGTGTTTTTACTATATGGTTCTATTTTCCCTGTTAAATTTCATACTATTGTTATGTTAAGGACTTTGTGTGTTACTATATGGGTTTTACTTTTCCAGTGTTACTACACTACTATTGTTATGGTAAGTGTAAATTTGGGGTTTTTACTATAAGGTTTTTAAATCCCGTGTTTTAAAACTACTATTGGGTTTGTGTAAGTGAAATTTGGTTTTACTAAATGGAACCCAAACCTCTTTGGTGAGGTGCCTTTTTTTAAAAAGATTTTCTCTCCAAATAAATTCACATACATTGATTTAAATTTTCTTTGTTTTCAAAAAGGAAAAAACCCTTTACTTTAATTATTTTATTGAATTTTCATTAAATTTTTTCAATAAACAATTTTTTAATAATTTTTTTTAAGGGTTTTTTTTTTATTTTAATTTAAATTAGGGAAAATTTAATAACCCATTGGTTATTTTAAATATTTTTTTGTTTTCAAAAATTTTTTAATTTTCCCCTATTTTTAAATTTCAATATTTGGGGGTTTAAAATATTTTCTACCTTAGTTTCCCTTAAATGTTTTTTGTGTGGGTTTTAATTTTAGTGGACAAAATACCCGTTTTTTTAAAGGGGGAATATTGTGTGTTTTAAAGGAAACCCGTTCGGGGGCAGTTTTGGGGGGAAAAATTGATTCTTTTAGTAAAAAAACATTAGTTTTGCATAACAAAACAAAAACAGTGGAAAAACAACAAAACCTTTAACTCAAAAACTTAATAAAAAAAAATAAAATTTTTTTTAAAAAATAAAGGGGAAACAAAACCCCCGCAAATTCAAAAATTTTTTTTGTTTTTTAAAAAAACTTTTAAAACAATTCAACAACCACGTTAACCAAAATTTTTAAAATTTTGGAAAAGTAGCAAATACCCAGGGAGTAAAAAGTCAAAAAAACGGGGGAACAATTAAACAAAGGCCAAACAAATTTAACCAGCACGTCAACAAAACAACAACCCCGTCACAATACAACAAAACAAAAGTCAAAACATAAAAACAAAAACCCCGGGCCCCAATACAACAAGCACGCAACAGTACAACAAAACAGTCACAATTTCAACCCCCACCAAAAAACAACAATCAAGTCAACAATACAAAAAGGCACGTCAACAATACCAAAAACACGTCAACAATACAAAAAACAAGTCAACAATTTCAAAAAAGACGGCAACAATTTTAAAAAATACGTCAAAAATACAACAACCCCGTCAACAATACAACAAGCACGTCAACTAGAGGAACGGAAATGTATTACGCAAAAACGAAACAGCAGCACACAAGAATACAATAAGTATAATATCATTAAAGGTACAGTAACATGCAAGAACAGGGTAGTAATAGAAAAGAATAGTACATTAACGCACAAAAAAATCACTCTCAATAGCACAGTAGTAACACTCAAGAGTACAACAATATAGTAACACAAGAGTACAACAATATAGTAACACAAGTGCAGTTACACATAAAAACAGTACAGTAACACAAAAGAAACACAAGAAACGTACAATAACGAGCAACAGACCAGTTTACCAATATACAAGTACCGTACAAGAACCTACAAGAATAATACAGTATTATACGGGTACAGTGGAGCAACATTCTAATACATAATAAGAGAATCAGAAACAATAACAGAGAGTTCTAGCAGCCAGGTTGTGGGATCAACAGTTGAAATTATTTTTGTCAAGAGATCGAGTCTTCAAAACTGTCCTTAATTTCTTCCGAGAATTTTTTATTTGTTTTTTTTTTTGTCTTTGTGACTGCGAATATTTTTTCGAGAATAGTAAAGAATGACAAAGATAACAGACGAAGATAACAGACGTGAAGATAACAAACGTGAAGATAACAAACGTGAAGATAACAGACGAAGATAACAAACGTGAAGATAACAAACGTGAAGATAACAAACGTGAAGATAACAAACGTGAAGATAACAAACGTGAAGATAACAGACGAAGATAACAAACGTGAAGATAACAAACGTGAAGATAACAGACGTGAAGATAACAAACGTGAAGATAACAAACGTGAAGATAACAAACGTGAAGATAACAAACGTGAAGATAACAGACGTGAAGATAACAGACGAAGATAACAAACGTGAAGATAACAGACGTGAAGATAACAGACGTGAAGATAACAGACGTGAAGATAACAGACGTGAAGATAACAGACGTGAAGATAACAGACGTGAAGATAACAGACGTGAAGAAACAACGTGAGATAACAGACTGAGACATGAAAACTAATAATGTTGGTAGAATTACCGACAATATGTAAAGTAAAAGGACACAAGTGCAACTAATGTGACATTTTATTGTGGCAACGTTTCGCTCTCCAGGAGCTTTGTCAAAGCAACGGCTTGACAAAGCTCCTGGAGAGCGAAACGTTGCCACAATAAAATGTCACATTAGTTACACTTGTGTCTTTTACTTTACACATAAAAACCACAAAGTGAGACTTCCTTAATTATTTCTGATTAATTCTTATCTTCCATAAGATAATTCATAAGTGTATTTCTTGCTGTATCTAAAATAAGTTTTTGTCAATTGTCACTTCTTTATAAATTCCCATTTATAATTAAGGATATCTATATATACTTTACTATATACTACATACATACTAAACTATACTAAAGCATATGCTGTACTATACCAATAATATTCGATGCAATATACATTTGCACTCTCAGTCACATTTTTTCAGAATTCTATTACTATATATACTTAACAATTTCCGTATCTGCCCATCATTGTCTGTGCAATATATATATATATATATATAATATATATATATATATTTATATATATATATATATATATAATATATATATATATATATATATACATATATATATATATATATATATATATATATTAATATTATATATATATAAATATATATATATATAATATATATATTATATATATATATATATATAATATATATATATATATATATATTTGTGTGTGTGTGTGTGTGCCTGTGTGTGTGTGTGTGTGTGTGTGTGTGTGTGTGTGTGTGTGTGTGTGTGTGTGTGTTCATGCAAAGTTACATAAATGTGCTTATTTGTAGACATATGGACAAATTATAACACTTATACAGCTAATTAAGTAAAAAACAAAAGAAATTAACAAACACGATATGAAACATAAATAGAAGTCCGAGATTTATATCAGTAACCTCAGCTTGGTGGCCGAGTTGGGAGGCAGCTCAGTCTCGTCTGGCTGGTCCACTGTTCCAGGCTGTCTTGGTGGGTGTAATTACAGGACGCAGATTTCTGTGTGTCCCCTCCTGTAATTCCACCCACCTGGACAGTAGACCAGGTAGACAAGACCAAGTTAACATCCAGCAAGGTCACTGGGGAGGGGCCAACACCTGCTGAACCTGGGGAAGTGAGGAAGGAAGTTCATCTGAGGGCCCGCAGATGGACTTCTGGAGACATGGAACTAGGGAAAGCAAACACACACACACACACACACAACACACACCAGTCCATCACCCTCACCACCAGTCCATCATCCTCACCACCAGTCCATCACAGTCACCACCAGTCCATAACCATCACCACCAGCCCATCACCAACAAGTGAAGTGTGGAAGGAAGTTCATCTGAGGGCCCGCAGATGGACTTCTGGAGACATGGAACTAGGGAAAGCAAACAAACACACACACACACACACACGGCGCGCGCGACACACACACACACACAACACACCCCACACACCAGTCCATCACCCTTACCACCAGTCCATCCCATCACAGTCACCACCAGTCCATAACCATCACCACCAGCCCATCACCAACAAGTGAAGTGTGGAAGGAAGTTCATCTGAGGGCCCGCAGATGGACTTCTGGAGACATGGATCTAGGGAAAGCAAACACACACACAACACACACCACCACACCACACCACCACCAGTCCATCTCCCTCACCACCAGTCCATCACCCTCACCACCAGTCCATCACCCTCACTACCAGTCCACCATCACCACCAGTCCATCACCCTCACCACCAGTCCACCACCTTCACCACTAGTCCATCACCCGTCCATCACCCTCACTACCAGTCCACCATCACCACCAGTCCATCACCCTCACCACCAGTCCATCACCCTCACCACCAGTCCATCACAGTCACCACCAGTCCATAACCATCACCACCAGCCCATCACCAACAAGTGAAGTGGGGAAGGAAGTTCATCTGAGGGCCCGCAGATGGACTTCTGGAAACATGGAACTAGGGAAAGCAAACACACACACACACACACACACACACACACACACACACACACACACACACACACACACACACACACACACACACACACACACACACACACCACCACCACCACTACCACCAGTCCATCACCCTCACCACCTTCACCACTAGTCCATCACCCGTCCATCACCCTCACTACCAGTCCAGCATCACCACCAGTCCATCACCCTCAACACCAGTCCATCACCCTCACCACCAGTCCATCACCCTCACCACTAGACCATCACCCTCACGACCAGACCATCACCCTCACCACAACTCCATCACCAACAAACGAAGTGTGGAAGGGAGTTCATCTGAGGGCCCGCAGATGGACTTCTGGAGACATGGATCTAGGGAAAGCAAACACACACACACACACCACCACAACCACCACCACCACCAGTCCATCTCCCTCACCACCAGTCCATCACCCTCACCACCAGTCCATCACCCTCACTACCAGTCCACCATCACCACCAGTCCATCTCCCTCACGACCAGTCCGTCACCCTCACCACCAGTCCATCACCCTCAATATCACTCCATCACCCTCACCACAAATCCATCACCCTCACCACCAGTCCTTAACCAGCAAGGGAAGAGTAGAAGGGAGTTCATCTGAGGGGACACAGAAGGACTTCTGGAAGCATAGTCCTTGACCCTCACCACCAGTCCATCACCCTCAGCACCAGTCCATCACCCTCACCACCAGTCCATCACCAGCAAGGGATGTGTGGAAGGGAGTTCATCTGAGGGGACACAGATGGACTTCTGGAAGCATTGACCTTGACCCTCCCCACCAGTCCTTCACCCTCCCCATCAGTCCATCACCCTCACCACCAGTCCATCACCCTCACCACCAGTCCATCACCCTCACCACCAGTCCATCACCAACAAGGGAAGTGTGGAAGGGAGTTCATCTGAGGGGACACAGATGGACTTCTGGAAGCATAGACCTTGACCCTCCCCACCAGTTCATCACCCTCACCACCAGTCCATCACCCTCCCCACCAGTCCATCACCCACACCACAAGACCATCACCCTCCCCACCAGACCATCACCCTCCCCACCAGTCCATCACCTTCATCCCCAGTCCATCACCCTCACCACCAGTCCAGCACCCTAACCACTAGTCCATCACCCTCACCACCAGTTCATCACCCTCACCACCAGTCAATCACCCTCACCATCAGTCCATCACCCTCACCACCAGACCATCACCAACAAGGGAAATGTGGAAGGGAGTTCATCTGAGGGGACACAGATGTACTTCTGGAAGCATAGTCCTTCACCCTCCCTACCAGTCCATCACACTCACCACCAGTCCATCACCCACACCACCAGACCATCACCCTCCCCACCAGACCATCACCCTCCCCACCAGTCCATCACCCTCACCCTCACCACCAGTCCATCACCCTAACCACTAGTACATCACCCTCTCCACCAGTCCATCACCCTCACCACCAGACCATCATCCCCGCCACCAGTCCATCACCCTCACCACAAGTCCATCACCCTCACCACCATTCCATCACCTTCACCACAAGTCCATCACAAGCAAGGGAAGTGTGGAAGGGAGTTCATCTGAGGGGACACAGATGGGCTTCTGGAAACCTGTCCAGTACAATGAATTATGTCAGGGAAACCCGTCCAGAAGAAAGATATATGACAGGGAAACCCTTCCAGAACGATGAAATATGACAGGAAAACACGTACAGAAAAATGAAATATGATAGGGAAACCCGTCCAGAACAATGAAATATTACAGGGAAACCCGTCCATAACGACGAAATATGACAGGAAAACCCGTCAAGAACGTTGAAATATGACAGGGAAACCCGTCTAGAACGAAGAAATATGACAGGAAAACCCGTCTAGAACATTGATATATTCGAGGGAAACCCGTCCATAACAATGAAATATGACAGGGAATTCCGTCCACAACAATGAAATATGATAGTGAAAACCCGTCCAGAACTATAAAATATGACAGGAAAACCCGTCCAGAACGATGAAATGAGACAGGTAAAAATCGTCCAGAACAATGAAATATAACGGGGAAACCTGTCCAGAACAATGAAATATGACAAGGAATCCCGTCCAAAACAATGAAATGTGACAGGGAAACCCGTCCAGAACATTGAAATATGGCAGGCAAACCCGTCCAGAACGATGAAATATGACAGGGAAACCCGTCCAGAGCATTGAAATATGACAGAGAAACCCGTCAAAAACAATGAAATATGACAGGAAAACCCGTCCAGAATAATTATATATTACAGGGAAACAAGTTTCGAACAATGAAATGTGACAGAGAAACCAGTCCAGACAAATGAAATATGACAGGGAAACCCGCGCAGAACAATGAAATATGACAGGGAAACCCGCCATGAACATTGAAATATGACAGGGAAACCCGTCTAGAACATTGAAATATTACTGGCAAACCCGTCCAGGACAATGAAATATGACAGGGTAAGCCTTCTAGAACGAGGAAATATGAAAAGAAAATCTGTCCAGAACAATGAAATATGACAGGGAAACCCGTCCATAACAATGAAATATGACAAGAAAACCCGACCAGAACAATGAAATATGACCGGGAAACCTGTCTAGAACAATGAAATATTACAGGGAAACCCGTCCAGAACAACGAAATATGACAGGGAAACCTGTCTAGAACAATGAAATATTACAGGGAAACCCGTCCAGAACAATGAAATATGACCGGAAAGCAGTCCAAAACGACGTAATATGACAGGAAAACCCGTCCAGAACAATGAAATATGACCGGAAAACCCGTCCAGAACAATGAAATATGACAGGGAAACCGTCCAGAACAATGAAATATGACAGGGAAACCCGTCCAGAACAACGAAATATGACAGGGAAACCCGTCCAGAACAATGAAATATGACAGGGAAACCCGTCCAGAACAATGAAATATGACAGGAAACCCGTCCAGAACAATGAAATATGACCCGGAAACCCGTCCAGAACAACGAAATATGACAGGAAACCGTCCAGAACAAAGAAATATGACAGGGAAACCCGTCCAGAACAATGAAATATGGCAGGGAAACCCGTCCAGAACGACGAAATATGACAGGAAAATCTATCCAGAACAATGAAATATTACAAGGAAACCTGTCCAGAACAATGAAATATGTCAGGGAATTCCGTCCAGAAAAATGAAATATGACAAGGAAACCCGTCCAGAAAAATGAAATATGATAGGGAAACCCGTCTAGAACATTGAAATATGACAGGCAAACCCGTCCATAACAATGAAATATTACAGGGAAACCCGTCCAGAACGACGAAATATGACAGGGATATCTGTCCAGAACAAAGAAATATGACGGGGAAACCCGTCAAGAACATTGATATATTACAGGGAAACCCGTCCATAACAATGAAATATGACAGGGAAACCCGTCCAGAACAATGAAATATGAGAGTGAAAACCCGTCCAGAACTATAAAATATGACAGGAAAACCCGTCCAGAACGATGAAATGTGACAGGTAAAAATCGTCCAGAACAATGAAATATGACGGGGAAACCTGTCCAGAACAATGAAATATGACAGGGAATCCCGTCCAAAACAATGAAATGTGACAGGGAAACCCGTCCAGAACATTGAAATATGGCAGGCAAACCCGTCCAGAACGATGAAATATGACAGGGAAACACGTCGAAAAGTATGAAATATGACAGAAAGACCCTTCCAAAACAATGAAATATGACAGGGAAATCCGTATAGAGCAATGAAATATGACAAGGAAACCTGTCCAGAACAATGAAATATGACAGGGAAACCCGTCCAAAACAATGAAATGTGACAGGGTAACCCGTCCAGAACATTGAAATATGACAGGGAAACCCGTCCGTAACAATGAAATACGGCAGGAAAATCTGTCCAGAACAATGAAATATGAGAGGGAAACCCGAGCAGAGCAATAAAATATGACAGGCAAACCCGTCCATAACGATGAAATACGAAAGGAAAACCCGTCCAGAACATTGAAAAATGAAATGGAAGCCCGTCCAGAACAATGAAATATGACAGGGAAACCCTTCCAGAACGATGAAATATGAGAGGGAAACCCGTCCAGAACAACGAAATATGACAGGGAAACACGTCCAGAACGATGAAATATGACAGGGAAACCAGTCCAGAACAACGAAATATGACAGGGAAACCCGTCCAGAACGATGAAATATGACAGGGAAACCAGTCCAGAACAACGAAATATGACAGTGAAACCCGTGCAGAACTAAGAAATATTACAGGGAAACCCGTCCAGAACAACGAAATATGACAGGGAAACCCGTGCAGAACTAATGAAATATTACAGGGAAACCTGTCCAGAACAACGAAATATGACAGGGAAACCCGTGCAGAGCAATAAATATGACAGGAAACCCGTCCATAACGTTGAAATACGACAGGAAAACCCGTCCAGAACGTTGAAATATGACAGGGAAACCCGTCCAGAACAATGAAATATGACAGGGAAACCCTTCCAAAACGATGAAATATGAATCGGAAACCCGTTGAGAACAATGAAATATGACATGCAAACTTGTCCAGAACAGTGAAATATGACAGGGAAACCAGTCCAGAACAACGAAATATGACAGGGAAACCCGTCCAGAACAATGAAATATTACAGAGAAACCAGTCCAGAACAACGAAATATGACAGGGAAACCCGTCCAGAACAATGAAATATGACAGGGAAACCAGTCCAGAACAACGGAATATGACAGGGAAACCAGTCCAGAACAACGAAATATGACAGGGAAACCCGTCCAGAACAATGAAATATGACAGGGAAACCAGTCCAGAACAATGATATATTACAGGGAAACCCGTCCATAACAATGAAATATACAGGAAACCAGTCCAGAACAACGAAATATGACAGGGAAACCCGTCCAGAACAATGAAATATGACAGGGAAACCCGTCCAGAACAATGAAATATGACAGGGAAACCAGTCCAGAACAATGAAATATGACAGGGAAACCAGTCCAGAACAACGAAATATGACAGGGAAACCCGTCCAGAACAATGAAATATGACAGGGAAACCAGTCCAGAACAATGATATATTACAGGGAAACCCGTCCATAACAATGAAATATTACAGAGAAACCAGTCCAGAACAACGAAATATGACAGGGAAACCCGTCCAGAACAATGAAATATGACAGGGAAACCCGTCCAGAACAATGAAATATGACAGGGAAACCAGTCCAGAACAACGAAATATGACCGGGAAATCCGTCCAGAAAAATGGAATATAACAGGCAAACCCTGAACGATGGAATATGACAGCGAAACCCTTCCAGAACAATGAAATATGACAGGGGATCCCGTCCAGAAAGATGAAATATGACTGGGAAACCCGTCAGAACAATGAAATATGACAGGGAAACCCGTCCAGAACAATCAAATATGACAGGTAAACCCGTCCATAACATTGAAATATGACAGGAAAACCCGTCCAGAACAATGAAATGTTACAGGGAAACGCGTCCAGAACAATGAAGTATGACAGGGAAACCCGTCCAGAACAATGAAATATGACCAGAAAACCCGTCAAGAACGATGAAATATGACAGGGAAATCCGTCGAGAACAATGAAATAGAACAGGGAAACCCGTCCAGAACAATGAAATATGACCTGGAAACCCGTCCAGAACGATGAAATATGTCAGGGAAACCCGTCCAGAACAATGTATGTATGTATCTGTTCTTATGTATCTGTTCTTATGTATGTATCTGTTCTTATGTATCTGTTCTGATGTATGTATCTGTTCTTATGTATCTGTTCTTATGTATGTATCTGTTCCTATGTATGTATCTATTCTTATGTATCTTTTCATATGTATGTATCTGTTCATATGTATGTGTTTGTTGTTATGTATCTGTTCTTATGTATGTATCTGTTCTTATATATGCATCCATTCTTATGTAAGTATCTGTTCACATCTGTTCATACGTACGTATCTGTTCTTATGTATGCATCTGTTTTTATGTGGTTTTTTTGTTGTTTTTTGTTTTTATTTATTTTACTTTCTTATTAGATGGGTTTTTTGTTTTATCTGTTTTACATGTATGTATCGTTTCATTTTTTTAAAATGTACTTTTATTAGATCTGTTCATAGTTTTTTATTTGTTCATATGATTTTTATTTTGTTTTTTTTTAAAGTATGCCCTTTTCCAAGTTCTGTTCTTTATGTTTTTTTTCCTGTTCATTAATGTTTGGTTTGTTACCTGCCACAATTTTTATTTTTATTGTTTTTTAAAGGGGCATCCTTGTTTTCTGTTATATAATGGTTCAAAGAAAGTTGTTTTAAACCCTTCCATTTGGGGTTTCTTTTTGGGGAAAAAGGTTTCCCCCCCAAATTGTTTTTTTCAAAAAATGTGCAAATTACGTGTTATGTATCTTTGGGAAAAATCCAAAACCGGGGAAATTTTAAAAATTTTGGGCAAATGCACATTTGGGGGTAACTTAATTTTTGGAAATTTTTGGCAACGTTTTCTAAAAAAATCCCCAAAGGAGAAATTTTATAAAAATCTTCCGCCAAATATCCTTGTCGCCCAAAAATCTTGGGAAAATACGGGGATTTTTGCAAAAGGGGGGCCCCAAAATTTCCCATTGCAAATGCCCCCGGGTGAAATTTTTTGGCCATTTTGGGACCTTTGTTTTTTGAGGGATTTTACTTGTCCGAAAGGTTTTTTTCCATTTTGGTTACCGAATTTTTGATTACCTAATTTTCAACTTTTATTAACCGTTTTTTCCTTTCTTTCCAAAAATTCCTCACCACCTTTTTGGGGTTTCCTTCGGGGGTTTTTTAACTGTTTAACCCCCTTTGGGCCCCCCTTTCATTTTTTTTATGCCGTGGTGGTTTGGGGGGTTTTGGGGTTGGGGGGTTGTTTTTGTTTGTGTTTTTTGGGTGTCCATGTTTGGGGTTTACCTGTCAAGTTTTGTTCCCTGTCCATATGTTCCCTTAAATGTTCGGTTTTTTCCTTCCCTTATTGGGGCCCGTTTCCAAGTGTATTTGGTTTACCTTTTTGTGTTACCTTTTCATGTGGGTGTGTTCCCTGTCCATGGGTTGTGTTCCCGGGCCAGTTTTTTTCCCCTGTCCATGTGTGTGTTACTGTCCATGGTTTTGGTTTCCGTCGTGTGTTTTGTGTGTTGTTGGGTTGTGGGGGGGGTTTTGGTGTGTTTGAAGTGTGTTACCTGTTGATTGTTTGTGGTTACCCCCAATTTGTTTTTTCAAAAACCCCTGTTCCATTGTTTAAAAACCTGCCAATTGTTTCCCTTTCCATACCAAAAGGGTTTTGTTTTAAATTTTTAAGGTTTTTTTTTTATTTTATTGGGTTTTGTTACTTCATGGGGGGGGTTTTGTTGTTTACCTTTTTTCAGTTTTTTTGTGTTAAAATTTTAGGGGGGTGTTTCCTGTCTTTTGATTTTATTTTTGTTTTTTTTTACGCCCATGGGGGGGGGTTGTTTCTGCTTCGGGTTTTCAAGTTTTTACTTTGTTTTGTGTTGAGTAAAGGGGGGGTGGGGTTTTTTTGACTTTTGTGTGTTATTACAGTTTTTGTTTAATCTTGTATAAAGGTTGTTCCTTTTTTCCAATGTGTGTTATTTTTTTTTCATTTCACATGTGGGGGGGGTTTGTTCTTCTGAAAAATATGTAATTTATTACTTTAAAAAGTTTTGAACCAGGGGAGGGGGGGTTTTTTTTAAATGGTTTATTACTTTGTATTTAGGGGTTAGCATCAGTGTGAGGGTGAAGGTTCTTCTGCTTCTGTACATTATGTACTTTTATTACTTTAGTTTTTATTTTTTTGCATCGTGTGAGGGTGAAGGTTGCTTTGCTTCTGACATTATGCTCTGTTATTTTTTTAGTTTTTTGTGTTGCATCGTGTGAGGTGAAGGTTGTTTTCTGCTTCTTACATTATGCTACGTTTAAGTCTTTGATTTTTTAATTTTTCACTGTTTGTGTGAATCTTTATGAGATAAAACATCACGGTAAACTCGTGTAGTGTAGTTTACACCAATCCCGGTGTCAATCTAAAGTTAAATGAAATAAAGCAAAATTTAAATAGTCTTGTTTGATCATTAACAAGTTGATTAACTTAAGTTAGTGCCCCGGGTGACATGAGTCATTCCAGGTGGTGCCCCCTCCTTTTTCCCCTAAAGGTGTGTGGTGACCCTCAGACCCTGAAGGTTTTGGTACCCCACTGTCTCCTGAAGGTGTGTGGTGACCGTCACTGTCTCCTGAAAGGTGTGTGGTCCCCCGTCACTGTTCCTGAAGTTTGTGGGACCCGTCTTTGTGTCCCCTGAAGGAGGCGGTGTTTGACCATGATTTACATTTAATGTGAATGTATGTATGTGGCGTACCGTAGCTGGAAGTGGGGTGGGGGGTGAGGGTATTGTGTTTACTTACTACTAATCTGAAGCAAGGATTTTATATAATATATAATATATATATATATTATAAATATATTAAATATATATATAAATATATTATATATATAATAATATATCATTTTAATTAATTTTGTGTATTTTTGTAAGAGGTGTGTGTGTGGTGTTGTGTGTGTGGTGGTGTGTGTGTGGTGTGTGTGGGTGTGTGTGTGTGTGTTTGCTTTTTCTGCGTCTGTATTTGTGATGATTGTTTAGCATGTTATTGAAATACAAAATTGAGTGTATAGAAATGCGCCTTTTTAAAATTAAACGTAACGGAAAAAAGAAGTCAATCCCAAAAAAAAAAAAGTAATGGTAACGATTACAGTTACCATGAAAGGCCACCCCACAGATCTACGCACATAAAAACTTCATAAATACACTTTCAAGCTAAATCATTGAATAAACAATAACTAACAAGGTTTAAAAAAAAATTTAAAAATAAAAAAATGTCCAAATTTTATAGTGGCCAGTTCTTGATGGGGGAACTGATAGAATCTCTCTGTCTCAGGATCGACGTTCGAGTCTGTCCAAGAATGTTATTACAGGGCGCAGATTATCTGCGTGTCCTCCCCTGTAAAACATTTCCGTCGTATACTGATATTAAAATTGTTGTAGTAATATATTAAAGGGGCAGTGCTTCAAGGTGGTTTAAAAAAGCTGACCTCAGGGAAGTGGGAAGGGGGAAAAACTGGGTCCACGGACCTGGGGTGAACTTGCTGACCTCAGGGAAGTGGGGAAAAGGGGGAAACCTGGGTCCCCGGACCTGGGGTGGGTCGCTGACCTCAGGGAAGTGTGAAGGGTGAATACCGGATCCACAGACCTGAGGTGGGGCTTGCTGACCCAAGGGAAGTGGTGAAGGGGGAAACCTGGTCCACGGACCTAGGGGGGGGACTGCTGGCCCCAGGAAGTGGTGAAGGGGAATACCTGCAGCCATGGATCTGGGGGGGGCTTGCTGACCTCAGGGAAGTGGTGAAGGTGAATACCTGGGGCCCCGGACCTGGGGGGGGACTTGTGACCCAAGGGAAATGGTGAAGGGTGAATACCCGGATCCAGGACCCCGGGGGGGACTTTCTGAACTCAGGGCGTGGTGAAGGGTGAAAACCTGAACCCAGGACCTGGGGTGGGGACTTCTGACCCAGGGAAGTGGTGAAAGGGGGAATACCTGGGTCCAGGACCTGGGGTGGGACGCGACCCAGGGAAGTGGGAAGGGGAATACCTGAACCATGGACCCGGGGTGGGATGCTGACCTCAGGGAAATGGGGGAAGGGGAATACCTGGACCCAAAGGGCCTGGGGGGACTGCTGACCTCGGGAATGGTGAAGGGTGAATACTGGAACCCTGGACCGGGGGGGGACTCTGACCCCAGGGAAGTGGGGAAAGGGGAAACCCGGATCCAGGGCCCGGGGTGGGACTTGCGACCTCGGAATTGAAGGGTGAATACCTGGAACCACGGGGGGGGTGGGGTGCGACCTGGGGGGGGAACTTCCGGGAAAGGGGGGAAAATTCGCGGCCCACGGATGAATTCCCCCGGGGGAAAGGGTTGGTGATTAAATCAAGATTACTGGGTGGGATAGGGAATGTAGGATAGGAAGTGTAGGAAAGGAAATGGGGAAGGGGCAAAATCGAGGGGACACGATGGACTCCTGGACCCCTGAACCGGGGAAGGTAAGCTTTCGATGTAGGATAAAAGGAGGATGGAAGTTAGGTAGGAAGTGTAGGTAGGTAGTGGGAAGGGAAATATTTAGGGGGGAACAGATGGGCTCCCGGACCAGAAACCTGGGGAAGGTAAGATTACGGTTTTAGGATAGAAAGTTAGGATAGAAGTTAGGATAGGGGTGTGGGGGTAGTGGGGAACGGGGGAATATTGAGGGGACACAGATGGCTCCTTGGGCACATGAAACCCGGGGGAAGGTAAGATTTCTGAGGTAAAGAAAGTTTAGGAAGGGAAATGAGGATAGGAATGTAGGATAGGTAGTGGGAAGGGAATATGAGGGGACAAGGGGCTCCGGACACATGAAATGGGGAAGGGAAGATTACTGAGTGTAGGATAGAAATGTAGGGTAGGAAGTGTTGGGTGGGTTGTGGGGGAAGGGGAAAAATCGAGGGGGCAAGATGGACTCCTGGACACATAACCCGGGGAAGGTAAGATTACTTGGGGTAGGGAAAAAAATGTAGGTAGGGAAATGTGGATAGGAATGTAGGATAGGTATGGGGGAAGGAGAATATTGAGGGGACACGATGGACCCTGGATCCATGAACCTGGGGAAAACTTAGATGAAAATTTCTGAGTGTGGATGAAAGTTAATGGGAAATGTAGGATGGGGAAAGGGGGGAAGGAGAATACAGGAAAAAAAGATGGACTCCGGCCTCATGAACCTAGGGGGAAAGGGAAGCTTACTGAGTGTAGGATAAAAAGTGTAGGGTAGGAAAAGGGAGGATAGGAAGTGTAGGGTAGGAGTGGGAAGGGAATATCTGAGGGGAACAGATGGATCCTGGACACATGAACCGGGGGAAAGGGAAGATTACTGATGTAGGAAAGAAAGTGTAGGATAGGAAGTGTAGGAAAGGAAATGTAGGGGGGGGAAGTGGGGGGGAGAATATCTGAGGGGACACAGATGGGGCTCCGTGGATTGCGGATGGCAAGGAGGTTTTAAAGGGAGGGCTGTGAATCAAGTGTTTACATTTAAGTATAGTGAACAGTATTTAAAATGAAGGAGGGATTTTTATTGCATTTGGATTAGAAAAACAGAGGGGGTGGGGGCAATGTGGCAGATTTGCAAAGTGTAGGAATGGGGGTAAGTTACTAAAAGCTTAAAGAGTTTTTTTTGAGATAAAGGGGCTAGACAGGATGTGTAAAGCTCCTGGTTTTTAATATATTTATAGATGGGGTTTTAAAAATAAATGCAGGGGGTTCGGGAGAGGAGTAGGATTAAAATTATGGGGGAATCAAAAGAAAATGGGGAATTGACACTTGCTTTTTGCTGATGATACGTACTCTGGGAGATTCTAAAGAAAATTGCAAAGGTTAGTGGAATTTTAGAATGGTGTAAAGGTAAAAGTTGAAATGAACAGAAAAGGTAAGGTGAGGGATCAAAAGATTTAGATAAAGAAAATTGGGTACAAATTGGGGGAGGGGAGAGGAAAAAGGGAAAGGGGGGGAAATTGGGAGTTTAGGCGGGGATATTTAGAAGGTGGTTTAAAGAGAATTAATAGGGAAAAAGGTGGGGGCGAAGGGGGTTTTTTGGGCAAAAAAGTTAAATTAGGGGGGAAGAAGGGGAATGTGAAAATGTAGAAAAACCAACAGTGAAGCTTGGGTTGTAAATCTCAGCGAGGAACGGTTGAGGCATGGGGGAATTCCTGTCTAAGGGCAATTTGGTGTAAATAATGAGAAAATTTCTGCATAAAAAAACCCCAAAAAAGTACAGACAAAAAAAGGTAAAGGTTAAATTCTGTTTTCCCCAAAGATCGTGAACCGCACCATTTTTAAATTTCACTTTCAGAAAATAAAAGAAATTTCCCTAAAAAAATTTGGGAAATTTTTGCGGAAACTTATGTGGAGAAACGAGAGGGCCCTTTATGGGGGTAACCACTTGGGTTTAAAAAAGGCTAACATTTAAAAATTTCATTTGATGAAGAAAACATTTTTGCATAGAACAACCGTCCCCATGGGAAACTAGTGAAGGACTGGAATTTTCCCCCCAGACACCATATAAGAGTCAATCCTTCATAGGATATTAAGCAGAAATATTCCAACAATTCCCCAGGGGAGATTTTAATGCTCATCCCCTGCCCCCTTAACTGGGCTGGATTTCCCCTGGGTGACTTAAAGGAAAACAACTCTTTAAAATCATGCGCTAGAAACTTGCATTTCAAGGCCCCTTCTCAAACGTACATTGGGGCCCCTCCAGGGAAAACCAAAAAAGTAAATGACAAAAAGACTTGACATCTTTTACTGTCGTATATCTCCTGATGGAAATGTAGGATCTGACCATATCCCTGTTATAATACAACTACAAACTTCTCCATTTAGAATAACCTGTAACTCCTAAACCCAATCTTAACACCCTAGGATTTGACCCCTTCAGGGCATATCTGGGTGAAGATGAAATTGTGTCTTTGGAAAATCTACCTTCCAGTGCAATTGATGATGCAATCAGGTCCCTGCACAATCGAATAATTGAAGCTACCAATGCAACTTGCCAATTAGCTTTCCACAAAAGATATTACCAACAATATAAACCTACTAGAGAAATTAGAGACAATTTAAGAAATTATCAAGCAGAATGTCGAAGGCATCTTCAAACGCGACAACCACCAGCAGCTACACTGCACCGATTAAGGCAAGAATTAATTAACATGATTAGTCAACACAAACGAGACATATGGAAATTTCTAGTTCTTCAAGCTAATCAATATAAAACGTGAAACCAGCAAAATTTTGGAGTAAGATCCGACAACTTTTAGGGGCAAAGCACAAGGCTCCTAACTACCTAGTTCATACCTTCACTGATGAGATGATGAAGATGTTGAAATTAAACTTGACGATCCACAGGACCAGGCTAATTTGATGGGTGATGTATGGGAGAAAATTCTCTCTCACAATAACAGTCGTCAATTTAATAATAATCATTATCAGTTAGTAAATGAATGGAGAGATGAAAACTTGGATGATCTACAACCACTACCATACATCGATACTTCAAATCTTGAAGATACCCACCCGCTTACTAGACCTATTACATTACTAGAGATAAGTCAGGTTATTGGAAGAATGAGAAATAGAGCCCTGGCCTCTCTGGAATAACAATGAAACAAATAAAGTACCTACCTAGAAATTGCAAACAGTCCTTGGTAAATATCTTTAATGCCATCTTGGCCTCAGGACATTTTCCAGTTGTTTTTAAGACAGCTAGAATGATCTTTCTTGCTAAGCCCATAAAGACATCCACCAACCTGGGAACTATAGACCTATATCTTTACTTGAAGTCACTGGTAAAGTTCTTGAGAAAGTCATTTCCAACAGATTGAATTACTATATGGAGTTTAATCACTTGTTTACTGAAAAACAATTTGGCTTTAGAACACATAGAGGTACCAATCATGCAATAAATGTTATTTTTGACACTGTAGCAAGTCTAAAACAGCAGGGCAATCTTGCCTTAATTGCCACCAGAGATGTTCATAAAGCTTTTGATAGCTTATGGCATGATGGCCTTATATACAAACTCATTGACCTACCAGACCATAACTGGACTTTTCTCAGAGTAATTTATAATTTCTTAACTCAAAGAAAAATCATTCCCACCTTTCATGGCAAGTCGACAGAACCTTTTATACCGACGGCTGGTGTCCCACAAGGTTCTTGTCTCAGTCCACCCTCACCACCAGACCATCATCCCCGCCACCAGTCCATCACCCTCACCACAAGTCCATCACCCTCACCACCATTCCATCACCTTCACCACAAGTCCATCACAAGCAAGGGAAGTGTGGAAGGGAGTTCATCAGAGGGGACACAGATGGGCTTCTGGAAACACAGTCCTTCACCCTCCCCACCAGTCCATCACCCTCACCACCAGACCATCACCCTCCCCACCAGACCATCACCCTCCCCACCAGTCCATCACCCTCACCACCAGTCCGTCACCCTCACCACCAGTCCATCACTCTCACCAACAGCCCTTCACCATCAGTCCATCACCCTCAAAACCAGTCCACCCACACCACTAGTCCATCATGCTCACCACCAGTCCATCACCCTCCTCACCAGTCCATCACCCTCACCACCAGTCCATCACCCTCACCAACATTCCACCCACACCACTAGTCAGTCACCATCACCCATCACCACCAGTCCATCACGCTCACCACCATTCTATCACCATCACCATCAGTCCATCTCCCTCACGACCAGTCCGTCACCCTCACCACCAGTCCATCACCCTCAATATCAGTCCATCACCCTCCCCACCAGTCCATCACCAGCAAGGGATGTGTGTAAGGGAGTTCATCTGAGGGGACACAGATGGACTTCTGGAAGCATAGTCCTTGACCCTCCCCACCAGTTCATCACCCTCACCACCAGTCCATCACCCTCAGCAACAGTCCATCACCCTCAAAACCAGTCCATCACCAGCAAGGGATGTGTGTAAGGGAGTTCATCTGAGGGGACACAGATGGACTTCTGGAAGCATTGACCTTGACCCTCCCCACCAGTTCATCACCCTCACCACCAGTCCATCACCTTCCCCACCAGTCCATCATCCTCACCACCAGTCCATCACCCTCACCACCAGTCCATCACCCTCACCACCAGTCCATCACCAACAAGGGAAGTGTGGAAGGGAGTTCATCTGAGGGGACACAGATGGACTTCTGGAAGCATAGACCTTGACCCTCCCCACCAGTCCATCACCCTCACCACCAGTCCATCACCCTCACCACCAGTCCATCATCCTCCCCACCAGTCCATCACCCACACCACAAGACCATCACCCTCCCCACCAGACCATCACGCTCCCCACCAGTCCATCACCCAGTCCGTCACCCTCACCACCAGTCCATCCCCCTAACCACTAGTCCATCACCCTCACCACCAGTTCATCACCCTCACCACCAGTCCATCACCCTCACCATCAGTCCATCACCCTCACCACCAGTCCATCCCCCTAACCACTAGTCCATCACCCTCCCCACCAGTTCATCACCCTCACCACCAGTCCATCACCCTCACCACCAGTCCATCACCAACAAGGGAAGTGTGGAAGGGAGTTCATCTGAGGGGACACAGATGTACTTCTGGAAGCATAGTCCTTCACCCTCCCTACCAGTTCATCACACTCACCACCAGTCCACCACCCACACCACCAGACCATCACCCTCCCCACCAGACCATCACCCTCCCCACCAGTCCATCACCCTCACCCTCACCACCAGTCCATCACCCTAACCGCTAGTCCATCACCCTCTCCACCAGTCCATCACCCTCACCACCAGACCATCATCACCGCCACCAGTCCATCACCCTCACCACAAGTCCATCACAAGCAAGGGAAGTGTGCAAGGGAGTTCATCTGAGGGGACACAGATGGACTTCTGGAAACACAGTCCTTCACCCTCCCCACCAGTCCATCACCCTCACCACCAGACCATCACCCTCCCGACCAGACCATCACCCTCCCCACCAGTCCATCACCCTCACCACCAGTCCGTCACCCTCACCACCAGTCCATCACCCTCACCATCAGTCCATCACCCTCACCACCAGTCCGTCACCCTCACCACCAGTCCATCACCCTCACCATCAGTCCATCACCCTCGCCACCAGTCCACCCACACCACTAGTCCATCATGCTCACCACCAGTCCATCACACTCCTCACCAGTCCATCACCCTCACCACCATTCCACCCACACCACTAGTCAGTCTCCATCACCCATCACCACCAGTCCATCACGCTCACCACCATTCTATCACCCTCACCACCAGTCCATCACCCTCACCACCAGTCCATCACAAGGAAGGGAAGTGTGGAAGTGAGTTCATCTGAGGGGACACGGATGGACTTCTGGAAACACAGTCCTTCACCCTCTCTACTAGTCCATCACCCTCACCACCAGTCCATCACAGTCACCACTAGTCCGCCACCTTCACCACCAGTCCACCACCCTCCCCACCAGCATATCACCCTCCACACCACTCCATCACCCTCACCACCAGTCCATCAACCTAGCCGCCAGTGCATCACCCTCACCACCAGTCCTTCCCCCTCCCCAAAAGTCCACCACCCACACCAACAGTCCATCGCCCTCACCACCAATCCATCACCCACACCACCTGCCCATTACCCTCCTCACCAGTCCATCACCCTCACCACCAATCCATCACTCTCCACCAGTCCATCACCCTCACCACTAATCCGTCACCAACACCACCAGTCCATCACCCTCACCACCAGTCTACCACCCTCACCACCAGCCCATCACTCTCACCACAGATTCATCACTCTCACCACCAGTCCATCAGCCACACCACCAGACCATCACCCTCCCCACCAGACCATCACCATCCCCGCCAGTCCATCACCCTCACCACCAGTCCATCACCCTCACCAGCAGTCCATCACCCTCACCAGCAGTCCATCACCCTCAACAGCAGTCCATCACCCTCACCACCAACACAAACACAAAACACCAGTCCACCCACACCACTAGTCCGTCACTCTCACCACCAGACCATCACCCTCACCACCAGTCCATCACCCTCACCACCAGACCATCACCCTCTCCACCAGTCCATCACGCTCACCACCTTTCTATCACCCTCACCACCAGTCCATCACCCTCACCACAAGACCATCACCCTCACCACCAGCCATCACCCTCACCACCAGTCCATAAACCCCCACCAGCAGTCCATCACCCTCACCACCAACACAAACACAAAACACCAGTCCACCCACACCACTAGTCCGTCACTCTCACCACAGCCCATCACCCTCACCACCTGCCCATCACCCTCACCACCAGCCCATACCCTCACCACCAGCCATCACCCTCACCACCAGCCCATCACCCTCACCACCAGCCCATCACCCTCACCCAGTCCATCACCCTCACCACCAGACCATCACCCTCACCACCAGTCCATCACCCTCACCACCAGACCATCACCCTCACCACCAGTCCATCACCCTCACCACCAGACCATCACCCTCACCACCAGTCCATCACCCTCACCACCAGACCATCACCCTCACCACCAGGGCCATCACCCTCACCACCAGACCATCACCCTCACCACCAGTCCATCACCCTCACCACCAGACCATCACCCTCACCACCAGTCCATCACCCTCACCACCAGCCCATCACCCTCACCACCAGCCCATCACCCTCACCACCAGGACCATCACCCTCACCACCAGTCCATCACCCTCACCACCAGACCATCACCCTCACACCAGTCCATCACCCTCACCACCAGACCATCCCCTCACCACCAGTCCATCACCCTCACCACCAGACCATCACCCTCACCACCAGTCCATCACCCTCACCACCAGACCATCACCCTCACCACCAGTCCATCACCCTCACCACCAGACCATCACCCTCACCACCAGTCCATCACCCTCACCACCAGCCCATCACCCTCACCACCAGACCATCACCCTCACCACCAGTCCATCACCCTCACCACCAGGACCATCACCCTCACCACCAGTCCATCACCCTCACCACCGACCATAAACCCTCACCACCAGTCCATCACCCTCAACACCAGCCCATCACCCTCACCCCCAGACCATCCCCTCACACCAGCCCTTCACCCTCACCACCAGACCATCACCCTCACCACCAGTCCATCACCAACAAGGGAAGTGTTTAAGGGAGTTCATCTGAGGGCCCGCAGATGGACTTCTGGGAGACATTGAAACTGGGGAAGCAAACATACACAACACACACACACACACACACACCACACACACACACACACACACACCCCACACACACAACATCCCCACCAGTTCATCACCCTCATCACCAGTCCATCACTCTCACTATCAGTCCATCACCCTCACCACCAGTCCATCACCCTCACCACCAGTCCATCACCTCAGCAAGAGTCCATCACCCTCAAAACCAGTCCATCACCAGGAAGGGAAGTGTGGAAGGGAGTTCATCTGAGGGGACAAGATAGACTTCTGGAACACAGTCCTTCACCCTCTCTACTAGCCCATCACCCTCACCGCCAGTCCATCACTCTCACCACCAGTCCATCACCCCCCCCACTAGCCATCACCCTCCCCAGTCCTTCACCCCCTCAGCAGTTCATCACCCTCCCCCCCAGTCCATCACCCTCACCACCAGTCCATCACCCCCCCCGCTAGTCCATCACCCTCACCACCAGTCCATCACCCTCACCTCCAGTCCATCACCCTCACCAGCAGTCCATCACCCTCAACAGCAGTCCATCACCCTCACCACCAGTCCATCAACCTAACCGCCAGTGCATCACCCTCCCCACCAGTCCTTCCCCTCCCCCCCAGTCCTTCCCCCTTCCCACCAGTCCTTCCCCCTCACCACCAGTCCATCACCTCAAAAATATTCCATCACTCTAAATAATAGTCCATCACCCTCACCACCGGTCCTTTTCCCTCACCACAACACCATCACCAGCAAGGGAAGTGGGGAAGGGAGTTCATCTGAGGGGACACAGATGGACTTCTGGAAACAGTCCTTCATCTTCCCCACCAGTCCACCACCCTCACCACCAGTCCATCACCCCCCCCACCAGTCCACCACCCACACCCCCAGTCCTTTCACCCTCACCACCAGTACATTACCCTCCCCACCGGGTCCACCCCCTCATCACCAGTCCATCACCCTCACCACCATCCATCCCCCACACCACCTGCCATTACCCCCCACCAATCCATCTCCCTCACCACCAATCCATCACTCTCCACCAGTCCATCACCGTCACCACTAATCCGTCACCCACACCACCAGTCCATCACTCTCACCACCAGTCCATCCCCTTCACCATCACTCCATCCCCCTCACCACCAGTCCATCACTCTCACCACCAGTCCATCACCCTCACCACCAGTCCTTCACCTTCACCACAACACCATCTCCAGCAAGGGAAGTGAGGGAATTCATCTGTAGGGACACAGATGGACTTCTGGGAACTATTAAAAAAGTTTGTAATTACTCGATTCATAGCAATTGCTGGATCATGCCTTTTCAGATAGACTTGAAACTTTTGGTGTTGATTTGCTTCATTAATAGAAAGCTTAACATTTACCTGAAGCTGTATGAATATTTGGCCATTTTATTAAATAAAATGGCGGGCCCTGTAGTAGGAAGACCTTTTACGGTGGTTCTTCAACACACAACCGCTGGTTTACCCAACTGCAAATATTTTTTTTTATTAAAACTGGATTTTTACAAACCATTTAGTTTTTTAATAAAATAGGAAAAGCAAAAAAAAAAAAAATGCGATATGTTATGAACCAGCATTTTTAAGTATTTATATTTTCACGAATTTAGTAAAAACTAAATAGTGTAGTGTTTACTGAGTGAGCGAAACGTTGTTGGCGACAGTGTTTATATTGTTAACATTCACATAAGTTGTTATTTATAACCTCAGAGTAACTTCTAATTTTCAACAGTTCTCAACTATTAATTTGTTAAAGTTCGTTGAAGATAGTCAAGGTCAGGCGCCTCCTTTATAATTTAAAAATAGTAATAATAATAATTATAGTAATATAATAATTAACATACTATTATATAGAAAAACCGGTTGTTATGCAGAGCAAATTTCCGGCAAATTAGGTCGGTTTTGTCTCAGGATGCGACCCACACCGTCTACCAACAACCCAGGTACCTTTTAACTGATGGGGAACATAGACAACGGTGTAAATAAAAACGCCCAATGCTTCTACCCTCGCCAGGAATTAACCGGGGCCCTCGTCGTGTGAAGCGAGAGCTTTAGCCACCAGGGAACGGGGGCACCCTTTATGGTGTTCGTACTAAGAAGGATGGTGATGTTAATGGAACGTGTTGCTGCCATTTTGCTACTTGTAACATGGAAATGGTACAGTATACTTTTGTTTTGTCAATTTTATTAAACTGGCAAAACTTTCGTGGATGCAATATATGATCCTTACTGAGAACCTTTTTTTGCTTTGATAAAAAGGTAGAGGGCAGATAGGAAGCATAGGACAGAGAAAAGTTCCATTGACATATTAAATGCCTCAGGCTTCGGGTTTCCAATATGTTTTTCCCCAAAATACAGGAGGAGTTTCTAGGTCTACATAACTGATATTCCTAGATGTAGGAGCAGAACTTAATCTAGATTCTAGACCTACTTGCTGATCACTACTAAATTCTTTATAGACAAGTTGATAACAAAATCCAGGTTCGCATATTTGGTTCAACCACATATGTGTTAGTTTTTGGTATGTGCTCACTCTGTGTTCCCGCCTTATCTCAACTCACCATAACCCGTGACTGCTTAAAATTTGTAACGGATCCTCGTGAGGATTTGGTTGCATTAGACTGGAGTTCTCTGCACTTGTCATGTGCGTTTGTCCTTTTGAGATCCCACCCGTCTGTGTCAGGAAAAATAGGGTATTGCAAGGTTTTGTTATTTAACATCCTGTATGGGTGGCCCATGGCCTGTTAGGTAATGCTCTCGCTTCACACACTGAGTTTCAGCGGTTCGATCCTGCTGTCCCGTTCACCCAGCAACAAATTAGGTACCTGGGGGTTAGTAAGTTTATTCAGGTATACACAAATACAGTTATATAGATTGTCATACATAGCAGTATATGTGTAGAGAACCAAGGATAACCCAAAAAAAAGTCAGTGACTTATTTCCATTGTCCATTAGTCGACTTGTGTGGGTCGCATCCTGGGGGACAAGATTGAGGACCACAAAGAAATAAGACACAGTTCCTCGATGATAAGAAGGGAGGCCCAAAGACAATATGAAAATGACATAGCAGCGAAAGCCAAATCTGACCCGAAACTGTTGTACAGCCACATCAGGAGGAAAACAACAGTCAAGGACCAGGTAATCAGGCTAAGGAAGGAAGGAGGAGAGACAACAAGACATGACCGTGAAGTATGTGAAGAACTCAACAAGAGATTCAAAGAAGTGTTCACAGAGGAGACAGAAGGGACTCCAGAAAGACGGAGAGGTGGGGCACACCAAGTGCTGGACCAGTGCAACAACGGGGAAGAAGTGAAGAGGCTTCTGAGTGAGCTAGTTTCCTCAAGGCAATGGGGCCAGATAACATCTCCCCATGGGTATTGAGAGAGGGAGCAGAGGCGTATGTGTACCCTAACAACAATATTCAATACATCTATCGAACAGGGAGATTGCCTGAGGCATGGAAGACAGCAAATGTAGTACCAATCTTTAAAAAGGAGACAGGACCAGAATGAAGCATTAAACTACAGACAGTGTCACTGACATGTATAGTATGCAAAAATCATGGAGAAGTTTATCAGGTGAAGAGATGGTGGAAACACCTAGAAAAGGAAATGATCCTCATCAACAGCAGCCAATACATGGTTTGGGGACGGGGAAAAAATCCTGTGTCACAAACCTACTGGAGTTCTATGAATGGTGACAGCAGTCCAGTAAGGACAAGAGAGAGGAGGGAGTGGGTGGGATTGCATTTTCTTGGGGACTGCAAGAAGGCCGTTTTTGACTCAGTTCCACACAAGAGAGTGGTGCAAAACTGGAGAGAGGACCAAGCAGGATAAAAGGAAGGCACTACTATGGATCGGGGAATACTTGTCAGGAAGGACAGCAGCGGTCTGGTACGTGGCGATTTCTACTCGGTGTCAGAGTGGGCACCTGTGACCAGCGGGGTGGTCCCGCAGGGGTCAGTCTAGGACCAGTGCTGTTTCTGGTATTTGTGAACGACATTGACGGAAGGAATAGACTCTGAGGTGTCCCTGTTGCAGTGTCGTGAAGTTGATGAGAAGAATACACTCGATCGAAGACCGGCAGAACTACAATGGGATCTGGTGACAGGCTGCAGACTGGTCCAGCCAATTGGCTCCTGGAGTTCAATCCACCAAGTGCAAAGTCATGAAGATTGGGGAAAAGGGCAAGAAGGCCGCAGACGGGAGTACAGGTCTAGGGGGTCAGAGACTACAAACTCACTCATGGAAAAAGATTTGGGGTGAGTATAACACCGGCAACAGCTCCTGAAGCGGCCACATCAACCAAATAAACTGCTGAAGCATATGGGCGCTAGCAAACCTCAGACACTGCAATTCCGTCATCTTAATATGGAATCATTCGGACCCTGTACCACCGTATATGTTAGGCCCATATTGGAGTATGCTGGCACCAGTTTGGAACCCACACCTAGCCAAGCACGTGAAAGAAACTATGAGAAAGTGAAAGGGTTTGCAACAAGACTAGTCCCAGAGACTAAGAGGTTATGTCCTCGAGGAGAGGTTAGCGGAAATAACCTTTGCGACACTGGAGACAGGAGAGATAGGGGGGACATTGATAACGAATTACAAAATACTGAGAGGAATTGACAGGTGGACAAAGAACAGGATGTTCCAGAGATGGCACAGTAACAAGGGGACACAGTTGGAAGCTGAAGACACAGATGAATCCAGGGGATGTTAGGGAAGATTTCTTCAGCCACAGATAAGTCAGTAAGTGGGGGGAATAGTTTGGGATGCGATGTAGTGGACGGCAGGATCCATACATAGCTTAAGCAGAGGTATGATAAAGCTACACGGCTCAGTGAGACTGACCTAGTAGCGATCAATGAAGAGGCGGGGCCAGGAGCTCGGACTCGACCCCGCAACCTCAACTAGGTGAGTACAACTAGGTGAGTATCACTGTCTTTCTTTGGTTATCCTGGGTTCCCAACTTTTCAAGGTTTCACAAAAATCGTACATTAAACTGTTATCTTATGATTCTGCAATCGTTGTCATTCGATTTGTTGAGTCATAGTCGAACGGCTTTGAGGGGACTTGAGTTAGAGTTCGTAATTAATGGGCATGCTGGGCGACAGATTCATCTGTGAAAAAAATATACATGCATTGGGTCACAGTGCCTTAAGCCAACCTTCCATATGGTGTATAATTCACCTAGTTGGATGAATCTTATTGTAGCCAGATGGTTCCAGTGGCTAAGTGTTCGGTCTGGAGTTTTAAGACTCACCGCTCTTTACTTTTAATTTATCTTAGGGCCCAAAAGTTTGCCCGTGATAGCGGTTTCGATTTTCTGTTCATTCGTTTACCCGTCGGAGATGCGTCCAACAGGCGAAGGCGAAGAATACAGAGCTCCTGAAAGGGGCCAGTATACCTGGAAATACGAAGGGAGGCACTGGGCAGAAAATTAGCTAAATATCGAACTTAAGCTTAAGAATCTTACAGGAGACAAGAAAACTCAGGATGAACTGGAAAACCATAAAACTGAAAGAAACCCAAAAATATTTCTTTTCTATGCCAAAAACTATGGCAAATCATTATCAGAATTGGACCTCTTGCATAGAGGTCCCTAGAGGATTACGCAGATGACAGCAAGGAAATGAGTGTGAAATACTAAGACCCAGTATGATTCTTTGTTTAATGCAGCCGCTGACCAGACTAAGAACCGACAATCCTAAATAAATTTATTTATACGAGACTATAAAAATATGGTCAATTCAAAAATCGTAATATACCCTAACATCACATGACTTCGAGAAGGCATTAAATGACATTGGGCCCACGCACTCTGCCAAGGCCCAGGCTAGTGGAATCCAGGTTCATCAAGAACTAGCAACAAACTCCTGTTACGTGCCTTTAGTAGTCTTTGGTGAGGGAGAGTGCATGGAGATAGGGGGTCATCAAAGAATAGATATAGCCCTACTCCAGAAAGGGAAAAGTAAAGCAATAGAAAGATTTAACAGGACCAATAGCACTAAATGCCTCGTATCTAAAAATCATTGAAAAGAGTTCTAAGAAGCAGATCGGCCAACATCTAGATAACCATTATTTACACAACCCAGTGCAACATGGGTTTAGAGCAGGTCGCTCTGCCTGTCCTAACTACTGGACCACTATGACAAGGTCTCGGATTCTCTAGAGAACAAACAAAATGTGATGTAGTATACACAGACAATGCGAAAGCCTTCGGACAACTGGACCATGGTTGTAATAGCGCAAAAAAAAAAAAATGAGTGGAAAAATTGAATAACATGGAAAGTTGATAGATGTATTATAATTTTATTTAAAAAACAGAACACGGAGTAATCGTAAACAGAGTAAAGTCTGAGGTGGGTAACAGTGAAAAAAAGCTCTCTTTCCACAGGCACAGTGCTCTTTCCCTTCCTGTATACCCCCTGTGCAAAATAAATACAGGCTGAGTTATAATGAAGCAGACAATGAACAAAGAAATCGTTGAAACGGTTATACTTAGCACACAAGAGTGCACTCTTAAAAAATTTTCATCAGGAAAGCGATCAGAGGATGTAACAGCACATAGCCTGAAAACGGGTACGCATAACAAAGGCTGAATGAAGTTTAGGCTCTTGTTAACCGACACATACTGGGGAAAATCGGGAGTGACAACACTGGTGCTCCCTGATTATACCTGAGGCTACGAATAGGTATGCCGGCAATTAGAGAGATAAAACTAGGGCTTAGTAGGGTCAGTGAAGTCAACGTGTTTAGAGCAAAGGAAAGTGTGTAGCAAGAGGAATCTGGATGCGTGAAGGGAAGAGTGCTGCAAGGTGTTTGTGAAAAATAAAAAGGAACAGGAGGAGGGTGCAAGGTGTCCATTGAGGGTTTTCGCTCCGGTAATATAATCGATGATAGTGTTTCGAGATGTCTGAGCGGCAAGGAAGACGCCGATACCATGACTTCAGAGACAAGGTAAGAGAGGTAAGTAGGATCGGGGTGACTATAGAGAGAACCAAAGAGGTCTGAGAGGAAGGGGAGTATATGAACCTGGAGTGATGCGTGGCAGAGACAGAAAAGATCTGCAGTGGACACAGGAGAGGAAGGAGGCTGGAAGGGGACTGGGAAGAAGTCTGGGGGGGACAGGAGAAGAGGGGACCACACGAGGAGGGGTGAACCTCCACCTTTGTGAGAGTTAGAAAGGGGGTGGAACTAGACACGCGGCCCCGGAAAAGGAAAATTGTTGGGGAACTGTAAAGCCACAGGAGGAATGCGAAGAGACATGGCTTAAGAGACTGGTTCAACTTCACATGTGATAGGCGCCGAAGATGTAGTCGTGCAGGCCTTGCAGACTGAGAAACTACGCGGTTTGAGAATATGAAGTAGAGGTAGAAAGAGGTAAGGAGGTGGGGGTTTCAGAGCGTGTAATTAAAACGCTCTCTAACAATTTGAGCCAGGGGGGTGCCCCAGAACAGGACAACACCAGAGGAAACTTGTAGGCAGGGGACCACCATGATTGGAGGTTTTCCCTAGCTATTCAGGAATAAGGAACACTGGGAAAGATATCCCTGAAGCAAGCGAGTAGAAACCGTAGCATAAGTAAGGCCCTTCAGACAATGGATTTCACGTTCAATATGATAGACCTGGCAACGGAGGGAAAAAGAAGGGTGAGCTTCGATGCAATTAAGACAAGTGGGGGAAGAAAAAAAGACTGCAAGATGATATTGGCATGATTCACTGCATGCGAGTGGGTACTTCACGGTAGACCTGCAGTATTTAAGCTGGATGTACGGAGCGCCAACCATCAACCGTGTTGGCGGTGTAGGGACCACTTTCATGGGCTTCTAGGCGGATGTCTCATGTTATAATACGGGAGAACGGGAAGGTTTCAGGACAGTCGTAGGGCACTGTTATGGGAAAGCACCACTACCTGTTAAGTGGGAGGACACATGTATCACTTTGAGAATTGAAAGGTTCATTGAAGGCTAATTGCTCTTCTTAGAAATAATCACTGCAAGACAGAAACTCAACACTGTACAATGGTGTCGATTTAAGACCCTGTACCATACAAGATTGAGGAATAGCGTGCTTGGAACTGTTGTGGGACACTATCAATGGAAAATAAGATGGGAACGATCATGAGCTTTGCCTGCATTTGAACAGTAACGATGACGCGTGCCCATCTGAAGAGTGTCTAAGGATATATGTGGCCAAGGTGCTGTAAAGGAGCTTTACCGATACTCTGGTCTGAAAGATAATCAGTTGAGGATGTTGGATACAGGAAAAGAATTTGATCCATATGTGGTGTACTTTAAAATGGTGTTGTAAATGAAGTAGGTGTCGTGTTGGTTATGTCTTGGTAGACTGAGCAGAATCAAAGGACATCAGCAAATGTCTGGAACATTTAGGCATGTACCGTGGGCGGCTGATCTGAGGCAGGTGAGCGATCTGAAAACCATTTGTACCATATTTGGGAAAGCTGAAGCATAGTTAAAGATGTGCAAAGGGAGATGGTTACTACTAAGAATGGGGTAAAGGCCTCGGCACACTGGAGCAGGAACCGATGCATTGCCAGCAGGAGGTGCAGGTGTATGGAAAAAGTCTGGGAAAGGTCCAATAATTGAAGCCGGGTCAAGACAGGGTGCAGTAACAAAAAAAGGGCCTGGGATGGAGGGGGTCATAGAAAATAAGCCTTCATAATGGCGGTCTGCCCGGGTACTTCTTACTTATTTATTTTAAGGAAAAAATGAAAGAAAAAGGACGAGATAAAAAGGAAGAGGGACAATGGAGGGACAGTTACTAGAAGGCTCGAAAAAGGGCCAAAAGTTCCTTTTCTCATCCATGTAGACTCAACCACTGCAGTGAAGATGCAGGCCATGGAACCCCATGCATACCTTTACCCTTCATGCAAGTAAATGAGTGCTCCTGGATAGCAACCTCACATCCATGAGCTACCTTGGCGGACAAAAGAGAGGGGCGGTTGGATTACCTCCACCACAAAGCATAATACCTGCTGCCACTTCCCAGATCCGGCAGGAGCCTCTGGAGATGCCACACATCACCTGTAGGACACACCTGCCCCACCTAGAAATCCGGAGAGAGCAGGGATGCCTCCAGATCATCCAGTTTCCCAGCAAACTACATGACTCCCGAAGGAACCCCACGGAGCAGGATAAAACCCGGGCACCCTTGCCCGACCTGGAAACGGTAATGCCGGAAGGGGAGGACCCAAGAGTACCAAATTGGATGAGGGAAAAACGGAGGGTTGGGAGGGAGAGGGGTAAGGGAAAAGAGGAATGGGGAGGATGAGATAGGTAAGTGGGGATTGGGGGGTAATTAGGTTCAGTCTGTGGAGGAGACCAAAAAATCTAATTCCTCAGACAAGAGCCTCTTCACATGCCATAGGAGCCTTGAATACGACATAAGAATAAATTACAGTAACCAATCTTTTTTCTCTTCCTTTACTTCCCCTCCCCACTACCTATTATGCATGCAGGCATTGACTACGGCCTGGCACCACTTTGTGTTGTATGATAACCACTTAGAAACAAGATAAATGGCAGCAGTGATAAATAATGACTATTTCCTTCTCCAAAAACAAGCTGCTATTCACAACAACTTACTATAGCATTAACAGCTATATACAAAGAGGCTAAAATTAAAGTACAAGACACACGAATAAACTGACGGCGACCAGGAGGTAGGCCAAAAGGCAGTTGCAAGAGTGGACCACATCACTTTACAGCGACTGGTGGGGTTTTCTTGTGATTGGTGGTTGAACCAAGATATTGGTATAATGTTGGGCGCCCCTGATCGTTAAACCTTTCGCACCTGGTTCGCTGGTTGGGAGACATGCCTATATGGGTGTGTGACATATGCTGAATAAATGCAAAATGCCAACCCCCCCCCCACCTGAAAGGGGCTCAATAGCCATAGGGTAGTGTGCCACCATGGCACAAATAAATATGGAACTGCTTTTACCTCTCTAATATTCAGTCATTAGGTAGATGTTCAAACAACAAGAGACTTTAAAGTGGAGACAGACCTTTGAGTGAGAGAGAGAAGGTAGGGGAAGTGTAGGTTCAAGACACTTGCAGAAAGAAGCAAGTGTCACCTCACTTTAAAAAAAAATTATTGCAAAATTAACTCAAAAATTTACTGTATTACCAAAGTGTAAAAAAAACGTTTACTACCCGTGTTGTCCTACTAATACATCTAACAAGAGTGTGAGCCAGCACATTGTCTTTGCCTGGGATATAAATATGGTGAGGTTATACAGTTGCAGGCGTGTAAGGTCCAATCTCATCAGTCGTGTTATTCTTTTTTCTTGACTGAGCTGAGGTATATCTGTTTATTTGGCCAATGAAGTCGGTGGCCACATATGGGAGTACTAGACAGAAATAAGTCAAATTTTTCCACGCAATACAGGGCTAGGACCTCTTTTTCAATAGATGGAGTAGGCTCAATTCATAGGCCTAGTTATTTGGCTGTGTGTAGTAAGCACAGGAGTGAAAATTCACCTTTCCAGTTGATTCCAGTAATGGTGCCCCAAATTTCCGAGTCACAAGCATCATCCTGCAGTATTAATGGTTGAACAATCAAGAGACCACCGGTATGGGGTAGCTGCACATAGATGTTGTACCACGGTTTTAAAGGCCTCTTGACAATTTGTGCCTCAAAAAAAGTTTTTGCCACAACTTCCTATAAAATCCTATCAATCCCAAGAACTTTTGCAGGGACTTCTATCCTGAGGAATGGGGATAATTTATAATCAAAACTTCGCGAATTTAGGTGCTCCTGTGCCAACTACACTACTTTTATGATCTTACAAATGAAATAGTAGATTGGCCAAAGATATTTACTGAGATTTATAGTAAGTTGAATAATTTTTGAATCCTCAAAGAAGGATTCATAATGGGACATATTAGAAACTACTAATATATCTTCTTGATAGGACCCAGCCTTCAAAGTCCTTTTAATAGCATGATGGATCGATTTCTTGAGTGTGGTAGCGAGTTCTGCAGCCAAATGGAATTTGAAGGCAGAAAGCTCCTTCCCTTTACCCTGTAGAACGTTTTTTAGGAGATAAAGTGTGGAAATGGAAAATGGCCTTAAACAAAAGTCCAGTAACATAGTCCAAAACGTTGAGAAGGGTTAAGTATCCGGTAATGTTACCTCATTCAGCATACAGAGGTTGAGACATAAAACCTGAATCCTCCCCACATTTTTTTTTAAAAGAATGCATGGTGAAGTCCCATGGACTGGGACGATTCCTCCACCAATTCATATTTTAACCACACCCCCCAACTTCCTGCTGAAGTAGCCTTGTTTTTCAGGAATTAGCTCCGTAGGGAGAGATTTTAATAGGTTTAGCAGAACCTACATCCACAGTATGATACAAGAATGGTTTGCACTTCTCTGTAACATCCGAAAATATATAGGGATAGGTTGGCATAAGGGTAGTGCTTCTACTTGGTGTTCTGCAAGGATGGCCCTGTTAGGAAGCTATCATAATTTGAACCTCCAGAATTTTGTACAGGAAATGGGTGTCGAGGTCATTCCACAGGCAGTCGGACAAAAAGAGCCGTTACTGGGACTGGGTGGCTCAACGAGCAGTTTAAGCTGATTAATGTGATAGAGTTTACCCACAGTGGGTTCATCAAGAGGTGAGTGTACATAGTTTGAATCACATTTTTCTTTTATTGCTTGCATTGGTACCCTAAACCTTGCTTTCAAGGTGTGACACAGACACAGGTTCCTGCGACCTCATCTATCTCCTGGGTTAAAGAGCGAATTTAGAGGGATTTTTGCCATACCTCTGCTTAATGTAGTATTGGCATGATTTTTTAAGTTGGCATTTGGCAGCTGACTGGCCACATGCAATCTTTGATAGTAGGGTAGTAAGGTGTTTTGTAGGCATCTTCTCCAATCCATCCTATCCTTGAGTAGTGTAGGGTGCTCTACATTATGCCCAAAAATCAGCTTAAAAGACTGTACCCCCTTGGATTTCTGTACAGTTTCTCGCATTGCAACAGCAACTGAGGAAGCGATTTATAACCAGCCTGTAGAAAAAGGTTCAATACGTACAATCATAGTTTTTAGGGGTTTAGTGGAAATTGTTCAAAGGGCCGTGGGACTGAGAATGCTAGGGCTATGGACATTTTTAATTAATTCCTTGCCTAGTTAAGCTTCTATGAATGAATTTGCTGTAAAATTGGTGTTGCCCTGGTCACTCTCCTGGCAGAGTGGGAATGCCACAGTGGAAAATAAAACTTAATTGAATTGCCTTCTTGGTGTTTTTATACTACAGATTTTTGTTACCTTCTTGGGGTTTTGGTAATGCGTCCTACACAGTCGACAATTAGGTCAACGATGGGCTATCCATCTACAGGTATGGGATGAAGTGGTGCAGGTCTAGTGTAGTACCTTGGCTTAACCACTGCTGACGTATAATAGGAACGGATGTAACCCTGCACATCTGTTTTTATACTGGCCAATAAAAATGTTTTAAGTCCTATTAAGGATTTAGTGACCCCCAAAATTCCTGCTAAGGAAGAATTGTGAACTAATTGTTCAGAATCTGGAGTTCTGAATTTGTTTTATGGAACTACCAGTCTATTTGGTTGTAGGTTCTACTCCTTACCAGTCTCTGAACATTAGGAGAATTATTTTTAATTTCATATTGAGCTGGATGATCTTGAGTTAGATTCGCAATGGCAGCTTTAAAAGGGAGGTTAGAATCCTTTTATTTTGCTTTCTAGAAAGGACGTCCCTCAGGCATAGGGAAACATACATTGGAAATCTGCGGCTCCAGAATAGGAAGCATGGATCAAGGACTTTTCAATGGACCAGGGTTTTCGCTTAAAATAATTTGAGACCAAGATATTCAGTCCTCAAAGGATAGGTCAGCATTCTTTTTGGACATTCTTTTGGACATTGCCCGAGTTATAGCCAACTCGGTGAAAAGAAGAGGCTTCATTGGTAAATTATGGGCTCAGGACAGCACGTGAATTAGTAGAATATTATGTCAGCAGTAATACAGCCATTTTCATAGGAAATCCCCCGACAATACCTACGGTTAAAATACCCAGAGAAATTTGGTAATAAATATTTTATGCAATGAGGTTTCCACCGAAATTACAGTATTTACCTCTTGTAAGAGGAAGCAACAAGCACTTGTATCCCTGCAGGTGGATACCTTGCGGGGATATTCATGCTCCTTAAGGGAGAACCTGGACTGTGACTGTAAAAGGGTGTCTTAAAAGCAACTATTCTGATGATTGTTTCAGGCGGAAGCATAGCTTGTTTTTCGTAATTGATAGTGGTCGAGTCATTTACTATTAGCTGTGGAGTTTGCTAACTTGGGGCCAAAACTTTGTGTGTTGTAGAAGGTCTGGAACTTCGCTCACCCCTCTACAACACTTTGTCCTCAAAGATTGTTAATTTAGATCTTGAATTTAGGAGAGAGCCTACACTTCACATTACAAAAAGACTGCAATGTGATTAGTAATTATGACATGTAGATTATTGTCGAAAAATAAAATGTTATTAGGAGTCCAGGGAAAACTTAGGTGCCTCTAAGCGCTTTCCAGTGAGAAAGACAGGTATTGCCGGGCTTCTGGCTGGGAGAAGACCGGGCCAGGACCCGTCCTGGCAAGCCTGTCTATAACCTCACACTGGCACAGTACCGTCATCACAATAACCACAGGTCCTTTTTCTTTATACTCACATAGTGCAACAGTGCCCACGAGAGAGAGAGAGAGAGAGGTGAGAGAGGAGGAGACGGTGAGAGAGAGAGAGAGCGAGAGAGAGACGAGAGAAGAGAACGAGGAGAGGAGAGAGAGAATGAAGAGAGGTATGGCCACAGGCTGGGAGAGACGAGATGGAGCCCACTGTGTGTTGGGTTGACTAAGGCTAAGTGTTCCAAACGGCAATAGTGGCAGCACCGTGGTCTGGTGGCAGGAATAAAGGCATGAACTGGGTGGCTACTTAAAATGTAATTCCCATTTCGCCTGCCTATTATCATGTGGCTGGACACAATCAGGATGATGACATATGGAAAAAAAAATTTGATGTTACTGGTAAAACCTTCGGTCGTGGAGTAGCTCCTCTTCAAAAAGTAGAAGAAGAACATTATTAATAAACATTTATTATATGAAGAACTAAAAACTTCCTACAACTGTGGAAAGTAAAATAAGATTTTGATTATGATGGTAGTGTGGAAAAGTGCATCCCGTGCATCAGGAAAGTTATGAGCAGCATGATGTAGCTGGGTGCACACCAGGAGGTTACGACAAGTGTGGGTGGTGCGACCTCAAGGGGGCGGGCACATAACTGGGCCATCGATAGAGTTATTTGAGCAGAATGGACTTCATTGATGACAGTGAATGTGAATCGTTTGCAGCGAGCAACTTGGTAGTGAATTCCTCTGCTCAAGTTACTCTTATATGCCCGGATGCTCGCTGATCCTGCATGAGATCGTTTAAGGGCTGCCCCACTCATCGATTACGATCCATGTAGACAACAACTAATGTAGTTGACGATTACACCTGTAGCATTTAGGAAAACATAACATGCTAGAGTAAGTGCCATTGTCGGCACTAGAATGACTGTGTTACCTTGGCTGTGAGAACACGAACATGTTTCACAAGGTTACAATGAAATACGGCCACAACCAGTTCAAGACACAACGCCATGAAAATATTTTTTTTTTTCAAAAATTTCAAAATGTAAATAGTGCGTTCCGCATAAGTTTTTTTTCATAGTCAGATCCGGTTTGATTCGATTTGGAGACCAATGATTCTGTTGTTGAAATAAGTAAAAGTTTTGGGATGAGTATTAACAATTAAGGAAGCTAGAGAAACAAATGGATTTGTCAGTTAAAAATAGGGAGGGAGGAGAGTTATTAAATGGAGAGTTAGAGGTATTGGAAGATGCCCAGGGAATTTTTGAGGAATTGTTTAAATGTTGATGAAGATGGGAAGCTGTGATTTCGTGGTATAGGGCAAGGAGGAATAACATTTGTTGGAGTGAGGAAGAGCAGTTGTGAGTTTGGAGGAAGTTTGTGAGCAGTAAGTAAAATAAAAGGGAGTAAGCAGCCGGGATTGATGGGGTTAAAGATAGAAATTGTTTAGAAGCAGGTGGGGTTATGGTTTAGGAGTGGTTGGTGCTTTATTTAATAAATGTATGGAGAGGTTAAGGTACCTAGGGTTTGGCCAGGTGAGTATGAGCCCATCACCTCACCACAAGACCATCACCCTCACCACCAGCCCATCCACCCTCACCAACCAGGTCCATCACCTCACAGCAGTCCATCACCCTCACCCACCAACACAAACAACAAAACACCAGGCCACCCACACACACTAGGGGGGGTGTCCGTCACTCTCACCAACCAGCCCATCACCCTCACACCAGCCCATCCCCTCACCACCAGCCCATCACCCTCACCACCAGCCCATCACCATCTCTCCAGCCATCACCTCACCACAAGACCATCACCCTCACCACCAGTCCCTCACCCTCACCACCAGACATCACCCTCACCACAGTCCATCACCCTCACCACCAGACCATCACCCTCCCACCAGTCATCAACCCCACACCACCAGACCTCACCCTCACCACCGTCCATCACCCTCACCACCAGACCATCACCCTCACCACAGTCCATCACCCTCACCACCAGACCATCACCCTCACCACCAGTCATCACCTCAACCACCAGGACCATCACCCCACACCGTCCATCACTCACCACCAGCCCATCACCCTCTCACCAGCCCATCACCCCTCACCACCAGACCATCCCCTCACCACCAGTCATCACCCTCACCACAAGACCATCCCATCACCACCAGTCCACTCACCCTCACCACCAGACCATCACCCTCACCACCAGTCCATCACCCAACCACCAGACCTCACCCTCACACCAGTCCATCACCTCCCACCAGACCATCACCTCAACCACCATCCATGTCCACCCTCACCACCAGACATCACCCTCACCACCAGCACTTCACCCTCACCACAGCCCATCACCTCACCACCAGTCCATCACCCTCACCCACCAGTCCACACCATCACCACCAGACTTCACACGCACCACCAGTCCCTCACCCTCACCACCAGACCATCTCCCTCCCACCAGTCCATCACCCTCACCACCAGCCCATCACCCTCACCACCAGACCCATCACCCTCACCACAGTCCATTCACCCTCACCACCAGACATCACCCCACCACCAGTCCATCACCAACAAGGGAGTGTTTAGTGAGTTATCTGAGGGCCGCAGATGGACTTCTGGAGACATGAAAATAGGGGAGCAAACATACACCACACCACACCACACACACACACACACACACACACACACCACACACACACACAACCACACCACAAACTTCCCACCAGTTCCTCACCCTCATCACAGTCCTCACGCTCACTATCAGTCCATCACCCTCACCACCAGTCATCACCCTCACCACCAGTCCATCACTCAGCAAGAGTCCTCACCCTCAAAACCAGTCCATCACCAGGAAGGGAGTGTGGAAGGGAGTTTCATCTGAGGGTGACACAGATGATTCTGGAAACACAGTCTTCAACCCTCTCTATAGTCCATCACCCTCACCGCCCAAGTCCATCACTCTCACCACCGTCCATCACCACGCCACTAAGCAATCACCCTCACCACCAGTCCATCACCTCTCAGCAGTTCATCACCCTCCCCACCAGTCCATCACCCTCACCACCAGTCCATCACCCTCCCCGCTAGTCCATCACCCTCACCACCAGTCCATCACCCTCACCTCCAGATCCATCACCCTCACAGCAGTCATCACCTCAACAGCAGTCCATCACCTCACCACCAGTCCTCACCTAACCGACCAGTGCATTCACCCTCACCCCACAGTCCTTTCCCCCTCCCCACCAGTCCTTCCCCTTCCCACCAAGTCCCTTCCCCCTCACCAACAGTCAATCACCTCAATAATATTCCATCACTCTCATTAATAGTCATCACCCTCACCACCGGTCCTTTTCCCCTCACCACAACACCATCACCAGCAAGGGGAAGTGGGGGAAGGGAGTTCATCTGAGGGGAACACAGATGGACTTTCTGGAAACAGTCCTTCATCTTCCCCACCAGTCCACACCCTCACCACCAGTCCATCACCTCCCCGCCAGTCCACCACCCCACACTCCAGTCCATCACGCCTCACCACCAGTACATTACCCTCCCACCAGTCCACACCCTCATCCACCCAGTCCATCCCCCTCTCCACCAATCCATCACCCACACCAACTGCCCATTACCTCCCCCACCAATCCTTCTCCTCACCACCAAATCCATCACTCTCCACCAGTCCATCACCGTCACCACTAACCGTAAACCCACACCACCAGTCCATTCCACTCTCACCAACCAGTCCATCCCTCTTCACCATCACTCATCCCCCTCCACCACCAGTCCATCACTCTCACCACCAGTCCATCACTCACCACCAGTCCTTCACCTTCACCACAACACATCTCCGCAAGGAAGGTGAGGGAATTATCTGTAGGGACACAGATGGACTTTGGGAACTATTAAAAGAGTTTGTAAATTACTCGATTCATTAGCAATTGCGGATCATGCCTTTTCAGATAGACTGAAACTTTTGGTGTTGATTTGCTTCATTATAGAAAGCTTACATTTCCTGAAGCTGTATGAATATTTGGCCCATTTTATTAAATAAAATTGGTGACCGTGTAGTAGAAGAAGACTTTTACGGTGGTTCTTTCAACACTCAACCCTGGTTTTCCCAACTGCAAATATTTGTTTTATTAAACTGGAATTTATAAAAACCATTTAGCTTTTTTATATATAGAAATCAAAAAAAAAAAAAAAAAAAATGCGATATTTATGAACCAGATTTTTAAAGTATTTATTATTTTCACCGTATTTAGTAAAAACTAAAATAGTGTAGTGTTTACTGAGTGCAGCGAAACGTTGTTGGCGACAGTGTTTCTATTGTTAAATCTCACACTAAGTTGTTATTTAAACCTCAGGAGTTCACTTCTAATTTTTCAAAAGTTCTCAACTATTATTTGTTATCGTTACAAGTTCGTTGAAGATAGTAAGGTCGGCGCCTCCTTTAAATAATAATAATAGTAATAATAATAATTAATTAGTATAATAATAATATTAACATACTTATTATATAGAAAGCCGGTTGTTATGCAGAGCATTTCCGGCCAAATTAGGTGGTTTTGTTCTCAGGATTTTCGACCCACACCAGTCTACTAACAACCCAGTACATTAGGTGATGAAGATTGGATATCAGATTGGAGGGAAAGTATGGAGGAGTAATGTATTCAGATATTGGGAGTGGATCGTGTCAGCGGATGGTCCTACTAGAAAGATGAGTGAATCATAGAATTGATGAGAGGAAAAGGGTTATGCGGTGCACTTAGGAGTCTGTGGAGACAAAGAACTTTGTCCCTTGGAGGCAAGAGGGGGAATGTATGAGCGTAAAGTTTTACAAACGCCCTTATAAAGGGTGGTGACGCATGGGTGACGATATGTTGCAGCGAGGAGATTCAAGTCTGAGGGCAATGTGGGTGTGAATATAATGCAGAGAATCTTAGTTTTTGGAAGTTAGGAGGAGTGCGGGATTTGCCAAAACTGTTGTGTCCAGAGGGGCTGAGGAAAGTTGTTGAGGTGGTTCGGACATGTAGAGAGAATGGAGGCGAGACAGAATGACTTCAAGAGTGTATCTCAGTCTATAGTTGAAGGAATGCGGGGTAGAGGGGTCGGCCTAGAAAGGTAGGAGGAGAGGGTAAAGAAGGTTTGTTGTGTGAGGGGCATGGACTTCCAGCAGGCATGCGGTGAGCGTGTTGATAGGAGTGAATGGAGACAAATGGTTTTTTAATACTTGACGTGCTGAGTTTGGAGTGTGAGCAAAGAAACATTTATGAAGGGTTTCAGGGAAACCGGCAGGCCGAACTTGGAGGTCCTAGATGGGAAGTACTGTGCCTTGCACTCTGAAGGAGGGGTGTTACTGTTGCAGTTTAAAACTGTAGTGTAAAGCACCTTCTGGCAAGACAGTGATGGAGTGAAAGATGGTGAAAGTTATTCTATTTCGGGCCACCCTGCCTTGGTGAATCTGGCCAGTGTTGTAACAAATAAAAATAACAATCGAATCCTGTACAGGGAGAGATGAGTGTCTGTAGTACCAGAAATGAAGAGAGGATGTAAAGTTGAGTCATCAACAGAAGAATGATAAAGCTGACATGCTGTCTCAAACACCACTTTATCAGTGTAGCACCATCATTACCACAGATATCATATTGGCTACATGGGCTTTCTGTTGCCATATCCATCACTCTAAACCTGATATGCCAGAGGCACTTAATGACACACGGTAAAGAATAAGTCACAATACCGTGCTCGACATAATGTTTAATAGTCCAAGTCGACAGAAATGGTCGCCGCACGTTTATTTTTCGGTTTCAATCTGCAAAATACGGGTTTATTTATGCAACTAATGTGTACCAGATGTTTGAATGTTGTTCTCGCACATAACTTTTGCAACCATCCCCGGTCTTTCTTTCCTTGCATACAGTGCTATTAGTAATGTGAGAAACTTAACGTTGTTCTCAAAGGTTTTTCTCGTATTTTTGTAGTACATGTTGAGTATCAGGTAATATTACATTTACTGAATCGTCTAGACAAGGTCTCCAATCTACGCAGCAGGTCACCTTGCGGCCCGCAGGTCACTTGTGACCTTCCAATTTTATGTTGCGGCACCCACACCTTGATAATATTTATAAATTAGTAAATAAACATTCATCTTTCAGTTCCCTTAAGGAATTTGTAACAATTTATATGTCAAAATATGTTCAAATTTCTAGTTCTAATATTTTCATTTTCCCAATAAAACCGCTTCATTTAATGGAAAAGAGAAAAATAACAGGGAGAGTGATGGCACCTGTGTTTAATGAAGACTAGACGTAAAAGTACTTGTTTGTACACAAGCAGATTAAAATATGCCGTGTGTGTCGTATACCATGATTCTGTTGCAGTTTTTATGGTGTACCAATGTACGTCTGTCACTATGTGAACCAACACAAACCAAGTTAATCACAATTCAGCAGAAACACGGCGTTCGAAAAAATGTAATAAATGTAACGCGTGTTTCATGTCTAAAGATGGTTTTGAAACGTCGAAAGAGCTGATAATAAGATTTAACCAGAGCCAGTTACAATGTAGCTTTAACGCGTTAGCTAAAAGTGAACAACCTTTCACCGATGAAAGATCTGATTCAAAGAGTCCTGACGGAAACACGTTGGCCAGAGTTATTCCCACAGTAAGCAAATATGATTCAAAATCCTCAGTCTTGCACCAAATAACCGTTTGCATGTAAAACTGAGAATGTAGGAAGCAATATATTTCATTCATCCATTTTGCAGTCAAAGCAAGAATTTTTCCGCTTTATTTTCTCTCGCACTTGATGAAATCGAATAATGAGAATGACACATCACAACTCCTGGTATCATTCATTGCGTCTACAATGAATTTAATGTCACAAAAGAATTTGCATCAGTGCAAGCATCCTTAACCCAGAACCGAGAAGACCTCTTCCAAAAAATTTGATAAAAAAAATAAAATGCATTAGAATATAACCTGGAGTGGCATAACTGCATTGCGTGACAATTAATGGAGAAAAGAACATGTTTGGAGTGACGAATATTTGTTGGACAAATCACACGAAGATGGTAGAATGGTATGATTCTCAAAGCCCATTGTTACAGCGTTGTGAATATGCGAATCAAGCAAGCATATGTTGTCTTGCGTTCTGAAACGCTGTTATTTGTCAACAATGAATGTCATTCGATCTCACGAACCTTTAATCATAGCCATAATCTATTTTTCTGAAGGAAATTGATCTTAGGTCGTTGACTAACTTATTATACAGCAGTTCGAAAGCTAATTGTGGAAAGATTCTGTCGAGGTTCTTTAAGCAGAGAATGGAAATTGATCATTTCTTACAGGATAAAAACTGTCCTCAAACCCACTTTTATCAAACACTGACTAGCTCTGAAATTGACATTTTTGAAGAGTGACAAGCCGATATGAATCAATTGAATCGAAGTTTGGAAAGGTGAAACAAAATTGATTTTGTGATTATTTTAGAGCATGTCAAGGTATTCAGACAAAACAGATGCTATTTGAAAGACAGGGTTAAAGTTATCATTGGTTTCGATGTTCTCAAGTTGTGAAAAATTTTCATGAAAGTGAAGCAGAATTCCTTCCTCATTTGCAACAGAAATCATTAATGACGTTCAAAAACAATTCCAAGGAAAGAATTTTCTGATCCTTGATAGAAAACAGATACTATAGAAGCCGTTATCAAAACCATTTGATCGCAATGATTGCAACACTTCCAGTCTGTTTCAAGTGAAAATTATTGACCACCTCCAGTTAGATGACTTGATGAAGGAAAAAGTAGAAAAGGAGGAAATCTGATCCAATTTTTATAAATCTTACAGCCCATTAGTTTCCAAATCTTAAAGCAAGCCATTGCTTGTCTGGATTCGTATACGTTTGTATATCAGCGCACCTTGTCAACGAAACAATTTAAAAAAGATAAAGTAATCATGTCCACAATCGAACAAATTTATCTGCTAAAGATTTTGAAGTCCATCTTAATAATTGCTAATTGGCTTTTCTCAAGCTGACACCTCTGTTCAGGCAATATTATAAAATTAATAAACCAATTCCATCATCCCAATAATCTTGTGCAAATTAGTCTTGTGACAGATTTTCCACTGCAGTTCAGTAACTATACTGTCACAATAGGTTTTATGTTTCTGACATTTTACTTCGGGCATTTCCAATGGTAGAAACGGCATGTTTTAATATTTCTCGTAATTGTCTATTTTCTCATTGAATCTGAATCATTTCATGCTGATGTAACAAAAAGGATCCAAATAGAAACCTATCATTTAAATTTATTCATTCAATTTATATTTAAACATAAAGAGAGAATTTTTTCTTTTGCCCACGAAAGTGGTAAAATAAACGATGTGCCCTCCGTAGTGAGAAGGTTGAGACCCCGTAGTGAGAAGGTTGGAGACCATCGTAGAGAGAAGGTTGGAGACCTCGTAGTGAGAAGGTTGGAGACCTCGTAGTGAAAAGGTTGGAGACCTCGTAGTGAAAAGGTTGGAGACCTCGTAGTGAGAAGGTTGGAGACCTCGTAGTGAGAAGTAGGAGACCATCGTATTGAGAAGGTTGGAGACCTCGTAGTGAGAAGGTTGGAGACCTCGTAGTGAGAAGGTTGGAGACCTCGTAGTGAGAAGGTTGGAGACCTCGTAGTGAGAAGGTTGGAGACCTCTTGCTCAAGGTCATAGTGAGGTTGTACTGAAACAAGCAAAATTACATATTACTTATGCCATTCTTTTCTGTGCAAAGCATAGTGTGGATACTCATCGATTGATTTTTTGTAAGTAAAATTCAAAGTACACTTAAATTCAGACTTACCTCATCCACAAATGAAAAATAAAGTGGTTGTTGGTATGTAAAAGTATCTTATGATTTGTAAGCTTAAGTCCTTTACTGGCAGAGTGGTGAACACCTACCTGAGCTTTATATATACCCAAATTACAGCAGAGAACTTTTATAATTATATTGATCAACTTAGTTGTCCATTGTCCAAAACGAGGACATGAGGGACCAAAAATGAATGAGATGCAAGATGTTACACGTCGGCTTCCATAATATAAAGGTTTTATCTGGAGTCCATTTACTAACTCAGAGAATCTTAAGAGCTTTGTTAACCATCACCAGTTGGAGTCTATTACCTTCTGGAGAGGATAAAATTATAAAAAAAAAAAAGTCCACAGATGTTCTTTCTGAACCTTTAGGTGGGGACCATGACACTGTCTTTCGGACGTAGCAGTCACACACACCCATGGATTTCCTTCACATTCTTGACCAGAAATATTGCACTGCTGAAATGTTTAACTGTACGCTCTTACCAATATGTGGCTGCAGCACGGATGTTCCTTAGAGGTGAACTTTAAGACTCTTGGTTTAGAGTAAGGGATTACCAGTAGTGCACAGGAACAGTCCCGATGTCCCCAAGCAAGTGACCTTACACAGAATCGTTAGTATCAGCACTCACAGATATCCTCCTGGCCTAATGAAGGGAATACCGTTGACCAAAACCAGATTTTACGGTCTAACGTTCATCAAACAGTACTAAATGAATGCAGTGTTCTGGGACTATACACTGAGACGATGTTTTGTTTTCTGACCACATTAGTTGTATTCTCTACAATCGCTATACCCGCATGGATCGGAGTTTATCCAACCACAGACAATACAAACCATCAGCTAATTAGTATGCCCTGATTACCTACAGTTATTCAACACACTCGAACTCATTACTGGAAGAGACTCTTCCAGGTCTGTGAGTTCCACTTGGCGATTTCCTCGTATTTTTGGAAACTAAGTAACCTGTTATTAAAAGTAAAGGAGAACTGATTAAAGTGCACACAGACATTGTCTGCATCATTGGACAAAAATACTTATATGTAATTAAATTTTGATTGAATCTCATTCCATAGGAGTTGGTGATCCATTATCATTGCCCACAGGCAAAGCTCTCCTTCACACTGGATCACAGTGCCACTCTCACTGCTCCCTCACACTAACCACAGTGCCACCTCTCACTCTCCCTCACACTAAGCCACATGCCATCACGCGATCCATCCTCACACTCACCACAGTGCCACTCTTATAAAAAGTGATTATCGAAAAGAAACATGAAGGAAAGAGTCAAATAGACACACGTATAAAAATTGAATTCTAAATTTAAAAGTCAAATATCCAAAATCATGTAATTAATTTCAATCTTTAGTGTTATGGTGATAAATTAAGAACACAACTGCAAGAAAAATGTAAAACCTCCTGATTTCAAATTATAAAACCACATTTTTAAGCTGTTTAAACTTGAACTTAACTGTCTTCTCTTTACCTAACATGCCATGTAAACAAGTAAATATCCTGGCTCAGGGTAATTCCAACCTCTGGTAAGTTCACAAACGAATACGTACTTGCTCACCAGCGTCAACGATTCTCGCTCGCCATTCGCATTGATTTCATATACGTACAGAAAACTAATCGCTTTAAACCTTCGAACAGAAGACTCTGACATTAGGGAAGGGCACACACTCTATAAACAAAATAAACCGCACATAGAGAAGAAGCTTACGAACGACGTTTCGTCCCGGATTTAAACAATTTACCAAAATGCCTTTAATAAATGGATCAAAGTTGAACCCGACCGTCCGTCTTAAGCTCCAGTTCTCTCTCTAGTACGAGATATTGTGTATTGTTCAGTCAAGGTATTGTTCCTTTTAGTTCTTCACCTATTTACAAAAAACCCGTACGTCTAACAATTCCTAGGAAACAGTACCAGAAAAGTGTCTCGATGCTCTGATACTAAAAATATGCAATTAAATATCTCGTTTCAAAAATACTATTCTTCTATATATAGATATTGTACATATATTAAAAATATACTTCCGATTTATATAATTAGTACTTCGTTATAATATGAGGTAAAAATACATGAAATAAGAATTTTAAATTAGGCTAATCCCACTCGACGATCAAGACTGAGGCACTAATCTTCATACAGTTCCATTCAACGAATTAGTGACAGAGGTCGCGAAAATTAATATATATTTCTCGAGGGAAAAAAAATGATGTGGCATTAAGCCAAAAGCCTTGATTGTGTTGTGTTAAAAACATAGAAACTCTAGGCTCAGACGATTTCTTTAAATTCCACTCTGGCATTTGTAAGCAGTGCTACTAACGCCGCTCCATACACTCGTCCACGACACTCTCGCTCCCCCCCCACCCCTACACTCACTCCGCTATCAGCTCACCCCTACACTTCGAGCATCAGTTGCCTATAGTATGAGTCAGGAGCTGCACTCCCTGGACGTACTTCAACCCTACAACTCACTCTCCTAACAGTCACTCCTACAGTCAAACCCTACACCACACCCGTTACACTCAATCAGAGGTCCACTACATTCTCACCCCTTATGACACTCACCCCATACAACTCGACCCCTATACACTCACTCCTACATCTCAGCCATCTTATTACACTTCACCTCCTACACTCATCCCCACACACATCCCTACAGCTACATCCCTACTCTCACCCCTGTGACACTCACTCCTACACTCACCCTACAGCTCAACCCACACACTCATCCTACACTCACCCTATTTCCTACACTCAACCCTGCACTCACACCCTACACTCATCCTACACTCACTCCTACACTCATCCCCTACACTCACCCCCCCTAATCACTACCCCCCTACACTCACCCCTACACACTTCCACCCCTACACTCACCACTACACTCATCCCTACACTCACCCCTACACTCACCCCCTACACACACCCCTACAGGCGCACATCACTAACACTCACCCCCTACACTCATCCCTACACTCACCCCTACAACTCCCTACACTCACCCTACACTCATCCCTAAACTTCACCCCTACACTCACCCTACACTCATCCCTACACTCACCCTAACTCATCCCTACACTCACCCTACACTCATCCCTACACTCACCCCTACACACACCACTACACTTCATCCCTACACTCACCCAACACTCACCCCTAAACTCACCCCTACACCTCTCCCTACACTCACCACTACACTCATCCTACACGCACCCCTACACACTCATCCTACACGCATCCCTACACTCCCCCCTAAACAACTCTCCCTAACAACTCATCCCACACGTCATCCCTACACTCATCCCTACAGCTCACCCCTACTCTCATCCCTACACTACCCCTACACTCCCCCTACAACTTACACCCCACTACACTCACCCCTACACTCCATACCTACACTCACCCCTACACGTCACCCCTACACTCACCCCCCTACACTCAACCCCTACACTTCGTCCCTACACTCACCCCTACACGCACCCCTACACTCACTCCCTACACAACTCACCCTCTTACACTCACCCTCTACACTCACCCTACACTACTCACCCCTACACTCCCCCCTACACATCACCCCTGCATTCACCCCCTACACTCACCCATACATTCACCCTGACACTCACCCCTTGCATCACCCCTACGCTCACACCCTACCACACACCCCTACACTCACCCCTACATTCACCCCCTGCAGTCACCCCTACAATTCACCCCCTACACTACCCATAACACACACATCTCCCTACATCACCCCCTACACGTCATCCCTACACTCACCCCCTACCCTCACCCCCCTACACTCACCCCCTACCCTCACCCCTACACTCACCCCTACACTCCACCCCATCACACATCACTAACACTCACCCCTACACACACCCCCCTACACTCATATCCTAACACTCACCCCTACACACCCCTACATTTCATCCCTGCACACATCCCCTACACTCATCCCTACACTCTCCCCTACACCCACCCTACACTCACCCCTAACACTCACCCCTACACTCACACATACAACTCAATCTCCTACACTCTCCCCTACACTTTCCCCCTACACTCACCCACACACACCCCTACACTCAGCCCCTACAACTCACCCTACACTCACCCCCTACACTCACCACCTACGACTCCACCAATACACTCACCGCACACTCCACGCAATACACTCACCCCCGACATTCACCCCTATCGCGCTCTTCTACACTCACCCCTACAATCACCCCTAACACTCACCCCTCCACTCACCCCTCCACTACCCCTGCCACTCACCCTACACTCACCACTAACACTCACCCCTGCACTCATCTCTACATCACACCTACACACAACTCCCTACACTCACCCTTTAACATCACCCCTACACTCACCCCCTACACTCACCCTACACTCTCTACACTCTCTTCTCTCCCACACACCCTCCTCCCTACAACTAAAACTCCCCCCTACACTCCCCCTGCATTCCCCCTACTATCCCCTCTAATCACTCCCCTCTAACCATTCCCTCTACTCACCTCCTACACTCACTCCCCTTAACACTCCACCCCCGTACACTCCCCCCTCACTCCAGATCATATCCATTTATTTTAATTTTTTTTATTATCAAACTGGCCGATTCCCACCAAGGCCGGGTGGCCCGAAAAAAGAAAAACTTTCAACCATCATTCACTTCCATCACTGTCTTTGCCATAAGGTCTTTAACTCTACAGTTTTTTAAACTGCAACACCAACACCCCTCCTTCAGAGTTGCAGGGCCTGTACGTCCCTTCCACCAAGTACTCAAGTCCGGCCGCCGTTTCCCTGATTCCCTTCATAAATTTTAACTTCCTCAACACCAAACAGCACGTCAAGTATTAAAAAACCACTACACTCACCCCTCACTCAGTCCTCTTATATTTAGTTCTGAAAGATCAATATTGCCACTCATTCCCTCACACAGGAACACAGTGCCACTCTCTCACAGTAACACAGTGCCACCTCTCACTGGAACACAGAGCCATTTCCCGAATCTCCCCTGACATTTTTGGGCTAGAGAGCCTCAGTCCCCTCACGACCATGCAGAAAGTCCTCGCCAGTGGCCCTCACAAGCTGACTACCGTGCCACAGACTTCACACTGACTACAGTGCCACACTTTCCCTTTACATACCACCAACATGGTTGTCAACATACTCTTACACACAACCATAGTACCTAAAACTCCCTTATTACAGACCACCAGTGCACACACTCTTACACAGACCACAGTGCCCACACTGCCTTACACAGACCGTCAGTAACCACACTGTACTGCCTTAACACAACCACAAGTGCCCGCACACACTCCCTTTACACAGACCACAGTGCCCACACTCTCTTACACAGACCATATTGCCGACAACACACACTGACACCAGACATACACTGTACAAGTGCCGCCACACTGCCTATCAACAGACCACAGTGCCCACACCTGACTTAATCTACTATCCCTTACCAAACACAGGACTCACAGTACCCACACCCAGAAGACCACAATGCCAACACTCCCTTTAACACAGACCACAGTGCCACACTCCCTTACACAGACCACAGTACCACACACAGACCACAGTACCACAACTGCCTTACAACAGACACAGTGCCACACTCCCTTTACACAGACCACATGCCACAATCTCTTACACAGACCATAGTGCCACACTGCCTTACACAGACCACAGTGCCCACACTCCCCTTACACAGACCACAGTAACCACACACAGAACACACAATGCCACACTCCCTTACCACAGACCACAGTTTCTATCTCTTATTCTGAATCACAGTGAGCTGTCTCTCGTTGACCACGTTGCTGCTCTCTTTCATCACTTGCCTGCTCTCTTTCACATGTCAGTCCTCCCTTACATGAACACTGTACCACTCTCCACGGACACTCGACGACCTTACATTTCTTCTCTCCCCTCATCACCCTCATAAATTACCACAGTGCCCCCTCCCTCTCATCAAACCCTCACATGCCACTGTCTTTTTCCATTTTAATCTCTCTTTGCCCTATAACTGACCTCAGTGCCAGACTTTCACACGACCAGCAGTGCTTACTTCCTTATATTGACTCACAGTGAATTCTCACAAAGACAATAGTGCCTACACTCTACATGTCCAAAATTTCCACTCACAATACATCACTGTACCACATTTCCTCATTCTCATCACGAATATTCTATCATCTATATCGAAGAACCATAATAATTATGTTCCAGCTATGTAATTGGGAGTATATGGATCACATTGGGTTCCACAGCATGCCTGTAACCTAAGTTTCCTTCTGAAATAAAACAAGTCCTTTCAAAACGAAAATATTTATATGGAGCTTTGCCTGAGTTTCTTCCCGGTTCTCATTCCACACAATTAACATTTCACGTCATTGGCATGTCCTAATAAAACGTACTGTCAGAGATACTTTAAACCTGCTTAAGTCTAGCAGTAACCACATATGCAATTTACTAACCCTTGTTATTTTTTCTCATATATTAAACCGACATTTCATTATGTTGGACAAATGACAGCTTTTTTTTCTACCTGCAACTGTTCTTCAAACTCCTTTACTCAGTTACTTTCTGACAATGTTTCTTAATTTCTTCTTTGAAATAAAATTGTACTCGATTCTCATATTTAACTGCTTGTTTATATATATGATTCTTCAACCTTCTCATGCACTGACTTTCATATGAATGGAATCCACAAAACTTCTGATAGATTATAGAGGAATGTGTTTGTGGAAACAATCATGCTGCTGTATTAGGTTAAAAATAGCAATTACCGTGATACTTTCACGATATGTTAAAAACTTGTAATAATACCGACAAGTTGGTTTAAGAAAGACAACGTAAACAAACACTGATAACATATTTAATTAGAAACGTTCGGTCCTGGGCCTGATCACTCACTTCTGATCAAGTCCCAGACCGAAATGTTTTCTAATAAATATGTTAAAGTGTTTGCTTACGTGTCTTTCTTAAACCAACTTCAGGGATATGTTTAAAAACAATAATCAGATAAAGTTGCTAGTACAGGCAAATCAATTGATCAACAATACAAAGAGAGATAGCAGAGGGCAAACGAGTGACTATCTCCCTTAATTAAGGTTTACTGTAACAAAATAGTAAAGATGTCTAAGAAATAAGTAGAATGAGGTAAACATTAACTTGTAAGTGTAGGTAAATATAGATCTTAATGGTATAACAGAGACCTGGAACAGCCTGAAGATAGAGAACTACCTTCTGATTCGCAACGTACATTGTTATAAACAAATCCACCACACTGATAGGGTCAACAGAAAGGGTGATGGAGGCGATGTATGTCAGAGAAAATTTAAAATTGTTGTCTAAGACATGATATAAGATTAGCAACAATCGAATACAACAGAAATCTGGCTACGTTCTCGATGGCGGCGTGACAAACTAAATTTTGTAAAGTAAAAGGACACAAGTGCAACTAATGTGGCATTTTATTTGTGGCAACGATTCGCTCATCCAGGAGCTTTGTCAAAGGAAGAAAGCCGATTAAATAAAATGTAGATGAACCCTCTGGATAAACCGAACAACGCCCAGCGCCTTCACACGAAACCACCCCCCCCCCCAAAGCACCAGTCGCGCGCCCCCGGCGGCCGAAGGCCACACACGCCATGACACCATTAGATGCAACATTGCGTCTTTTTACTTTACCTCATGTGTCGGAAAATAACAAAGCGCGAATAAAAGTACAAATTATAATGTTTGGGAGTGATTCAAGGCCGCCCAAACCTTGAAAGGAAGTGCAGTAAGCTGTACTTATATTATAACCAAAAAAAGAAGCGCTAAGGCCACCAGGACTATAACGCGGCATAATCTGTTATGGGACGAATTCCAAAGGCATCAAGATTATGAAATGTGGTGGTTAAGAGAGATTATTAACTTTAGACAAACTGATTGGAACAATATGACAGGAAATCAAGCGTCAAGTGACGTTATTGATGCGTTCAGGATTGCTTTTTTCGAACAAGGTTTAGTGACCGAACCAACTAGAGGAAACAATTTGCTGAACTTGGATCCTTGCCAAACAAAGATTCACTAATTAATAATCTTGAGGTTAATGATGAGCATTGGTGAAAAGTGATCACAATCACTTAGTTTTAACCTATCATGGAATCACCCAAAAAATGCAATCAAATCATCTGTCCCAGACTTATCGCTTGGCCTGACTTCAGTAGGACTGAAAAATGTACAACCTGGGTGTGGCTAAACTGGGATGTCCCCTGACTATGGGTCCAGGTAGGTGATACTAGGTTGCCATATGACGTTTTTCAGAGCATGTTCTAGCAGCCCGCAGACAACTTTTGTTCCGATAGGGAAATTAGAAGTAACAAAAATTATCCCAAATGGATGAACAATAGATTAAAACTCTCATTGGTCCAAAAGAGAGTCATATATAGGCGTATCAAAGAGGGATGGGCAGTTAAGAAATCACTATATATTGCAATTAAATAGAGAAAAAAATGAAAGGATAAGAAGCAAAAGGGGATTAGAGCTAAGGTCACAAGGGATTCAAAGACAACCCCAAAAAGGGTTTCTTTCCAGGTGTATACAGATATATGATAAGGGACAAGATTGGCCAAAACTTAAGAGTAACTCTGTCAGAGCATCTGACAGTGATAAGGATATGTTGAAGATTTTCAATACCTACTTCCTCTCCGTTTTTTCATCCAGGAAAATACCTATCGATATTTCCTGAAAATAAGAGATTATGTAGAACAGGATTATAATAACTATGAACGATTGCGGTAACTAGTGACATGGTCCTCAGACAAATAGAGAAACTAAAACCTAACAAAATCCCCAGGTCTGATGAACTTATTTGTCAAGTGTTAAAGGAATGTAAAGCGGAACTTAGCATAACTTTTGGCTAAATCTTTTTAACATATCACTAACAAAAAACTGGCATAGTGGCCTATGATAGTTGGAAAGGGCAAACGTAATACCTAATTACAATGCAGGTGACGGGGGGTGGGGAGGGCCTTAGCTTCGAACTAAGACCAAATAAGCCTTACCCCTCCATAGTGGGGAAAATTTTTATGGAATCAATAATTGCCGAAAGCAGATTCTGGTAACCATCTTGATAGGCACAGATTAATTAATGAATCTCACCACGGTTTAACTAAGGGGCGTACCTGTCTTACGATATACTAACTTATTTCACTAAGGTGTTTGAGGAGGAAGAACAAGTAATGAATATGAAATTGTGGTATATGGACTTCAGTAAGGCCCCTTTCTCGATAGAGTTCTCACACCAGAGGCAATTGGAGGAAATTAAGGCACACGGCAGTAGAACGAGAAATTGTTTTCCTGTGTAGAGGCATGGCTGACAAATAGCAGCAGGGAGTTTGCATAAATGGGGAGAAATCAGAATGGGGGCACGTCACAAGCAGTGTTCCAACAGGGGTCAGTGTAGGGGCCGTTGTTATTCCAATTTACATAAACGACAAATATCACTTAGGTGGGAATATAATAGCTGACAAAACATAATAAGCAAATTTGGAGAGGACATGGGGAGATGGTGCATAACCGGACAAGATAAGAGGAAAAAAAGACTACCTAATGTACAAGGTTTCAGGACATTTATTAAAGGAAACTTCGCCACGAGGCATCTACATTCCTAATACAGAGAAAACTAAGAAACACACATATATATAGTGCGGGAGTTCAAGGTTAGGTGATTGCGTGGTAGAGGTGTAGTAGTAGTAGTAGTAGTAATTGGAAACTTGGATGCGGTACGTAGAAGATAATTTTGGTCATTGTACCCAAAAATCTTGACGTACAGGGCATCCTCCCTCCAACACCATCAACAATCTGAACCTACTAATAAATTTACACTAGAGAGGAGAAGGAACAACCATTTAATCCATTTCTCCTCGACTACTCTTACCGCACAGGGGAAAGACAAATCTTTCCTTTAAAGTCTAGCCGAAGCCTACCTACGAGAGAATGATACATCTACATTACTTCTCTCAACGCATGACAAAATAACTAAAGAGGGGTAGTTTATTGGCTTCTTTCTGAGAGCCTAGCAGAATTTCCAGGTCCGCAGTTCCTCGAAGAAGAATGTACATACCGGACACCAACCTCTTTTAGTTTCCCTATTCGACTTTCCCGAACACTTCATACGAGACTGCAGGAAACGTGCAACACGTATCCCCCTCTGCAAGACCAACACCTATCAAAATTGAAGGAAAAGCCTCGCAAGTTATTCATCGGTTTTACCGTCAGCAACGTTGCCACAAAGTTGCAAAAATGTTTGACAGAAAACTGGCTAAAACCATGCTAAGCCCCACCCTCCCCTGACTCAGTGCCACACTCCTTTACACCAACCATGGTGTCACACACTTACACAGACCATAGTACCACACTCCCTTACACAGACCACAGTGCCACACTCTCTTACACAGACCACAGTGCCACACTGCCTTACACAGACCACAGTACCACACTGCCTTACACAGACCACAGTGCCACACTCCCTTACACAGACCACAGTGCCACACTCTCTTACACAGACCATAGTGCCACACTGCCTTACACAGACCACAGTGCCACACTCCCTTACACAGACCACAGTACCACACACAGACCACAATGCCACACTCCCTTACACAGACCACAGTGCCACACTCCCTTACACAGACCACAGTACCACACACAGACCACAGTACCACACTGCCTTACACAGACCACAGTGCCACACTCCCTTACACAGACCACAGTGCCACACTCTCTTACACAGACCATAGTGCCACACTGCCTTACACAGACCACAGTGCCACACTCCCTTACACAGACCACAGTACCACACACAGACCACAATGCCACACTCCCTTACACAGACCACAGTTTCTATCTCTTATTCTGATCACAGTGCGTCTGTCTCTCAGTTTGACCACGTTGCTGCTCTCTTTCACGTTGCTGCTCTCTTTCACATGTCAGTCTCCCTTACATTGAACACTGTACCACTCTCACACACTGACGACCTTACATTTCTCTCTCATCTCCCTCATAATTACCACAGTGCCACTCTCCCTCTCACAAACTCACAGTGCCACTGTCTTTTTCATTTTATTCTCTCTTTCCCTATAACTGACCTCAGTGCCACTTCACACGACCAGCAGTGCTTACTTCCTTATTTTGACCACAGTGATTCTCACAAATGACAATAGTGCCACACTTCTACATGTCCAAATTTCCACTCACAATAATCACTGTACCACATTTCCTCATTCTCACCGAATATTCTATCATCTATCGAAGACCTTAATAATTATGGTTCCAGCTATGTAATGTGGGAGTAATGGGATCACATTGGGTTCCACAGCATTGCCTGTATCATAAATTTCTTCCTGTAAATAAAACATGTTCCTTTCACGAAAATATTTTATATGGAGCTTTGCCTGGAGTTTCTTCCCGTGTCTCTATTCACACAATTAACATTTCACGTCATTGGCATGTCTATAAAATCGTACTGTCAGAGATACTTTTAACCTCGCTTTAGTCTAGCAGTAACCACATATGCAATTTACTAACCTTGTTATTTTCTCCATATATTTAACATGACATTTCATTATGTTGGACAAATGATCAGCTTTTTTTTCTACCTGCACTGTTCTTCAAACTCCTTTACTAGTTACTTTCTGACAATGGTTCTTAAATTTCTCTTTGAAAAATAAAATTGTACTCGATTCTCTTTATTTAATGCTTGTTTATATGATTCTTCAACCTTATCATGCTCTGGACTTTCATATGAGAGGGAATTCACAAAAACTTTCTGATAGATTATAGAGGTATGGGTGTTTGTGGGAAACAATCATGCTGCAGTATTAGGGTTAAAAATAGCAATTACCGGGATACTTCACGGATATGGTATAAACCTTGGTAATAAATACCGACAAGTTGGTTTAGAAAGACACGTAAGCAAACACTATAACATATTTATTAGAAAACGTTTCGGTCCTGGGACCTTGATCACTTCTGATCAAGGTCCCAGGACCGAAATGTTTTCTAATAAATATGTTATAGTGTTTGCTTACGTGTCTTTCTAAACCAACTTCAGGGATATGTTTAAAAGACAATATTCAGAATAAAGTTGCTAGTACAGGCAAATCAATTGATCAACAAACAAAGAGAGATAGCAGAGGGCAACGAGTGACTATCTCCCTTAATTAAGGTTTACTGTACAAATAGTAGGAGTCTAAGAAATAAGGTAGATGAGGTAACATTACTTGTAAGTGTAGGTAATATAGATATTATTGGTATAACAGAGACCTGGTTCAGCCTGAAAGATAGAGAAATGCCTTCTGAATGCAACGTACATTGTTATAAACTATTCCACACTGATAGGGTCAACAGAAAGGGTGATGGAGTGGCGATGTATGTCAGAGAAAATTTAAATTGTTGTCTAAGACATGATATAAGATTAGCAACATCGAATACAGAATCTGGCTACAGTTTCTCGAGGGGCGTGACAAACTAATTTTGTAAAGTAAAAGGACACAAGTGCAACTAATGTGACATTTTATTGTGGCAACGTTTCGCTCTCCAGGAGCTTTGTCAAGCCGATACCGGTATCGCCTTAACAAAGCTCCTGGAGAGCGAAACGTTGCCACAATAAAATGTCACATTAGTTGCACTTGCGTCTTTTTACTTTACATATTGTCGGTAATTCTACCAATATTATTACAAATTAATTTTGGGTGTGATTTATAGGCCCCCAAACCTTGATAGGAAGTGCAGTAAGCTGTTATTATTATTATAATCAAAAAAAGAAGCGCTAAGCCACAAGGACTATACAGCGCAGTAAGCTGTTATGGGACGAAATTCATAAGGCATCTAGATATGAAAATGTTGTGATAATGAGAGATTTTAACTTTAGACAAACTGATTGGAACAATATGACAGGAAATCTAGAGTCTAGTGACGTTATTGATGCGGTTCAGGATTGCTTTTTAGAACAGGTTGTGACAGAACCAACTAGAGGAAACAATTTGCTTGACTTGGTTCTTGCCAACAAAGATTCACTAATTAATAATCTTGAGGTTAATGATGAGCTTGGGAAAAGTGATCACAAATCACTTAGTTTTAACATATCATGGAATCACCCAGATAAATGCAATCAAATCTCTGTCCCAGATTTTCGCTTGGCCGACTTCATAGGACTGAAAAATTACCTGGGTGGGCTAAACTGGGATGTCCTGACTATGGGTCAGGTAGGTGATCTTGGTTGCCAATATGACGTTTTTCAGAGCATAGTTCTAGCTGCCCAGACAACTTTTGTTCCGAGTAGGGAAATTAGATGTAACAAAAATTATCCCAAATGGATGAACAATAGATTAAAACATCTCATTGGTCAAAAGAGAGGCATATATAGGCGTATCAAAAGAGGGGATGGGCAGTTAAGAAATCAATATATTCAATTAAAGAGAGAAAAAAAGAAAGGAATAAGAAAAGCAAAAGGGGATTATGAGGCTAAGGTCACAAGGGATTCAAAGACTAACCCAAAAGGGTTCTTTCAGGTATACAGATATAAGATTAGGGACAAGATTGGCCCACTTAAGAGTAACTCTGGTCAGATCACTGACAGTGATAAGGATATGTGTGAAATTTTCAATACCTACTTCCTCTCAGTTTTCATCCAGGAAAATACTAGCGATATTCCTGAAATAAGAGATTATGTAGAACAGGATGATAATAAACTATGTACGATTGCGGTAACTAGTGACATGGGTCCTCAGACAAATAGAGAAACTAAAACCTAACAAATCCCCAGGTCCTGATGAACTATTTGCAAGTGTTAAAGGAATGTAAAGAGGAACTTAGCATACCTTTGGCTAATCTTTTTAACATATCACTACAAACTGGCATAGTGCCTGATAAGTGGAAAATGGCAAACGTAATACCTATTTACAAGGCAGGTGACAGGTCCTTAGCTTCGAACTATAGACCAATATTATGCTTTACCTCCATAGCGGGAAAATTTATGGAATCAATAATTGCCGAAGCAATTCGTAGCCATCTTGATAGGCACAGATTAATTAATGAATCTCAACACGGTTTTACTAAGGGGCGTTCCTGTCTTACGAATTTACTAACTTTTTTCACTAAGGTGTTTGAGGAGGTAGATCATGGTAATGAATATGATATTGTGTATATGGACTTCAGTAAGGCTTTCGATAGAGTTCCACACCAGAGGCAATTGAGGAAACTTAAGGCACACGGAATAGAACGAGAAATTTTTTCCTGGGTAGAGGCATGGCTGACAAATAGGCAGCAGGGAGTTTGCATAAATGGGGAGAAATCAGAATGGGGGCACGTCACAAGCAGTGTTCCTAAGGGGTCAGTGTTGGGGCCGTTGTTATTCACAATTTACATAAACGACATAGATGAGGGAATAAATAGCGACATAAGCAAATTTGAGGAAATGGTATGGTGATACCGACAAGATGTGGAAAAAGACACTTATGTACAGTTCAGGACATTTATTAAAGGAAACGTTTCGCCACGAGTGGCTTCTTCAGTCCTAATACAGAGAAAACTAAGAAAACACACATATATATAGTGGCGGGAGTCAGGTGAGGTGATGCGTGGGTAGAGGTGGTAGTAGTAGTAGTAGTAGTAATGGAACTTGGATGCGGTACGTAGATGATATTTTGGTCATTGTACCCAAAAATCTTGACGTACAGGGCATCCTCAACACCATCAACAATCTGGAACCTACTATTAAATTTACTCTAGAGGAGGAGAAGGACAACCAGTTACCTTTTCTCGACTTTCTCTTACGCACAGGGGAAAGCAAACTTTCTTTTAAAGTCTACCGGAAGCCTACCTACAAGAATGATCTTCTACATTTCTTCTCTCACCATGACACAAGAACTAAAAGAGGGGTAGTTATTGGCTTCTTTCTGAGAGCCTACAGAATTTCCAGTCCGCAGTTCCTCGAAGAAGAATGTACATACATCACCAACTCTTTTAGTTCACTACACTTTCCCGTACACTTCATACGTGACTGCAGGAAACGTGCAACACGTATCCTCAGCAAGACCAACACCTATCAAATTGAAGAAAAGCCTCCAAGTTACATCGTTTTAACCGGTCAGCAACGTTGCCACTAATGTTTCAAAAATGTTTGACAGAAAACTGGCTAAAATATCTACCAGCTCTTCAACTACTATTAGGAACCTGATACAAAAACCCAAGCATGATTCTGGCACAAGTGCAGGAATCTACACTATACCATGTGGGGGTGTGTGACAAAGTATATGTAGGGGGAAACAGCCAGAAACTCTGGACATTAGGATAGCAGAACACAAAAATGCTTGCAGAAATGATGACCGCAAAAACGCATGTGTTCAACATAGAGACGATGTTGGACACCTCATGAAATTCAATGAAGCTAAACTAGTTATTAAAGAAGACGACTTAAGACGGAGAAAATGCATTGAAGCCGCACTAATTTCTGTCAGTAACACTATAAAGCAAAAATCCGGTAGTTACAGTATTTCAAAATTACTAAGCAAGAGGATATTACCCATCCTGGGAACTGGTGTTACTTGATGCCAGCAGGTCCCTCTCTTGCCTCACCTCCTTAGTTCCATTACTACTACTACTACTACTACCACCTCTACCCACGCATCACCTCACCTGACTCCCGCCACTATATATATATGTGTGTTTTCTTAGTTTTCTCTGTATTAGGACTGAAGAAGCCACTCGTGGCGAAACGTTTCCTTTAATAAATGTCCTGAACTGTACATAAGTGTCTTTTTCCACATAAGCAAATTTGCTGATGACACCAAAATAGGCCGTCCAATTCATTCTAATGAGGACACTAGAGCACCCTAGGATGATTTGAATAGATTGATGCAATGGTCGCAGAAGTGGCAGATGCAGTTTAATATTGACAAATGCAAAGTTCTAAATGTTGGACAGGAAAATAACCATGCCACATATAAACTAAATAACGTAGATCTTAATACTACTGATTGCGAAAAGGATTTAGGAGTTCTGGTTAGTAGTAATCTAAAACCAAGACAACAGTGCATTAGTGTTCGCAATAAAGCTAACAGAATTCTTGGCTTCATATCTAGAAGTATAAATAATAGAAGTCCTCAGGTTGTTCTTGAACTCTATATATCCTTGGTTAGGCCTCATTTAGACTATGCTGCTCAGTTCTGGTCACCGTATTACAGAATGGATATAAATGCTCTGGAAAACGTACAGAGGAGGATGACAAAGATGATCCCATGTATGAGAAATCTTCCCTATGTGGGTAGACTGAGGGCCCTGAATCTGCACTCTCTCGAAAGACGTAGAATTAGGGGGGATATGATCGAGGTGCATAAATGGAAAACAGGAATAAATAAAGGGGATGTAAATAGCGTGCTGAAAATTTCCAGCCAAGGTAGGACTCGCAGCAATGGTTTCAACTTGGAAAAATTCAGATTCAGGAAGGATATAGGAAAGCACTGGTATGGTAATAGAGTTGTGGATGAGTGAAACAAACTCCCGCTGAGGCTAAAAGGTTGTGTAGTTTTAAAAATAGGTTAGATAAATACATGAGTGGGTGTGGGTGGGTGTGAGTTGGACCTGACTAGCTTGTGCTGCTGGGTCTGGTGCCATGCTCCTTCCTTCAGTGGAGGTGACCAGACTGGGTGGGTCATTGTGCTTATTGGGGGGATATGGACCTGCTCCGCATGGGTCAATAGGCTTGCTGCAGTGTTCCTTCTTTCTTATGTTCTTATATAATAATTTGTATCAAACTGCTCCTAGCTTCATACACAAGCAAGCTACCGAGAGATCTCAGGCTATTTAGTGCAAGTAGTGAAGAAATTCCTTTACAATTAAAATGTCAGAGCTGGAAGTTTTCACAAGTTTGAGAGTAACAAGTATAGCAAACAGTTCTTACTGTAACGTGAAGACCCAGTTGTTAATTTTGATTTTACTCTACATTACAGTATCATCGACACTCTCCGGCCTCCCACTGTCACAGTTAATTAAGAAACCCATCAGCATAGATAGTGTAACATTATTTTTTCCCCTGCAGGTCGTGTATTTGTTCCCGATCACTGAATTTAGAAAGTTGTCGATGATAGGGATTTTGATGAGTTTCGTGGGGAATAGTGATACAAAAAGTTATCTGCCAGGGTAGTGGGTAACTGTTGTTACCTATCAAGATGAAGTTCGTATGATTCAAACATCTGCATGTGTCAACTGTTATTTGTTTCCATCTTGTATAGCTTGTCCCATAATTTATAGGTTCTAGTAATTATCCGAGACAATATTTTGATCACTAGGCAGGAGTCTCAGTCCCATCATGACATTGATTTCACGTGTTCTATCAACTCCGTCAATGGCTTTACTGTATTGCTTACTAATCTATGCATACTAAGCTCATTTTTTTTTTAAATTTCTAACATTTGCATTAAAGTTGAGATTGTATCCTACAACAGTTCTGAGAGCTTTAAGACTATTTTTAAATTGTTGCTTAATTCTATTGACAGTTGCTAACTGTGCTATCGTTTTGTCAAGTGAACGTAGCGCAGAATTCTGTTACTTATTTAACATTGACAAATGGTATGTTGATACTGACAAGATGTGGATAAAATTCACTTACGTACAGTTCCTGAACTATACACAAGTGCATTTTTGATTAACACTGTCAGTATTTCTTATTTTTCTGGTGAACGTCAGATGGCAGGCAAATTTTACAACCCTCTGCGTACAGTCGTTTACACCTCTATGATTACTCTCTTGTGTTTTTCATAATTTTTATTCCCATTTAGAAGCTACGGTCTGAGACCGGGCATCGGAAGCGATAAAATAAATAGTCAAATCACATTGTTTGACGTCAGTTATGATTGGACAAAAACACTGGTCTATAGAGTAACCTGTTTCTCAGATTATCATATTTTAGTCATGCTTATAGTTTTTCATCAGCACGTTAATTATTAAGCTGGTAATTTATCTCTCTGCTACCATCAAGAATACTTTAACCTCTTAAACTGAGAATAATGTGAATTCTCATAATATATTCACTACCAGATATACATCTCTCGGAGTATATATTCTGTCAGTTATAAGAGCTCATGCCAATCTGTTAACTACCGACAATTCGTATATTATGTCTCCATGTATATAACTACACTGTTTTCACTCGACTGCCGCCGCGTGAGGCTAAAATGTTATCAGTTACGATATACAATGTAGCTGATGTCAACGAGTGAGTTTATATACGATTTATGCCAAGATCTCATTTAGTGAGATTAAGCCGTGTTTAACCCTGATTTCAAATATTTGATGTAATATAAGGATTATTTTTTTGAAATGTAAATGATTTTATTAATGTAATATTTAAAAGTGAGGCGGAGTATTCGAAATGAGGCTGAAAGTGACGTGAAGAAATGCATAAATAGGCGCGTCTGAAATTTTACGGGAAAAACCGAACATTTATAGAGTTACTGGATTACAGAGATAATAGTTATAGAATTCATTATATAATGATTACAAGATGGAGTCGGATATTTCATGTACACTACAGGTACGAACGTGAGTATCCTCCATCCTGCATGACTGGAGTATCCTCCATCCTGCATGACTGGAGTATCCTCCATCCTGCATGACTGGAGTATCCTCCATCCTGCATGACTGGAGTATCCTCCATCCTGCATGACTGTAGTATCCTCCATCCTGCATGACTGGAGTACCCTCCATCCTGCATGACTGTAGTATACTCCATCCTGCATGAATGGAGATCCCCATCTGCGATGGGATATTTTAAAAGGGGAAAAATCCCCCCCCGGAATTTTTTTTTTCCCCCCCCCCCTTAAAATAAAAAATTTCCCCGGGGG
>NC_069408.1:66821646-66850433 GCF_026875155.1 Cherax quadricarinatus
CACCCCTCCCAATTACACCCCCTTTTTACACCACCCCCACACTCACCCCTTCATTCACCCCCTTCATTCCCACTCCTTTACACTCACCCCCTGCACTCACCCCTTACACTCACCCCCTACATTCACCCTACACTCTCTCACCTCTCCCTACACACTCTCCCTACACTCCCCACTACACTCCCCCCTACACTCCCCCTACACTCCCCTCTACACTCCCCTCTACCCTTCCCTCTACTCACCCCCTACACTCACTCCCCTACACTCACCCCGTACACTCCCCCCTCACTCTGATCATAGTATCTGATCATAGATACACTCTGATCATAGTCCTTTATATTTGTCTGAAAGATCATATTGCCACTCACTCCCTCACACTGAACACAGTGCCACTCTCTCACACTGAACACAGTGCCACTCCCTCACACTGAACACAGTGCCACTCTCTCACACTGAACACAGAGCCAGTTTCCCGTAATCTCCCTGACATTGGCTAGAGTGCCTCAGTCCCTCACACTATGCAGTAAGCCTCCAGCCCTCACACTGACCACAGTGCCACACTCCCTTACACAGACCACAGTTTCTATCTCTTATTCTGATCACAGTGCGTCTCTCTCTGAGTTTGACCACGTTGCTACTCTCTTTCACGTTGCTGCTCTCTTTCACATGTCAGTCTCCCTTACATTGAACACTGTACCACTCTCACACACTGAAGACCTTACATTTCTCTCTCATATCCCTCATAATTACCACAGTGCCACTCTCCCTCTCACAAACTCACAGTGCCACTGTCTTATTCATTTTATTCTCTCTTTCCCTATAACTGACCTCAGTGCCACTTCACACGAGCAGCAGTGCTTACTTCCTTATTTTGACCTCAGTGATTCTCACAAATGACAATAGTGCCACACTTCTACATGTCCAAATTTCCACTCACAATAATCACTGTAGCACATTTCCTCATTCTCACCAAATATCCTATCATCTATCGAAGACCTTAATAATTATGGTTCCAGCTATGTAATGTGGGAGTAATGGGATCACATTGGGTTCCACAGCATTGCCTGTATCATTAATTTCTTCCTGTAAATAAAACATGTTCCTTTCACGAAAATATTTTATATGGAGCTTTGCCTGGAGTTTCTTCCCGTGTCTCTATTCACACAATTAACATTTCACGTCATTGGCATGTCTATAAAATCGTACTGTCAGAGATACTTTTAACCTTGCTTTAGTCTAGCAGTAACCACATATGCAATTTACTAACCTTGTTATTTTCTCCATATATTTAACCTGACATTTCATTATGTTGGACAAATGATCAGCTTTTTTTTTCTACCTGCACTGTTCTTCAAACTCCTTTACTAGTTACTTTCTGACAATGTTTCTTAAATTTCTCTTTGAAAAATAAAATTATACTCGATTCTCTTCATTTAATGCTTGTTTATCTGATTCTTCAACTTTATCATCCTCTGGACTTTCATATGAGAGGGAATTCACAAAAACTTTCTGATAGATTATAGAGGTATGGGTGTTTGTGGGAAACAATCAGGCTGCAGCATTAGGGTTAAAAATAGCAATTACCGGGATACTTCAGGGATATGTTTAAAAGACAATATTCAGAATAAAGTTGCTAGTACAGGCATATCAATTGATCAACAAACAAAGAGAGATAGTAGAGGGCAACAAGTGACTATCTCCCTTAATTAAGGTTTACTATACAAATAGTAGGAGTCTAAGAAATAAGGTAGATGAGCTAACATTACTTGTAAGTGTAGGTAATATAGATATTATTGGTATAACAGAGACCTGGTTCAGCTTGAAAGATAGAGAAATGCCTTCTGAATGCAACATACAGTGTTATAAACTATTCCACACTGATAGGGTCAACAGGAAGGGTGATGGAGTGGCTATGTATGTCAGAGAAAATTTAAATTGTTGTCTAAGACATGATATAAGATTAGAAACATCGAATACAGAATCTGGCTACAGTTTCTCGAGGGGCGTGACAAATTAATTTTGTAAAGTAAAAGGACACAAGTGCAACTAATGTGACATTTTATTGTGGCAACGTTTCGCTCTCCAGGAGCTTTGTCAAGCCGATACCGGTATCGGCTTGACAAAGCTCCTGGAGAGCGAAACGTTGCCACAATAAAATGTCACATTAGTTGCACTTGTGTCTTTTTACTTTACATATTGTCGGTAATTCTACCGATATTATTACAAATTAATTTTGGGTGTGATTTATAGGCCCCCAAACCTTGATAGGGAGTGCAGTAAGCTGTTATGGGACGAAATTCATAAGGCATCTAGATATGAAAATGTTGTGATAATGGGAGATTTTAACTTTAGACAAATTGATTGGAACAATATGACAGGAAATCTTGACTCTAGTGACTTGATACGGTTCAGGATTGCTTTTTAGAACAGGTTGTGACAGAACCAACTAGAGGAAACAATCTGCTTGACTTGGTTCTTGCCAACAAAGATTCACTAATTAATAATCTTGAGGTTAATGATGAGCTTGGGAAAAGTGATCACAAATCACTTAGTTTTAATATATCATGGAATTATCTAGATAACTGCAATCAAATCTCTGTCCCAGATTTTCGCTTGGCCGACTTCATGAGAACATAAGAACATAAGAACGAAGGAACACTGCAGAAGGCCTACTGGCCCATGCGAGGCAGGTCCAAGTCTCCTACCGGCTTAAGCCAATGCACCCAACCTAGTCAGGTCAGGTCACATTGACTTAAGGGAGGAACACGGCAACCGACCTGGTAGCACAAGCTATCAGGTCCAACTCACACCCACCCACATCCACTCATGTATTTATCCAACTATTTTTAAAGCTACACAACGTTCTGACCTTATAACTGTACTTGGGAGTTTGTTCCACTCATCCACAACTCTATTACCAAACCAGTACTTTCCTATTTTCCTTTCTGAATCTGAATTTTTTCCAACTAAAACCATTGCTGCGAGTCCTGTCTAGGCTAGATATTTTCAGCAAAACTATTTACATCCCCTTATTTATTTTCCCGTCTTCCATTTATACACCTCAATCATATCCCCCCTAATTCTACGTCTTTCTAGGGGAGTGCAGTTTCAGGGCCCTTAGTCTATCCTCATAGGGAAGGTTTCTGATATATGGGATCAACTTTGTCATCCTCCTTTGTACATTTTTCCAGAGAATTTATATCCATTCTGTAATACGGTGACCAAAACTGTGCAGCATAATCTAAATGAGGCCTAACCAATGATTTTATAGAGTTTTAAGAACAACCTGAGGACTCCTATTATTTATGCTTCGTATATGAAAGCCAAGATTCTATTACTTTATTGCGAACACTTATGCACTGTTTCCTTGGTTTCAGATTACAGCATAACCAGAACTCCTAAATCTTTTTCGTTCGCAATCTGTCCAAAGAATATTGAACAGCACAAAAAGATCAAATACATTATTTAGTTATATGGTGGCAATGTTATTGACTTACAAACATTTAGAATTTGCATTTGTCTCATATAAAACTGCATCTGCCACTTCTCCACCCACTTGCATCAGCCTATTCAAATCTCTTCCTGAGTGCTTCGAATAGTCCTCGTCAGAATGATTTCGACGGCCTATTTTTGGGTGTCATCGGCAAACTTGCCGATTCGCTCTTTATGCCCGCATCTATGTCGTTTAGTAGATTGTGAACAGCAGGATGCCCCAACTCTGACCCCTGTGGAACACCGCTCGTACACTTCCTTCCCCACTCTTGATTTCTCCCCCATTTATGCAAACCATGCTGCCTATTTGTCAACCCATGCTCTATCCAGGAAAAAATTTCTCCTCCCTATCCCATATTGCTTTAATTTTCCTCAATAGTCTCTGATGTGGACCTCTGTCAAAGCCTTACTGAAGTCCATATCCACAATTTTGGTTCTCGATTCCCGCCACAAGCTATGGGGAAACAAGTCTGGCGAAAAGCTGTTCCTGATTTAACACTAATTGATTAGACTGAGATTGATAATAACTAGTGATACCATACACATATCGTGAAACCTTATTCAGTCAAAAACGACTGTATCTGTGCCATTACTTAACATTTTGTTGGTAATTCAACCATTATTTGCTAATTGTGACACTCATTCTGAAGAAAATACGAATAGAAAAAGCGCTAAGAAAAGAGGTAGTGCACATATTAAGTTCCTAATATATACTGACCAGAGTGCCACGGGAATCAGTGAAGAGGTCTAGTTTAAGAACGGAAGACAATTAAAATTAAAAAATACTCACTTTCCGTGAATCACATACTGCAGCCATCGAATTCCGTGGTGTCCTTGACTCTCCGCGGAATGACCCCACAACTGACAACAGGTACGACCATCCCCCCGTAAATAATGAGCCTTAAAAATCACGCCAGTGAAACGTAATGTGAATCAGGAGATTAAATGTTAGTTAAAGAAATGGCCTGAAGGGGAGACATAGAACCAGATCGTGTACCACTTGTTAAACAGATACAGTCCTGCAAAATGTGGAATATAAAAAAGAAATGCGGAAGTTGAATATCATTATATCAGGAAAAGTGCGCTTTTCATTGTTGTCCCACCATGCAGAAGGGGAGAGTGGATTGTAAAAAGTGCACACACAACAGATAAATATTCGGATATGTCAGAAACAAAATATGTAGGGACAACTAGATGCTCACCGTGTTCCCCATATAACCACTGATGTTCCCATTGTAAAAATAACAATGATTAGCTTACCGATAATCCCTCGCACACTAGCAAGCAGGTGTCGCCTCAGGACTGGGTGGGGAGATGAAATGACGGTGGTAGCGGTACATCATACTATAGATTTTGTGTATAATGTAAAAGTAAGATGCATAGGATTGAGTGTGTTGGAAGTGAGGAGGGTGAGATGTTGACGGTGATGTATTGTTTGAGCTAGCGTGAGCGTTCGCGTACAATATATTGTTTGGAGCTAGCGGTGAGCGTCGTACAGTATATTGTTGGAGCTAACGTGCGCGTCGTACAGTAAATTGTTGGAGGCAAACGTTAACGTCGTACAGTATATTGCTGGAGCTAACGTGATCATCTTAACAGTATATTGTTGGAGCTAACGAGAGGTCGAACAGTAGTATTGCTGGAGCTAACGTGAGCAACGAACAGTATATTGTTGGGCTAAACGTGAGCGTCGTAACAGTAAATTTGCAGGTGCTAACGTGAGCGTCGTACATTATATTGTTGAAGCTAACTGAGGCGTCGTACATAAAAATAGCTGGTGCTAACGTGAGCGTCGTAACACTATATTGTTGAAGCAACGTAGCGTCGTAACAGTAAAATTGCTGAGCTAACGTGGGAGCATCGTTACAGTATATTTGCTGGAGCAACGTGAGCATTCGTATCGTAAATTCGGGTTCTGGTTTGGAAAATAATCCCTTTATGTTTCTGATTTGTCTAGTCAACTTCCGGTTTGTCGAGTCACTTCCGGCTTTGGTGTCCATTAATAAAAGACTACATAGATTTCGTTGCTTCCTGTATACAGGGAGTGCGAGGCAGTGTGATGCAAGAAGTGGAAGAGGAAAACAGCGAATAGTGCTTTTATGCAGTGGCAGAAACCCAAGGAAGATAGGTTGTAGTTGTCAGTTGTCTCTGAGATGGAGGGGATGTGTGGAGTAGAGATATAATATGGAAAGATCGAGGGGGGAAGGTGCACCACACGCATTTCTACAACATATGGAAATCGTTTAAGGGTTGGCAGAGATTATTAGAAAGGAGAGAAGAGTGAAGGTACAACAGGTCTGGCAGAGATTATTATCCTCATCCCTTCAAGTGACTATCGGTGACTAGCTTGTAGTTCCGTCCTCATCCACCCCAACAATTACACCTGACCCAGACACAAACACACAAACACTAATACACGGCTATCAAGTTGCCTTTCCTGTCTTCTTTTCGGCAACTTCGCTCTGCGATTTAAAAACAAGGCAAGAGACTGTCCAGTAGCCCGTGCGGTATTAAAAACTCTGTTCGATCATTGCCTTGGGGCCCTGTCTCCCTCACTCCTCGAGGGTAGGCTACCCTTAGAGCCCTGTCTCTCCTCTCTCCTCGAGGGTAGGCAACCTTAACCCTGTCTCCTCACATACTCGAGTAGGGGCTACCTTAGGGGCCCTTTCTCCCTCACTCCTCGACGGTAGGCTACCTTAGGGGCTGACCTTCAAAAGTCAGCTGAAATAGGAATGTTTAGTGAATGACAAATAGGAAGTTCTTTTTTCCCACAAAATCTTATGTATCAGCTGATACCTTACTGGGCATCATGTACCTTTACTGGCATCAATGTCGAACATAAGATATGAATTCGTGTCAAGGACAACCAAAAATCCAAGAGGGAAATACTTGCATGTATTTTGTGGCAACTCAACTGTTTGCCCCAGTGGATAAATCCAAACTCACTCTGATGCATACTTCTACACTTCCTCTGAAGATGAGCTGCTGCAACTACTCAAGCAGGATGTTCTTGAGAAATTAAGTAATCTGGTATTATCCCCATTCCACCTGACAGATTAACCACACAACGTACTGTTTTTGTGGAAGAACAACATTTTCATGAAGAAGAATGCGCATCGTGCTGAGAACTTGTGACGAAGTAATCAAGAAAATTCAGAGTTCACGGTTTCTTAAAAAATATAAATATACGCAAAAGTTTTACAGTTCACAGCAAACACCTAAAACTGAATCCTTGAAAATACCGAAGAAGCCAAAATCATAAGTCACATAGTACTGACATCCTTTGGAACCAGGTGGTAACACCAGAACCAAATAGCCATGAAAAGGTTTGTCAATGTCCACACAATGTTTCAGGTTGTTATGAGTTTGGTCATAACAGACAAATAAATTGCAGCAGCCCCAAAAAGCAATTTCAGTTATTTGCACTGGTGAGCTTGTTTCCATCAGGGACAGGCCCTGTTTAGAAATCTGCTGATACCGCGAATTCTGGATTCTAAAAAACAGACAAACACAAAAGAGAACACACCCCAGCACCTCCAACAATGTCCTAGCTTCACTTCCCTGATCTACCTGGATCTGTTGGGAACTCCTACTGCAACTTTTGCAATTCCAATGATTGGAAACTGTCCCTCCTGCAGGCCCCCACCATAACCCTAACACCCAGTTAATACACCAAGCGCACCAGGACCATCATCAATCCCTATGTCCATCTGTCATCAAGGTAGATTTATGAGAGATACACTGATGTTTTATGTATGCAAGGAAATTGCAGGAATAAATGTTAAACTCTGCTCTTACCTGTTTGAAATAATTTGTAGTAGCAAATGGAATTAAGCCCCTCATTATCACATAATGTGAACTTAACTATAAAACCAGGTCCCCTCCGGACTGAAAGTATGTGCCCTCCTCCATAACCACACCTGCTCAAAATTTCATCACACAACCATCGCTCAGCCGACTTAAAAACCCAGTTGCAACAAATGAACTCCGGACCATTCGTAGTACCTGACCTGAACTTGTGCCTGAACGCATGAATTCATAATCTAACCGCTACTGAAGCTGACTCCAAAAGTACAAACAGTTTCCAAGGATACGACTCCAAGTGGATTAAAATTTTTCACATGGAATCCACTGTCTCCAATATTAAGTGTTGTAAATATGTCACTTTAAACAGGGAATGCCATGCCTCAGTTTGTCAGATGATGAATCGAAGCATCATTTTAATGTCACCAGCATAAGTGATAAGAAGGCAAAGTCATACACAGAAAACCCTCAGGAACCTACATCCTTTCCTTGAAAGGAATCCGAGTATGGAGAGCTCGCTCCCCAAGTTCCAGCTAAAATCTCAAGACACCACTCCTCTGTACGCACAAAAACGCACTTGAAGATGTAAATGAATGGTACCACCGGAAACCTGTTATGTCCAGTTTAATGAGGCTTCCTTTATAACTTTATCAACTATTACATTTACATATGATAAGACATGTACATCAAGCGAAATCTCCTATGGCAGACAACCCACCTTCGTGCAGCCTGAGTTGGCCAGTATCTCCAGCAGTATCGACTTATACAATCACCGTGCTATCGTCATTTCCACCCAACGTCCTGAAATTGCATAAAAAAAAGCAATTGCAAATAGCATTAACTTGTCCCAGACTCAGAGTCATGCGGTTATACATCTGTTATAACTGTGAAACTGAAGGGTAAGTGTTATGCTCCTGTCAACGAAAATGATTTCATTAATGACATTACACACACATACATATATTTAAAATGCACCAAAGTGGATGGGCCACTTTTCTTCATTATTCCTTCTAACTTCCCCCACTCAACCTTTTCCAATATTTCCATCCTTACCATCCTTCTTCCTTCCCCATCTTACTCATCGTTCGTCCTTCTCCATCTTACCAAAGCTCTGGTCATACAAGTAGTTGGTGGTAGTTCTTGAACCTAACAGTCTAAAGACTGTTACAGTATATTGTAGCTGATAGTTCTTAAACCTAACATGCTAAGAACTGAAATTAAGGCTACTAGCTAACAAATGCTGTTATTGAAGTTTAATTTTTCCGAACATTATCACGTAGCAAGTAAGAAATGGAAAGAAAATCATGAGTCAGTTCAAGGCAATTGAAATGAGGATTATTAGACCATCTGACAATACCAGGAGGAACACAACATCTGCACTAAAAAAGTCGGGAATAAAAATTATGTGACAGTTGTGTATAACATTGATTAAAACAAAAACATCTGTCACGGGATAAGAAAAGATTAATATTTGGAAGTGTAGGAACTGGAACAGACATTAGCCGATACTAACAGAAAATTAGACATTATATACTCATGATGAATTGCTAAGCTTGTAAGAATTATACAGTCACTGTGGAATCTGGAAGAATTATCTTTTGATTACCAAGAGGCTGAGGACAAGGAGTCTTTCTGAGCCATCAAGAATCCTTCATGAAGAAACATGACAAAAGGCCAGAAGTTAGGTTAGACTATGTTTATTAAATTTGTTAGGAAACAGGAGAAGTGTTTCTAACGCGCGGTCTAGTCATATGATGACCCGCAGGCTCCCCGTCGCATTCGTTTCGTGTCAGCTTTGACGATTAATTTCTGTAATCTTATGGCAAACCTGCGGCCACTTTCATCAGTGTATGTGAAATGAAAGCAATTAAAAAACGCATGAAGTAGTCGGTTGCAAAAGTATTATTTAGTTACAGTAGACGTCACTATTTTGATAAAAGGCAGACTTTCAATAACCGCTCATTCAAGAATAAACGAGAAGGAAATCAGATTCCTTACTTCCTTTTCCTTGAGGATCACATCAGCCCTTTTATAGCAATGAATATCATATGGATGGAATGCTATCAAAATACGTTATCAAAAATCCTGAGTAGCGACACAAAGTCTCACTAAATGTCAAACCATTGTCACGAGACATCGTTATTGAGGATCACTCACTCCTCCAGGTATAATCATGGTCCATTCCAGAGTTGTTCTGGTACGTTCACTGGTCGTGTCTTAATAACATGTCTTGTACCCGTACATACCAGTTGCTCTTAAGAGTACCTCTTATTATTGAACTAATTATTTCCAGCCACTTCGTACGCATTGTTTTTATATATTTCTTCTTCATCCTCTTCTTCTTCTTCTGTTATTATTATTATAATAATTATTATTATTATTATTGTTATTAATTTATTATTATCATTAGTAGTAGTATAGTAGTAGTAGTAGTAGTAAGTAGTCTTCCTATTCCCAAAGTAGAGCATCTAAACATATATACGGAATTATATATGAACTTAAATATTTTCTGTAGAGTTGTTACTCTTTAATATACAAAGAGCAGCTGGTGACTGTGATATACGAAGCTTCTATGTGTGTCGATACTTAAGCTTTTATTGAGTCTGTGTGAGTCTGTGTGTGTTAGTTTCTGTCTGTTCCGGACGATGGAAAACCCGTTCTGTACGAAGAAATACGGCAGAGAAACCCATCCAGAATAAATGAATATGACAGGGAAATCAGTCCTGATCAATGGAATATGACAGGAACTATGTCCAAAACAATGGATATGACATGCAAACCCGTACGGAACGAAGGAAAATGACTGGAAAACTCGTCCATAACGAGTGGAATTGTGAGATGGAAAACCATCAAGACCGAAGAATATGACCAAGGAAAATCCATCCATAAACAATGAATAATGAGGCAAGCCCATCCAGAACAACAGAAAATGACATGAAGACCCGTCCCTGAACGATGGAAAAATGGCAAGGGAACTTGTGCCTAATAAGAACATAAGAAAAAAGAAAGAAGGACCACAGCAACAGGCCTACCGACCCATGCGGGCTGGTCCATGACCCCCCGGATTAACACCAATCCACACCCCCCCCCGGATAAGCCCAATGACCCACCCAGTCTGGTCACCTCCACTCAAGGATGAAAGCATGACGCCAGACCCCAGCCGCACTAGACTTGGTCAGGTCCGAACTCACACCCTAGCACACCCACTAATGTATTTATCTAACTATTTTTTAAAATTACACAAACGTGTTTTAAAGGCCTAATAACTGTATTTCGGAGTTTGTTCCACTCATCCACAACTCTATCACCAAACCAGTGCTTCATATCCTTTCTAAATCTGAATTTTTCCACTTGAAACCAGCGCGAGTCCTGTCTTGGCTGGAAATTTTCCAGCACGCTCATTTACATCCCCATTTATTAATTCCCCTGTTTTCCATTTTTAATAAACACCTTGATGATATATACCCCCTATTTCTACTACGCCTTCGAGAGAGTGCAGATTTCAGGGCCCTCATCTATCCTCATAGGAAGATTTGCTGATACATGGGATCATCTTTGTCTTCCTCCTCTGTACGTTTTCCAGAGCAATGTATAATCCATGTCTGTATCACGGTGACCAGAACTGAGCAGCATAGTCAAAATGAGGCCTAAAACCAAGTATATATAGAGTTGAAGAACAACTTGAGGACTTTCTATTATTATATACTCCTAGATATTAAGCCAAGATTCTGTTAGCTTTTATTGCGAACACTAATGCACTGTTGTCTTTGTTTTAGATTACTGCTAACCAAACTCTCCTAAATCCTATTTCGCAAGCAAAGTTATTAAGATCTAACATTGTTTTAGTTTAAATGTGGCCATGGTTTATTTACCTGGTCAACATTTAGAACTTTGCATTTGTCCAATATGAACTGCATCTTCTGCCACATCTCTCCGACCATTTGCCTCAGTCTATTCAAATCATCCTGGAGTGCTCTAGTGGTCCTCTTTAGAATGATTGGACGGCCTATTTTTGGTGTCATCAGCAAATTTGCTTATCGCTATTTATTCCCTCATCTATGTCGTTTATTAAATTGTGAAGCAACCAACGGGCCCTATACTGACCCTTTAGGAACACCCTTGTGACGTGCCACCATTCTGGATTTCTCCCCATTTATGCAAAACTCTCTGCTGCCTATTTGTCAGCCATGCCTCTTACCCAGGAAAAAATTTTTCCTCCTATTCCCTTAAGTTTTCCTCAATAGCTCTGTGTGAACTCAATCGAAAGCCTACGAAGTTCATATACAGCAATATCATATTCTAACCATGATCTATCTCTTCAAAATATCTTAGTGAAAAAATTAGCATATACGTAAGACAAGGAATGCCCCTTTGTAAACCGTGTTTAATGGGGGGCCAGCTAGGTGAGGCCCAATAGTGAACTGTGGCAGTAGGTGAGGTTTATAGAGTTGTCCATAGTTAGGGTGAGTCAAGTCCAGGTGTGGTCATAGCGAGGTGAGGTGTGGTCCATAGATACAGAGGTCACAGTTAGGTGAGGTCATAGACATGTGGTGGTCCATAGTCCATTGTGTTTTATATTTCCAGTTCTCTATCCGTGGTCCCCCGATATCAGAGCACCTTCCACATTTCCCACGCCCGTTGTTTTTTATGTGCTTTCCCTAGTTCCGTGTGTCCAAAAGTCCATCGGTGTCCCCTCAGATGAACTCCCAGGTTGGATCCTGCTGATGTGTGGTCGTAAAGATGAAGTGGTCATGGTGAGGGGTGGATCATGCTATGAAGTGTGTTCTAGTTAGGTGTTGAGTCATAGACAGGTGTGGTCCATAGTGAGTTGGTCATAGTGGTTGTGAGGTCAAGTGAGTGTGGTCATATAGTCAGGTGTGGTTTATGTTTCCAGTCTCATCCTTTGGGCCCCCGGACATCACCCCTTCCACATTCCCAACTCCCGTTTGTTTTGGTGCTTCTCTATTTCCGTATGTCCAGAAGTCCATCTGTGTCCCCTCAAGAACTCCCAGGTGTGTGATCATGCTGAAGAGTGGTCGTAGATGAGTGGTCATGGTGAGCGTGATAATGCTTGAGTGAAGTGTTGGTCACAGTTAGGTTGTTTCAAAGTGAGGTGTGGTCATAGTGATGTGAGGTCATAGTCAGGTGTGGTTACTGTTCCAGTCTCCATCCGTGGGCCCCCCGGCTGTCCAACCTTTTCCACCCTTCCGCACTCCCGTTGTTTTGGTTCTGTCCCTAGTATCCGTGTGTCCAGAAGTCCACTGTGTCCTCAGATAACTCCCTCCTCACTGCCCAGGTGAGCGGTGGTTGGCTGGAGGGTTTGAGAATGAGAGTGTGGTGGTTGTTGGGCTGTGGTGTGTTTTGGCGGGTGGTTGGTTTAGGGTGGGCGGGTGTGTTGTGGTATGTGTTGGCACCTCCCAAGGTGTGATCCTTGTTGATGTAACTTGGTCTTGTTCTACTGGTCTACTGCCGAGACGTCCAGGTGGGTGGAATTACAGGAGGGTACACACAGAAAACTTTCGTCCCTGTAATTTACACACACCAAGACAGCCTGGAAACAGATGTCAGCTAGACAACACCAAGCGCCTCCAACTCGGCCCACCAAATTGAGGTTACTTAGTGATAATCTCGGCCCCCCCCCTTCCCCCTCCCGATTCCATGTATGTTTCATTATGTGTTTAGGTTAACTTTTGCTTTGTTTTCACTCATGTAGCTTATAAGTGTATGTGTGAAGCGTTTTCCCCTCGTGTATAATGTGTGTCGCCGATGTGATCTATGTCTTCCCACTCAGAAATCTGCTACTAAAAGTTATCAGCATTCTTATTGTTTGAAATTAGCGAACATTTTTCTTTTATGCAAGACACGAATAGCCCACATGTAATTACTACGAAAGTACACAAGTACATTCACACACACCACACGCACACACCACACACACACACTCCACACACACACACCACACACACACACACCCACATACACACACACCCACATACACACATACAACACACACACACACACACACTCACAACACACACAGTAAGGTAAAGTGCGGTAAGTTCCCAGGAGGTTGGGGTCAGGTCACAAGAAGGTGTGGCAGCCAAGGACCCACTGAGACCTACCTAAACGCACAAGCCACCTACCCTTCAGTAACTTAATAAAACCCAACATAATTCCACACACACTTACACACAAAATTAACACACGACACACACACCACACACACACACACACACACACACACACACACACACACACCACACACACACACACACATCACACCAATTTATAAAAAAAAAAAAAAACCACTTCCCCCTCACCACCGACATCTCACTACTTCCCCCTCACCACCGACATCTCACTACTCCCTCCCCTGATCCCTCCCCTCCCTCCGATCACCCTCCCCTCCCCCGTTCACACCCTAAACCCTCTCCCACCCTCCCCACTCAGCTCCCACATAGCCACAGTTCCCCTCCACTACTTCCCCCCCCCCCCCACACTCTGACATACACACTACTAACCGATCATAACAGAACTACATAGGTTTCCCAACCAGAGGCAATCAGGATAAAACAAAAATTGGCTGCCAGAGAGCACAAGAAAAACCAAGGGGAACAGGAGGAGAAAATGGCAAAGGAAGTATTGGGCAAGCAGAGCTCATAAAAAGGGATCATGAAGGGGAAAAGAAACTAGAATAACTAGCATGAAATGGAAGAGAGGTATAGATATGGAAAGCAGAAAAGTGGGAGGTAGCATGTCAAGCAGGCAGAAGCTAGGATACAGAGTTTAGAGAGGAATAAAATCTGAAACAGCCTAAAGAACTAAGAACATTTTGGGATTGACAACAGAGAACTGCTACCTCAGCCACAAATAAGGGGACTGTAGGGAAAGAAGGAGAGGGGCGCAACTTGCATGGAATGCTCTATCAGAGGAACTGTAGCAAATGAAAGAGCTAAGACTTTATGTGGAGGCCCTAACAGACAACAACAGAGCCCATAGGAAAGCCGAAAGGAAAAATGACAGGCCACTACCCGAAAAAGTTAAATGTATACAAATTAGCCAGTGAAACTGATGAAAGGCAGCAGCAGTGGAGGAAAACCAAATTAAAAATGAGGGGGAGTACACAGGGATTATAATGCCAGTTGGGAAATGAAAGGGTGAGGTCAGTTATTGTGTATAGCTCCAGATGTCTAGGGGAAACATATGAAAGCAAGAAAACACAGGAAAAAAAAAGCATTGAAAGCAACATTAAAGCAATAGGAGAAGACGATAAGACCCATCTGAAAAATTTTCCGTAGAATAGGGGGTGTTTGGTAAACAAAAGACACCCGGCCAGTGAGATGACCTTCAAGCAAAGCGACTCGGACCAGGATCCTGCAGGAGAAAGCACGATTAAGGAGACAAGACGGCATATACATGAAGTGTATCTCGAACGTGCACAGAACACAAGAAGAAAGGCAGAAACTGAAGAGATGTACAAAGGCGAAATGGAGGAAAGAGAGGAGAAGGAGAAGACAGACAGAGACCCAGATCCCCAGGAAGAAATCAAATCCTGCCTCCACACACATTCTATAGAAGCCTCCCATCAGGTCAACCCCAGTGCAACCAAAAACACTCTAAATCAAAAACACCCCATGTCCCACTCCAATGCCCCCACCCCACTAACTTTACAAACTTCCACCCCCACAGCAACAACCCATAGTTCCTTACCAGGTCTCCCACTTCCCCAACCCCAATATACTTCCCAACCACAGTCTTAGAACAGACGTTGAAGGTGTGGTATACAAAATAGGGCAGATGGAATAACAAACAAGTATGATGGAGTGGCACGAAAGAATCAAAGAGACATCACCCAGACATAATAGCAATCCACAGAAACAAAAACTCACCAAGAATAAAACGATTCAATCTTTCCATCAGCATATCAAATCTTCAGAAAGACAGAGGGAGGAGAGGGGAGGAGGAGTTTGCAAACTGCTCTTAAAAACCAGTGGGGTTTTGAGAAAATGGAAGTAATGGATGCATGGGCGAAAGGGACAACTTAGTCGGAACAATCCAGTCTGAGTGGACATAAGGTGTTAATTGCAGTAATGTACAACCCACCACAGAACTGCCGGTAGGCCAAGAGAAGAATAACGAGAGTAGCAACAGAGCAATGATCGACCCACACTACCGGGTGTCCAGGAGAGCAACACCGGGGGTAAGGCAAAGTTACTAGTTATGGGTGATTTCAAACACAAGGAGATTGACCTGGAAAACCTGATCCCCATGGGGGTCCCGAAACATGGAGAGCCAAGATGATGGATGTGGGTACTGGAGAACCTCATGCATCAAGCATGTTAGAGACACTACCAGATAGTAGAGGAGAGGATGAACCAGCAAGGTTGACCTTGTAATCACCATTAAGTAGTTCGAACATCGAGGGTATCATGTATGAAGGCCCCTGGGACTATTGGATCATGTGGTTCTGTGCTTCGACTACATATTTGAGCTCCAAGCGGAGAGAGTGTCATGAATAGGTGGGAAAAACCAAACGACAAAAGGGGAACTACTCAGCATGAGGAACTTTCCATCAAGACAATCAGTGGAGAGGAACTGGACAGGAAACCAGTACAAGAAATGAAGGACTATGTAGCAACAAATGCAAGAGGCCAGAGAGAGGTTTGTTTTCCCAAGGAAACAGAAATAATGGGAAGAACAGAACGAGTCCTTGTTCACCCAAAGGTGTAGGGAAGGCAAAAACTAGGTTACTATAAGAATGAAAAGGTACAAAGACAGAGAACTCAGGAAAAAAAAGAAATGTCATCCGAAGAGCCAGAAACGAATATGCACAGATAAAAGGGAAACGGGGGGCTCAGCGACAATATGAAAATGACATAGGCACCAAAAGTAAAGTACCTGACCGCGAAGCTTTTGTCAGCCACCATCAGAGGAAAACAACAGTCAAGGACCAGGTAATCAGACTGAGGAAGGGTGATGGGGAATCACAAGAAAGACCGAAAGGTAAGTCAGGAGCCCAACACAAGATTTAAAGAGGTATTTTACAAGTGTGAAACCATGTAGACTCCAGAAATCAGAACAGGGGGGCACACCAGCAAGTGCTGGATGAGGTACAAATAACCAAGGAGGAGGTGAAGAACCTGCTATGCGAACTGAACACCTCAAAGGGCGGATGGACCAGACAACATCTCCCATGGTGGTCCTTAAAGAGGGAGCAGAGAATTGTGGTGAACCATTAAACAAGATCTCACACCTCATTTGAAACTGGCAACTCCCTGAGGAATGGAAAATGCAATTAGTCCCAATTATTAAATAGGGAGACAAGACATGAGCACAAGACTAACCGAACCTGTATCACTACGTGTATAGTATGGCATAGGTCATGGAGAAGATCCATCAGGAGGACGAGTGGGTGGGGGCACCTGAAAGTAAACAAGTGTATAATTGACAACCAGCCACAGGTTATCAGGGAAGGAAAATCCTGTTCACAAACCTACTAGAGTTTTATGACACAGGTGAACAGAAGAAGACAAGAGAGAGAGGGGTGGAGTCGACGCGTATTTTGGACTGCAAGAAGAAGCCTTCGACACAGTTCCTCACAAGAGGGTTACTACTGCAAAAGCTAGAGGAACCAGGCACACATAACAGGTAAAGGCACTGCAATGAATCAGAGAATACTGAACAGGGAGGCAAACAACGAGTCATGGTACGCGACGAGGTGTCAGAGTGGGCGCCTGTGACAAGCGGGTTCCACAGGGTCAGTCCTAGGACCTGTGCTGTTCTTGGTAATACGTAGAACACATAAGACGGAAGGGTAGAGACTCAGAAGTGTCCATGTTTGCAGATGATGTGAAGTTAATGAGAAGAATCGAATCGCGAGGATCAGGCAGACTAACAAGAGACCTGGACAGGCTTACAAGCTGGTGCCCACAACTAGGGCTCCTTGAATTTAAGAACCATGCCAAATGCAAAGTCAATGAAGATTGGGGAAGGCAAAGAAGAACCGCAACACAATATAGTTAGAAATGGCCAAAGACTGCAAACCACACTCAAGAAAAAGATCTGGGGGTGAGTATAACACCGAGCCTATCTCCTGAGGCGGCACATCAATCAAATACGTGCGCCATGGCAAACCTACGGATCGCGTTTTCCGAACCTCAGTAAGGATTCGTTTAAGACTCTGTACACATCTACGTCAGGCCCATACTGGAGTATGCCAGCACCAGTTTGGAATCCACACCTAGTCAAGCAACGTCAAGAAATTATGAGAAAGTGCAAAAGGTTGCAAACAAGACTAGTCCCCAGAGCTACGGGGATTGGTCCTACGAAGAACGGTTGAGGGAAATCGGCCTGACACACTGAGGCCAGGAGGGTCAGGGAGACAATGATAACGACATATAAAATACTGCGCGGAATACAAGGTGGACAAAGACAGGATGTTCCAGAGATGGGGACACAGCACATGAGGTCAACAATTGGAAATAAAGACGCAGATGAATCAAAGGATGATAGGAAGTATTTCTTCCGTTCATAGAGTAGTCAAGTCGTGGAATGTCCTAGAACGTGAAGTAGTGGAGCGGGAACCATACATATTTTAAGGCGAGTTATGATAAATCCATGGAGCAGGGTGATGAGAGGACCTAGTAGGCAATTATGTGAAGGAAGCGGGGCCAGGAGCAATGACTCGAACCCCCTGCAACCACACAATAGGTGAGTAAAAATAGGTGAGTACACACACACATATATACACACTCACACACACATACACAACACAGCCCCCCCGCACAACCACACACATAAACACACATCACATACACACATAGACCATACCACACACACACATATACTACACACACCACACACACACACACACCCACACACCACACACCCACACACACACCTCACACTACACACGACACACACACAACACACACACACACACCCACACACACACACACTCACACACACACACACACACACACACACACACACACACACACACACACACATCTGTCCGCCTTCAGATATTTCCCTTTCCCATTTATGAATAACTGCTAACTCTCATTAACCGTTATTGTAAATGTAAACACTCTGAGTGACTGTCATAAGTGTTACCAGTTATGTAAACACCTGAGTGACTGTCCATAAGGTGTTACCAGTTATGCACACCTGAGTACAGGTCAGTAAGGTTTACATTATGTTAACAACTCAGTGGACTGTCAGTAAGGTGTTACCAGTTATGTAACACGTCAGTGACTGTCATAAGGTGTTACCAGTTATGTTAACACCTCATTGACCTTCATAAGGTGTTTACCAGTTAATAAACACCTCAGTGACTGTCAGTAAGGTTTTGACCATTGGGTACCACCTGAGTGACTGTCAGTAAAGGTGTTTTTACCAGTTATGAAACACCCTGAGTGTCAGTAAGGTGTTACCAGTTTATGTAACACCACAGTGACTGTCAGTAAGGTGTTACCAGTTATGTAACACCTGAGTGACCTGTCAGTAAGGTGTTACCAGTTATGTAACCACCTAGTGACTGTCAAGTAAAGGTGTTACCTGTTATGTAACACCACAGTGACTGTCCAGTACGGTGTTACCATTATGTAACACCACAGTGACTGTCAGTAAGTGTTACCAGTTATTACACACTCAGTGACTGTCATAAGGTGTTAACCCCTGTATGGTAAACACCACATAGACTGTCAGTAAGGTGTTACCAGTTTATGTACACCACAGTGACTGTCAGTAAGGTGTTACCGTTAATGTAACACCTCAGTGACTGACATAAGTGTTACCAAGTTATGTAACACCTCAGTGACTGTCCAGTAAGGTGTTAACCAATATGTAACTCCTCAGTACTGTCAGTAAGGTGTTTACCAGTTATGTAACACCTCAGTGGACTGTCATAAGGTGTTACTCAGTTATTAACGACCTCAGTGAACTGAACCAGTAAGGTGTTACGCAGTTATGTAACACCTTAGTGACCTGTCAGTAAAGGTGTTTCCATTTATGTAACACCTCTTTCTAATCTGAATTTTTTTTCCCAACATAAAACATTGCTGCTATCCTGTCTAGGCTAGATATTTTCTAGCAACACTATTTACATCCCTAATTTATTTCCTGACTCCATTTATTAACACCTCAATCATATCCCCCCTAATTCCAAGTCATTTCTAGAGATGCAGTTTCAGGCCCTTAGTCTATCCTCATATGGGAAGGTTTCTGTATATAGGGATCAACTTTGTCATCCTCACTTTGTAACATTTTTCCCAGAGAATTTATAATCCATTCTGTAATACGGTGACCAAAACTGTGCAAGCATAATCTAAATGAGGCCTAACCAATGATTGTATAGAGTTTGAGGAACAACCTGAGGACTCCTATTATTTATGCTTCGTATATGAAAGCCAAGATTCTATTACTTTATTGCGAACACTTATGCACTGTTTCCTTGGTTTCAGATTACAGCATAACCAGAACTCCTAAATCTTTTTCGTTCGCAATCTGTCCAAAGAATATTGAACAGCACAAAAAGATCAAATACATTATTTAGTTATATGGTGGCAATGTTATTGACTTACAAACATTTAGAATTTGCATTTGTCTCATATAAAACTGCATCTGCCACTTCTCCACCCACTTGCATCAGCCTATTCAAATCTCTTCCTGAGTGCTTCGAATAGTCCTCGTCAGAATGATTTCGACGGCCTATTTTTGGGTGTCATCGGCAAACTTGCCGATTCGCTCTTTATGCCCGCATCTATGTCGTTTAGTAGATTGTGAACAGCAGGATGCCCCAACTCTGACCCCTGTGGAACACCGCTCGTACACTTCCTTCCCCACTCTTGATTTCTCCCCCATTTATGCAAACCATGCTGCCTATTTGTCAACCCATGCTCTATCCAGGAAAAAATTTCTCCTCCCTATCCCATATTGCTTTAATTTTCCTCAATAGTCTCTGATGTGGACCTCTGTCAAAGCCTTACTGAAGTCCATATCCACAATTTTGGTTCTCGATTCCCGCCACAAGCTATGGGGAAACAAGTCTGGCGAAAAGCTGTTCCTGATTTAACACTAATTGATTAGACTGAGATTGATAATAACTAGTGATACCATACACATATCGTGAAACCTTATTCAGTCAAAAACGACTGTATCTGTGCCATTACTTAACATTTTGTTGGTAATTCAACCATTATTTGCTAATTGTGACACTCATTCTGAAGAAAATACGAATAGAAAAAGCGCTAAGAAAAGAGGTAGTGCACATATTAAGTTCCTAATATATACTGACCAGAGTGCCACGGGAATCAGTGAAGAGGTCTAGTTTAAGAACGGAAGACAATTAAAATTAAAAAATACTCACTTTCCGTGAATCACATACTGCAGCCATCGAATTCCGTGGTGTCCTTGACTCTCCGCGGAATGACCCCACAACTGACAACAGGTACGACCATCCCCCCGTAAATAATGAGCCTTAAAAATCACGCCAGTGAAACGTAATGTGAATCAGGAGATTAAATGTTAGTTAAAGAAATGGCCTGAAGGGGAGACATAGAACCAGATCGTGTACCACTTGTTAAACAGATACAGTCCTGCAAAATGTGGAATATAAAAAAGAAATGCGGAAGTTGAATATCATTATATCAGGAAAAGTGCGCTTTTCATTGTTGTCCCACCATGCAGAAGGGGAGAGTGGATTGTAAAAAGTGCACACACAACAGATAAATATTCGGATATGTCAGAAACAAAATATGTAGGGACAACTAGATGCTCACCGTGTTCCCCATATAACCACTGATGTTCCCATTGTAAAAATAACAATGATTAGCTTACCGATAATCCCTCGCACACTAGCAAGCAGGTGTCGCCTCAGGACTGGGTGGGGAGATGAAATGACGGTGGTAGCGGTACATCATACTATAGATTTTGTGTATAATGTAAAAGTAAGATGCATAGGATTGAGTGTGTTGGAAGTGAGGAGGGTGAGATGTTGACGGTGATGTATTGTTTGAGCTAGCGTGAGCGTTCGCGTACAATATATTGTTTGGAGCTAGCGGTGAGCGTCGTACAGTATATTGTTGGAGCTAACGTGCGCGTCGTACAGTAAATTGTTGGAGGCAAACGTTAACGTCGTACAGTATATTGCTGGAGCTAACGTGATCATCTTAACAGTATATTGTTGGAGCTAACGAGAGGTCGAACAGTAGTATTGCTGGAGCTAACGTGAGCAACGAACAGTATATTGTTGGGCTAAACGTGAGCGTCGTAACAGTAAATTTGCAGGTGCTAACGTGAGCGTCGTACATTATATTGTTGAAGCTAACTGAGGCGTCGTACATAAAAATAGCTGGTGCTAACGTGAGCGTCGTAACACTATATTGTTGAAGCAACGTAGCGTCGTAACAGTAAAATTGCTGAGCTAACGTGGGAGCATCGTTACAGTATATTTGCTGGAGCAACGTGAGCATTCGTATCGTAAATTCGGGTTCTGGTTTGGAAAATAATCCCTTTATGTTTCTGATTTGTCTAGTCAACTTCCGGTTTGTCGAGTCACTTCCGGCTTTGGTGTCCATTAATAAAAGACTACATAGATTTCGTTGCTTCCTGTATACAGGGAGTGCGAGGCAGTGTGATGCAAGAAGTGGAAGAGGAAAACAGCGAATAGTGCTTTTATGCAGTGGCAGAAACCCAAGGAAGATAGGTTGTAGTTGTCAGTTGTCTCTGAGATGGAGGGGATGTGTGGAGTAGAGATATAATATGGAAAGATCGAGGGGGGAAGGTGCACCACACGCATTTCTACAACATATGGAAATCGTTTAAGGGTTGGCAGAGATTATTAGAAAGGAGAGAAGAGTGAAGGTACAACAGGTCTGGCAGAGATTATTATCCTCATCCCTTCAAGTGACTATCGGTGACTAGCTTGTAGTTCCGTCCTCATCCACCCCAACAATTACACCTGACCCAGACACAAACACACAAACACTAATACACGGCTATCAAGTTGCCTTTCCTGTCTTCTTTTCGGCAACTTCGCTCTGCGATTTAAAAACAAGGCAAGAGACTGTCCAGTAGCCCGTGCGGTATTAAAAACTCTGTTCGATCATTGCCTTGGGGCCCTGTCTCCCTCACTCCTCGAGGGTAGGCTACCCTTAGAGCCCTGTCTCTCCTCTCTCCTCGAGGGTAGGCAACCTTAACCCTGTCTCCTCACATACTCGAGTAGGGGCTACCTTAGGGGCCCTTTCTCCCTCACTCCTCGACGGTAGGCTACCTTAGGGGCTGACCTTCAAAAGTCAGCTGAAATAGGAATGTTTAGTGAATGACAAATAGGAAGTTCTTTTTTCCCACAAAATCTTATGTATCAGCTGATACCTTACTGGGCATCATGTACCTTTACTGGCATCAATGTCGAACATAAGATATGAATTCGTGTCAAGGACAACCAAAAATCCAAGAGGGAAATACTTGCATGTATTTTGTGGCAACTCAACTGTTTGCCCCAGTGGATAAATCCAAACTCACTCTGATGCATACTTCTACACTTCCTCTGAAGATGAGCTGCTGCAACTACTCAAGCAGGATGTTCTTGAGAAATTAAGTAATCTGGTATTATCCCCATTCCACCTGACAGATTAACCACACAACGTACTGTTTTTGTGGAAGAACAACATTTTCATGAAGAAGAATGCGCATCGTGCTGAGAACTTGTGACGAAGTAATCAAGAAAATTCAGAGTTCACGGTTTCTTAAAAAATATAAATATACGCAAAAGTTTTACAGTTCACAGCAAACACCTAAAACTGAATCCTTGAAAATACCGAAGAAGCCAAAATCATAAGTCACATAGTACTGACATCCTTTGGAACCAGGTGGTAACACCAGAACCAAATAGCCATGAAAAGGTTTGTCAATGTCCACACAATGTTTCAGGTTGTTATGAGTTTGGTCATAACAGACAAATAAATTGCAGCAGCCCCAAAAAGCAATTTCAGTTATTTGCACTGGTGAGCTTGTTTCCATCAGGGACAGGCCCTGTTTAGAAATCTGCTGATACCGCGAATTCTGGATTCTAAAAAACAGACAAACACAAAAGAGAACACACCCCAGCACCTCCAACAATGTCCTAGCTTCACTTCCCTGATCTACCTGGATCTGTTGGGAACTCCTACTGCAACTTTTGCAATTCCAATGATTGGAAACTGTCCCTCCTGCAGGCCCCCACCATAACCCTAACACCCAGTTAATACACCAAGCGCACCAGGACCATCATCAATCCCTATGTCCATCTGTCATCAAGGTAGATTTATGAGAGATACACTGATGTTTTATGTATGCAAGGAAATTGCAGGAATAAATGTTAAACTCTGCTCTTACCTGTTTGAAATAATTTGTAGTAGCAAATGGAATTAAGCCCCTCATTATCACATAATGTGAACTTAACTATAAAACCAGGTCCCCTCCGGACTGAAAGTATGTGCCCTCCTCCATAACCACACCTGCTCAAAATTTCATCACACAACCATCGCTCAGCCGACTTAAAAACCCAGTTGCAACAAATGAACTCCGGACCATTCGTAGTACCTGACCTGAACTTGTGCCTGAACGCATGAATTCATAATCTAACCGCTACTGAAGCTGACTCCAAAAGTACAAACAGTTTCCAAGGATACGACTCCAAGTGGATTAAAATTTTTCACATGGAATCCACTGTCTCCAATATTAAGTGTTGTAAATATGTCACTTTAAACAGGGAATGCCATGCCTCAGTTTGTCAGATGATGAATCGAAGCATCATTTTAATGTCACCAGCATAAGTGATAAGAAGGCAAAGTCATACACAGAAAACCCTCAGGAACCTACATCCTTTCCTTGAAAGGAATCCGAGTATGGAGAGCTCGCTCCCCAAGTTCCAGCTAAAATCTCAAGACACCACTCCTCTGTACGCACAAAAACGCACTTGAAGATGTAAATGAATGGTACCACCGGAAACCTGTTATGTCCAGTTTAATGAGGCTTCCTTTATAACTTTATCAACTATTACATTTACATATGATAAGACATGTACATCAAGCGAAATCTCCTATGGCAGACAACCCACCTTCGTGCAGCCTGAGTTGGCCAGTATCTCCAGCAGTATCGACTTATACAATCACCGTGCTATCGTCATTTCCACCCAACGTCCTGAAATTGCATAAAAAAAAGCAATTGCAAATAGCATTAACTTGTCCCAGACTCAGAGTCATGCGGTTATACATCTGTTATAACTGTGAAACTGAAGGGTAAGTGTTATGCTCCTGTCAACGAAAATGATTTCATTAATGACATTACACACACATACATATATTTAAAATGCACCAAAGTGGATGGCCACTTTCTTCATTATTCCTTCTAACTTCCCCCACTCAACCTTTTCCAATATTCCCATCCTTACCATCCTTCTTCCTTCCCCATCTTACTCATCGTTCGTCCTTCTCCATCTTACCAAAGCTCTGGTCATACAAGTAGTTGGTGGTAGTTCTTGAACCTAACAGTCTAAAGACTGTTACAGTATATTGTAGCTGATAGTTCTTAAACCTAACATGCTAAGAACTGAAATTAAGGCTACTAGCTAACAAATGCTGTTTATTGAAGTTTAATTTTTCCGAACATTATCACGTAGCAAGTAAGAAATGGAAAGAAAATCATGAGTCAGTTCAAGGCAATTGAAATGAGGATTATTAGACCATCTGACAATACCAGGAGAACACAACATCTGCACTAAAAAAGTCGGGAATAAAAATTATGTGACAGTTGTGTATAACATTGATTAAAACAAAAACATCTGTCACGGGATAAGAAAAGATTAATATTTGGAAGTGTAGGAACTGGAACAGACATTAGCCGATACTAACAGAAAATTAGACATTATATACTCATGATGAATTGCTAAGCTTGTAAGAATTATACAGTCACTGTGGAATCTGGAAGAATTATCTTTTGATTACCAAGAGGCTGAGGACAAGGAGTCTTTCTGAGCCATCAAGAATCCTTCATGAAGAAACATGACAAAAGGCCAGAAGTTAGGTTAGACTATGTTTATTAAATTTGTTAGGAAACAGGAGAAGTGTTTCTAACGCGCGGTCTAGTCATATGATGACCCGCAGGCTCCCCGTCGCATTCGTTTCGTGTCAGCTTTGACGATTAATTTCTGTAATCTTATGGCAAACCTGCGGCCACTTTCATCAGTGTATGTGAAATGAAAGCAATTAAAAAACGCATGAAGTAGTCGGTTGCAAAAGTATTATTTAGTTACAGTAGACGTCACTATTTTGATAAAAGGCAGACTTTCAATAACCGCTCATTCAAGAATAAACGAGAAGGAAATCAGATTCCTTACTTCCTTTTCCTTGAGGATCACATCAGCCCTTTTATAGCAATGAATATCATATGGATGGAATGCTATCAAAATACGTTATCAAAAATCCTGAGTAGCGACACAAAGTCTCACTAAATGTCAAACCATTGTCACGAGACATCGTTATTGAGGATCACTCACTCCTCCAGGTATAATCATGGTCCATTCCAGAGTTGTTCTGGTACGTTCACTGGTCGTGTCTTAATAACATGTCTTGTACCCGTACATACCAGTTGCTCTTAAGAGTACCTCTTATTATTGAACTAATTATTTCCAGCCACTTCGTACGCATTGTTTTTATATATTTCTTCTTCATCCTCTTCTTCTTCTTCTGTTATTATTATTATAATAATTATTATTATTATTATTGTTATTAATTTATTATTATCATTAGTAGTAGTATAGTAGTAGTAGTAGTAGTAAGTAGTCTTCCTATTCCCAAAGTAGAGCATCTAACATAAACGGAATTAATAATAACTTAAATATTTTCAGTAGAGTTGTTACTCCTTTAATATACAAAGAGCAGCTGGTGACGATATACGAAGCTTCTATGTGTGTCGATACTTAAGCTTTTATTGAGTCTGTGTGAGTCTGTGTGTGTTAGTTTCTGTCTGTTCCGGACGATGGAAAACCCGTTCTGTACGAAAGAAATACGGCAGAGAAACTCCATCCAGAATAAATGTAATATGACAAGGGAAAATCAGGTCCTTGATCAATGGAATATGACAGGAACTATGTCCAAAACAATGGATATGACATGCAAACCCGTACGGAACGAAGGAAAATGACTGGAAAACTCGTCCATAACGAGTGGAATTGTGAGATGGAAAACCATCAAGACCGAAGAATATGACCAAGGAAAATCCATCCATAAACAATGAATAATGAGGCAAGCCCATCCAGAACAACAGAAAATGACATGAAGACCCGTCCCTGAACGATGGAAAAATGGCAAGGGAACTTGTGCCTAATAAGAACATAAGAAAAAAGAAAGAAGGACCACAGCAACAGGCCTACCGACCCATGCGGGCTGGTCCATGACCCCCCGGATTAACACCAATCCACACCCCCCCCCGGATAAGCCCAATGACCCACCCAGTCTGGTCACCTCCACTCAAGGATGAAAGCATGACGCCAGACCCCAGCCGCACTAGACTTGGTCAGGTCCGAACTCACACCCTAGCACACCCACTAATGTATTTATCTAACTATTTTTTAAAATTACACAAACGTGTTTTAAAGGCCTAATAACTGTATTTCGGAGTTTGTTCCACTCATCCACAACTCTATCACCAAACCAGTGCTTCATATCCTTTCTAAATCTGAATTTTTCCACTTGAAACCAGCGCGAGTCCTGTCTTGGCTGGAAATTTTCCAGCACGCTCATTTACATCCCCATTTATTAATTCCCCTGTTTTCCATTTTTAATAAACACCTTGATGATATATACCCCCTATTTCTACTACGCCTTCGAGAGAGTGCAGATTTCAGGGCCCTCATCTATCCTCATAGGAAGATTTGCTGATACATGGGATCATCTTTGTCTTCCTCCTCTGTACGTTTTCCAGAGCAATGTATAATCCATGTCTGTATCACGGTGACCAGAACTGAGCAGCATAGTCAAAATGAGGCCTAAAACCAAGTATATATAGAGTTGAAGAACAACTTGAGGACTTTCTATTATTATATACTCCTAGATATTAAGCCAAGATTCTGTTAGCTTTTATTGCGAACACTAATGCACTGTTGTCTTTGTTTTAGATTACTGCTAACCAAACTCTCCTAAATCCTATTTCGCAAGCAAAGTTATTAAGATCTAACATTGTTTTAGTTTAAATGTGGCCATGGTTTATTTACCTGGTCAACATTTAGAACTTTGCATTTGTCCAATATGAACTGCATCTTCTGCCACATCTCTCCGACCATTTGCCTCAGTCTATTCAAATCATCCTGGAGTGCTCTAGTGGTCCTCTTTAGAATGATTGGACGGCCTATTTTTGGTGTCATCAGCAAATTTGCTTATCGCTATTTATTCCCTCATCTATGTCGTTTATTAAATTGTGAAGCAACCAACGGGCCCTATACTGACCCTTTAGGAACACCCTTGTGACGTGCCACCATTCTGGATTTCTCCCCATTTATGCAAAACTCTCTGCTGCCTATTTGTCAGCCATGCCTCTTACCCAGGAAAAAATTTTTCCTCCTATTCCCTTAAGTTTTCCTCAATAGCTCTGTGTGAACTCAATCGAAAGCCTACGAAGTTCATATACAGCAATATCATATTCTAACCATGATCTATCTCTTCAAAATATCTTAGTGAAAAAATTAGCATATACGTAAGACAAGGAATGCCCCTTTGTAAACCGTGTTTAATGGGGGGCCAGCTAGGTGAGGCCCAATAGTGAACTGTGGCAGTAGGTGAGGTTTATAGAGTTGTCCATAGTTAGGGTGAGTCAAGTCCAGGTGTGGTCATAGCGAGGTGAGGTGTGGTCCATAGATACAGAGGTCACAGTTAGGTGAGGTCATAGACATGTGGTGGTCCATAGTCCATTGTGTTTTATATTTCCAGTTCTCTATCCGTGGTCCCCCGATATCAGAGCACCTTCCACATTTCCCACGCCCGTTGTTTTTTATGTGCTTTCCCTAGTTCCGTGTGTCCAAAAGTCCATCGGTGTCCCCTCAGATGAACTCCCAGGTTGGATCCTGCTGATGTGTGGTCGTAAAGATGAAGTGGTCATGGTGAGGGGTGGATCATGCTATGAAGTGTGTTCTAGTTAGGTGTTGAGTCATAGACAGGTGTGGTCCATAGTGAGTTGGTCATAGTGGTTGTGAGGTCAAGTGAGTGTGGTCATATAGTCAGGTGTGGTTTATGTTTCCAGTCTCATCCTTTGGGCCCCCGGACATCACCCCTTCCACATTCCCAACTCCCGTTTGTTTTGGTGCTTCTCTATTTCCGTATGTCCAGAAGTCCATCTGTGTCCCCTCAAGAACTCCCAGGTGTGTGATCATGCTGAAGAGTGGTCGTAGATGAGTGGTCATGGTGAGCGTGATAATGCTTGAGTGAAGTGTTGGTCACAGTTAGGTTGTTTCAAAGTGA
>NC_069408.1:66850933-66904104 GCF_026875155.1 Cherax quadricarinatus
GAAATAGAGCAGAAACATCCTAAAAATCTTACCCTTTTATTGCGTTCTAAATAAATGTCCTGCATCCTAGGGGTTAACAACCTGCCTATTCTGGGGGCATTTAAAATATTAACCACATAAACCAACCTAGGGCCAAAGTTTGTTACTTCACATAATTTATTAAGTGTTAATTAAGTGGTCACTACTTATAATTAATATAAGGAAGGACATAAACATTAACGTAAAAAAATAACAATATTAACAGTAAATTTACATATATAACATAAAACCTACCCACTACATACAAAAAAAAAAAACACAGTCACCTTTACCGAGTACTCACTTAGTTCACTAGCACACTGCTACTAGTGATTATAAAACAAACATCTGCAAACAGTGATGTTCCATGTCCCTCATCATTTCTGCCGGCCTCTTTGCCTGCAATCAAAACACTAAGAGAGTACTCTCCCAAAACATAAACAGGCCTCTCCTCATACAGATATATCAGGAGGTTAATTACATAATATTAAAGCAACCTGGAGGTTACCTGGCATAACCTGTGGCATAAACTGTGGCATAAACTTACCCAGAATCACCATCCCTACTCACACAAACACCAATCATGACGTCTTTAGCTGCCGCTGTTCTCATACTCGCCCAAAAACACACCACACTTGCTCCTGTCCTGTCCTGACTACACTTCAGGTCTATTGCACGTGCCGAATAGATAAAACTTACCATTTTGTTTTAAATAGCAACCCTCGTCTTGCCGAATACGGCAAGGGAAAATCTGTGAATGCAATAATTTCGCAAAAATCATTCTAAACCTAACGAAAATATATATTTCATTGTAAAAAAAATGCAAAGGGCGGGGTTAGAACCCACCATTGTGTTTGGTTTATTATTAAATTATTTTAAACTTCACTAAAATATATTTAGTTGAATTAGGCTAAATTAAATTGCGTTTATAATGTGTTAATAATAATATTTGTTAATAATATTTATTAACACATCGGCCGATTCCCACCAAAATACTGCGTGGAATAGATAAGATGGACAGAGACAGGTTGTTCCAGAGAGGGGACACAGAAACAAGGGGTCACAATTGGAAACTGAAGACTCAGACGAGTCACAGGGATGTTAGGAAGTATTTCTTCGGTCATAGAGGCTTCAGGAAGTGGAATAGCCTAACAAGTGATGTAGTGGAGGCAGGAATCATACATAGCTTTAAGACGAGGTATGACAAAGCTCAGGAAGCAGAGAGAGGACCTAGTAGCGATCAGTGAAGAGGCGGGGCAAGGAGCCGAGTCTCGACCCTTGCAACCACAATTAGGTGAGTACAATTAGGTGAGTACTCACACAGATTGCATTTTCTTGGAGTGTAAGAAGGCGTTTGACACAGCTCCACAAAGAGATTAGTGCAAAAGCTGGAGGACCAGGCAGGGATAACAGGGAAGGCACTGCAAAGGATCAGGGAATACCTGCCAGGAAGACAGCAGTGAGTCATGGTACGAGGCGAGGTGTCAGAGTGGACGCCTATGACGAGTGGGGTTCCACAGGCGTCAGTCCTAGGACCGGTGTTGTTTCTGGTATGTGAACGACATGACGGAATAGATTCCAAAATGTCCTTGTTTGCAGATGTGAAGTTGATGAGAAGAATTCAATCGGACGAGGACCAGGCAGAACTACAAAGGGATCTGGACAGGCTGCAGGCCTGGTCCAGCAATTGGATCCTGGAGTTCAACCCCACCAAGTGCAAAGTCATGAAGATTGGGGAAAGGCAAAGAAGATCGCAGATGGAGTACAGTCTAGGGGGACAGAGACTACAAACCTCAATCTAGGAAAAGGATCTTGGGGTGAGTATAACACCAGGCACATCTCCTAAGGCGCACATCACCAAATACTGCTGGAGCATACAGGCGCCCAGCCCAAAAACCTAACAACAGCATTCCGCCATCTTAATAGGAATCGTTTTAGGACCCTGTACACCGTGTACGTTACGCCTTTATTGGAGATGCAGTACAGTTTGGAACCATACCTAAAAAAAAAAAAAAAAAGGGGGGGGGGAAAAAGTTTTTTTTTTTGGGGAAAAAGGGAAAAAAATTTTTAAAAAAAATTTTTTAAAAAAAAAAATAAAAAAAAAAAAGGGGGAACCAAAGGGCCGGGAAGGGGGGAAGGGGGGGGAAAAACCCCCCCCCCCCTTTTTTAAAAATTTTTAAAAAAGGGACCCCCGGGGAAAAAAAAAACCCCCAAAAAAAAAAATTTTGGGGGGGGAAAAAAAAAAGGGAAAAAAGGGGGAAAACCCCCGGGGGGGGGGGGGAAGGGGGGGGTTAAAAGGGGTTTTGGGTGGGGGGGGGGGGGGGGGAAAAAAAAAACCAAAATTTTTTTAAAAAAATTTTTTGGAAGAAAAAAGGGGGGGAAAAACAAAACAAAAAACCCCGGGGGCCCGGGGGACCGGGAAAAAAGGGGGAAAAAAAGGGGAAAGGGCAAAAAGGGGGGAAAGGAAAAAATCGGGGGGGGAAAATCCAAAAAAAAAAAATTTTGGAAAAAAATTTTTAAAAACCCACCCCCAAAAAGGGCCCACCCCCCCCAAAAAAATTAAACCAAAAAACCCCCCAAAAAAATTTTTCCCTTTAAGGGGAAAAAAAAATTTTAAACCGGGAAAAAATTAAAAAAAAAAAAAAAAATGGGAAAAAAAGGGGGGTTGGAAAATTTTAAAAAGGGGGGGAAATGGGGGAAAAAAAGGCCAAAAAATTTGGGGGGTTTTAAAAAAAAAACCGGTTTGGAATAAAAAAGGGAAAAAGGGGCCCCGGGGGGGGAAAAAAGGGAAATTTTTAAAATTTTTTCCAAAAAAAAATTTTTTTTAAAGCCCAAATTTTGGGGGGGGGGAAAATTTTTTAAAAGGGGGAAAAAGTTTAAAAAGGGGGTTTAAAAAAACCGGGGGATTTAAAAGGGGGGGGGGCCCCAAAAAGGGAAAAAAAAACCCCCCCAAAAAAAACCCCCCAAAAACCCCCCCCCCCCCCCCCCCCCCCCCAAAAAAAAAAAAAGGGGGGGCCCAAAAAAAACCCCCTTTTTTTAAAAAAAAAAAGGGGAAAAAAGGGCGGGGGGAAAAACCAAAAAAAAAAAAGGGGGGGGGAAAGGGTTTTTTTTTTTGGGGCAGAAAAAAAAAGAAATTAAAAAAAAAAATTTTTTTAAAATTGCCCCGGGGGGTTTTTTTAAAGGAAGGGAAAAAAAAAAAAAGGGGGGGGTTTTTATCCCCGGGGTGAAGGATTAAAATCAAATGCAAAAAAAAAAAAGGGGGAAAAAAGGGGGAAAAAAAAAGTGAGCTTTAAAAAAAAAAATGGGGGGGAAAAAAAAAAAAAAAAAAAAAAAAAAAACCCAAAAAAACCCCCAAAAAAAAAAAAAAAAAAATTTGGGGTTAAAAAAAAAAAAAAAGGGGGGGGGGGGGAAAAAAAAAATTTTTTAAAAATTTTAAAAAAAAGGGAAAAAAAACCCAAAAAAATTTTAAATTTTTTTAACAAAAAACCCCCCGGGGGGGGGGGGGGCCCCAAAAAAAAAAAAAGGGGGGGGTTTTTTTGGGGGGGGGGGGGGCCCCGGGGTTTTTTAAAGGGGGGGGCCCCCCCCCCCCGGGGGGGGGGGTTTTAAAAAAATTTTTGTTCCCCCCAAAAAAACCCCCCCCCCCCGGGGGGAAACCCCTTTTTTCCCCCCCCCCCCCGGGGGGGTTTTTTTTTCCCCAAAGGGGGGGGCCCCCCCTTTTTTTTTGGGGGGGGCCCCCCCTTTTTTTTTTTTGGGGGGGGTTTTTTCCCCCTTGGGGTTTTCTTTTTTTTTTTTCCCCCTTTGGTTTTTATTTTTTTTTAAAAAAAAAAAACCGGGGGGCCCTTTTTTTAAAAAAAATTTTAAAAATTTTTGGGGGAAAAGGGGAAACAAAAAAATTTAAAAAAGGGTTAAAAAAAAAAAGGGGGGGGCCCCGTAAAAAGGGGGAAAGGGGGCCCCCCAAACCCCCCCAATAAAGGTTTTTTAAAATTTTTAAAAAAATTTTTCCCCCAAAAAAAATTCCCCCCCCCCCCCTTTTTTTTAAAAAAAAAAAATTTTTTGGGGGGCCCCCCCCAAAAATTTTTTGGGGGGAAAACCCCCAAAACCCAAAACCAAAACACACCCCCCCTTTTTCCCCCCCAAAAAAACCCCCCAAAAAAAAATTTTTTTTTTAAAAAAAAAAAAGGGGGGGTTGGGGGGGGGAAAAATTTTTTAAAAAGGAAAAAAAAAAAAAGGAAAAAAAAAAAGGGGCGAGTTTTTTCCAAAAAAAAGGGGGGGAAAAAAAAGGGGGGAAAAATTTAAGGGCCCCGGAAAAAAACAAAAAATAAAAAAAGGGGGGAAAAAAAAAAAAAAAAGGGAAATGGGGGGGTAAAAAAAAGGGGGGCGGGGGGGGGGGGGGGGGGTTTAAAAAAAACCCCCCCCCAAAAAGGGGGAAAAAAATTTTGGGGGAAAAAAAGGGGGGGGGAAAAACAAAAAGGGGGGGGGGTTGGGAAAAAAAAAGGGGGGGGGGGGTTTTTTTTAAAAAAAAAAAAAAGGGGGGGTGTTTTTTCCCCAAAATGGGGGGGAAACCAATGGAATAAAAGAGGAAGAGGTCATTTTTTTTAAAGGGGGGGGGCCCCAAAAAAAAAAGAAAGATGAAAGGGAGATAAAAAAAAAACCCCCAAAAAAGGGGGGGAAAAAGGGGTTTTTTTTTTAAAAAAAAAAAAAAATTTTAAAAACCCCAAAAAACCCATGGGGGGGAAAAAAAAAAGGGGGGGTTTTTTAAAAATTAAAAAAAAAAAAAAAAGGAGAGAGGGGGGGGGGAAAAGGGGGAAAAAAAAAAAAAAAAAAAAAAAAAAAAAAACCCCCCCCCCCCCCAAAAACCCCCCAAAAAAACCCCCCAAACCCCCCCCAAAAAACCCCCCCAAAACCACCCCCCCCCCCCCCCAAAAATTTTAAAAAAAAAAATTTTTTAAAAAAAAAAATTTTTAAAAGGGGGAAAAAAAAATTTTGGGGAAAGAAAAAAAAAACCCAACCCCCCCCCAAAACCCCCCAACCTTTTTAAAAAAAAAAAAAGGGGGGGTTTTGGGGAAAAAAAATTTTTTTTTTTAAAAAAAAAGGGGGGAAAAAGGGGGGGGGAAAAGGGGGAAGGAAAAAAAAAGGGGAAAATTGGGTTGGGGTGGGGGGCCCCCCCCCCAAAAAAAAGGGGAAAAAAGGGGAAAAGGGAAAAAAAAAAAAAAGGGGGGGGGGGGGGGGGAAAAAAAAAATTTTTTTTTTTAAAAGGGGGGGGGAAAAGGGGGCCCCCAAAAGGGAAGGGTTTTTGGGGGGGTTTGGGGAACAAAAAGGGGGAAAAAAAAAAAAAGGGGGAAAAAAAAAAAAAATTATTTTTCCCTTTAAAAGGGGGCCCCCCCCCAAAAAATTTTTTTGGGGGGGGGGGGGAAAAATTTTTTTTAAAAAGGGAGGGGGAAAAAAAAAAAAAAAAAAAAAGGGGGGGAAAAAAAAAAAAAAAAAGGGGGAAAAAAATTTAAAAAAAAAAAAAAAATTTTTTAAAAAAGGGGGGGGGGGGGGGGGAAAAAAAAAAAAACCCAAAAAGGGAAAAAAAAAAAAAAAAAAAAAGGGAAAAAAAAAAAAGGGAAAACCAAAACCAAAAAAATTTTTAAAGGGGGGGGGCCCAAAAAAAAAGGGATAAACCAAAAAAAAAAACCCAAGGGGGGGGTTTTTGGGAAAAAACCGGGAAAAAAAAAAGGGGGAAAAAGGGGGGGGCCCCAAAACGACCAAAAAGTATGAGAAGAGCTTAAAAACCAATTTAGGGGAAATTTTTTAATGGGGACAGAAGGAAATCCAGGAAACCGGGAAAGGGAGGGTACCCCCCCAAAAAAGGGGCCGGGTACAATACGTCCCCCAATTGAAAAGGGGGAAAAAAGGGTGAGATTAAAATTATGTCTCAAAAGGGGGTGGGGGCCAGACAATCTCCTTGAGTCCTGAGAGGGCAGAAGCACGTGAAGCCGCCAAACCCAAAAATCATCAAAATTTTTCGAAGAAAGAAATTTTTTTTACTTGGGTTTGGGAAGAAAGCAAAAATTTGTCCCATTTTAGGAGACAGGGACCGTAACCCCAAAAACCCGTTTTTACTGGGATGTATAGTATCAAGTCATTGAGAAGCTTATCTTAAGAGTGGTGGAGGGACCAAAAAAGGAGTGGCCATTTTGATTTTTTGTGTCAGAAACCTGGAGTTTTAAAAGACAACAAATGAAAAGGTACTTTACGAGGGGTCAAGTAAACGCCCCGGACACAAGGGGTTTCCCCAAGGGGGTTAAAATTGAGCCAGAAAAGACCCCATTCTTCATATTAAAAAAACCCTGTCTCAAAAAAGGCACATACCCACAGAGTTTTCCCCCGCACTTGCAAAAATCTCAAAATCCCCCTCTTTTTCTAGCTCTTTCGACAATTTTTTAAATAATTATTTAAAAAAAATACCCTTTTTTCCCTTTTCCTCTTTCATCCCAACTCCCCATTTCCTGGGCGTCCCTTTTTCCCCTAGTGCCAAAGCCTTTTTCCCCTATTTCAAGAACTTTACCCCCAATTTTTTCTTCGCTAAATTCTTAAATTTTTTAAACCCGCCGGGAAACTAAAATAAAATTTCCCTGAACAACAATTTTCACTTCCAACTCCTCTTCTCGGAAATTGCCAATATTACAGGGACCCTTTTTTTTCTTTCTAAATTTTGTTTAATGCTGTTCTATTTCTTGCTAAAACCCAAAACTTCACTTCTACGCCTTTCCCACATCACTTTCCCAGTCCAAAAAGAGGAATTATCCCCCACCATTTTATAATGTAGTAAAAACGGGTAAAACAACCTCCCCTCCCCGTCCCCCGGGAAAACAAACTCCCTCCTACTCCCATCCTTAAAAACAAAAAGCCCCCATTCATACCCCTAATGTAAAATCCCCCAACAACAAGTACAATGCTCTTTTTCCTTCCCGATGTACTCGTGCCCCTTCCCTTTAAATCCCCTTTGTTTTGTTAACAGTAAACCCCGAAAGAGTTGGTTTTCCACAGAACATCCCGGACTCAATCCGACCCCCATCATTCCCTTTCCCATCTTCTTTGCCTGGCCCTTTTCTTTTTCCCCCCTTTTCCTTCAAAAATGCGGTTTTCCAGCTGAACCCCGTTTTCCCCAATTCCCCAACCCCCAGATCATATAATTTTTCCCCCTTTCAGGCTGCCACTAGACATTTTTTTTTAAAAAAGTATTCCATACGGGACTGTTTTCATTGGGGGTATGACGTAATTGTAAAACCCTGAAAGGCTAATATTTTTTTCCAGTTCAAACCAGGTGGGAAAGGGGGACCCGTAAACCATTTTTGGTGGTTCTCCCAGTCTTTAGGTGGAAAGGGGGTCCATCATGCAATTTAAAAAAAGGTTAAATTTCCCAGCGGAAAAGAAGGGGAACCTTTTTTCCCCCTGCAATTACCCATTCCCTCTTGGGTTTAGGTCTTTCCAAATTAATAAACCCCCCCTACCATTTCCCCAAAAAAATACTTCCCCCATCAATACTCCCCTTTTCCTTCCGGGTAGGGGGCTCCTCCCCTGCAAAATTAAATTTCCTTTAAATATACCCCCCATCATTTAAATTAAACCCTTTAACCCCCCCCAAAAACCCAACCCCCCAATTAGGGGCCCATCACCCCCAAATGGAACCTTTCCCCCTCCTTTTCCCCCCAACCCTCAATGGAGGCCCCACCCCAATATGGACCATCATCCCCCTATTTCTTTTTATTTTCCCTTTTGGGGGTTCTCCCCCACAACCCCGGGGGAATACCCACCCCTTCCAATTAAATACTTCACCATCCCCAAAAACCCAGTTTTTGCCAAAAAGGATGAAAAGGGTATCCAGCATGAGGTAGGGAGGGTTTTGGCCTGCAGGAAAAAAAGGATTTTTTCCCCCACCAAACAAAATAGGATATTTTCCAAAAAAATGCGGGGGTTATTAAAAATTTAAAAATCCAAAGGATACTTTCCCAAGTCATGCAAAAAATTTAAAAAACCCCCAACCCTAGGAAAAAAAAAATCCATTTTCAGGGTTAAAAAGCCCCAAAAAAAAAACTCCCTACCAAAGGGTGGAAAAAGGGTACTTCCCTTTCCCCAAAAAATAATAAAAAATTTTTTAAAACCCTTCAATGGAACGCCAGCCATCAAATAGGAAAATCCCGAAAAAAGGATTTGGAAATTTTCCAAGTCCTCAAACGAAAAAAACTCCGGGTTTCAAAAGGGGGACCCTTTCAAAAACATAAAAAAACTACATACCCAAAAAGGGTAAACCCCCCCGTTGCAGGGTTAAAAGGGTTAACTTCGTCAAAAAGGGAAATAACAGGGAAATCCAAAAGGAGGAGGAAAAAATCCCAAAATCCTAAAGGGGGTACCCAAAGAATTTTATTTTCCCCAAAAAAAATATCCATCACAAAAATACCTCCCCGAGGGGAAGGAGGGGGAATACTTTCCAAATCAAAGCAGGAAAAAAAGGGTTTTAAAAACTCAGGTGGGGAAAAACCAAACATTCCAAAAGGGGTGGGAGTACTTTAAAATTAAAGGATTTTGAAAAAAACTCCAAATTCCAAAGGGGAGGATTTTTGGAAAGGGAACCCCCCTATTAATTTGGGGGATTTCTAAAAAAAATTCAAAAGGAATGGAAGGAACCCCCAGCAGGGGAAAAGGTTGGCCGGGGAAACCCAAAAAATAAAAATAAAAAAACTCCAAAAACCCCCGGGAAAGGTGGAGGTTTAAACCCCTTTCAACAGGACCAAAGGGAAAAATCCCCAAATCATGGGGAAGGATGGGGGTCCCATTTAAAACCGTGGGAAAAATTCCCGTCATGATGGAAATGGAGGGTTAAAACCCCACAAAATGTAATGTTTCCCAGAAAAGGATGGAAAGGGGAAAAACCCAGTTCAACAGGAAAGGGAAAATCCAGCAAATTTCGGGAAAAAAATTTTCTTCAAAATTTAAGGGGAAAAAATTGTTTTTCCCGGCAATCCGGAAAAAATTCCCCTTTCCCCGCAGTAAAGGAAAGATTCCCCGTGATAAAAAAAGGAATACTCCAAATTTTTCCCTAAAAATGAAAGGGGAACCCCCAGGTAAAGGCCAACCAAATTTAAGGGTACCTTCCTTCATTTTTGGCAAAAGGGGGATACTCCCCCCAACAAAATGGAAAATTACCCCCGGCACCAAAAGGAAATTTTGGAGGGTTTCCAAGTTAATTTGGCAAAAAAACCCGGAAAAAAAAGGGTACTCAGGGCCAAAAGCAGGAATTTTTGGGGGAAAAAAAATTCCCTTCAATGCAAAAGGAAAAAGTAGGAAAAATTCCCCCAAAAATTTTTTGCAGAAAAAGGTGGAAAAATCCAGTCATGCCAAAAGGTTGGAAAGGAAATCCAATAAAGAGGGAAAAGGAGGATAACCCCCCAGGTCCTTGCCCCAAAAAAAATACTCCTTGGGATGGCGGATGGAGATATTTAGTTTTTTGCCCCGGGGATGGAGGTTTTTTTTCCCATTATGCCCCCGGGAAAAAAAGGAAGGAATTTTTTCCAAGAATGCAGGAAAAAGGAAACTAAAAAGGCTAAATGGAAGGAGACTCCCAAATTCAAACCGTTATGGGAGGATAACCCCCAGTCTGGGCCCCCTTTTGGAATAAATACAGACATCCAAGGATGGAGTAATTTTTTTTTGCATTTTCCAAATTTTGGAAAAAAATACCCAAAAAAATCCAAATTTTTTAAAAAGGGTTTTAAAGGAATACCCTTTTTTTAACAAAATCTTCGAATGGAGGTTTCCCCAATCAGGAAGGGGGAACCCAGCCATTTTAGGAAGGTTTCTTTTCCAACAGCAAAGGAATACTCCCCTCCAAAAAGCAAAATAAACAAAAAAAAAAAATTAAAAAATAAAAGTAAATTTTTTAAAAAGGGGGGGGGGGGGGGGGGGGGGAATGGAAAAATTTCCCAAAATTCATGCAAGGGTTAAAAGGGTTTCTAATTCCCCCAAAAAAAAGGGGGAAAAAAACCTAAAAAACCAAAACAAAAGCAGGGTTTTGGGGGAAAAAATCCAGTTTAAAAGCCCGGGGTATTTTGAAGGAAAAGCCTTCCCCGTTTTTTTATGAAAAAAAAAAATACTTTTTCCAAATTTAAAACCCTTAAAGGAAATTTGGAAAAAAGGGGTTTTTTTCCCGGAGAGGAATTTTGGAAAAAAACTCCCAAGGGCAAAGGGGGGTTGGAGGGTTTTCCTTTTCCAAGGTCATGAAAGGGTGAGGGATACTCCAGTCATGCAGGGTGGGAAAAATACTCCCCGTCCCTGCAGGATGGGGGGTACTCCCCTCCCTTCAGGAGAAAAATACCCAGTCATGCAGGATTGGGGGATATTTTCCGTCATGCAGGGGTCGAGGGATGCTCCCGTCATGGGAGGGTGGAAGAAAACCCAGTCATGGAGGTGAAAGGGTACTTTTTCCATGGGAGGATGGAGGAAAACTCCAGGCCAGCAGGGTGGAGGGTACCCCCATCCTTTCAGGGTGAAAGGGTTCTCCCCGTCCCCTGCAGGAAGGAGGGGGCCCCCAAATCAAACAGGATGGGAAGGGTACTCCAGTCATGCGGATGGAGGATACTCCAGTCATTAAATGGAAGGTACTCCAGCATGCAGGATGGAGGTTTCTCCAGCCCGCAGGGTGGAGGTTTCTCCCAAACATTCCCGGAGAGGTACCCAGTCATGCAGGATGGAGGGTCTCCAGTCCGCAGGATGGGGGATACTCCCTCATGCAGGAGGAGAAAACCCAGTCATGCAGATGGAAAGGTACCCAATCATGCAGGGGTGGAGGGTACTCCAGCATGGGAGGGTGGAGGATACTCCCGCCCTGCAGGGGTGGAGATACTTTCCCGTCATCAGGGTGGAGGAACTCAGGTTAAATGCCCCCCGGGAGGAAGATATTCCCAGATCAGGATGGAGGATACTCCCGTCAAAAAGGGAAAAGGAAGGAGGATACTCCAGTCATTCAGTAAGGGAACTCCAGTCATGCAGGATGGAGGGTACCCCCCATCAAACAGGATGGATATACTCCCAAAGGGAGATGGAGGGTACTTTCCCGTCACAGGATGAAGGGGAAAATCCCGTCAAGCAGGAATTTGGGGGTTTTCTCCCTCATGCCCGGATGGAGGGTACTCCCGCCGGGGAGGAGGGGGAAAACCCCGTCATGCAGGATGGAAAATACTCCGCCCTTTCAGGATGGAGGAACTCCAGTCATGCAGGTGGAAAAGGGGTTCCGTCATGGGAGGGTGGAGGTTAAATCCCCAATCATCAGGATGGAGGGTAAATCCAGTCTTTCAGGGTGGAGGGTACTCCAGGGCATGCAGGGTGGGGGGTACCCAGTCATGAAGGGGTGGAAGGGGTACTCCCCGTCATGCAGGATGGAGGGTTTCTTTTTGCCCTGCAGGAAAGGAAAAATAAATCCAACATGCAGGTGGAGGGTACCCAGTCATGCAGGATGAGGATACTTCCCGCCCTGCGGATGGGAAAAATATTTCCCGCCTGCAGGATGGAGGGTACTCCCGCCTGCAGGAGGGGAACTCCAAATCAAAGATGAAAGGGGGAATACTTTCCCCCCATGCAAGGCCGGGGGAAAACTCCAGTCATGCAGGGTTTGGAAAAATACTCCCCGTTTATGCAGATGAGGATACCTTAGTCCTTTCAGGAGGGGGAAAATTCTCCAGTCCCCTGCAGGATGGAGGGAAATCCAAACATGCAGGTTGAGGATTCTCCCTCCAAAGCAAGGGTGGAAGGGAAACCAGTATGAAAAATGGAAGGGAAAATCCCCCATGCAGGATGGGGGTACTCCCCTCATGCAGGATGGAGGGGTAAAACCCCTCATGCAGGAGGGGGAACTCCAGCCCTGCAGGATGGGGAAAACTTCCCGCAAGAAAGGGTGGAGGAAAATTCCCTCATGCCCGGATGGAGGATACCCAGTCAGGGAAAAATGGGAAAAATACTCCATTTATGCAGGAAGGGGGTACTCCCCGGTTTATGCAGGATGGAGGGGTACTCCAGTCCCTTCAGGTTTGGGGGGTACTCCCCGTCAGGGAGGAAAGGGGGTAAATCCCCCTCATGCAGGATGGGGGGTACTCCAGTCTTTAAAGGTTTGGGGGTACTCAGTCCCTCCCGGGAAAAGAGGGTACTTTCCCGTAGCAGGATGGAGGAAAATCCAGCATGCAAAGGGTGGGGGGAATACTCCCGTCATGCCCGGATGGAAGATACACCCGTCAGGGAGGATGGAGGGTAAATCCCGTCATGCAGGATGGGGGGATACTCAGTAGCAGGATGGGGGGTAATCCCGCATGCAAAATGAGGGGTTCTCCCGTTATGGGAGGAAGGAAGAATACCCAGTTTATGCAGGAAGGAGGGTACTTCCCCCATGCAGGATGGGAACTTCCAGTCATGCAGGATGGAGGGTTAAAATTTCCCCGCCCTGCGGATGGAGGGGTACTTCCCCGCATGCAGGGGGAGGGGACCCAGTCATGCAGGATGGAGGATAATCCCGGCAAAGGGAGGGGTGGAGGATACTCCGGGGGTCAGGATGAAAACTCCACCCTCAGGAAAGGGGGGTACCCATCATGAGGATGGGGGGTTCCCGTCATGCAGGAAGGGGGGATACCCCGTCATGCAGGAGGAGGGTACTCCAGTCATGCAGGATGGGGGTACTTCCCGCATGCAGGATGGGGGAAAACTCCAAGGCAGCAGGATGGAGGGTACTCCAGTCATGTTTATGGAGGGGACTCCAAAAATCATGCAGGAGGGGGGTACCCCCATCATGAAGGTTTGGAGGGAAATCCAGTCAAACAGGATGGAGGGTACTCCCCGCAAAGGCCCGGGTTGGGGGTACTCCATCATCAGGATGGGAAAAAAAGGGTTAACCCCCAGTCATAAAGGGTGGAGGGGTAACCAAATCATGCAGGATGAGGATACTCCCGTCATGCAGGGTTAACTCCCGTCCCTGCCGGAAGGAAATATTTCCAGTTATGCAGGAAAGGAGGATACTTTAGGCCCCTGCGATGGAAAAATAACCCCGTCATTCAAAGGGTGGGGGTTAAATCCATTTATGGGAGGTTTGGGGGAAAAACCAAGGCCCTGCAGGGTGGAGGGTTTCTCCATCATGGGAGGATGGGGGAAACCCAGCATTTCAGGATGGAGGAACTCCCTCATGCAGGGGGGAAGGGGAAACCCCGTCTTCAGGATGGGGGTTTCCCAGTCATTTAAAGGGGGAAACTCCAGTCATGAAAGGGTGGAGGGGTACTCCAGTTATGCAGGATGGAGGGTACCCCAGTCATGCAGGATGGAGGTACTCCCGTCAGAAAGGGTGGAGGGGTACTCCCGTCAAAGCAGGATGGAGGGTACTCCAGTCATGCAGGATGGAGGGTACTCCAGTCATGCAGGATGGGGGGATAAAATCCAGTCTTTCAAAGGGTGGAAAGGGGGCTCCCGTCCTGCCCGGGTGGGGGGTACTCCGGGCATGGGGTGGAAAATACTCCAGTCATGCAGGATGGAGGGTTTCTCCAGTCATGCAGGATGGAGGGGAAAATCCCGTCATGGGGATGGAGGAATACTCAGTCATGCAGGATGGAGGGTTTCTCCATCATCAAAGGGGGGGATACTCCAATCAAGCAGGATGGAAAACCTTTCCCGTCCAAAGCAGGATGGAAAGGAAAACTCCCGTCAAGCAGGTGGGGGTAAACCAGTCATTTCCCCCTGGAAAGGGTACTCCAAATGCAAGGGTGGAGGGTACCCCGCCCTGCAGGAAAGGAGGATAAACCCGTCCCTGCAGGATGGAGGGTACTCCCAGTCATGCAAGGGTTGGAGGGGTAAAAATCCACCCTCAGGGTGGGGGTACTCCACCCTGCAGGGTGGAGGGGTACTCCAGCCCTGCAGGATGGAGGGTACTCCAAATCCCTTCAGGATGGAGGGACCCAGTTTATGCAGATGGAGGGTACTCCAATCATGGCCCGGATGGGGGTCCTCCAGTCATGCAGGAAGGAGGTACTCCAGCTGCAGGAAAAAGGGAAAATCCATCAAGGGAGGGTGGGGGTACTCAGTCATGCAGGGTGAGGGTTTCTCCCTCAGCAGGATGTTTGGAAACTTCCCCCCCCTGCAGGTTTGGGGGATAAATCCATCCCGCAAAGGGTGGGGGGTACTCCTTTATGCAGGATTTTAGGATACTTCGCCACGGATGGGGATACTCCAGCCATGGGAGGATGGAGGGTTTCTCCAGCCATGGGAGAATGGAGGATACCCAGCCAAGCAAAATGGAGGGTCTCCATCATGCAATGGGGGGTTCTCCAGTCAAGGGGGATGGAGGAAATCCAGTCATTTCAGGATGGAGGGTACCCCTCAAGCAGGATGGAGGAAACTCCAGTCATCTGGGGTGGAGGGTACTCCCCGTCAAAACGGGGTGGAGGTACTTCCCGTCATTTCAGGATGGAGGGTACTCCAGTCCAAAAAGCAGGGGTGGAAGGGTTTCCCCCAAAGCAGGATGGGGGTACCCAGGCATCCGGGGGAGGGTACTCCAGTCATGCAGGAAGGACCTCCAATGCAGGGTGGAGGATACTCCCGCCAAAGCAGGATGGAGGATACCCAGCCCGCAGGGTGGAGGGTACTCCAGTCATGCCAAAGGAAAAAAAAGGGTAAATCCCTCCCTGCAGGGAGGGATACCCCCAGTCTTTCAGGATGGGGGGTACCAGTCATCCGGGAAAAAAGGGGAAAAACATCATGGAGGATGGAGGGAAAACCCCGTCAGCAGGATGGAGGATTCTCCAGCAAAAGCAGGGTGGAGGAAAACCCAGTCATGCGGGTGGGATACTCCCGTCATGCAGGATGGGGGAACTCCCGTCCCTGCAGGATGGGAGATACTCCATCAAGCAGGGGTTGGAAAAACCCAGTCCCTTTCAGGAAGGAGGATACACCCGTCCCTGCAGGATGGAGGGTAACCCCTTTATTCAGGATGGAAGGGGTACTCCTTCGGAGGAAAAGGAGGGTACCCAATATGCAGGGTGGAGGATACTCCCCGCATGGGAGGGATTGGGGGGTACTCCAACCTGCAGGATGGAGGGGAAAAACCCGCATGCAGGATGGAGGGTCCCCAGTCATGCGGATGGAGGGTACCCATTCCCGCAGGAAAAGGAGGGTTCCAGTCATGCAGGATGGAAAGGGGGCTCACAGTCAAGCAGGGGGAGGGGGTAATCCAGTCATGCAGGGTTTTAGGATCTTCCCGCAAGCAGGATGGAGGTACCCCATCATGCAAAAAAGGATTTCTCCCTCCAACAGGGTGGAAAGGTACCCAGGCCCTGCAGGATGGAGGGAACTCCGGGCATGCGGATAGGAGGATACTCCGCCAGGGAGGATGGAGGATATCCAGTCATGCAAAAGGAATTGAAAGGTTTACTTCCCTTATGCAGGAAGGGGATAAATTTAACATGCAGGGGGAGGGCCCACCCCCAATCCCTGCAGGAAGGAGGAACTCCCGATTCAAACATGGGAGGAAAAATTCCCGCCCTGCAGGGTGGGGGGTACTTCCCGTCATGGGGAGGATGGGGGGTACTCCAAATCATGCAGGAGGAAAGGTAAAACCTCCCGCCCTGCAGGATGGAGGATAAATCGGGGGTACGGATTGGGGATACTCCCCGCCCGCATGAAGGAGGAAAAACCCCCGTCATGCCCAAAAAGGGGTTCCCATCCCTGCAGGAAGGAAAATATTTCCCGTTATGCAGGAGGGGATACAAAAAAGTCATGCAGGTGAGGAAACTTCCCGTCAAGCAGCAAGGAGGATACTCCATTTAAGCAGGATGGGGGTACTCCCCGTAATTTTTGGGGGGGAGGGGAAATCCAATCATGCAGGAGGAGGGATACTCCCGTCATGCAGGATGAGGATACTCCCGTCCTGCAGGAAAGGGGGATACTACCGTTTAAAGCAGGATGGAGGAATTTCCCGCATGAGGGTGGAGGATAAAAAAATCAGCAGGATGGGGGATACTCCATCATAGCAGGATGGAGGAAAACCCATCATGCAGGATGGAGGGTTCTCCGTCAAAGCAGGGATGGGGGGAAAAATTCCGTTATGCAGGAGGAGGATACTCCCGTCAAGCAGGTTGGGGGATACTTTCCCGTCATTTTTGGATGGAGGATACACCCGCAGCCCGGATGGGGGGAAAACTACAGTCCCCCGCAGATGGAGATACTCCAGTCATGCAGGATGGGGGATCTCCATCATGCCCGGATGGGGATCCCAGTCATGCAGGATGGGGGATACTCCACTTTCAAGGGTGGAGGATACAACAAATCCCTCCCCTTGGAGGATACCCCCAGTCATGAAAGGGTGGAAGGGGAAAAAACCCCTTATGGGAGGATGGGGGGATATCCGTCAAAGGATGGAGGATACTCAGTCATGAAGGGTGGGGGAAAAATACAAATCATGCAGGGTGGGGATACTCCCCTCATGCAGGGTGGAGGAAACTCCCCGTCATGCAGGGTGGGGGATACTCCAGTCTTTCAAGGAGGGATACTCATCATCCCGGGGGAAAAAGGGTACCCCCAAAACAAAGAAAGGGTGGAAATACTCCCGGGCCTGCAGGATGGAGGGTACTCCCGTCAGCAGGATGGGGGATACAAAAGTCATGAAAGGGTGGAGGATACCAGTCATGCAAAGGGTGGAGGGGTAATCCCTTTTGCAGGAAAGGGAACTCCATCCCGGGAGGATGGAAAAACTACAGTCATGCAGGGTGGAGGGTACTCCGTCCCTCAGGGTGGAGGATACTCCCGTCATGCAGGAAAGGGGGGAAAACTCCCAATCACAAGGGTGGAGGGTACTCCAGTCCCTGCAGGATGGAGGGTTTCTACAGTCATGCCCGGATGAAAGGGTACTCCAGTCAAAGGGAGGATGGGGGGGTACTCCCGCTGCAGGATGGAGGGTACTCCCGCATGCAGGGTGGGGGGACCTCCAGTCAAGGGGAGGGTGGAGGGTACTCCAGTCAAGCAGGGTGGAGGTCTTCCCGATGCAGGGTGGGGAAACTCCAAATCCCCTGAGGATGGAGGAACCCCCCAGTCATGCAGGATGGAGGGGTACTCCCCTCATGCAGGATGGGGGGATACTCCAGTCACCCGGAAGGAGGGTATTTCCCGTCCCTGCAGGGTGGAGGGGAAAAAACCCCTCATGCAAGGGGGGGTGGAAGGTACCCCCCCATGCAGGGTTGGAAACTCCGTCATGCGGATGGGGTGTACCCCCAGTCATGAGGATGGAGGGTACTTCCCGCATGCAGGAAGGGGGGATATCCAGCCCTGCAGGATGGGGGTACACCAGCCCTGCAGGAAAGGAGGATAATCCCCCATGCAGGGTGGGAAACCCCTAACTAACCCCCAGTCATGGGAGGATGAGGGTAATCCAGTCCCTGCAGGATGGAAGGGTTTCCCAGTCATGGGGGGAAAATTTGGGGGGGTACTCCAGCCTGCAGGGTGGGGAAACCCCCAGTCATGGGAGGATGGGGGATACCCTACCAATCCCCTGCAGGATGGGGGGAAAATTTTCCCGTTATGCAGGATGGAAAGGGTACTACAGCAAACAGGGGGGGGGTACTCCATCAAAGCAGGATGGGAGGGTACTCCCGCACAGGGTGGAGGATACTCCCCCATGCAGGATGGAGAATTTCCCCAGTCATTTCAGGATGGGGGGGTACTCCAGTCATGCCCGGAAAGAGGAACTTCCCCAAGCAGGATGGAGGATTCTCCCCTTTCAGGAGGAGGGTACTCCCGGCCCCCAGGAAAAGGGGGGATAATCCCCGCCCTGGAGGAAAGGAGGAAAACCCCAAATCATTCAGGATGGGGGTAATCCGCCATGCAGGATGGGGGATACTCCGTCATGCAGGTTTGGGGGGATACTAAATCAGCAGGATGGAGGGTAAAACCCGTCATGCAGGGTGGGGGGTACTCCATCAAGCCGGGTGGAAAAACTCCAATCATGCAGGATGAGGTACTCCCGTCAAAGCCAAAGGGTGGATGGTACTCCCTCATGCAGGATGGAAAGGGGGCTCCAATCATGAAATGGGGGGTACTTCCCGTCATGCAGGGGAGGGGGAAAATCCCGTCCCCTGCGGATGGGGGGATACTTCCCGCCCCTGCAGGAGGAGGGAAATCCAGCATGCAGGATGGAGGGGACTCCGTCATGCAGGATGGGGGATAAATTCCTCATGCAGGATGGAGGGTACTTCCCGCCAAAGCAGGATGGAGGGTCTCCAGCCATGCAGGTGGGGGGGTAATCCAGTCATTCCAAAGGGGAGGGTACTCCATCAGCAGGATGGAGGGTACCCCGCATGGCAGGGGAAACTCCCAAAACAAGCGGGGGAGGGTACTTCCCGCATGCGGATGGAGGGATACTCCAGTCATGAGGAAGGAGGATACTCCCCGCCATGCAGGATTGGGGGATACTCCCGTCATGCAGGAGGAGGGTACTTCCCGGCATGCAGGGTTGGGAAGATACCCCAGTTTTAATGCCCGGATGGAGGGTACCCAATCATGCAGGATTGGGGGGTACTCCCGTCATGCAGGATGAGGATTTTACAGCCCCTGCAGGGGAGGAAAACTTCCCGTCCCCTGCAGGATTGGGGGGTAAACCCCGTCATGCAGGATGAGGATACCCAGCCTGCAGGGTGAGATAATCCGGCATTCAGGATGGGATACTCCAGGCCCTGCAGGATGGAGGGTACTCCAATCAGCAGGATGGGGGGTTTTTTCCCCTTTATGCAGGGGGAGGTACTCCGTCAAAGCAGGATGGAGGATAATCCAGTCATGCAGGGTGGGGGTACTTCCCGTCAAAGCAGGATGGGGGGTAAATCCAGTCAAGCAGGATGGAGGGTAAAAACCCGTCATGAAAAATGGAGGGTAAATAAGTCATTTAGGAAGGGGGGGTACTCCAAATTTTTTGCAGGATGAGGACTTCCGCCCTGCAGGATGGAGGGTACTCCCGTCATGCAAAAAAAGGAGGTACCCAGCATGCAGGATGGAGGATACTTAAACCTGCAGGATTTGGGGGATCTCCAGGAACAGGGGGAGGATACTCCGCCCTGCAGGATGGAGGAACTCCAGTCTGCGGATACTTTTCCCATTTTATGCAGGAAGGAAGGGTAACCCCGTTAAAGCAGGGGGGAAGGGTTTTTCCCCGTCATGAGAAAGGAGGATACCCATTTATTTTAGGATTAGGATACTCCCGTCCCCTGCAGGGTGGGGGGAAAAACCCCGTCATGCAGGATGGAGGGGAAAAACCCCCTCATTTCAGGGGGAGGATACTCCAAATCATGCAGGATGGAGGGGGGGGGGATACTCCAGTCGCAGGATGGAGGATACTACAGTCATCCGGATGGAGGAACTCCAGTCCCTGGAAAGGGTGGAGGATACTCCGTTATCCCGTTTGGGGATACCCAGTCATGCAGGATGGAAAAGGGTACTCCCGTCATGAAAGGGTGGGAATACTCCAGGTTCCCCCCATGCCCCCAAAAAAGGAACTCCAGTCATGCAGGATGGAAGGGTATTTCCCTTATCAGGATGGAGGATACTACAGTCATTCCGGATGGGGGGTTTCTCCCGTCCTGGGATGGAAGAAACCCCCATCATGCCCGGATGGAGGTACACCCCTTTTTCAGGAAAAGGGGGGATACCCAGTCAAAGCAGGATGGGGGAAACCCCCAGTCCCTCAGATGGAGGATAAAAATCCATCAAGAGGATGGAAAAACCCTCATGGGATGAGATACTCCAGTCATGGAGATGGAGGATACTCCAGCATGCAGGATGAAGGGGAAAAACCCAAATCATGCGGGTGGAGGAACTCCCCCCCAGGGAAAAAAAGGATATTTCCCAGTCATGCAGGATGGAGGGGTACTCCCCATTTCAGGATGGAGGGAAAAAATCCAGCAAGCAGGATGGAGGGTACTCCAGTCATGCAGGGTGGAGGGGGCTCCATCATGCAGGATGGGGGACTCAGTCCCTGCAGGATGGAGGGTCTCCAGTCATGCAGGATGGAGGTACTCCCGTCAAAGCAGGAGGGAAAGGGTACTCCAGTCCCTGCAGGGTTGGGGGATACTCCCGGCATCAGGGGGGAAGGGGTAAAAACCCCGTCAAGCAGGATGGGGGTACACCCGTCATGCAGGAGGAGGTAAATCCATCCCTGCAGGATGGGGATACTCCCCCCCCTGCAGGTTGGGGGGATACCCAATCTTTCAGGAAGGGGGTACCCAGTCATTTCAGGAGGAGGAAACTTACAGCCCCGCGGATGGAGGATAAAATCCCCCCATGCAGGATGGGGGAACTCCCGCCCTGCAGGGGGAGGAACCCCAGCCCTGCAAGGGTGGAGGGTTCTCCCAATCATGCAGGATGGAGGTTCTCCAGTCATGCAAGGGTGGAGGAAAAACCCCGTCAAGCAGGGAAGGAGGGAAAATCCCGTCATGCAAAGAGGATACTTCCCTCCCTGCTGGATGGAGGGGGCTCCCGTCAAGCAGGGGAGGAAACTCCCGTTTAATTTTTGGGTGGGGGATACTTTCCCGTTCATGGGGGGGGGGGATACTCCCGTCATGCAGGAGGGGGGGATATTTCCAAAATGCAAAGGGTGGAGGATACTACAGGCAAAGCAGGTGGGGCCCCCAAAAAAGGGGGGTTTTTTGGGGAAAAAGGGGGCCCCCCCCGGGGGGGGTACCCCCCAAAAAAGGGGGGAAAAAAAAAAATTGGGGGAAAAAAAATTTGGGGGGGGGCCCCCCCAAAAGGGGGGGCCCTTTCCGGGGGGGAAAAAGGGGTGGAAAAAAACCCCCCCCCAAAAAAATTAAAAAAATTTTTTTTTTAAAAAAAAAAAAAAAAAGGGGGGGGGGTTCCGTTTGGGGGGGAAACCCCCAAAAAAAATTTTTTAAAAAATTTTAAAAAAAAGGGGGCCCCCAAGGAAAAGGGGGGGGAAAAAGGGGAAATTTTAAAAAAAAAAAAGGGGCGGGGGGAAAAAAACCCCCGGCGGGGGGGGAAAAAAAGGGGGAAAAAACCCCCCCCAAAAAAAAAACCCCCAACAAAAAAAGGGGACCCCAAAACCTTCCCAGGCCCCCGGGGTTTTTTTTTTTAAAAAAAAAAATTAAAAAAAATTTTTTTCTTTTTTTCCCCCCCCAAAATTTTTTGGGGGGGGCCCCCCCCCCCCTTTTTTAAAATTTTTTTTTTCCCCGGGGGGGGCCCTCACCGGGAAAAATTTTCCCCCCCCCCCCCGGGGGTTTTTAAAAAAAACCCCCCCCCCGGGGGGTTTTTTTAAAAAATTTGGGCCAAAAAAAAAAAGGGGGAAAAAACCCCCCCTTTTTTAAAGGGGGAAAAACCCCCAAAAAATCCCCCAAAAAAAAAACCCCCCTTTAAAAAAAAAACCCCCCCCTTAAACCCCGAAAATTTTTAAATTCCCAGAAAAACCCCCCCCCTTTTTAAAAACCCCTTTTAAATGTAAAAAAAAGGGGGGAAAAAAACCCCCCCCAAAAAAATTTTTTTTTTTTTTTTAAAAAAAAAATTTTTTTTTCCCCTTTTTTCCCCCCAAAAAACCCCTTTTTAAAAAAAAATTTTTTTTTTTGGGGGAAAAATTTTTAAAAAAGGGGGAAAATTTTTTTGGGGGAAAAAGGGGCTTTTTTGGGGGGGGAAAAATTAAAAAATTTAAAATTTTTTTGGGGGAAAAAAGGGTTTTTTCCCCCGGGGGAAAAATTTCCCCCCAAAAAAATAAAAAGGGAAAAGGGGGCCCCCCCCGTCTTTAAAAGGGGGAAAACCCCCAAACCGAAAGGGGAAATTAAAAAGAAAGGGGGCCCCCTTAAGGGTTTTTTTTTACCCTTTTAAAAATTTTAAAAACCCCCCAAAAAAATTAAAAACCAAAAAATTTTTTTTTTTAAAAACCCCCCCCCCAAAATTTTTCCCCCCCCCAAAAAAAAAAAAAACCCAAAAAAAAAACCCCCCCCCCTTTTTCCCCAAAAAAACCCCCCCCCCCCCCCAACCCCAAAAAAAAACCCCCCCCTTAATTTTTTAAAAATTTTCCCCAATTTTCCCCCCAAAAAACCCCCCCCCTTTTTCCCCCCATTTTTCCCCCCCCCCAAAAACTTGGGGGGGCCCGAAAGGGGGTTTTTTTGGGCCCGGGGGGGGGGGGGGTTTTTTTTTTTTTTTTTTTCCAAAAAAAAAATTTTTTTTAAAAAAAAAACCAAATTTTTTTCCCCAAAAGGGCCAAAATTTTTTTTAAAAAAACCCCCCAAAAAAAAAAAAAAAAAAAAAAAATTTGCCCAAAAAAAAAATTAAAATTTTTTTTTTTAAAAAAAAAAAAAAAAAAAAAATTTTAAAAAAAATTTTTTTTTCCCCCCCCCTTTTTAAAAAAGGGGTTTTTAAATTGGGGCCCCCCCCCCAAAAATTTTAAAAATTTTTTGGTTTTTTTAAAAATTTTTTTAAAAAAAAAAAAAAACCCCCCCAAAAATTTTTCCAAAAAAAAAAAATTTTTTTAAAAAAAATTTTTTTTAAAAGGGGTAAAAAACCCCATTTCCCCCAAAAAACCCCCCAAAAAAATTTTCCCCAAATTAAAATTTTTAAAAAAAAAAAAAAGGCCCAAAAAACTTTTCCCCCCCCCCTTTAAAAAAAAATTTTTCCAAAAAATTTTTTTAAAAACCAAAAATTTTTTTCCTTTCCCCTTTGGGTTTTGGGAAAAAATTTTTTTTTTAAAAAAAAAAAAAGGGGTTTTTAAAAAAAAAACCCCGGCCCAAAAAACCAAACCCCCAAAAAAAAATTTTTTTTTCCCCCCCCCAAAACCCTTTTTTTTTTAAAAACCCAATTTAAAAAAAAAAAAAAAAAACCCCCCCAAGGGTTTTTTTTAAAATTTTTTTTAAAATTTTTCTACCTCACGCAAGCATCATACATCCCCGTCTTAGGCCTACCTCACGCAAGCATCATACATCCCCGTCTTAGGCCTACCTCACGCAAGCATCATACATCCCCGTCTTAGGCCTACCTCACTATGATATTAACTTTCTCTTCAAGTAATCCAAATCTGTTAGCGAGTCTCAGCAAATAAAATACACAACTTATTCCCTTTATCATAAATTTGCCACACTAACAATGTCATTTCTCTATTATCCATCGTATGTCTTTTCTGAATCTATTAAGGGAAGAGAGAGTTCATTTCGTCTTGAGTTCATATGTATCATTACGGTGTCCCGTGTCCTGGTGGCTAAAGCTCTTTTAACACGGCGAGGGTTTGGGTTCGATTCCCAGCGAAGGTAGAAACATTGGGCGTGTTTCTTTACACCGGTTGTCTATGTTCACCCATCAGTAAAATAGGTACCTGGGTGTTAGTCGACTGGTGTGGGTCGCATCCTGGGACAAAACTGACCTAATTTGCCCGAAAATCTCTGCATAACAAGCTAGGCCTATATACCTTGTACATGTACTAGTAGAAAAAAAATAAAATAATAATAATAATTAATATTATCTTACAATGTTATTCCGTGATCTACATCTCTTCATCTTTCTCAATTTACTTTTCCTTTGCAATTATACTTTTTTTTCATAATTTTTATTATAAAATAATTAATAAACGGTTTACAAAGTCAAGTCAGCAAATTAATCTCTAAAATTATTTCAATAATTCCTGTCGCTTACTCATTCTCCTCAAAAAAAATGTTCTCTGCCAATTCTTAGATAATTCAGTTTTATTATAATTTTATAGATTAAACAATTGTATTTCCATCTACTCTCTGTCTTTGATCTTAATTCTAACAATACACATTTTGTAAAACTTTCGGCTGCTTGCTGCTTCATCCACGTCTTTCAGACTCGCCTCTGGTTCTTTCAGCGTAACAAATCACGTTCGTACCTGTAGTGTACATGAAATATCCGACTCCATCTTGTAATCATTATATAATGAATTCTATAACTATTATCTCTGTAATCCAGTAACTCTATAAATGTTCGGTTTTTCCTGTAAAATTTCAGACGCGCCTATTTATGCATTTCTTCACGTCACTTTCAGCCTCATTTCGAATACTCCGCCTCACTTTTAAAAATTACATTAATAAAATCATTTACATTTCAAAAAAATAATCCTTATATTACATCAAATATTTGAAATCGGGGTTAAACACGGCTTAATCTCACTAAATGAGATCTTGGCATAAATCGTATATAAACTCACTCGTTGACATCAGCTACATAGTATATCGTAACTGATAACATTTTAGCCTCACGCGGCGGCAGTCGAGTGAAAACAGTGTAGTTATATACATGGAGACATAATATACGAATTGTCGGTAGTTAACAGATGGCATGAGCTCTTATAGCTGACAGAATATATACTCCGAGAGATGTATATCTGGTAGTGAATATATTATGAGAATTTACATTATTCTCAGTTTAAGAGGTTAAAGTATTCTTGATGGTAGCAGAGAGGTAAATTACCAGCTTAATAATTAACGTGCTGATGAAAAACTATAAGCATGACTAAAATGTGATAATCTGAGAAACAGGTTACTCTATAGACCAGTGTTTTTGTCCAATCATAACTGACGTCAAACAATATGGTTTGACTATTTATTTTATCGCTTCCGATGCCCGGTCTCAGACCGTAGCTTCTAAATGGGAATAAAAATTATGTAAAACACAAGAGAGTAATCATAGAGGTGTAAACGACTGTACGCAGAGGGTTGTAAAATTTGCCTGCCATCTGACGTTCACCAGAAAAATAAGAAATACTGACAGTGTTAAACAAATATGCACTTGTGTATAGTTCAGGAACTGTACGTAAGTGAATTTTATCCACATCTTGTCAGTATCAACATACCATTTGTCAATGTTAAATAAGTAACAGAATTCTGCGCTACGTTCACTTGACAAAACGATAGCACAGTTAGCAACTGTCAATAGAATTAAGCAACAATTTAAAAATAGTCTTAAAGCTCTCAGAACTGTTGTAGGATACAATCTCAACTTTAGTGCAAATGTTAGAAATTTAAAAAAAAAATGTGCTTAGTATACATAGATTAGTAAGCAATACAGTAAAGCCATTGACGGAGTTGATAGAACACGTGAAATCAATGTCATGATGGGACTGAGACTCCTGCCTAGTGATCAAAATATTGTCTCGGATAATTACTAGAACCCATAAATTATGGGACAAGCTATACAAGATGGAATCAAATAACAGTTGACACATACAGATGTTTGAATCATACGAACTTCATCTTGATAGGTAACAACAGTTACCCACTACCCTGGCAGATAACTTTTTGTATCACTATTCCCCACGAAACTCATCACAATCCCTATCATCGACAACTTTCTAAATTCAGTGATCGGGAACAAATACACGACCTGCAGGGGAAAAAAAATAATGTTACAACTATCTATGCTGATGGCTTTCTTAATTAACTGTGACAGTGGGAGGCGGGAGAGTGTTGATAACTGAAAGGGTAATTTAAATCAAAATTAATACTGGGTTTCACGTACAGAAGAACTGTTTGCTATACTTGTTACTCTCAAATTGTGAAAATTTCCCAGCTTGACATTTTAATTGTAAAGATTTTCATTACTTCCACAAAATAGCTGAGATCTCCGGTAGCTTGTTTGTTATGAAGCTAGGCGCAGTTTGATACAAATTTTAATAAGGGAACCCAAAAAAGGAAGAAGGAACATGCAGCAAGCCTAACACCCATGCGGAGCAGTCCAATCCCCCCTATAGCACAATGACCCACCCAGTTGGTCACCTCCACTGAAGGAAGGAGCATGGCCCCAGACCCAGCAGCACAACTAGTCAGGTTCCTAACTCACACATACCACACCCACTCATGTATTATTAACCTATTTTTAAAACTACACAACCTTTAGCCTCAGGGGGAGTTGTTTCACTCATTCACAACTCTATTAATACCAGTGCTTTCCTATATCCTTTCCTGAATCTGAATTTTTCCAAGTTAAACCATTTGCGAGTCCCTTGGCTGGAAATTTTCGCACGCTATTTAATCCCCTTTATTTTTCCGTTTTCCTTTTAAATGCACCTCGATCATGACCCCCCCCCTATTCTCGTCTTTCGAGAGAGTGCAGATTCAAGGCCCTCAGTTACCCACATAGGAAGATTTCTGAATACATGGGAAACATCTTTGTCATCCTCCTCTGTAGTTTTCAGGCATTTATTTCCTTTTCTGTTTTACGGTGACAGAACTGGCACATATTCTAAAATGAGGCCTAACCAAGGATAATGGGGTTGAAGAACAACCTGAGGACTTCTATATTTATACTTCTAGATAAGAAGCCAAAATTCGTTAGTTTTTTGCGACACTAATGCACTGTTGTCTTGGTTTTAGATTACTGCTAACCAGAACTCCTAAATCCTTTTCGCAATCAGTAGTATTAAGATCTACTTATTTATTTTATATGTGCATGGTTATTTTTCCTGTCCAACATTTAGAACTTTGCTTTTGGTCAATATTAAACTGCATCTGCCACTTCTGCGCCATTGCATAAAATCTATTCAAATCATCCTAGGGTGCTCTATTTGTCCTCTTTAGAATGAATTGGAGGCCTATTTGGTGTCATCAGCAAATTTGCTTATGTCGCTATTTATTCCCTCATCTATGTCGTTTATGTAAATTGTGAAAAACAACGGCCCCAACACTGACCCCTTAGGAACACTGCTTGTGACGTGCCCCCATTCTGATTTCTCCCCCTTTATGCAAACTCCCTGCTGCCTATTTTTCAAACCATGCCCCTTTTACCCAGGAAAAAAATTTCTCCTTCTATTCGTGTGCCTTAAGTTTCCTCAAAATTTCCTCTGGTTGTGGAACTCTATCGATAGCCTTACTGAAGTCCATATACACAATATCATATTCATTAACCCTGATCTACCTCCTCAAACACCTTTGTGAAAAAAGTTAGTAAAATTCGTAAGACAGGAACCCCCTTAGTAAAACCGTGTTGAGATTCATTAATTAATCTGTGCCTACAAGATGGCTTTCGAATTGCTTCGGCAATTATTGATTCCATAATTTTCCCCTATGGAGGTAAAGCTTATTGGTCTATAGTTCGAAGCTAAGGACCTGTCCCTGCCCTTTTAAATAGGTATTACTTTGCCATTTTCCACTTATCAGGCACTATGGCCAGTTTGTAGTGATATGTTAAAAAGATTAGCCAAAGGTATGCTTTGTTCCTCTTTACATTCCTTTAACACCTTGCAAACAGTTCATCAGGGCCTGGGATTTGTTAGGTTTTAGTTTCTCTATTTGCTGAGGACCAAAGTCACTAGTTACCGCAATCGTACATGTTTTTTATCATCCTGTTCTACATAAACTATTATTTCAGGAATATCGAAGTATTTTCCCGGATGAAAACTGAGAGGAAATAAGTATGAAAATTTCACACATATCCTTATCACTGTCAGTGATCTGACCAGAGTTACTCTTAAGTGGGCCAATCTTTTCCCTAATCTTACTTCTGTATACCTGAAAGACCCCTTTTGGGTTAGTCTTTGAATCCCTTGCGACCTTAGTCCTCATAATCCCTTTTTGCTTTTTCTTATTCCTTTCTTTTTTCTCTTTTAATTGAATATTGATTTCTTAACTGCCCATCCCTCTTTTGATACGCCTATATATGCCTCTCTTTTGACCAATGAAATGTTTAAAACTATTGTTCATCCATTTGGGATCATTTTTGTTAATCTAATTTCCCTACTCGGAACAAAAGTTGTCTGGGCAGCTAGAACTATGCTCTGAAAAACGTCATATTGGCAACCAAGATCACCTACCTGACCCCTATCAGGCATCAAATTTGCCCACCCAGGTAATTTTTTTTAGTCCTATGAAGTCGCCAAGCGAAAATCTGGGACAGAGATTTGATTGCAGTTATCTGGGTAATTCCATGATATTTAAAACTAAGTGTTTGTGATCACTTTTCCCAAGTCATCATTAACCTCAAGATTATTAATTAGTGAATCTTTGTTGGCAAGAAAACCAAGTCAAGCAGAAATTTTTTCCTCTAGTTGGTTCTGTCCCCAAAACCCGTTCTAAAAAGCAATCCTGAACCGATCAATAAAGTCACTAGACTCAGATTTTCCCGTCATATTTTCCAACATTGTCTAAAGTTAAAATCTCTCATTATCACAAAATTTCATATCTAGATGCCCTTTTGAATTCGCCCATAACAGCTTACTGCACTCCCTATCAAGGTTTGGGGGGGCCTATAATCACACCCAAAATTAATTTGAATAATATTGGTAGAATTAAACCCACAATATGTAAAATAAAAAGACCAAGTGCAACTAATGTGACATTTTATTGTGGCAACGTTTCGCTCTCCAGGAGCTTTTCAAGCCGATACCGGTATCGGCTTGACAAAGCTCCTGGAGAGCGAAACGTTGCCACAATAAAATGTCACTTAGTTGCACTTGTGAACCTTTTGCTTTACAAAATTAATTTGTCACGCCCCTCTGAGAAGACTGTTGCCGATTCTGTATTCGATGTTTCAATCTTACAATCATGTCTTAGACAACAATTTAAATTTTCTCTGACTTACATCGCCACTCCATCACCCTTTCTGTTGACCCTATCAGTGTGGAATAGTTTATAACAATGAATGTTGCATTCAGAAGGCATTTCTCTATCTTTCAGGGTGAAACTAGGTCTCTGTTATACCAATAATATCTATATTACTTACACTTAAAGTATGTTAGCTCATCTACCTTATTTCTTAGACTCTACTATTTGTATAGAAACCTTAATTAAGGGAGATAGTCACTCGTTGCCCTCTGCTACTTCTTTGTTTGTTGATCAATGATTTGCCTGTACTAGAACTTTAATTATGAATATTGTCTTTTTAAACATAGCCCTGAAGTATCCCGGATAATATGCTATTTTTTAAACCTAATACTGCAGCCTGATTGTTTCCACAACACCATACCTCTATAATCTATCAGAAAAGTTTTTGTGAATTTCCCTTCTTCATTGAAAGTCCAGATGCATGATAAAGTTGAAGAATATATAAACAAGCATTAAATGAAGAGAAATTCGGAGTATAATTTTATTTTTCCCCAAAAGAGAATTTAAGATACATTGTCAGAAAGTAACTAGTAAAGGAGTTTGAAGAACAGTGCAAGGTAGAAAAAAGCTTGATCATTTGTCCAAACTAAATAAAATGTTCAGGTTATATATATGAGAATATAACAAGGTTAGTAAATTGCATATGTGTTACTGCTAGACTAAAACGAAGGTTAAAAGTATCTCTGGACAGTAACGATTTTTAGACATGCCAATGACGTGAAATGTTTATTGTGTGAATTGAATAGAGACAGGGAAGAAACTCCAGGCTTAAGCCTCATTTAAAAATATTTTAGTGAAAGGAACATGTTTTATTTACAGGAGAAATTTATGATTTTTTTTTTTTAACAGGTAAATGCTGTGGAACCCAATGTGATCCCATTATCCCACATACATAACTGGAACCAAATAATGTAAGGTCTTCGATAGATAGAATATTTGGTGAGAATGAGAAATGTGGTTTACGTGATTATTGTGAGTGGAAATATGGACATGTAGAAGTGTCACTATTGTCATTTGTGAGTATCACTGTGGTCAAAATAAAGGAAGTAAGCACTGCTGGTCGTGTGAAGTGGTACTGAGGTCAGTTATAGGAAAGAGAGAATAAAATGGGGAAAAGACAGTGGCACCTAGAGAGAGTTTTGTGAGAGGGAGAGTGGCACTGTGGTACATTATGAGAGGAGATGAGAAGAGATGTTAAGGTCGTCAGTGTGTGAGAGTGGTACAGTGTTCAATTAAGGGGAGCCTACATAGTGAAAGAGAGCAGCAACGTGAAAGAGAGCAGCTACTTGGTTCAAACTGAGAGACAGGACGCATGTGATCAGAATAAGAGATAGAAACTGTGGTCTGTGTAAGGGAGTGTGGCACTGTGGTCTGTGTAAGGGAGTGTGGCACTGTGGTCTGTGTAAGGGAGTGTGGTACTATGGTCTGTGTAAGTGTGTGACACCATGGTTGGTGTAAAGGAGTGTGGCACTGTAGTCAGTGTGAGGGCTGGAGGCTTACTGCATGGTGTGAGGGACTGAGGCACTCTAGCCAATGTCAGGGAGATTACGGGAAACTGGCTCTGTGTTCAGTGTGAGAGAGTGGCACTGTGTTCAGTGTGAGAGAGTGGCACTGTGTTCAGTGTGAGAGAGTGGCACTGTGTTCAGTGTGAGGGAGTGAGTGGCAATATGATCTTTCAGACAAATATAAAGGACTATGATCAGAGCGTATCTATGATCAGATACTATGATCAGAGTGAGGGGGGAGTGTACGGGGGGAGTGTAGGGGAGTGAGTGTAGGGGGTGAGTAGAGGGAAGGGTAGAGGGGAGTGTAGAGGGGAGTGTAGGGGGGTGAGTGCAGGGGTGGGAGTGCAGGGGGGAGTGCTGGGGGCGGGTTGTAGGGGGGGTGTAGGGGAGTGAGTGTAGTGGGGTGAGTAGAGGGAAAAGGGTTAGAGGGGAGTGTAGAGGGAGTGTAGGGGAAGGAGTGCAGGGGGGAGATGCAGGGGTGAGTGTAGGGGCGAGTGTAGGAGAGTGTTGTAGGAGAGAGTGGAACGAGAGTGTAGGGTGAGTGCAGGGGGTGAGTGTAGGGGTAAGTGTAGGGGGTGAGTGTAGGATGTGAATGAAGGGGGTTGAATGAAGGGGGTGAGTGTAGGGAGTGAGTGTAAAGGAGTGTGTGTCGGGAGTGTGTGTAGGTTGTGAATGTAGAGATGAGTTGCAGGGGTGTGAGTGTAGTGGTGAGTGTAGGGATGAGTGGAGGGCGTGAGTGGCAGGGGTGAGTGGAGGGGTGGAGTGGTAGGGTGATTGTAGGGTTTGTGTGTTAGAGAGGTAGTGGGTGAATGTAGGGGTGAGTGATTGGATGAGTGTAACGGTGAGTGTATTAGTGGAGTGTATGGGGGAGTTGTAGGGGGTGAGTGTAGAGGCTGAGTGTAGGGGTGAGTTTGTGGGTGAGTGTAGGGGTTGAGAGTGTAGGGGTGGAGTGTAGGGGAGTGAGTTGTAGGGGTGAGTGTAGGGTGGGTTGTAGGGGAGAGTGTAGGTGGGTTGAGTGTAGGGAACGAGTGCAGGATGAATGGTGGGATGTGTGTGGGGTGAGTGTAGCGATGAGTGTACGGGGGGGTTTTTGTGTGTAGGTCGTTGAGGTGTAGGAGATGAGTGATGGGTGAGTGTTAGGGGTTGAGTGTAGGGGTGAGTGTAGGGGTGAGTGTTAGGGGGTTGCGTTGTAAGGGGGTGAGTGTGGGTGAGGGTGGGGGTGGAGGGTGTGAGAGTGTAGGGGTGAGTGTAGGTGTGAGTGTAGGGGGTGAATGTAGGGGTCGTGAATGCAGGGGGGTGAATTTAGGGTGTGAGTGTAGGGGTGAGTGTATGGGTGGAGTGTAGGGGTGAATGCTGGGGTGGTGTCTGGTGAATTGTATGGGTGAGTGTAGGGGTGAGTGTTGGGGGTGAAGCAGGGGTGGAATGTCGGGCGAGCGAAGGTTGGGGTGAGTGTAGGGGTGAGTGTAGGGGTGAGTGTAGGGGTGAGTGTAGTGGGTTGAGTGTAGGGGTGAGTTGTAGGGGAGTGAGTGTTAGAGGGTGATGGTAGGGGTGAGTTTCAGGGGGTGAGTGTAGGGAGTGAGTGTAGGGATGGAGTGTAGGGGTGAGTGTAGGGGGTGAGTGTAGGGGGGTGAGTGGTAGGGGTGAGTTGTAGGGAGTTGCAGTGAGGGGTGAGTGTTAGGAGATGAGTGTAGGGGTGAGTGTAGGGATGAGTGTAGGGTGAGTGTAGGGATGAGTATAGGTGTGGGAGTGTAGGGATGAGTGTAGGGGATGGAGTGTAGGGATGAGTTGTAGGGATGAGTGTAGGGATGAGTGTGGGATGAGTGTAGGGGTGATTGTAGGGGTGGAGTTGTAGGGAGTGGTGTAGGGGATGAGTGTAGGGGTGAGTGTAGAGATGAGTGTAGGATGAGTGTAGGGTTGAGTGTTTAAGGGATGAGTGTAGGGATGAGTGGAGGGATGAGTGTAGGGGTGTGTGTAGGGATGAGTGTAGGAATTGAGTGTAGGGATGAGTTGTAGAGATGAGTGTCGGGGTGAGTGTGGGATGAGTGTAGGGTGAGTGTAGAGTGGGTGTAGGGGTGAGTGTAGGGAGTGAGTGTAGGGGAGTGAGTGAAGGCGTGAGTTGTAGGCGTGAGTGTGAGGATGAGTGTAGGGATGAGTGTAGGGATGGAGTTAGGGGTGGAGTGTAGGGGGTGAGTGTAGGGGGGTGAGTGTAGGGGTGAGTTTGTAGGGAATGAGTGTAGGGTTGAGTGTAGGGATGAGTGTAGGGGTTGAGTGCTAGGGATGAGTGTAGGGGTGAGTGTAGGATGGTGGAGTGTAGGGTGAGTGTGAGGGGTGGTGTATAGGGCGTGAGTGTAGGGGGTGAGTGATAGGGGTGATGTGTAGGGGTGAGTGTAGGGATGATGTGTAGGGGTGAGTTAGGGGTGAGTGTAGGGTGTAGTGTAGGGGTGAGTGTAGGGGTGAGAGTTGTAGGGGTTAGGGGTGAGTGTAGGGGTGAGTGTAGTGGTGAGTGTAGGGGTGAGTGTAGGGAGTGAGTGTTAGGATGAGTGTAGGGGATGAGTGTAGGGTGAGTGTAGGGTGAGTGTAGGGATGAGTGTAGGATGAGTGTAGGGATGAGTGTGGCGGTGAGTGTAGGGGTGAGTGTAGGAAGAGTGTAGGGAATGAGTGTAGGGGTGAGTGTAGAGGGTGAGTGTAGGGATGAGTGTAGGGATAGTGTAGGGGTGAAGTGTAGGATGAGTGTAGGGATGAGTTGTAGGGATGAGGGTAGGGATGAGTGTAGGATGGGGTGTATGGGGTGAGTGTAGGGGTGTGAGTGTTAGGGGTGGGTGTATGGTGAGTGTAGGGGTGAGTGTAGTGGTTGAGTGTAGGGGAGTGTAGAGATGGTGTAGGGGTGAGTGTAGGGGGTGAGTTGTAGAGATGAGTGTAGGGTGGTGTAGAGGGTGAGTGTAGAGATGAGTGTAGGGGTGAGTGTAGGGGTGAGTGTAGGATTGTGAGTGTAGTGGTGAGTGTAGGGGTGAGTGTAGGGATGAGTGTAGGGGTGAGTGTAGGGTGAGTGTAGGAGGTGAGTGTAGGGGTGTGAGTGTGGAGGTTCAGAGGAGTGTAGGGGGTGTGAGTGTTAGGGGTGAGTGTAGGGGTGAGTGTAGGGGTGAGTGTAGGGCGTGAGTGTAGGGGTGAGTGTAGGGGATGAGTGTAGGGGTGTGAGTGTAGGGGTGAGGTAGGGAGTGAGTGTAGGGGTGAGTGTAGGGGTGATGTTGTTAGGGGTGAGTGTAGGGAGTGAGTGTAGTGGTGGCCGTGTTAGAGGTGAGTGTAGGGGTGAGGTGTATGGATGAGTGTAGGGATGAGTGTAGGGTGAGTGTAGGGGTGAGGTTGTAGGGTTGAGTGTAGGGATGAGTGTAGGGATGAGTGTAGGGGTGATGTAGGGTGAGTTAGGGTTGTGTGTAGGGATGAGTGTAGGGTGAGTGTAGGGGTGGGAGTGTACGATGAGTGTATGGGATGAGTGTAGGGTGAGTTGTTGGATGGGGGGAGTGTAGGGATGAGTGTAGGGATGAGTGTAGGGATGAGTGTATGTGTAAGGGATGAGTGTATGGTGGTGAGTGTAGGGGTGAGTGTAGGGGGTGAGGTATGGGTGTAGTGTAGGGAGTGAGTGTAGTGGTGAGTGTAGGGGTGAGTGTAGAGATGAGTGTAAGGGGGTTGAGTTTTAGGAGGGTTGAGTGTAGAGATTGAGTGTAGGGGTGGTGGTAGGGGTGAGTGTAGAGATGAGTGTAGGGGTGAGTGTAGGGGGAGTGTAGGTGTGAGTGAGTGGTGAGGAGTGTAGGGGTGAGTGGTTTTTTTAGGGATGAGTGTAGGTCGTGAGTGTAGGTGTGAGTGTAGAGATTGAGTGTAGGAGGTGAGTGTAGGGGTCTGAGAGTTAGGGTGAGTGTAGGAGTGGAGTGTAGGGATTGAGTGTAGGGGGTGAGTGTAAGGGTGAGTGTAGGGGTCGAGTGTAGTTGGTGAGTGTAGGGAGTGAGTGTAGGGGTGAGTGTAGTGCAGTGAGTGTAGGGGTTGAGTGTAGGGGTGAGTGTAGAGGTGAGTGTAGGGGTAGGGGGGGAGAGTGTAGTGGGAGAGTGTGTGAGCGGGGTAGCACTGTGTACAAATGCCAGAGAGAATTTAAAGGTGAAAGAAATCGTCATGAGCTAAAATTTCTATGTGTTTTTACAACACAAACAAGGCTTTTGCTTAATGCACATCATTTTTTTTCCTCGAGAAAATTATATTCATTTTCGCGCCTCTGTCACTAATTCGTGTGAATGAGACATGTGAAGATTAGTGCCTCAGTCTTGATCGTTGTGATTAGCTAGGATCACACTAAAATTCTTATTTCATGTATTTTTTACCTCATATTATAACGAAGTACTAATATATAAATCGGAAGTATATTTTTAATATATGTACAATATTATATATAGAAGAATAGTATTTTGAAACGAGATATTTATTGCATATTTCTTAGTATCAGAGCATCCGGGACATTTTCTAGCGTCTGTTTCTCTAGGATGAGTTCATAGACGTTACGGGTGGTAAATATGGTGAAGAACTTAAAGGCACAATACCTTATGACTGAAACAATACACATATATCTCGTACGTAGGAGTAGTGGTGAGTTACGACGGACGGTCGGGTTCAACTGATCCATTTTTAAAGGCATTTGAAAATGATTAAAGTCGGACCGAAACGTCGTCGTTAGCTTCGCTCTCCCTTTGTGCGGTTATTTGTTATAGTGTGTGCTTCCCTACTGTCAGGAGTCTTCTGCCTCGAGGTTAAAAGCGATTTGTTTTCCTGCAAGTTATGAAATCTTTGGAATGGAGAGCGATGAATCGTGTCGCTGGTGCAGCTGTAGTATTCGTTGAACTTCAGAGGTTTGGATTACCCTGAGCAGGATATTTACTTGATAAATGGCAATTGTAGTAAAAGAGAAGACATTTAAGTTAGTTATAAACAGCATAAAAAATGTGTTTATAATTTGAAATCAGGAGTTTTACATTTTTTTCTTGCAGTTGTGTTCTTAAATTTACACATAACTAAAGAATGAAATTAATACTGATATTGCTATTTGACTTTTAAATTTGAATTCCGTTTTTATTTACGGTGTGGTCTATTTGACACTTTCTTCATGTTTCCTTTCTCGAAATCAACTTTTTATAAGAGTGGCACCATGGTCAGTGTGAGAGATGAACGCGAGAGTGCACTGTGGTTAGTTTGAGGGAGAGTGAGAGTGGACACGGTGATCAGAGTTGATGGAGTTTTGCACTGTGGTCAATTGATAATGGATCACAACTCCTATGGCATGAGATTCAATCAAATTTTTAATTACATATTAAGTATTTTTATGTCGATCGCAGACAATGTAGTGTGCCACTTTAATTCAGTTTTCCTTACTTTTAAATAACAGGTTACTTAGTCATTCCAAAATACGAGAAATCGCCAAGTGGAACTCATAGACCTGAAAGAGTCTATTCCACCCGTAATGAGTTCTGAGTGTGCTGGAAGAATAACTGAAGGTAATCAGGGCCATACAAATTAGCTGAGTGTTTGTATTGTCTTGTTGGATAAATCCGATCCATTGAGGGATAGCGATTGTGGGAATACGACATAATGTGGTCAGAAAACAAAAACATCGTCTCCAGTGTATTAGTCCCTCCCAGCACACCTGCATTCCTTAGTACTGTTGATGAACGTAAGACCGTATAAAATCTGATTTGAGTCAACGGTATTGCTTATTAGGCCAAGGAGGATATCTGTGAGTGCAGATACTTACGATTCCTGTGAGGGTTTCACTTGCCTAGGGGAATTCGGACGTTCCTGCACTACCTGGTAATCCCCTTACTCTAAAACCAGGAGTCTAAAGTTCACCTAGAACATCCGAGCTGCAGCACATCTTGGTAAAGAGCATACAGTAAACATTCTGACGGACCATGACAGTGTCATGGTCCGTCACCTAAAGGACCAGAGAGAACATCTGTTGACTTTTTTTTTTTTTTTAATTTCAGTCCTCTCCAGAAGGGTAATAGACTCCAACTTGTGATGGTTAACAACCTCTTACGATACTCTGAGTTAGTAATGACTCCAGATAAAACCTTTAATATGGAAGCCGACGTGTAACATCTTGCATCTCATCATTTTGTCCTCATGTCCTCGTTTTGGACAATGACAACCTAGTTGATCAATATAATTATAAAAGTTCTCTGCTGTAATATGGGTATATATAAAGCTCAGGTAGGTGTTCACCACTCTGCCAGTAAAGAACTTAAGCTTACAAATCATAAGATACTTTTACATACCACGACCACCTTTATTTGTTCATTGTGGGATGAGGTAAGTCTGGAATTTAAGTGTACTTTGAATTTTACTTACAAAAAATCAATCGATGAGTATCCACACGATGCTTTGCACAGAAAAGAATGGCATAAGCAATATGTAATTATGGTTGTTTCACTACAACCTCACTATGACCTTGAGCAAGACGTCTCCAACCTTCTCACTACGAGGGCCACGTCGTGTATTTTACACTTTCGTGGGCCAAAGAAAAAATTCTCTTTTATGTATAAATATAAATGAATGAATAAAATTTAAATGAATAGGTTTTTATTTGGATCCTTTTTGTAATCAGCATGAAATGATTCAGATCAAATGAGAAATATGACAATTACGAAGAAACAATGCCGTTCTACCATTGAGAAATGCCGAGTAAAAATGTCAAACATAAAACAATATTCTGACAGTATAGTTACTGAACTGCAGATGAGAAAATCTGTCACAAGACTAATTTGCACAAGATTAATGGGAATGATGGAATTGGTTTATTAATTTTATAATATTGCTGAACAGAGGTGTCAAGCTTGAGAAGCCAATTAGCCAATTATTAGAATGGACTTCAAATCATTAGCAGATAAATTTGTTCGATATGTGGACATGATTACTTTATTTTTTAAAATGTTCGTTGACAAAGGTACGCTGTATCACAAACGTATACGAATCCACAAGCAAATGGCTTAAGATTTGGAAACTAATGAGGCTGTAAAGATTTATAAAATTGGATCAGATTTCCTCCTTTATACTTTTCCTTCATCAAGTCATCTAACTGGAGGTCAATAATTTCCACTTGAAACAGACCTGCGAGTGTTGCAACATTGCGATCAAATGGATTTTGAAACGGCTTTATAGTATCTGTTTTTCCATCAAGATCAGAAAATCTTTCCTGGAATTGTTTTTGAACGTCATTAATGATTTTTGTTGCAAATGAGGAAGGAAATTCTGCTTCACTTTCATGAAATTTTTCACAACATGAGAAATGAACCAAGTTAGAAACTTTCACCTGTCTTTCAAATAGCATCAGTTTTGTCCTGAATACCTTGACATGCCTAAATAAATCACAAATCAAATTTGTTTCACCTTTCAACTTCAGATTCACTTGATTCATATGGCTTGTCACTCCCTCAAAAAATGTCAATTTCCAAAGCTAGTCAGTGTTTGATAAAAGTGGTTTGGGACAGTTTTTATCTGTAAGAAATGATCCAATTTCCATTCTCTGCTTAAAGAACCTCGACAGTATATTTCCACCAATTAAGCTTTCGAATGCTGTATAATAAGTAAGTCAACGACTAAGAAATCAATTTCCTTCAGAAAACACGATCATGGCTATTGATTAAGTTCTGAGATCGAATGAAATTCATGTTGATTAAACAGGTTTCAGGGAACGCAAGAAAATTGTTGTCTGATGCATATCGCAAACGCAGTAACATGGGCTAGGAGAATAACCTTTCTCACCATCTGGTGTGATTTGTCAACCAAATATTTCGTCACTCCAAACATGTTCCTTTTCTCCATAATTGTTCACGCATTGCAGTTTATGCCACTCCAGGTTATATTCTAATGCATTATTTTTTTTTCAAATTTTTTTGAAAGATGTCTTTCTCCCGGTTCCTGTGTAAGGAATGCTCTTCACTCGATGCAAATTCTTTTTGTTGACATTAAATTCATGGTGCTGACGCAATTGAATGATACAAGGAGTTGTGATGTGTCATTCACATTATTCGATTAATTCAAGTGCGAGAGAATAAAAGCGGAAAATTTCTTGCTTTGTCTGCAAATGGATGAAATATATTGCTTCTACATTCTTCGTTTTTACGTAGCAACGGTATTTGGTGCCACGATGAGGAGTTTTTGAACAGATTTGCTTACTGTGGGAATAACTATGCCAGTGCTTCCGTCAGACTCTTGATCAGATCTCCATCGGTGAAAGGTTGTTATGTTCCGCTTATAGCTAACGCGTAAAGCTACTGTTGTAACTGGCTCTTGTTAAATCTTCATTATCAGGCTCTCTTCGACGTTTCAAAAAAAACCTCTTTAGAAAGGAACCTGCGTGACATTTATTTCATTTTTCGATCGCCGTGTTTCTGATGAATTGAGGAATAACTGGTTTTTGTTTGGTCACGTAGTACAGACGTACATTTACTCCATAAACTGCAACCGGATCATTGGTATACGACACACACGGCTATATCATCTGCTTGTACAAACAAGTACTTTAGTCCTCAGTCTTCATTAACCACTCACTCTCCACTGTTATTTTTCTCTTTCCTTCATTAAATGAAGGGGAATAGTGGGAAAATGAAAATATTAGATCTTATTTGAAACCTATTTTGACATATAAATTGTTACAAATTCCCGTAAGTGAATTAAGTATGAAAGGTTATTAGTTTACTATTTATAAATATTCAAAGTTTGCTTGGGTGCCGCATAAAATCTTGGAGATCACAAGTGACTGCGGGCCGCAAGTGGACCTGCAGGCGATAGATTGGAGACCCTTGACCTAGACGGTCTCAGTAAAAAAATACATGATACTGCAACATGTACTTCACAAAAAAATACGAGAAAACCCTTTTGAGAACAATCGCAAGTTTCACACATTTACATAATAGCACTGATGCCAAGGAAAGAAGACCGGGGATGGTTGCAAAGTTATGTTTCCAGAAAACATTCATCATCCTGGTAACATTAGTTGCATAAAGAACCCGTATTTTGCTGTTTGAGACGAAAACGTGCGGCGACCTTTCTGTCCGACTTGGATATTAAACATATAGTCGAGCACGGTATTGTGACTTATTCTTTACGATGTGTCATTAAGTGCCTCTGAACATCCAGGTTTACAGTGATGGATATGGTGCAACGAAAGGCCATGTTGCCATATGAAATCTGTGGATAATGTTCGTGCTACACCTGATAAAGTAGTGCTGAAGACGCATGATCAGCATTATACATTCTTCTGTTGATGACTCAACTTTTACATCTCTTTCTTTTGGTACTACAAAAACACTCATCATTTCTGGTACTACAAACACTCATTCATTTCTTGTACTACAAACACTCATCATTTTGGTACTACAAACACTCATCATTTATCTCGGTACTACAAGTCACTCATCATTTCTGGTACAACAAAACACTCATCATTTCTGGTACTACAAACACTCATCATTTCTGGTCTCCCCCCACCCCCCCCTCCCCCATCATTTCTGGTACTACAAACACTCATTCATTTCTTGTATAACAAACACTCATCATTTCTTGTCTACAAACACTCTCTCCCTGTACAGGAATCATTGTTATTTTTATTATCACACAACTGGCCGTTCCCACCCAAGGCAGGTGGCCCGTAAAGAAAAACTTTCACCATCATTCACTCATCACTGTCTGCCAGAAGGGTGCTTTACACTACAGTTTTTTAAACTGCACATTACACCCCTCCTTAACTGAGGGCAGGCACTGTACTTCCCATCTCCAGGATCTCAAGTCCGGCCTTCCGGTTTCCTGACATCCCTTCATTAATATGTTACTTTGCTCCACCACTCCAACACAGCACGTTTATGGTATTAAAACCATTTGATCCTCCATTCACTCCTATCAAACACGCACACGCATGCCTGCTGGGAAGTCCAAGCCCTCGCCACCCAAAACCTCCTTTACCCCCTCCTCCAACCCCCCCTTTCTAGGCCGACCCCTACCCGCCTTCCATTCCATACTGAATGTACACTCTTGAAGTCATTCTGTATCGGCTCCTTTCTCTCCACATGTCCAAACCACTCAACAACCCTTCCTCAGCCCTCTGGGACAGACAGTTTTTGGTAATCCCGCACCTCCTCACTAATTCCAAACTACGAATTCTCTGCATTAATATTCACACCACACATTGCCTACAGACATGACATCTCCACTACCTCCAGCCTTCTCATCGCTGCAACATTCGGCACCCATGGCTTCACACCCATATAAGGGCGTGGTAAAAACTATACTCTCATACATCCCCTCTTTGCCTCCAAGACAAAGTTCTTTGTTCCACAGACTTCCTAAGTGCACGCTCACCCTTTTCACTCATCAATTCTTATGATTCACCTCATCTTTTCATAGACCCATCCGCTGACACGTCCACTCCCAAATATTGAATACATTCAACCTCCTCCATTACTCTCTCCCTCCAATCTATATCCAATCTTTCATCACTAATCTTTTTGTTTTTCCTCATCATACCTTACTCTTTCCTGTAATTTACTTTTAATTTTCTTTTTACATACCCTACCAAATTCATCCACAACCTCTGCAACTTCTCTTTAGAATCTCCCAAGAGCACAGTGTCATCAGGCAAAGACAACTAGACCAACTCCACACTTTATGTGTGATTTCTTTATCTTTTAACTCCACGCCTTCCTGCCAAGGCTCTCGCATTTACTTCTCTTACAAACCCCATTACATTATATAAACAACCACAGTGACATCACACATCCTTGTCTAAAGGCCTACTTTTACTGGGAAATAATCTCCTCTTTCCTAATACTCAACTTGGCCTCACTATCCTCGTATAAAAACTCTTCACTGCTTTCAGTAACCTACCTCCTACCCATTCACCTGCACACATCTGCACATTGCCCCCCTATCCACCCCTGTCATACGCCTTTTCCAAATCCATAAAAATGCCACAAAGCCTCTTTTAGCCTTATCTAAAACTGTTCACTTATATGTTTCACTGTAACCACCTGGTCCACACCCCCCTACTTTCCTAAAGCCTCCTTGTTCATCTGCTATCCTATTCTCCGTCTCTTTACTTTAATTCTTTTTTCAATATAACTTACCTACACTTTACCAGGTTACTTTAGGACTATCCCCTTATAATTTTTGCATCTTTTTGTCCCTTTGCCTTTATACAAAGGAAACTATGCACATACTCTCTGCCAATCCCTAGGTACCTTACCCTCTTCCATAAACATTTATTAAATAAAAGCACCACCACTCCAAAAACTTTATCCCCACTGCTTCTAGGCAATTTCTATCTTTATTCCATCCAATCCCAGCTGCCTTACCCTTTTATTTTACTTACTGCTCACGAACTTCCCACATTACAACTGGCTCTTCCTTCATCTACAAGATGTTATTCCTCTTGCCCTATACACGAAATCACAGCTTCCCTATCTTCATCAACATTTAACAATTCCTCAAAATATTCCCTCATCTTTCCCAATACCTCTAACTCTCCATTTATAAGTCTCCTCTCCTATTTTTAACTGACAAAATCCATTTGTTCTCTAGGCTTCCTAACTTGTTAATCTCACCCAAAACTTTTTCTTATTTTCAACAACAGGAATCATGTGGTCTCCAAATCGATCAAACCGTATCTACTATGAAACTTATAGCGGAACGACTATTTACATTTGAAAATTTTGAAAAAAAAATATTCTTATTCATGGCGTTCTGTCTTGAAACTGCGTTGTGGCGTATTTTCATTGTAAACATTGTAGAAAATATGTTCATGTTCTCAAAGCCAAGGTAACACAGCATCTAGTGCCACATGGCACTTACTAGCATGTTACTGTTTCCTTAATGTTACGAGTTGTACAATATGTCCCATCGTAATGCGATTGAGTGGGGCAGCCCTTAAGTCTCATGCAGGGATCAGCGAGCATCCGGGCATATACGAGGAACTGGAGCAGAGGAATTTCACTACCATGTTGCTCGCTGCAACGATTCACATTCACTGTAATCCTGAAGTCCATTCTGCCTCAAATAACTCTATCTGATGGCCAGTTATGCCGCCCCTTGAGTCGCACCACCCACCTTGTCGTACCTTCCTGGCTGTGCCACCCCAGCTCAATCATGTGCTCTAACTTCCTGCTGCACGGGATGCTCTTCACACTAACCATCATAGCAAATCTTATTTTTTTTTCCACAGTTGGGGAGTTTTATGTTCTCATATAAATATTTGTTATTAATTTTCTTTTACTTTTGAAGAGGAGCTACTCCACGACCGAGGTTTACCAGTAATATCATATTTTTTTCCATGTCACCATCCTGATTGGGTCATCCCATGATAATATGGCAGAGCGAATGGAATTACATTTTAAGTAGCCACCCAGTCTCATGCCTTTATTCCTGCCACCAGACACGGTGCTGCCACCTATTGCCGGTTTGAAACACTTAGCTTAGTCAACCCAACACACGTGGGTCCTCTCGTCTCTGCCCAGCTCTGTGTCCAATACCTTCTCTTCAGCTTCTCTCTCTCTCTCTCTCTCTCTCTCTCTCTCTCTCTCGTGGGCACTGTTGCACTGTGGTGAGTATGAAGGAGAAAGGACCTGTGGTCATTGTGATGACGGTACTGTGGCCAGTGTGAGGTATAGACAGGCTTGCCAGGACGGGTCCTGGCCCGGGTCTTCTCCCTGCAGAAGCCCGGCAATTACATGTCTTTCTCATCTGAAGCCTAAGAGGCACCTAAGTTTCCCTGTCTCCTAATAACATGTTTATTTTTCGACTATAATCTACCTTGTTCATAATTACTATCACATTTGCTGTCTGTTTTGTAATGTGAAGTGTAGGATCTCTCCTAAATTCAAGATATAAATTAACAGATCTTTGAGGACAATAGTGTTGTAGAGGTGTGAGCGAAGTTCAGACCTCTACAACACACAAAGTTTGCCCCAAGTTAGCAAACTCCACAGCTAGTAGTAAATTGACTCGACCACTATCATTACGAAAAACAAGCTATCCTTCCTGCTTAAACAAATCATCAGGAAATAGTTGCTTTTAAGACACCCTTTTATAGTCACAGTCAGGTCTCCCTTAAGGAGCATGAATATCCCAGCAAGGTATCCACCTTCAGGGATACCAGGGCTTGTTGCTTCCTCTTACAAGAGGTAGTACTGTAATTTCTGTGGAAACCTCATTGCATAAAATATTTATTACCAGTATTTCTCTGGGTATTTAACCGTAGGTATGTCTGGGGGATTTCCTATGAAAGATGCTGTATTACTGCTTGACAATAATATTCTAAATTCTACGTGCTGTCCTGAGCCCATAATTACCAATGAAGCCTCTTCTCCGATGTTGGCTATAACTCGGGCAATGTCCAAAAGAATGTCTAAAAAGAATGCTGACCTATCCTTGGAGGACTGAAATCTTGGTCTCAATTTATTTTAAGCGGAAAACTGGTCATTGAAAAGTCCTTGATCCTGCCTTCCTATTCTGGAGTCGCAGGATTTCCAGATGTTTGTTCCTATGCCTGAGGGACTGTCCTTTCTAGAAGAGCAAAAAAAAGGGATTCTAACCTCCGCTTTTAAAGCTGCCATTGGCGAATCTAACTCAGATCATCCAGCTCAATATGAAATTAAAAATAATTCTCTAATGTTCAGAGACTGGTAAGGAGGTAGGGGAACCTTACAACCAAATAGACTGGTAGTTCCATAAAACTAATTCAGAACTCAGATTCTGAAAATAGTTCACAATTCTTCCTTAGCAGGATATTTGGGGGTCACTAAAATCCTTAATAGGATCTTAAAACATTTTTATTGGCCAGGTATAAAAACAGATGTGCAGGGTTACATCCGTTTCCTATTACGTCAGCAAGTGGGTAAGCCATGGCACTACACTAGACCTGCACCACTTCACCCATACCTGTAGATGGAGAGCCATCGTTGACCTAATTGTCGACTGTGTAGGACCATTACCAAAACCCAAGTAGGTAACAAAATCTGTAGTATAAACACCAAGGCAATTCCATTAAGTTTATTTTCCATTTTGGCATTCCCACTCTGCCCAATGACCAGGGCCCCAAATTTTTTCAGCAAAATCATTCATAAAAAATTTTTTTAACTAGGCTGGGAATTAAATTAAAAATTGTCCAAGCCCATTCTCAGCCCCAAAGGCCCCTTTTGGGAAACAATTTCACTAAACCCAAAAAACTATGATGTTACGTTTTGAACCCTTTTTCAAGGGCTGGTATAAATGCTTCCCTTTGCTGTTGCAATGCGAGAAACTGTACAGAAATAGGGGGTCGTTCTTTTTAAGCTTTTTTTTGGGGGTAATGTGAAGCACCCTACACGTACTCAAGGGAAAGGGTGGTTGGAGAAGATGCACAAAAACCCTTATACCCTACATCAAGATTGCATGTGGCCAGTCAGCTCCAAAGGCCAACTTAAAATCGCCTAAAACTACATGAAGCAGAGGGATGGCAAAAAATTCTAAAATTTTGCTTCTTTAACCCAGGAGTAAGTAGGTCCCGGGAAACCCGTGTCTGGGCACACCTTGAAAGCAAGGTTTATGGGACCAAAGCAAGAATAAAAAGCAAAACTATGTAATCTCACCTTTGATGAACCCCCTGTGGGAAACCTATCACATTAATCAGCTTAAAATTTTTGTTGACCACCAAGTCCCAGTAAAGGCTTCTTTGTCCGACTTGGGATGACCCCCCTTTTTTCCCCGTACAAAAATTTTGGAGGGGTTTAAAATTTGAACTTCCTAAAAAGGGCCATCCTTCAGGATCTTCACCCCATAATGTTGGGCTTGAGACCCAAGTAGAAGACTCCCTTATGCCAACCTATCCCTATATATTTTCGGATGTTTCAGAAAAAATCAACCCCTTTTTTACATACTTGGATGTAGGTACTGCTAAACCTATTAAATTCTCTCCCTACGGAGCTAATCCTGAAAAACAAAGGCTACTTCAGCAGGAAGTTGTATATTAAAATATGAATTGGTGGAGGAATCGTCCAGTCCATGGGCTTCACCATGCATTCTTTTAAAAAAATGTGGGGAAGGATTCAGGTTATGTACCAACCACTGTAAGATGAATGAGGTAACATTAAACCGGATACTTACCCTTCTTCCACGTTTGGACTATGTACTGGACTTTGTGTTTAAGGCCATTTTCATTTCCACACTTTATCTCCTTAAACGTTACTATCAGGTAAAGGGAAGGAGCTTTCTGCCTTCAAAATTCCATTTGGCATGCAGAACTCGCTTACCACACTCAAGAAATTGATCCATCAAGCTATTAAAGGACTTGAAGGCATGGGGTCCTATCTAGAAGATATATTTGTAGTTTCTAATATGTCCCATTATGAATCCCTCTTTGAGGGATTCAAAATTATTCAACTTACTATAAATCTCAGCTAAATATCTTTTGGCCAATCTACTATTTCATTTGTAAGATCATAAAGTAGGTAGTGGCACAGGAGCACCTAAATTCGCGAAGTTTTGATTATAAATTATCCCATTCCTCAGGATAAGAAGTCCCTGCAAAAGTTCTTGGGATTGATAGGATTTTATAGGAAGTTGTGCAAAAACTTTTTTTGGGCCACAAATTGTCAAGAGGCTTTTAACCGTGTACAACATCTATGTGCTGCTCCCATACCGTGGTCTCTTGATTGTTCAACCATTTATACTGCAGGATGATGCTTGTGACTCGGAAATTGGGGCACCATTACTCGAATCAACTGGAAAGGGTGATTTTCACTCTGTGGCTTACTACACAGCCAAATACTAGGCCTATGAATTGAGCCTACTCCACTATTGAAAAAGAGGTCCTAGCCATGGTACTTGCGGTGGAAAAATTTGACTTATTTCTGTCTAGTACGTCATATGTGGCCACCGTCTTCATTGGCCACAATAATCAGATATACCTCAGCTCAGTCAAGAAAAAGAATACACGTCTGATGAGATGGACCTTACGGCTGCAACTGTACAACCTCACCATATGTCATATACCAGCAAAGACAATGTGCTGGCTCACACTCTTGTTAGGATGTATTAGGGACAACACGGGTAGTAAACTTTTTTTTTTACACTTTTGGTAATACAGTAAATTTTGAGTTAATTTGGCCATAATTTTTTTTAAAGTGAGGGGACACTTGCTTCTTTCTGCAAGTGTCTTGAACCTACACTACCCCTACCGTCTGCTCTCTCACTCAAAGGTCGTGTCTCACTTTAAAGTCTCTTGTTGTTGAACACTACCTAATGAGCTGAATAATAGAGAGGTAAAGCAGTTCCATTATTATTTTGTGCCATGGTGGCACACTACCCATGGCTATTGGAGCCCCTTTCGGGTGGGGGGGGTATGGCATTTTGCATTTTATTCAGCATATGTCACACACCCATATAGGCATGTCTCCCAACCAGCGAACCAGGTGCGAAAGGTTTAACGATCAGGGGCGCCCAACATTATACCAATATCTTGGTTCAACCAGCCAATCACAAGAAAGCCCACCAGCGCTGTGAAGTGATGCGGTCCACTCTTGCAACTGCTTTTGGCCTTACCTCCTGGTCGCTTCAGTTTTCAGTGTGTCTTGTACTTTCATTTTAGCCTCTTTGTATATAGCTGTTAATGCTATAGTAAGTTGTTGTGAATAGCAGCTTGTTTTTGGTGAAGGAAATAGTCATTATTTATCACTGCTGCCTTTTAGCTTGTTTCTAAGTGGTTATCATACTACGACAAAGTGTGCAGGCTGTAGTCTATGCCTGCATGCATAATAGGTAGTGGGGGAGGGGAAGGAAGAGAAAAACAGAATGGTTACTGGTAATTTATTCCTTATAGTCGTATTCAAGGGGCTCCTTGGCATGGTGAAGAGGCTCTTGGTCTGAGGAATTAGATTTTTTGGTCTCCTTCCACAGACTGAACCTAATTACCCCCCAATCCCCACTTACCTATCTCATCCTCCCCCATTCCCTCTTTTCCCTTTCCCCTCTCCCTCCCAACCCTCCCTTTTCCTCATCCCATTTGTAGCCTCTGGGGTCCTCCCTTCAGGCATTACCGTTTCCAGGTCGGGGCAAGGGTGCCAGGGTTTATCCTGCTCCGTGGGGTTCCTCGGGAGTCATGTAGTTTGCTGTGGAATCTGGATGATCTGGAGGCACCCTGCTCTCTTCCCGGATTTCTAGGTGGGGCGGGGTGTCCTGCAGGTGATGGGTGCATCTCCAGAGGCTGCCTGCCGGATCTGGGAGGTGGCAGCAGGTATTATGCTTTGTGGTGGGTATCCAACCGCCCTCTCTTTTGTCCGCCAAGGTAGCTCAGTGGATGTGAGGTTGCTATCCAGGAGCACTCATTTACTTGCATGAAGGGTAAGGTATGGCATGGGTTCCATGCTGCATCTTCACTGCTGGTGGTTTCGAGGTCCTCATGGATGAGAAAAGGAACTTTTGGCCCTTTCGAGCCTTCTAGTAACTGTCCCTCCATTGTCCCTCTTCCCTTTTTTTCTCTCCTTTTTTCTTTCTTTTTTTCCTTAAAATAATAAGAAAGAAGTACCGCCATTATGAAGTCTTATTTCTATGACCCCTCCTCCCAGGCCCTTTTTTGTTACTGCACCCTGTTCTGACCCGGCTTCATTATTGGACCATTCTCCAGACTTTTTCCATACACCTGCACCTCCTGCTGGCAATGCTTTGTTACCTGCTCCAGGTGCCGAGGCTTTACCCATTTCTTGTAGTACCTCTGCCCTTTGCACATCTTTAACTATGCCTTCAGCTTTCTCAAATATGGTACAATGGTTTTCAGATCGCTCACCTGCCTCAGATCAGGCCGCCCACGGTACTATGCCTAAATGTTCCAGACCATTTGCTGATGTTCCTTTGATTTCTGCTCAGTCTACCAAGACATGACCTACACGACACCTACTTCATTTACACACCATGTTTACAAGTACACAGTGGATCAAATTCTTTTCCTTGCAGCCGACATCTTCAACTGATTATCTTTCAGACCAGAGTATCGGTAAAGCTCTTTTACAACACCTTGGCCACAATATATCCTTAGACACTCTTCAGAGTGGCACGCGCATCGTTACTGTTCAGAATGCAGGCAAAGCTCATGATCGTTCCCATCTTATTTCCATTGATAGTGTTCCCACAACAGTTCACAAGCACGCTATTCTCAATTCTTGTAGTGGTACGGTGGTCTTATCGAATACCATTGTACAGTGTGAGTTTCTGTCTTGCAGTGATGATATCTAAGAGCAATTAGCCCTTCAGAACCTTTCAATTCTCAAAGTGGATACATGTGTCCTGCCCACTTACAGGTAGAGGTGCTTTCCCAGTAACATTGCCCTACGACTGTCCTGAACTCCCGTTCTCCGTTTATAACATGAGACATCGCCTAGAAGCCCATAAAGTGGTCCCTACACCCCAACAGCGTTGAATGGTTGGCGCTCCGGACATCCAGCTAAATACTGCAGGTCTACAGTGGAGTACCCAGTCTGCGATGCAGTGAATCATGCCAATACATCTTGCAGTCTTCCCCCACTTGTCTTAATTGCATCGAAGCTCACCCTTCTTTTTCCCTCCGTTGCCAGGTCTATCATAATGAACGTGAAATCCATTGTCTGAAGGCCTTACTTATGCTACGGTTGTCTCTCGGCTTTGCCTTCAGGGATATCTTTCCAGTGTTCCTTATTCCTGAATAGCTAGGGGACCTCCAATCTTGGTGGTCCCCTGCCTACAAGTTCCTCTGGTGTTGTCTGTTCTGGGGCCACCCCTGTCTCAAATTGTTTAGCGGTTTTACCCTCTGAAACCCCCACCTCCTTACCTCTTTCTACCTCTACTTCATATTCTCAACCGCTAGTTTCTCAGTCTGCAAGGCCTTGCACGACTACATCTTCGCGCCTATCACCTGTGAAGTTGAACCAGTCTCTTAAGCCCATGTCTCTTCGCATTCCTCCAGTGCTTACAGTTCCCCAACAGTTTTCCTTTCCGGCCGCGGTGTCTAGTTCTCACCCCTTTTCTAACTCTCACATGAAGGTGGAGGTTCACCCTCCTCGTGTGGGCCCCTCTTCTCCTGTCCCCCCCAGACTTCTTCCCCAGTCCCCTTCCAGCCTCCTTCCTCTCCTGTTCCACTGCAGATCTTTTCTGTCTCTGCCAGCGCATCACTCCAGGTTCATACTCCCCTTCCCTCTCAGACCTCTTTGGTTCTCTCCATAGTCACCCCGATCTCTACTTACTCTCTCTTACTTGTCTCTGAAGTCATGGTATCGGCGTCTTCCTTGTCCGCCCAGACACTCGACACTATCTTCGATTATATTACGGAGACGAAACCCTCAATGGACACCAGTGCACCTCCTCCTGTTCCTTTTTATTTTTCACAACCCTTGCAGCACTCTTCCTTCACAGCATCCAGATTCCTCTTTGCTTACACACTTTCCATTGCCTCTACACGTTGACTTCACTGACCCTACTAGCCCGTAGATTTTATCTCATCTAATTGTCGGCATACCTATTCGTGGCCTCAGGGATAATCAGGGAGAGCTCCAGGTGTTGCTCTCCCAGTTTTCCCCAGTATGTGTCGGGTTACAAGAGCCTAAACTTCATTCAGCTGTTATGTGTCCCGTTTCAGGCTATGTGCTGTTACATTCTTCTGATCGCTTTCCTGATGAAAATTTTTATAAGAGTGCACTTCTTGTGTGCATTAGTATACCGTTTCAACAGATCTTTGTTCATTCTCTGCTGCATTATACTGCAGCCTGTATTTATTTGCACAGGGGGGTATACAGGATGGGAAAGAGCACTGTGCCTTGTGAAAGAGAGCTTTTCACTGTACCCACCTCAGACTTTACTCTGTTTACGATTACTCCGTGTTCTGTTTTTTAGAAAATTATAGATACATCTATCAACTTTCCATGTTATTCCTTTTTCACTCATTTTTTTTTTTTTTTGCGCTATTACACCATGGTCGCAGTTGTCGAAGGCTTTCGCATTGTCTGTGTATACTACATCTGCATTTTGTTTGTTCTCTAGAGAATCCAAGACCTTGTCATAGTGGTCCAGTAGTTAGGACAGGCAGGAGCGACCTGCTCTAAACCCATGTTGCCCTGGGTTGTGTAAATGATGGTTATCTAGATGGGTGGCGATCTTGCTTCTTAGAACCCTTTCAATGATTTTTATGATACGAGGCATTAGTGCTATTGGTCTGTAATTCTTTGCTATTGCTTTACTGTTCCCTTTCTGGAGTAGGGCTATATCTATTCTTTGATGACCCCTATCTCCATGCTACTCCCTCTCCATAGACTGCTAAAGGCACGTAACAGGAGTTTGTTGCAGTTCTTGATGAACCTGGAGTTCGGGCCTTGGGCAGAGTGCGTGGGCATGTCATTTAATGCCTTCTCGAAGTCATGTGGTGTTAGGGTATTATTACTGATGTTTGAATTGACCATATTTTAAGTCTCGGTCATAAATAATTTATTTAGGATGTCGGCTCTTAGTCTGGTCAGCGGCTCATTAAACAAAGAATCATACTGGGTCTTAGTATTTCACTCATTTCCTTGCTGTCATCTGCGTAAGTCCTCTATGGACCTCTATGCAGAGGTCCAATTCTGGATAATGATTTTGCCATAGTTTTGGCATAAGAAAAGAAATATTTTGGGTTTCTTTCAGTTTTATGGTTTTCAGTTCATCCTGAGTTTCTTGTCTCCTGTAAGATTCCTTAAGCTTAAGTTCGATATTTGCTATTTTTCTGCCCAGTGCCTCCCTTCGTATTTCAGGTATACTGGCCCCTTTCAGGAGCTCTGTATTCTTCGCCTTCGCCTGTTGGACGCGATCTCCGACGGGTGAAACGTATGGAACAGAAATTGAACGCTATCACGGGCATACTTTTGCCTAAGATAAATTAAAAGTAAAGAGTGGTGAGTCTTAAAACTCCAGACCGACACGTTAGCCACTGGACCATCTGGCTACAATAAGATTCATCCAACTAGGTGTATTTATACACCATAGGAAGGTTGGCTTAGGCACTGTGACCACAAATGCAAGTATTCACAGATGAATCTGCCGCCAGCGTGCCCATTACGAACTCTAACTCAAGTCCCTCAAAGCCGTCGCCATGACTCACGAAATCGTAATGACACGATTGCAGAATCATAAGATAAAAGTTTATGTTCGGATTTTTAACCTTGAAAAGTTGGGAACCCAGGATAACCAAAGAAAGACAGTGAGTCATCGAGGGACTGTGTCTTATTTCTTTGTGGTCCTCAATCTTGTCCCCCAGGATGCGACCCACACAAGTCGACTAATGGACAATGGAAATAAGTCACTGACTTTTTTTGGGTTATCCTTGGTTCTCTACACATATACTGCTATGTATGACAATCTATATAACTGTATTTGTGTATACCTGAATAAACTTACTAACCCCCAGGTACCTAATTTGTTGCTGGGTGAACGGGACAGCAGGTGTAAGGAAACACGCCCAGTGTTTCCACCCTTACCGCGGATCGAACCGCTGAAACTCAGTGTGTGAAGCGAGAGCATTACCTAACAGGCCACGGGCCACCCATACGAGGATGTTAATAACAAAACCTTGCAATACCCTATTTTCCTGACACAGACGGGTGGGATCTCAAAAGGACGAAACGCACATGACAAGTGCAGAGAACTCCAGTCTAATGCAACCAAATCCTCACGAGGATCCGTTACATTATAAGCAGTCACGGGGTTTATGGTGAGTTGAGATAAGGCGGAACACAGAGTGAGCACATACCAGAAAACTAACACATATGTGGTTGAACCATATATGCGAACCTGGATTTTGTTATCAACTTGTCTAGTAAAGAATTTAGTAGTGATCAGCAAGTAGGTCTAGAATCTAGATTAAGTTCTGCTCCTACATCTAGGAATATCAGTTATATAGACCTAGCAAACTCCTGTATGTTGGGAAAACATATTGGCACCCGAAGCCTGAGGCATTTAATATGTCAATGGTACTTTCTCTGTCCTAGGCTTCCTATCTGCCCTCTACCATTTATCAAAGCATAACAGGATCTCAGTAAGGATCATATATTGCATCCCACGAAAGTTTTGCCAGTTTAATAAAATTGACAAAACAAAAAAGTATACTGTTGTACCATTTCCATGTTACAAGTAGCAAAATGGCAGCAACACGTTCCATTAACATCACCAACCTTCTTAGTACGAGACACCATCAAGGTGCCCCGTTCCCTGGTGGCTAAAGCTCTCGCTTCACACGACGAGGGTCCGGGTTAGATTCCTGGCGAGGGTAGAAGCATTGGGCGTGTTTATTTACACCGGTTGTCTATGTTCCCATCAGTTAAATAGGTACCTGGGTGTTAGTAGACTGGTGTGGGTCGCATCCTGAGACAAAACCGACCTAATTTTCCCGAAATGCTCTGCATAACAACCGGATTTCTATATAATAGTATGTTAATTATTATTATTATATTAATTATTATTATTACTATTATTATTATATAAAGGAGGCGCCTGACCTTGACTATCTTCAACGAACTTTAACAAATTAATAGTTGAGAACTGTTGAAAATTAGAAGTTACTCTGAGGTTATAAATAACAGACTTAGTGTAAGATGTTAACAATATAAACACTGTCGCCAACAACGTTTCGCTCACCCAGTAAACACTACACTATTTTAGTTTTTACTAAATTCGTGAAAATATAAATACTTTAAAAATGCTGCTTCATAACATATCGCATTTTTTTTTTTGCATTTCTATATATTAAAAAAATCTAAATGGTTTGTATAAAATCCAGTTTTAATAAAACAAATATTTCAGTTGCGGTAAACCAGCGGTTTGTGTGTTGAAGAACCGACGTAAAAGGTCTTCTCTACTACACGGTCGCCATTTTATTTAATAAAATGGCCAAATATTCATACAGCTTCAAGTAAATGTTAAGCTTTCTATTAATGAAGCAAATCAACACCAAAAGTTTCAAGTCTATCTGAAAAGGCATGATCCAGCAATTGCTATG
>NC_069408.1:66904604-66986265 GCF_026875155.1 Cherax quadricarinatus
TGTGTGTGTGTGTGTGTGTGTGTGTGTGTGTGTGTGTGTGTGTGTGTGTGTATGTGTTTGTTTGTGTGTGTGTGTGTGTGTGTGTGTGTGTGTGTGTGTGTGTGTGTGTGTGTGTGTGTGTGTGTGTGTGTGTGTGTGTGTGTGTGTGTGTGTGTGTGTGTACTCACCTACTTGAGGTTGCAGGGGTCGAGTCCGAGCTCCTGGCCTGGTGTGTGTGTGTGTGTGTGTGTGTGTGCGCTCTCCTTGTGCATGCATAGAGTCGTCATAGCAAGTGAAATAGTGTGTAAAAAATATTTGATTTTTCAATTATCTCAGTTTCATTATTCAAACAAGAACTTTTCAAACATTCTCAGCTACACGGGTCAGGCTGAGGAAACAAGGCAAAATTATTCCTCGTAGGAAAATACAAAGATATATAGAGGAGCAGAAATTTATTTATCAACGATTAGCTCAAAGATGTTTTTTTTTAATTTGTCAGTGTGTTAAAAAAAAAAAACTCATATTTAATCGAAATATTGTACAGTGAATGTTCCTTCTGTTACAAGTGTTGTCGTATTGTATTCTACGTCCAACTCCAAGGTAAACTTAGTCACTGTAAGGAATATTATTATAATCACATAAAGCGCTAAACCGACAAGGGTGATGCAGCACTGCGGGGCAGAAAACAGTGCCATGACTATAAACAGCTAGGTGGAGAGGACATCAGAGGTGAGGGAAGAAAAGGGCTGGAAGGGAAGTCAAGGATTATGTCACAAAGTTCTTGCAGTATAGCAACTGCTGATAAAAAGTAAAAAAGTGATCATAAGTCACTTTATATATATATATATATATATATATATATATATATATATATATATATATATATATATATAATATATATATATATATATATATATATATATATATATATATATATATATATATATATAATTCATATTGTAATCAATAAATACATGCCATGAAAATTCTTTGAGTGGTTTGAGACTGACACTGAAAATAAAAATAAATAATTTGACTCATTAAGATGCACCAGGATAAAAAAAAATATTATAAATTCACCACTTGACGCCAAAGGTTAAAAGTCAACAACGAGACACGGTACGTGATGAGGTATCACAGTGGGCACCTGTGACGAGCAGGGTCCCACAGGGGTCGGTCCTAGGACCAATGCTATTTTTGGTATATGTGAATGACATTTTGGAAGGGTTAGACTCAGAAGTGTCCCTGTTCGCAGATGATGTGAAGTTAATGAGGAGAATTAAATCAGATGAGGATCAGGCAGGCCTTCAAAGAGACCTGGACAAACTGGACACCTGGTCCAGCAACTGGCTTCTCGAATTTAACCCCGCCAAATGCAAAGTCATGAAGATCGGAGAAGGGCACAGAAGACCGCAGGCGGAGTATAGGTCACACCACACATCGGAGTTTAGGTTAGGTGGCCAAAGACTGCAAACGTCGCTCAAGGAGAAACATCTTGGGGTGTGTATAACACCGAGCATGTCTCCGGAAGCACACATCAACCAGATAACTGCTGCAGCATATGGGCGCCTGGCAAACCTGATAACAGCGTTCCGATACCTTAGTAAGGAATCGTTCAAGACACTGTACACCGTGTACGTCAGGCCCATACTGGAGTATGCAGCACCTGTTTGGAACCCGCACTTGATGAAGCACGTCAAGAAATTAGACAAAGTGCAAAGGTTTGTGACAAGGTTAGTTCCAGATCTAAGGGGAATGTCCTATGAAGAAAGGTTAAGGGAAATCGGTCTGACGACACTGGAGGACAGGAGGGTCAGGGGAGACATGATAACGACATATAAAATACTGCGCGGAATAGACAAGGTGGACAAAGACATAATGTTCCAGGGAGGGGACACAGACACAAGAGGTCACAATTGGAAGTTGAAGAGTCAAATGAGTCAAAGGGATGTTAGAAAGTATTTCTTCAGTCATAGAGTTGTCAGGCAGTGGAATAGCCTAGAAAGTGATGTAGTGGAGGCGGGAACCATACATAGTTTTAAGACGAGTTTTGATAAAGCTCATGGAGCAGGGAGAGAGAGAGGACCCAGTAGCAACCAGTAAAGAGGCGGGGCCAGGAGTTAAGACTTTACCCCTGCATCACAAATAGATGAGTACAAATGAGTACACACACACACACACACACACACACACACAGCAACAGTATGAAAACGACATAGCATCGAAAGTCAAATCTGACCCGAAACTGCTGTATAGCCACATTAGGAGGAAGACAACAGTCAAGGACCAGGTGATAAGGCTGAGGAAAGAAGGTGGAGAACTCACAAGAAACGATCAAGAGGTATGTGAGGAGCTCAACACGAGATTTAAGGAAGTATTTACAGTAGAGACAGGAAGGACTCTGGGGGGACAGACCAGATGGGGACACCAACAAGGAATACACCAACAAGTGTTGGACGACATACATACAGATGAGGAGGAGGTGAAGAAACTGCTAAGGGACATCGATACCTCAAAGGCAATGGGACCGGACAACATCTCTCCGTGGGTCCTTAGAGAGGGAGCAGATATGTTGTTGCGTACCACTTACCACAATCTTCAACACATCCCTGGAAACTGGGCAACTACCTGAGGTATGGAAGACGGCAAATGTAGTTCCCATTTTCAAAAAAGGAGACAGAAAAGAGGCACTAAACTATAGACCTGTGTCATTACGTGTATAGTATGCAAAATTATGGAGAAGATTATCAGGAGGAGAGTGGTGGAGCACCTGGAACGGAACAGGAGTATAAATGCCAACCAGCACGGATTCACGGAAGGCAAATCCTGTGTCACAAACCTTCTGGAGTTTTAATGATAAAATAACAGAAGTAAGACAAGAGAGAGAGGGTGGTGTTGATTGCATCTTCTTGGACTGCAAGAAGGCCTTTTGACACAGTTCCTCACAAGAGATTAGTGCAGAAGCTAGAGCATCAGCTCATATAACAGGAAGGGCACTGCAATGGATCAGAGAATAACCTGACAGGAGGCAACAACGAGTATGGTACGTAATGATGTATCACATTTGGGCACCTGTGACGAGCGGGGGTCCCACAGGGGTCGGTCCTAGGACCAGTGCTTTTTTTGGTAATATGTGAATGACATGACGGAAGGGTTAGACTCAGAAGTGTCCCTGTTTGCAGATGATGTGAAGTTAATGAGGAGAATTAAATCTGATGAGGACCAGGCAGGACTTCAAAGAGACCTGGACAGACTGGACACCTGGTCCAGCAAATGGCTTCTCGAATTTAATCCTGCCAAATGCAAAGTCATGAAGATAGGGGAAGGGCACAGAAGACCACAGACAGAGTATAGGCTAGGTGGCCAAAGACTGCAAACCTCACTCAAGGAGAAAGATCTTGGGGTGAGTATAACACCGAGCATGTCTCCGGAAGCACACATCAATCAGATAACTGCTGCAGCATATGGGCGCCTGGCAAACCTGAGAACAGCATTCCGATACCTTAGTAAGGAATCATTCAAGACACTGTACACCGTGTATGACAGGCCCATACTGGAGTATGCAGCACCTGTTTGGAACCCGCACTTGATAAAGCACGTCAAGAAACTAGAGAAAGTACAAAGGTTTGCAACAAGGTTATTTCCCAGAGCTAAGGGGAATGTCCTATGAAGAAAGATTAAGGGAAATCGGCCTGACGACACTGGAGGACAGGAGGGTCAGGGGAGACATGATAACGACATATAAAATACTGCGTGGAATAGACAAGGTGGACAAGGACAGGATGTTCCAGGGAGGGGACACAGAAACAAGAGGCCACAATTGGAAGTTGAAGACACAAATGAGTCAGAGAGATAGTAGGAAGTATTTCTTCAGTCATAGAGTTGTAAGGCAGTGGAATAGCTAGAAAATGACGTAGTGGGGGCAGGAACCATACACAGTTTTAAGACGAGGTTTGATAAAGCTCTGGGCGGGGAGAGATGGGGCCTAGTAGCAACGGTAAAGGGGCGGGGCCAGGGCTAGGATCGACCCCTGCAACCACAAATAGGTGGTAAAAATAGGTGGTACAACCACACACACACACACCCAAACACACACCTAGTAGTAAAATTCAGTCGGGGGGAACATTGGTAGGTTTTGCAGTGATGTTAACCCCAAGAATGCAGGAGGAAAAGAGGGGAAAATATAAAGAGAAAGCAGAGCGATGGTGGGCCATGGCTGACGTGGCACAAAGAGTAAATCGTGCGAGCGAAGATACGGGTTTGGAAAATTTTAACCATGGGAGATCGACGGGGGAAAAACCAGGGCCTCACGGGGGTCCTGACACAGGAGAGCCAAGATGTGGATGTTGTAGTGGAAAACCTCATGCATCAAAAGTAGGGACACTACTAGGAGAGAGAGGGGTGAAGAACCAGAAAGAGGCCTTGTTTTTACCCTGAGCAGTTCAGATATTGGGACATACTTTTGAGGGGCCCAGGGGCTAGCGATCACGGGGTTCTGAGTTTTGATTAATAGTAGAGCTGAAAGTGGACGGGTAAAGGGGATCATTAAACCCAAACTAAAAAAGGGGGGACTAAAAGGTGTGAGAAAAATTTCCCTGTAGGGGGTTCATGGTCCAGAGAGCTGGTAGGAAAGTCGTGAACGACATGATGGAATAGTAACAAAAAATGCAAGGAGGCAGGGGAAAGGTTTATTCCCAGGGAAACAAAATTAAAGGGGGAAGAACAAAGTGAGCCCTTAGTTTACTCAAAAGGTAGGGGGGAAAAAAACAAAAGGCATTAGAGAATGGAAGAGGTACAAAAGGGAAAAAGGACCCGAAAAATAATATCAGTCAAAGACCCAAAAAGGGAGTATGCACAGTTATGGAGGGAGGCCCAGCGACGTATAAAAAAACGACATGAACATAAGCAAGTCTGACCCGAAATGCTGAAAAGCCCATTGGAAAAGACAACAGTCAAAGACCAGGTGATCAGGTGAGGAAAGGGGGGGAATCAAAGAAACGATCAAGAGGTTTATGAGGAGCTCAAAAGAGTTTTAAAGGGAAAGTTTCACGTGGAGACGGAAAGGTCGGGAAAGGGGACAGGACAGAGGGGGACCCAAAAAGGGGAATAACACCAAATGCTGGATGACATACACACAATGAGGAGGTGAAGAAGCTGCTAAGCGACCTTGATACCTAAAGGTAAGGGCCAGAACCATCTCCCCGTGGGTCCTAGAGAGGCAGCTGAAATGCGTCTGTCCCTTTAAAACCAAAATTTTAACACATCAGTTGAAACGGGGTAATCCCCTGGTAGGGAAGCGGCAAATTGCCCCATTTTTAAAAAAGGAGACAGAAAAGAGGCGCAAAAACAAAGCCAGTGCCCTGAGTGTTTTGTTGCAAAGTAATGGAAAAGATTTTTCAGGAGGAAAGGGGTGGAGCACCTGGAAGGGAACAAAGTAAAATGACCCCAGCAGGGTTTCATGGAATAAAAACCCCTGTGCCCAAAAAAATTCTGGAGTTTTATGAAAAAGTAACAGAAGTAAGAGACGAGAGAAGGGGGTGGGTTTTTTGATTTTTTGGACCCCAAAAAGGCCTTCGACACAGTTCTCACAAGAAATTAGTGCGAAACTAGAGGATCAAGACGTATAACGGAAAGGGCACTTCAAGGGATCAGAGAATACCTGACAGGGAGGAAAAACGAGATGAGGTTCCGTGGGCACCGTGACACCGGGGTTCCACAGGGGTCGGTCCTAGGCCCAGTGTTTTTTTGGTTTATGTGATGACAGAGGGAAGGGGATAGACTAAGAAGTGCCCCTGTTTGCAAATGATGTGAAGTTATGAGAAGAATTAATCAGTGAGGATCAGGCAGGCCTTCAAAGAGCCCGGACGGGGTGGAACGGGGTTCAAAAATGGCTTCTCGAATTCGCCCTCCAAAAAATGCAAGTCATGAACAGGAACGCTGAGAGAAAACAGCCCATGGCAAAGGGGCTTCAGCCGGGGAAGGGATTAAGGGCAGGAACACTTCAATGGGGGAAACCCAAAAAACCCCTAGGGGGATGAAAAGGGGGGAGACAGTGGGAGGAAAAAAATGGCAGGTTGGTTTTGTTATGGGTCCAGGAAGAAAAATGGGAAAACTATGATAAAGAAAACGGAGAAATAAGCGTTTTTGAAAGCATGAGAGCAATAGGCAAGGACAACATGACCGAGGTGACAAATTTTCAGTGAATTGGGTGGTTGGCAAGTGGAAGAAAACACCCTGTCAACGAAATCTTCAAGAAAAAATTAGAAAAAACCCAGGATCCTGCAGGAGAAAGCATGACTGAGGTAAAAACGGAGTATGGGAGAGTGTACCTCAATCGAGACAGAACACAAGAAAGGACGATGCTGAAAGAGAGGGTACAAGGACAAAAGAAGGAACGAGAGGAAATGATCAGAACCCGAACCCAGGTGGAAGAGCAAACACATGTACCTGAAACCCCTGCCAAGAACTAAAAACTATGATAACCCCAATGCACTAAAACCCCCCAAAACCAAAACCAAAACACACTTTTCCCTCTGTCCCCCCTCATCACTATCACAAAAAAAACCTCGCTCCCACCAAAAAAAACCCAAAAGCCCCCTCCAGTACCCCCTGAATGCAATGGAATAACAAAATTAAATATGGTGGCTGAAAAAATAAATGAAAAGTCCCCAGACATCTTGCAGTCACAGAAAAAAAAATCACTGAGAAAATAACACCACACTTTCCCCAGGGGGATATCAGATCCTGAGGAAAATAGGAGCAGGGGGGAAAGGGCAGTTGCATGCTTATAAAACCCCGATGGGGTTTGAGGAAATGGAAGGCGGGGACAAGTTGGAGGAAGGGTTTTCATAGTGGGTTTACAATTCAGTCTTGGAAAAAAAAGGTGTCTTTGGGGATGTAAAAACCCACCAGGCTCATTCGAGCAAATTTAATGGTTATGGGATTTAAAACCACAGGGAGTCGTTGGAAAACTTGGAACCACAGGGGGGCCCCAAAAAGGAGACCCAAATTTGGGGATGTGGTACGGGAAAATCCTCTTGCTCAAAACGTCAGGACACTCCAAAGAGAGATGGCTGGATCGTATTCCCCCGGCATTTCGACTTTGGGAATACATTGGGGGCCCTTGGAGTGTGATCGGGTGGTTCTTTGTTTTGAATAGTGGGGAGTTACAAGTGTAGGGGGTAAACGAGTTGAATGGGATAAGCAAATTTAAAAAAGGGAGACTACTAGGTTGAAGAATTTCCCGGAGGAGGTTCAATGGGACAGAGGATTGGTGGGAAAAAGTCAGAAAATGAAAGATGGAAATGTAACAAAAAAAATGAAGGGGGCGGGGGAAAGGTTTGTTCCCAAGGGCAACAGCATAAGGGAAGCCCAAAAACGAGCCCTTGGTTTACCTGAAGGTGTGGGGGGAAAAACTAAGTGCATAGAAAAAAAAAAGTACAAAAGGCAAAGCCCCGGGAAAAAATAAAGAGATTAGTCAAAGAGCCAGAAGAGTATGCACAGTAAAAGGGAGCCCAGCGACGTACGAAAACGACATAGCATCAAAAAGTAAAGTCTGCCCCGAAATTGCTGTGTGCCCACATTAGGAGGAAGACAACGTCAAGGACCAGGTGAAAAGGGCTGAGGAAAGGGTGGGGAACTCGCAAGAAAAGAAAAAGGGGTATGTGAGGAGTCAACAGGTTTTAAGGAAGCTTTTACAGTGGGAAAAGGGAAGGACTCGGGGGAAGATAAAACAGGGGAACACCAAAAAGAAATTAACAAATGTTGGATGACATACACATAACTGAGGAGAAGAAGCTGCTAAATGACCATGATACCTCAAAGGCGATGGGCCCGGACTTTCCCCCCATGGGGCCCTGAGGAGGGAGAGAGAAGTTGTGTGTGCCACAAACCCACGTCTTCAACACATCCTCGAAACTGGGCAACTATTGGGTTGGAAGATGGCAAAGTAGTTATTTTTAAGAAAGGAGACAGAAACGAGGCACTAAACTATAGATCAATGTCACTGATGTGTATAGTATGCAAAGTCATAGAGATTATCAGGAGGATAGTAGTAGGTCCCCTAAAAACGGAACATGATTATTATTAAAACCAGCCGGTTCATGGGGCAAATCTGGTCAAAAACCTCCTGAATTTTATAGAAGGTAACGAGGAAAGCATTTAGAGAGAGAGGGTGGGTTGACTGCATTTTCTTGGCTGCAAAAAGCCCTTCGACACAGTTCTCACAAGAGATTGTGAAGAAGCTGAGGATCGGGTATTTTATAACGGAAAGGTTTGCTTTTTGGATCAAAGAATCCCTGCAGGGGGCAACAAGTGTCTGGAAAGAGAAGGGATCACAATGGGGCCCCCTGTGACAGGGGATTCCGCGGGGGTCGCCCAGGCCCAGTGCTTTTTTTGGTATTGTGAATGAATGAGGGAAAGCGATAGATCGGAAGTGTCCTTGTTGGTGATGGAGTTAATGAGAAGAATTAAATAGATGAAGATTAGGCAGGACTCCAAAGGTTGGACGGCTGGACACGTGGTCCAGAACGGCTACTCGAATTTAACCCAGCCAAATGCAATGTCATGAAGATCGGGAAGGGGGCAAAGATGACCGAAGAATATCATAGGCTAGGTGCCCAAAAGATAAAACCTATAAGGGAAAGATCTTGGGGTGAGTTGAATCCCGAGCACGTTCCGGAAGAAAACACGTAAACCGATAATGCAGCAACATATGGGCCCTGGAAAACCCTGGAACAGCTTTCCCGATATTCAAAGGAATCGTTCAAGACACTGTAACCGTGTAAGCCAGGTCCTACTCGAGTTTTAGAAACCATTTTGGAACCCCCCCCTGGTAAAGACGTCATGAAATTAAAGAAAGTGCAAAGTTTGCAAAAGGGCTAGTTCCGAGGAAAGGGGAATGCCCTCAAAGATAGGAAAGGGAAATAACCGCGAACTGGAGGACAGGAGGTTTAGAGAAGACATGATAACGAATAAAAAAATATTGGAGGAAAGATAAGGTGACAAAGACGGATGTTCCAGAGATCGGACAGGGGAAAACAAGGGGTCACTTTGGGGGTTTTAAAGACTCGTGAGTCAAAGGGATATTAGGAAATATTTCTTCAGTCAAAGACTGAGGAAGTGGAATTTTTGCAAGTGATGTGGGGAGGCAGGAACCAAAATTTGATTTAAGAAGGGGTATGATGAAGTCAAGGAGCAGAGAGAGGGACTAGTAGCGATCAATAAAGAGATGGGGCCAGGAAAGATTCTCGACCCCTACAACCAAAATGTGGCACACACACACCACTGAGACGACAGACAGACAGACAAAAACCACACAAACCCCCAACAACACACACACACACACACACAACACCCCCCCCCCCACACGACACAAAACACACACACACACACGCAAAACCACACACACAACACACACACACCACACCCCACACCAACCCACAACACAACCTCACCCCCAACCACACCACCACACACACAACACACACACAAAAAAAACCCCCACACACCACACACCAAACACACACACAACACCCCCCCCCCACACCACACACACACACACACACCCCACCCACACAACACACAACAACACACACACACCACACCACCCCAACACACACAACACACACCACACACAAAACACAACATCGTCCTGTGAGTGTCGGGCCCATATTGAAATATGCGCCACCAGTTTGGAACCCACACCTACCCAAAAGCATGCAAAAAAAAACAAGAGAAAGAAAAAGGTTTGCAAAAAAGACTGCCCAGAGTTAGGGGTTGTCCTACGGGGAAGGGATTAGGGAAAATCCCTGACGACACTGGAGGAGAGGAGAGAAAAAGGGGGGACATGTAACGACATATAAATACAAGAGGAATTGCAAGGTGGACTGAGACAGATTTTCCCAAAAAATGGGACAAGCAACAAGGGGACCAGTTGGAATTTAAAGACAAGAGGGGACTCACGGGGATGTTAGGAAGCGTTTCTTCAGTCCAGAGTAGTAAGGAAGTGGAAAGTTTGGGAGCGATGCAGTGGGGGCAGGTTTCCTCATGGTTTAAAGAAGGGTATGATAAAAACTAGGTTTTAAGGAGAGGACTCTAGCGGCCCGTGAAGGGCGGGCCAGGAGCTACGAATTGACCCCCGAAACCCCAATTAGGTGGTAAACTAGCTGAGTACACACAAAAAACCCACGACACACACCAACAGCAATGGGTCCCTTTAATTTTAAACCCCGCCAAATGCAAAATCATGAAGATGGGGAAGGGGGAAAAAAAGACCGCAGACCAATATAGTTTTGATGGCCAAGACTGCAAACCTCACTCAAGGAAAAAGATCTGGGGGGAGTATAAAACCGAGCATATCCCTGAGGCGCAAATCAATCAGATAATGCTGCAGCATAGGCGCCTGGGAAACCCCGGATAGCGTTCCGTCCCCAGAAGGATTCGTTCAAGACTCTGTATACCTTTACGTCGGCCCCACTGGAGTATGCAGCACCCGTTTGGAATCCAAACCCAGTCAAACACGTCAAGAAATTAGAGAAAGTGCAAAAGGTTTTCAACAAAACTGTCCCGATTATGGGGTTGTCCTACGAAAAAAGGTTAGGGAAATCGGCCTGCGACATGGAGGACGGAGGGTCAGGGGGAGACATGAAACGAATATAAAATACTGGCGGAATTAACGGTGGACAAAAAGGGTGTTCCAGAGAAGGGACACAGACGCAAGAGGTCACAATTGGGAAATTGAAGGGCTCAGATGAATAAAAGGGGTGTTAGGAAGTATTTTTTTCAGTTATAGAGTAGTCAGGCCGTGGAAAAGCCTAGAAAGTGACGTAGTGGAGGCGGGAAAAAACCCTCATAGTTTTTAAAGGGGAGGTATGATAAAAATATGGGGCAGGGAGAAAAGAGGACCTAGTAGCAAAAGCGAAGAGGCGGGGACAGGAGCTGTGACTGACCCTGCAACCCAAATAGGGATACACACACACCACACACGCACGCGCCGGGGGGCACACGCAGCAGCAGGCTGTGGTGCGCTGTTCCCATGGGTGTGTGGTGCTTGTTGCATGACTGTAGTGCAGTATTTTGCAGGTGTGTGTGTAGTGTTAACATGGCTGTGTGGTGCGGGGGGGTCAGCATGGGTGTTGGTGCGGGGGTCAACATGGTGTATAGTGCAGGGGGTCAGATGGCTGTGTGGTGCAGGGGTCAGCATGGCTGTAGGGCAGGTGTCAGCATGGCGTGTGGTGCGGGGTCAGCATGGGTGGTGGTGCAGGGGGTCAGATGGTTGTGTGGTGCAGGGGGGGCAGCATTGTGTGTGGTGAGCGGGACAGCTGGCTGTGTGTTGCGGGGGGTCAGCATGGCTCTAGGTGAAGGGGGGGGGCATGGGTGTGTGGTGCAGAGGGGCAGCATGATGTATGGTGCAGGGGGTTTAACATGGCTGTGTGGTCGGGGGGTCAACATGGCTGTGTGGGGCAGGGGGGGCAGCATGGGTGTGTGTTGAGGGGTCAGCATGGTTGGTGGTGCGGGGGTAGCATGGTTGTGTGGTTCAGGGGGTTCAGCATGGCTGTGTTGTGAGGGGGCCAGCTGGCTGTGTGGGCAGGGGGTAGCATTGTTTTGTGGGGCAAAGGGGGCGATGGCTGTGTGGTGCCGGGGATCAGCATGGGGTGTGTGCAGGGGGTCAGCATGGCGTTGGGGCAGGGAGTCAGCATTTCTGTGTGGTGCGGGGGTCAAATGGCTGTGTGGTGCAGGGGCCAGCAGGCTGTGTGTTGCAGGGGGGTCGCATGGTTGTGTGGTGCAGGGGGTCAGCATGGCGTGTGGGCGCGGGGAAACAGGCTGTGTGTTGCAGGGGGGTCAGCATGGCTCTTGGTGAGGGGGTCAGCATGGGTGTGTGGTTTTAGAGGGTGCATGCTGTATGGGGCAGGGGGGCAAAAGGCTGTGTGGTGCGGGGGTCAACATGGCTGTTGGGGCAGGGGGTCAGCAATGGCTGTGGTTGCGAGGGTCAGCTGGTTGTGTGGTGCAGGGGGTGCAGGTTGTGGTTCGGGGGTCAGCATGGGTGTGTGGTGCAGGGGGCCAGCTGGCTGGGGTGGGGGGGTCAGCATTTTGTGTGGTGAAGGGGGCGCATGGCTGTGTGGGCAGGGGTCAGATGGCTGTGTGTTGCAGGGGGGTCAGCAGGCAGTGTGGGGAAGGATCGCTTGCTGTGTGGTGCAGGGGGTTTAAATGGTGTGTGGTGCAGGGACCAGCTGGCTGTGTGTTGCAGGGGGTCAGCATGGTTGTGTGGGGCAGGGGGGGGCAGCTGGCTGTGTGGGCAGGGGGTCAGCATGGGGGTGTGGTGCAGGGGGTCGATGGCTGTGTGGTTTCAGGGGGTCAGCATGGCTGTGTGGTGAGGGGGCAGCATGGCTGTGTGGGGCGGGGTCAGGTGGGTGTGTGGGGCAGGGGGGCGGCATGGTGTATAGTGCAGGGGTCAGCGTGGCTGTGTGGGCGGGCGCATGGCTGTGTGTTTTCAGGGGGTCAGCCCTGGCTGTGTGGTGAGGGGGTCGCGTGGCTGTGTGGGCAGGGGTCAGCGTGGCGTTGGTGCAGGGGTCAGCGTGGGTTTTGTGGTGCAGGGTTCGTGTGGTTGTGTGTGCAGGGGTCAGCGTGGCTGTTGGTGCAGGGGGAAACATTGTTGTGTTTTTCAGGGGTCGCGTGGCTGTGTGGTGCGGGGGCAGGTGGTGTGTGTGCAGGGGTCGCGTGGCTGTGTGGTGCAGGGGCCCGTGTGGCTGTTGGTGCAGGGGGGCGTTGGGTTTTTTTGGTGCAGGGATCAGTTGGCGTTTGGGGCAGGGATCAGCATGGGTGTGGTGCGGGGTCAGCTGGTGTTTGGTGCAGGGTTCGCATAGCTGTGTGGTGAGGGGGATCAGGTGTGTGGTACAGGGGGTCATCTGGCTGTGTGGGCAGGGGTCAGCGGCTGGTGGTGCAGGGTCAGTATGCCTGTGTGGGCAGGGGGGTGGGGCATTGTTGTTGGTTTCAGGGGTAGCATGGCTGTATGAGCGAGGTCAGCATGGGGGTGTGGTGCAGGGGTCAGTATGCCTGTGTGGTGCAGGGGGGTAGTTGTTGTGTGGTGCAGGGGTCGCTGGTGTTGGCGCTGGGGTCAGTATGCCTGTGTGGTGCAGGGGGGTCAGCTTGTTGTTGGTGCATGGGTCGTGGCGTGTTGGCAGGGGGCAGTATGCCTGTGTGGTGCAGGGGGGCATCATTGTTGTGTGGTACAGGGGGGTCAGCTTCTGTGTGGTGCGGGGGGTTTTATTGTTGTGGGTGCAGGGGGCAGCATGGTGTGTGGTGCGGGGTCAGTATGCCTGTGTGGGGCAGGGGGGTCAGCATTGTTGGTGGTGCGGGGGGTCAGATGCCCGTGTGGTGCAGGGGTCCCCAGCAGGGTGGTGAAGGGGGGGCACCACAGCAGGGTGGTCAGGGGTCACAAGCGGGGGTGCAAGGGTCACCACAGCGGGGGGTGCAGGGGGCCCACCCAAATGGGTTTTAGGGGGTCAGCACAGCGGGTGGTGCAGGGGGAGCACGCAGGGTGGTGCGGGTCCCCGAGGGGGGTGAGGGGTTCCCCGCACAGCTGGGGATCACCACACATTTTCCCCTTAACCCCCCCCCCCCAATTGGTCAGGGGGCACCACAGCGGGGGGCCCAAACCCCCCCAAAAAGGCAGGTGGTGCAGGGTCACCACAGCGGGGGGGCAGGGGTCACCCCCAGCAGGGGTGCAAGGTACCAAAAGCGGGTGGTGCAGGGGTCACCCCAAACAGGGTGGTGGGAGGTGTTCCCAGCAGGGTGGTGCAGGGGTCACCCACAGGGTGGTGCAGGGGTCCCACAACAGGTGGTGCGGGGTCACCCCAGGGGGTGGTTTTCAGGGGTCACCCCAGCAGGGTGGTGCAGGGGTACCAAGCAGGGGGTGAGGGGCACCACAACAGTGTGGTGCGGGGGGCCCCAGCGGGTGGTGCGGGTCACCCCAGCAGGGTGGTGCGGGTACCCCAGGGGTGGTGCGGGGTCACCACGCGTGTGGTGCAGGGTCCCACAGAGGGTGGTGCAGGGGTACCCAGCGGGTGGTGCAGGGGGTCACCCAGCGGGTGGTGCAGGGGGCACCCCAGCGGGTGGTGCAGGGGTCACCACAGCAGGGTGGTGCAGGGGTCACCACGCAGGGTGGTCGGGGTCACCACAGCAGGGGGTGGTGCAGGGTCACCCCCGCGGGTGGTGCAGGGGTCCCCCACGCAGGTGGTGGGGGTCACCCCCAGCAGGGGGTGCGGGTCACCCAGCAGGTGGGGCAGGTGTCACCCCAAACAGGGGGGTGCAGGGGGCACCCGCAGTGTGGTGCAGGGGTCACCAAGCAGGGTGGTGCGGGTCCCACACAGGGGGTGCAGGGTACACAGCAGGGTGGTGCAGGGGTCCCCCACAGCAGGGTGGTGCAGGGGTCACCCAAAACAGGGTGGTGCAGGGGGCACCACGCAGGGGGGTGCAGGGGTACCACAGCAGGGTGGGCGGGGTCCCCCCAAAGGGGTGGTGCGGGGTCACCCCCGCAGGTGGTGCAGGGGGTCACCACGCAGGGGTGCAGGGGTCACCACAGAGGGTGGTGCAGGGGTCCCACAGCGGGTGGGGCAGGGGTCACCACAGAGGGTGGTGCAAGGGGGCACCACGCAGGGTGGTGCGGGGTCCCCCCCCCACAGAGGGTGGTGCAGGGGTCACCACAGAGGGTGTGCGGGGTCACCCCAGCAGGTGGTGCAGGGGTCACCACAGCGGGTGGTGCAGGGGTAAACCCCAGCAGGGTGGTGAGGGGTCACCACAGCGGGTGGGGCAGGGGGGACCCCAGCAGGGTGGTTTCAGGGGTCACCACGCAGGTGGGGCAGGGTCACCCAGCAGGGTGGTTTTCAGGGTCACCACAGCAGGGGGGTGCAGGGTCACCCCAGAGGGTGGTGCAGGGGGGCACCACAGCAGGGGGTGCAGGGGGTCCCCAGGGGGGTGGTGCGGGGTCACCCCCGCAGGGTGGTGCGGGGTCACCCAGGGAGGGTGGGCAGGGGTCACCACAGCAGGTGGTGCAGGGTCACCACAGCAGGGTGGTGAAGGGGTCACCCCCAAAAGGGTGGGGGGCAGGGATTACCACAGCAGGGTGGTGCAGGGGTCACAAGCAGTGTGGTGAGGGGGGCACCACGCAGGGTGGTGAGGGGTCACCACACGGGTGGTGCAGGGGCACACAGCAGGGTGGTGCAGGGGTCACACGCAGGGTGGGCAGGGGTACCCCAGCAGGTGGGCAGGGGTCCCACAGAGGTGGTGCAGGGGTACCACAGCTGGGTTTTCGGGGTCACCACACGGGGGGTGAGGGGTCACCCCCGGGCCGGGGGTTCAGGGGTCACCCAGCAGGGTGGTGCAGGGGGCCCACGCAGGGGGGGTGCAGGGGGCACCACGCAGGGTGGGGCAGGGGTCACCACAGCAGGGTGGTGCAGGGGTACCACGCAGGGTGGTCGGGGGGCACCAAGCGGGTGGTGCAGGGGTCACCCCAGCAGGGTGGTGCAGGGGTCACCAAGAGGGTGGTCAGGGGTCACACAGCAGGGTGGTGCAGGGGTCACCACAGCAGCAGTATTTTTGAAGGGGATTTAACATTTTATTTTCACTAATAATTTAAAAAAACAATAAAAAAATTTTTTATCATTTTTTGATAGTTTTCATAAATGGAAAAAAAATTATTGCTAGTAATGGGTGTGTGTGTGGTGTGTGTGTGTGTGTGTGTGTGGTGTGTGTGTGTGTTGGGTGTATGTGTGTGTACCCCTAATTGTCTCCCCCAATTTTTATTTGCAGGTGTCGAGAATCAGCTCCTGGCCCCCCCTCTTCATGACCTTACTTGGTCGTCTCTCTTCCTGGTCCACGGGCTTTATATGTCGTCTTGAAAATATGTAGGTTCCGCCTCTACTACTCACTTGCCGGGCTATTGCAGTTCCAAAAAAACTTGTGGCTGAAGAAAAATTTCCTAACACCCCTTTGATCACTGAGTCTTGAATTCCCAAATTTTGACCCTTGTTCTGTGTCCCCTCTTGGAAAAATCCCCTGTCCACCTTTGTATTTCACGCGTATTTTGTAGGTCGTATTTATGTCCCCCTTGACCTTGTCCTCCTTTTCGTCAGACGTGTGTGTGTGTGTGTGGTGTGTGTGTGTGTGTGTGTGTGTGGTGTGTGTGTGTGTGCGTGTGTGTGTTGTGTGTGTGGCGTGTGTGTGTTTGTGTGCGTATGTAGTGTACATGCACGTACATGTTCACTTTTTGGTTCAGTTACACAAATGAGTGAGTGAGGGATGAGAGAGAGAGAGAGAGAGAGAGAGGAAAAGGGGAGAAGAAGAGAGAGGGAGAGGAGAGAGAGGAGAGAGAGAGGAGAAGAGAGAGAGGAGAGAGAAAAGGAGAGAAGAGAGGGGGGAGAGAGAGAGAGAGAGAGAGAGGAGAGGAGGAGAGTGAAGGAGAGAGGGAGAGAGAGAGAGGGGAGGGAGAGAGAGGGAAGGGGGGAAGGAAAGGAGGTGAGGAAAAAAGGGAAGAGGAGTAAAATGTGGGAGAGGAAGGGGTTTACCGGGGGTGACGGGTTTAAAAACTTCAAGGTGGGGCACCAGGGCCTTTGATTCCTTTCCCTTTTGGGAGCTAAGGGTGTTTCAAGGGGCACAAGGGGTCTTTGGGGCCCAATTTCCCCAAAGGGAATGGGAATTGTTAGGTGTCTCTTTAAGATTCTTCATTATCCAGAAAAACCCCCAATGGAGACAACTGGGCATTTTACTTTTTGGGAAAAAGTGTTCCTCAAGAAAGCTTTGCTTGGGAAATGTGGAAGTAACTTTTTACCCGGGAAAACCTTTATTCCTAAGAATCCCTTTCATTGGAGAAGGGGGTGTTCACCCGGGGGGAAAATTATTTCCGGGGGAAATTTTACTCCAAACTAACCCCTAAACCCGCTGTAATCTTGAAAAAGGCAGTAAACAAGCACCGCGACCCCATTTTTTCATAGGAATTTTCGTCGTAGGTAAGGAGAATTTGGTTTTTCCCTTTTTTTGGTTTGGTCCCCCCCCTTATTTGACTCCAAAAAAACAAGAAGAACCTTGCCCGGGTTTAAATTTTTTTGCAAACCCCAACATAGGAGGGGGTTTGGGGGCCACTTTTTTTCGGGAATTTTGCATTGTTTGGACATTAGGAAATGCAAGTTTTTGACGAGGCAAAAAGCGCCTTTACCTGGGTATTCTCCAAAAAATTTTCTGGTTCCTTTCCCCTTCTTCACTTGACGAAGTTAAAAGTAAAAAAGGGGCAAAGAAAAGGGACGTTCCAAATTTTCCTGCCCTCTGGATGTTCAAACAAAAAAGCCTTTTAAAAGAGGATGTGGTTATTTTGTTACAATAAAGTTTGGATCATTAACCTAAAAAATTTTCCCAAAAAGCAGGCCAGACGGGAAGGGGGGGTTCCCCTGAAAAACTCCCTTGATTATATACCAGGTTTTGAGATTTAAAACATTTACAAAATTTTTAATGATTTGTTAAAAAGGGAAAAGTAGTTGACATGAAAAGCCCCCGGCAAGATTTGGGGGTTAATTTAATTTTCCCTTTCTTTTTTGTTTTATAAAATTTTAATTTTTCCCTTTTTTCAAAAATGGTGATGGAGGGGTTTAAAAAGGTCTTGCTTGGGGGTGGGGGGAAAAAAAGTTTAGGAATTTTCTGTATTGTTCATTAGGTAGGCACAGAATAAGGGGTGCTTTTGGTGATAATGTGATTTTTAAGGGGGGGTATGTGTTAGGTAAATTTTTTAAACATTATTCCCTTTTTTGGGGTTTAAATTTGGGTTTTTAATTTGTTTAACAAAATCCTAGTGGGGGGGGTGGTACAAAGCCAAAAGGGTTGTGGAGCATAAAACCGAATTTTGTTTAGCCTGTTCTTTTAGATTTTTTTTGAAAAATTTAGGTTTCTTTTTGGGGGCCCCTTTAGGTGGATTAGGTTTTTTTACAATTTTTTTTGTGTTTTGGGGCAGGGGGTTCCAACAAGAAATTTTTTTGTTTTGTTGTTTTTTCGTTTTCCTGTTTTGGTTGGAAGGGGGAAAAGGGGTTTTGGGGGGAGGGTTTTGTCTCTGTATTTTTTGGGGGTTTTAGGGGGAGCACTGGAATTTAGTGTTGGGGGGGTGGTTTCTTTTGGGATTAAATGTTTGGTTTTTTTAATTTTTGATTTTTTTTTTTTTATTTTGGATTTTAAAATTTTTGTTATTTTTTTTTAATTTTCACTTTTGCCCATTAGAGTTAAAAAGTTTATTTTTTTATATTAAAATTTTTTCCAATTAAAAGATGGTAATTTGTTTTTAAATTTTGTTTCCAAAAGGGGGAAGCTGTTGGAGATAACCGGGACTTGAGATGTATTTTTAAAAAAATTTCTTATTTTGGGGATGTGTCTAATTTGAAAACCCTTTTAGTGGGGTTTTAAATTTTTCTTAGCTTACATAAAAGGGGGAAAATTGGTTTTTTAAGGGAAAACATTTTGTTTGTTCAAATTTTGTAATATTTAAAATTTTTTAAAAATTAAGTTTGATTCGTAAAAAAAAAGGTTAGAAAACCCTTTTTTTTTTTTGTTAAAAACATTTAAGTGTTATATTTTTTTTCCCCGTTTTTTTTGGGTGTGGGGGGGGAAGGGGATTAGGTACCTGAAAATTATATGGGTTTTTTTTTTATCATTCTTTTTCCTTTGAGAAAAAAGGTTTCTTTTTACCCCTTTTCCCGTTTAAAATCCCCCACTTGGAGGTTTCTTTTAAATTTAAATTTTATTTTTAAATTTTAAAAAAATTTTTTTTTTAATTTTTTAATTTATTATTTTATACATTTTCTGAAAAAATTTAGGGTAAATTTTTTTTATTTGTATTTATTTTTTTTCAAATTGAATTAAAATTTGGGGTTGTTGTTTGTAAAAATTTGTTTCAAGTAAAAACTTGTTTGTATTTTATTTCGATGTAAAAATTATTTTTGGGGGGAAATTCTTTATTTGTAAAAAGGGGGCCCTTAAAAATTGAAGTTTAACTGAGTAAAAATTTTGTTTTTCCCACTTAAAAAAATGGGATGTTTAATTACCCGGGGGGTTTTACACCATTCATTCCCTTTATTTAAGTTCCCTTACACGGATCATTCTTGGAAATTTTTTATTAAAATTCGGTTTGGATAAGGAGGAAACTCAGTTTTTTTTTTTTTTTAGGAGAGGTTTAAGATTAGTTTGAACTTTCCCTCTTATTTTTTTTGTTGATGGGGATTCTGCATTCCGTGAAATTTAACTTGGGGGGTTTTTTTTTTTAAAAAAACCGGTATTTTTTTTTTTCGGGTAAATTTCAAAGGGTTTTCATTTTTTAAAAAACCAAAAAACTTTTCCGTCTGGAGGTTTCTTTTTTAAATTTCCCCTAACTCCCGGGTCTAAAAAACCCTTTTTTCCCGACTTTTAAATAATTTTTTTTTATTTAATAAAGGGTTAATTCCCGGGGAAATTTTTATTTTCTAGAATTTTACCTTAAAAAAAATTTTGAGGCATGGGTGGTTTTTGGTTTTTGCAGTTTTTGAAATTTTTTTGTTTTTTTTTAACGGTTTTTGGGCCCCAGAAATGGGGGAGATTTGGGGGTTGTTTGTTCGGATTTGTTTCCCCCTTTTTAAAACCCGGAAAAATTAGTTTTGTGGGTTGGTGTTTTTTTTCCGGGGTAAAAATAGTGCCGAGGAACCCTTCGGAATCTTTTAAACCCAAAGTGGGTCCTTGGGGAACCTATTTGCCCCCGTGGTTCAGGGGCAACCCCGCTTTTCCCGGGCCCCCCCTTTCACTGACGAAAGGATTTTCCTTTCCGGGTTTTTTTAACCCCTTAAAAAATTATTTTTCCTCCATTTTATTCTGGTTTCCCCCTTGCGCAAATTTATCTGAAAAATATTTTTTATTCTGAGCCCCCTTTCCCTTTTACCCCCTTTCCCGGTCCCCCCCGGGAAATCCAAACTCTGTACTTGTTATTCCCCGGAGTATGGTTTTTTATTTCCCCTGCCCTTTTTCCCCTGCTCCGTTTCCCCAAATTTTTTTTCAACCTTTGGCTTTGGGTGTTTTGCAAAAATTTTTCCCATTTTTATTTAATGTTAATTTGGGGGCTTTTTAGGGCCTCCACAGGAAAGTGCTTAAAATTTTTTTGGGGTTTGGAAACCTTTTCCGGTTTTTTCCGGGCCCCTTTTGAGGGATTTGGGAAAATTTCCCCGGGGTGTATTTTTTTTTTGTTATGGTCCCCCAAGTTTTCTCCCCATGGGTCTTATCTTTTTTCCCCCGTTTTCTTTTCCCTTTTTTCCTAAAATTTTTGTTTTCTTTGGGGAATTTAACGGGAGATTCCCAAGGGCCAGCTCTGGGTTTTTGCATTTCCCCCTGAAATCTTCACCTTCAAGATTTAAAGGGACAATTGGGGTTCTTTTCCTTCAGTCTTAATTTTTGTGGTTTTTAAAGGGGTGGCCCTTAATGTTTGGGGCCCATGATTTTGGACCTTTTTTGAATTCCAGGTTTTTAAATTTTTTTTTTGTTTTGATTTTAAGAACTTTTTTTAAAATTTTTTTGGTTTCAAATTTTCCCCGGAAAAAAATTGATTCTTTGGCATTTGTATTAAAATAAAAACCCCAGATTTTTCAAGCAAATTAAAACTCCATAGCACAGTTTTCCGGTGCCCCTTACCCGGGTTTTCACTAATGTTTAAAATTTTTGGGGGCGAAAAAAAAATTTCCTGCGGGTTTTTTAATACGGACTTCTTTTTCCCTAAAAATTTTCATACCTCTTTTTTTTAAAATAAAGTAGGTCTCCCCAAAAAAATTTTAAATTGGTTGGGCTTAAAAACCCCTTTTGGTGACAACAAACAAAAAACACCCAACCCCACCCACCACCCAACCCCCCTCCCCCCAACACAAAACCCCCACCCCCACCCCCAAAATCACAAACCCCCCACCCCCCCACCACCACCCAACCCCCCACACACCCCCACTCGGGGAAGCCCCGGCAAAAACCCGAACCTCCTTGGTGGTACCCCCCCAACTTTTCCCCAAAACCCTTACCCAAACAACCAAAAAAACAGTGCCCCCCAAAAACGGACCTTAAAGGATCGGAATCCTTAGGGAGGCCCAAAAAGAGTGAGGGTTAATGGGATTTTGCCCGGGACCGGGGCCCCCCCCCCCCCGGGGGGGGAGGCCTGTATTTTTTGGGAATGTAAAACTGTTGGGGGTTCTTGCCCTTTCCAAAGATTGAAAAAATTTGGGGGGAATTAAATCGAGGGACCAGTTAAAGGACCTGGCCGGCCTGGTCCGCATCTTCTTGAAATTAACCCCCAAAACAATCAGAAAACGGAAAGGGCAAAAAGGCATTATTCCAAAGCTAAAATTCCCGGGGATTTGGGGGACCAAAAAGCTTGGGGAAAAAGTTTTGGGGGGGCCAAAAAAGATTTTTCCGGGGAAAACCCAAGTTGTAAAAATCCCGGAAAATGGAAATTTTTTTTTAATTATAAGGTTTCAAAATTTTAAAATGAATTTTAAAATAGTATGGGTTTGGCCCCCCTTTCCCCGTCACAAAATTTGGAAACAAATTTCCCAACTAATTGGGCTTTGTTTTAAAAAAATTTTCCCGAGGCCAGGGAAAAATATAAAATATACATTTTTCTGAATTAAGGGAAAATAAAAATTATTTAAATTTTTAAAAAGGAGAGAGAAACTGATGTACAACAGGATCCTGCAGCAGAAAACATGGCTAAAGGAGGGAAAAACACAGGCGGATGTGCCTTGATAATGACAGAATGTTACAGAGGATGCAAAGACATAAGGGCCAAGAGAGAGAGAGAGAGGAGGATAGAGATAGACAGGAGCATTCAGACCCATGAGGACCAGCAAACACAACGACCCACAGAACTCCACAACTACCCACAAAGGTGGGAGCGCTCATAACTCCACATTTCCAACACAAACCCACCTTCACAGCAGCCTCCCGTAGTATCCTCAGGTCTCAAAATCCACCCCAGCCCCCCACCCCCTCAAATACCGTTTTGGAAAAGAAACTTAAGTTTTGGTACACCAATGCAGATGGAATAATGAATCAGTGTGATAAGTAGTATGAAAGAATCATGGAGGCATCCCAAAACTTCATAGTACTCACTTCACCCAAGCTCACGGGATCTGATATCCAACTGGATATCAGATCCTGAGGAAAGATAGAGGGAACAAGGGTAGAGGAGTTGCACTTCTCATTCAAAATCAGTGGAGTTTTAAGGAGATGGAAGGAGTGGAAAAAAGGAAGCAGAGACTAAAAAGTAGGAACACTTCAGACTGGGGGTTTCAAGGTGGTGATTGCAGTGATGTACAACCCACCACAGTATAGCAGGAGGCCAAGAGAAGAATATGATGAGTTCAACAGAGCAATAGCTGACACACTAGCTGAGGTGGCCAGAAGGGCTCACATGGGCAAGGCAGAGTTACTAGTTGTAGGTGATTTCATTCACAAGGTGACTGGCTGAGGAAACCTGGAGCCACATGGGGGACCAGAAATGTAGAGGGCTATGATGGTGGTGGTACTGCAACATGTTAGGGACACTGCCAGAAATAGAGAGAGAGGATGAACCAGCAAGAGTAGATTATATTCATTCACTGGGGGCATCACATATGAAAGGCGCCCCCTCAGAGCTATTGATCACATAGTCCTGAGGTTTGAATACATTGTTGGATTGAAAGAGAAGAGTGATGCAGCACAAGTAGGATGGGAGAAGCCAAATTGCAAAACAGGATGCTACACAAGCAAGAGGAGTTTCCTGCATGAGATACAGTGGGAAGAATTGTGGAAAAATCACTAAATGAATTAATGAAATTCATTACCATGGTATGCAAGGAAGAAGAAGAGAGGTTCCCCAAAAGTGTAGAGAGGCCAAACCTAAGTGCTCTAGAGAATGAAAAAATGTAGAGAAGGCAAAGAACCAAGGAAAACAGAGAGATTAGCCAAAGAGCCAGTAACGAATATACATGGTTAAGGGAGGCCCAGTGGCAATACAAAAATGATACAGCATCGACCACCAAATCTGAGCCACAGCTATTGTACAGCCATATCGGAAGGAAAACAGCAGTGAAGGACTAGGTAATCAGGCTGAGGAAGGAAGGAAGGGAGCTCACCAGAAACGACCAAAAAGTATGAGAAGAGCTTAACACTATACTTAGGGAAGTATTTTTAATGGAGACAGAAAGGACTCCAGCAAACCGGGATGGTAGGGTACACCAACAAGTGCCGGACACAATACGTACCACAATTGAGGTGGTGGGACCAGACATCTCTCCTTGAGTCCTGAGAGGGAGCAGAGAGCACTGTGCACGCCGCTACCAACAATCATCACATTTATCGAAGAAGAGCAACTACTTGAGGTGTGGAAGAAAGCAAATGTAGTCCCAGTTTTTATGGAGACAGGTAGCCGTGGACTACAGACCTGTGTCACTGGCATGTATAGTATGCAGAGTCATTGAGAAGCTTATCTGAAGAGTGGTGGAGCACCTAGAAAGGAGTGAGCTCATATGATTGCTGTGTCAGAAACCTGGAGTTTTACGACAACTAGTGATGGTACTTGACGAGGTGTCAGAGTGAGCGTCTGTGACGAGCAGGGTTCCACAAGGGTTAGTCCTTGAGCCAGAACGACCCGATTCTTCATATTAAACCATGTCTCAATTATGGCACATACGACAGAGTTACCCGCACTTGCAACTAATCTCAACTCGCCCATCTTTTTTCTAGCTCTACGACTATTTGTTAAATAATTATTAAGATATACGTTCTTCTCTTTCCTCTTCATCCCAACTCCTCCATTATCTCTGTGGCTGTCCTTATCACCTAGTGCCACTGCATTTCCAATATTCTCAAAAACTTTACCTCATTTTTTCTTCACTAAATTCTTAGTGTTTATCCAGCCAGAAGCTAATATAAATTGCCCTGAACAACAATTCACTTCCAACTTCTCTTCTCGGCAAATTGCCAGATATTACAGGGCACCCTTCTTTCTTTCTAATTATGTTTAATGCTGTTCTATACTTGCTAACCAAATCTTCACTTCTACGCTTGCCGACATCAGCTCCGAGTCAGACAAGAGGAATTATCCCATCACCATTCATAATGTAGTCAAGACGGCTAATAACATCCTCCATCCCAGTCCCAGGACAGCAAACTCTCTCCTACTGCTATCCTTAAAACATAAAGCCCTATTCATACCCCTAATGTAAACATCTCCAACAAGTATAATGTTCTTACCTTCCCTGATGTAGCTCGTGTCCTTCCATTTAGTCCACTCGTTCGTTAGACAGTACCCAGAAAGAGTTAGTTTCCACAGAACAGTCCTGGATCTTCATATCCGGATCACCATCATTCCTTCCGATCTTCAAATTCGTTTCTACCTGCCTAACCATTGTCTATCTTTCCTTGCTGAACTGCGGATTTACAACAGGATTACTACGAATCCTCTTGTTTTCCAAAGTTAGTCGCCATACTTCTCGCCTGGCTGTCTCCGACTCATTCTCAACCTGCTGGTACGGCTGCTGAATGGTTCAATTCACAGAGATCATATACTTTTTTCCCCGTTACAGGTCACCATGCTACTAGACATTTATTTTTAAACAGTATTCCATACTGTACTGTGTTCATCGTCTATGACGTAATTGTAAAACATGAAATGGCTAATATTTCTTTCTATTGACTTAACAATGCCTAGTGGTGTCTGTCAAAGACCCATTGTGACCTCTGTAATCCTACTTTAGCGCTGCCTCTCACAGAATAAGCTTGAGGTGTACAGTGAACTAGCCACTCAGTCGGTACAATTAAAAACCAGATTCGAACTCTACACGAGAACAAGAAATTGGCGACAGCGGAGACATTTCCACCACCTGCACCTCTACCATTACCTCTTGATTCTCGTGCTTCAACATGATATAACGTCAATTTCCTCCACTACCATTTCCACCTTAACCTCACCATACATTACAACCATCACCACTATCTCCCTTTTCTTCTCATCAGCTTCCTCCTCCTCCACTGTCATCACTTCCACTTTCTTTACCACTACTACCTCCTCATACACTTTTACCATCTTATATACCTTCACCACCCACCACCACCCACAAACCACCCACCCACACCACCCACTACCACCCACCATCACGACAACCATCAACCACCATCACCACCAGTGCCACCACCTCCACCTACTCCTACTTCTCCTCCTACACCACCACGTACACCTACACCACCACGTCTTCTTTCCATATCACCTCTGCTACTTCTGACTCCTCCATCACCCAACCCATCGACAAACTTCTTCCGCCAATAGAGGAATGGAAAGCTGTGCTAGTAAGCGCAGCAACATTGTGTAGGTATGATGTTGGTTGCAGAAAAGAATGATTACTAGAATAACTAAACAAAATAAGTAATATTTCAGACAAAATTACCATGCGGAAGTTATTTACAATTTTAAAATATACGTAAATTCGCCTATATCATTCAACTTTGTCAGTGCAAAAATTACACAAAACACAAACGCATAGGAAAAATATTATTAAACAAAAATACTAACATGATTAAAAAGCAAAACACAAATACAATCATACCAAGTTGATGAGAAAGCCACAAGTGTATCTTCAAACAGAAATGTTTCACCTACAAAATAATAACAATAATATCTTAATTTCTACAAGTACATGTACAATGTATACAGTCCTAGCTGACATCACACATACTGCTATATAGAAAGCAGAGCATTTCCGGCAAATTAGGTCAACTGTCTCATCAACACAAGTAAGTAAACTACCGGTTGTATCATGTACCTTTAACACTGACTCTGATAAGGTTAAAACGTACTATACCAATAAAGGGGTAACCCCAAACAGTTGTCAACTAGGAAGTGTATCTCATGACTTCGTGCAAAAAGAACTAAGCAGGTTAAACCCAACTAAGAGCACCGGCCCAGATAACATCCCGTTTAAGTTCCTAAACGATGGTGCCTCTAAATTGCCAATCCTCATTGCTCACATAATAAATATGGCCATCACTATTAATACCGTACCATAGGGGTTAAGGAGGTCTGTGTTACTATCTTGAAAACAACAGTAGGTCTGATGTCAGGAACTAAAGGCCTGTTAAATTACTCAGTGTAATATCCAAAATTCTAGAGAGTACGATGTACTGTCAAGTAGTTAAGTATCTTAATGGCAACAACATGCTCATAGTTACCAATCGGGCTTTAGGAGCTCTTGCTCACCCGACACCTCCCTAATTAATTTGATGGATTACATTAGAATTGAAATGTCTATAAGGAACCTAATAGGAATGGTAACCTTAGACATGCAAAAGGCCTTCGACACTGTCAACCACAATATATTATGTAAGAAACTTCAAACTAGCGGCATAGGTTCCGTAGACTGGTTTAAGTCGTACACTTGCAACAGGACACAAATTGACAAAATCAACAAAAAAGAATCAGAACTCATGCCGATAGCAAGGTAGTATTGTGAGGTCCTTATTATTCCTGTGTGTCAAGTGCAAACTCGTACTTTATGCAGATTACAGTGCTCTGTTAGTGTCAGTTAAAGACCCACAAGTTATAGCTAATGTAATAACACTGGAACTGGAGTTCTACAGCGAATAGTAGTAGACAACAAACTATCGTTACACCTCGAGGAAATCGAAGCCATACTCTTTGGCACGAAACAAACTTGAGACGGGTAAATAATTTTAATGTCAGAAATGATGGGGAACCCATCACTTCAGTTTCCTCAGTAAAATACCTGGAAATCCCCTTTGACCCATGCATGTCAGGAGAATTGATAGGAAACAGTGTAGTAAAGAAAGCGAATATCAGTCTGAAGTTCCTCTACAGACAAGCAGTGTCTACCTACTGAGACTCGCAGGACCCTATGTTTAACCTTTATACAATGTCATATTGACTACGCTTGCTCTTCATTGTACTCTGCCTCGACAAAAAAACTAAGACACAAATCACCCAGAACAAAATGGTAAGATTCATCCTGGACCTGGGTCCAAGAGAACATGTTGGCCAGGATGAATTACAACATATGCTGAATGTTGAAGACAGAGTCAAACAACCGAGTTAAATCAAGTTTATAAAATTGCTCACTAACAGTGTCCAGAATATCTTGCTGCCAATTTTGTCAAGACTGGAAATTAAGGAATTCATAGTACTAGGGGGAGAGACAACAACTTTGTAGTACCCACAGTTATTGGCCAGGCTTCAAACACCTTTTACTGTACAGCAATAAAGGAATGGAACAGACTACCAGTACATGTCAAAGCCAGTCATATCATGAACCAGTTCAAGAAGACAGCCTAAAGGTGCCTAATGAATGTAGTGACAGAAAAGTGAAAAGATTCAGGAATGATGACACCTAACTGTTACACCTGTCTTCATTATCCACTTGTCCATTGTACACTAATATTATAATCACGTCATCATACCAGGTTAATAAGGTACTGTGATAGGAGTAGGTAAGTTTAGTTTTGAGTGTCGACCTAGTGTACGGTGGGTGCACAGTGCCCCAGTTCCTTCTTCTTTATCCTTCACGCTATACTAGCCACCGTGGAAAAAAAATTGTGTACCGTTCAGGACATTTATTAACGGGAACTTTACGCCACTAGCAGCTTTATCAGTCTCAATACAGAGTAAGCTAAAACAGGCTAATATGGTAATGGTATGCAATACCGACAAGTTGATAACAAAACAGTTGATGGCAGCTGATGCAACCAAGCCACAGAAATGCTGGTTGCATCATCCTATTAGGACCTACGTAACTACATGATGCATCGCAACTGCATGAAAAGTAGTATTTTAATTTTCTCCATAACTTTTGAAAGCAAAACAAAGTGGGACCCAAAAAGGCCAAAATCAAACAAAATCTTTCTCTAAGTAAGATCCTTTAGGAACGTCACGCCATTTATGCAAGACTCTTCTTAATGGTCACTCATGTCTAGAACCATGACAGAAATATTCCTACATGCCATTAGCAGTTACTTCTCGAACAGCTTTTAGCGTAATACTCTACCGTTAGTCATTCGTCTCTCAGCCATTGAGTAGAGAGGACGTGTTCTACACTGCTGCCCTCTATAGCTGTTCGGTGGCAGTTTCATTTTCTCAACATGGCGCAGGCAGCCAGACGCCGCGTCAACACTGTGTGTTTGGAATTAACTCGTGGGGCAGTGCTTGGACCATCAATGGCGATATTGTTGCCAGCGATAATCCGAGACACCTATGGTATCGCCAACGAGGATTTGTGCGGTGTAGCGATGAATGGTGTGACAAGAATCTTTGTAAAGTTTAGCTCAGCTCAAGTTTACGAGAATGTCGTCGACAAGTATCAAGAGGTCAATCTGGTGGTTAACCAGACTGTGTCTGTGAAGCTACACGATGTATCCCGCCATTATACATGGGTAAAAGTGAGAAATGTACCCTTTGAGGCTGATGCGACTGATATACGTGCTGCCCTGAGTAATTACGGCACCATACACATGGCTACAGCAGGGAGGTGGCCTGATGGCCCATATGAAGGACTACCTGAGGGAACTTTTTCGGTAAAAATGACATTACGACATCCAATCCCTTCATATGTGATCCTGCAAGACTTCAGGACTCAAGTTTTTGTGACTTATGCAGGGCAACGCCGCACTTGTAGGTTGTGTGGAGCATACGATCATTTGGCGGTGCAGTGTGAAAGGAGACGAGGTGCCAGGGTTGTACAACAGAGCAAGGATTTAGGGAGGAAGGTATAAGGCAAGATGTGCCTGAAGCGCCTGTGCAACCCTCAAGATTGTCTTGGAGCGAAGAGGTTGAGAGGTCTCTGAACACGGTGTGTGCTACACTCCCGGAAGTGTCGCCTCCTTTGGAGGCAGCCCCAGAGGTGGAAACGGCTTCGCGAGAAGAGCAGGCCAATGATGTGGAGACATCCATTGTCTCTGTGTTAGACGAATTATTTACGGAGGACAGCATGAGTCCTGCGACGGCACCATCCCTAGACTTGGGACAGGCTGCGACGGCGGACGTGGATCACGACGTGCAGCTGGTAGTGGACTCCACTGACGCCTTGCTGAAACAAACGGTGGAGGTGGAAATTCACCAGGATTGCACTGTGGACGACGAAATGCAGGTAGAAAGTGTAACACGAAAGCGCTCTGTTACACTTTCAGATTCTGATGATGTGTTAACGCCAGCCCAAAGATCAGGGAAGAAATCATGGGCGGATGTGGCACAGAAAGGGTCCTGTGTACCCAAAGCACAGGGGATGATCAGGAGTGCTTCAAAAGGAGGGGAAGGGAAAATTGGAAACAAAAAATCTAGTGAAAAACATTCAGTGTCGAAAGGAAAACCATCATTGTCAATTTTAAGTGCCTCACAATAAACATTAATGGTTTGCGAACTGTACGAAAGTGTGCATGGTTACGTGATTTATTGGTGCGTAATAATGTGGACGTTGGTTTCATACAGGAACACAATCATAAATGTGGTAGTGAATTGCGGATAGAAGGATATAATGTGTACATGGAGAATGCAATTCGGTTGAAAGGTGGCGTTGCCATCATGATCAGGGAGACTAGCCCGTTTGTTGTGAGACGTAGTGAAGGGGGGAGGGGAGGATAATAAGGGTGGAAGGGCTATGGGGACGGGTGAAGGTGGCTTTTGTGTGTGTGTATGGTCCAGCTGAGAATGATGGGCGTGTAAAAGCAACCTTTGTGAAAGAGGTGTTAATTTATTATTTGAGGTCACTCCCTGAAGTAGCTATTGTAGGCGGGGATTGGAATTGCATGATCCGGCGTAAGGATGTAGAACCTCGGGGAAGTGGGTACTTTTCAGGGGTATTGGGAGATTTAATGTCAGGGGTGGGATTAAAGGACGTGGTGGGGGGGGGAGAGGTTGAGCATACTTTTGTACGTCGTGGATATGCGGCGCGACTTGATAGAGTGTACGTGTCACGCACCATCGTAGTTAATAGTGTGCGTGTTTTAGATGTGGTGTTTTCTGATCATAGAGGAGTTCTTGTGGACGCAGGGTGGGAGGGTTTACCTAAGAGGGGTTGTAGTTATTGGAAATTGAATGTTAAATTGTTAAAAGGGGAGGAGAATAGGAAATCTTTTGAGTGTTTTTGGGAGGGTTTGTTAGCAGGGGCTCCTGGGGATAGAGACTTGGTTAGGTGGTGGGATGTGGTGGCTAAGAAACGTATTCGGGATTACTATGTTCGGCTTGGGAGGGAAAGTAATCAACTTTTATATGGGCTACAGGGGTATTTAGAAGGACAGTTACGCAATTGTTATGTGGGTGATGGTGCGAGATACCCTGTGGAGGAAATAGAGGATTTAAAGCAACGTATTAAGGGTTTGCATAATGATCGATTTGATGGTGCACGTGTGGCTGGAGGGTTGGAGGAGGTTCTCTACGGGGATCGGCCTTCGGCGTGTGCGTTAAGGGGACAGCAGAAGAGGAGGGCAGCCACGGAGATGATGGGATTAACAGTTCAAGTGGGGATGGGAGGGTATAGGGAAGGGCAGGTATTGATGTCGACTGAAGGTATGAGTGGATATATTGATGCATGGTTTAGGTCATATGCACAACATGTGGGTATACGAGATGATGCTTTAAGGGAAATGGGTGGTTATGTGCAATGCGAGCTTGATGGTAGAGATAGGGAGACTTTGGAAGGACAGATTAAGGAAGGGGAAATTTGGAGAGCTATAGTAGGTGCAAGTTTAGGTAAGGCACCGGGTGTAGACGGGTTGCCTAATGATTTTTATGTTAAGAACTGGGAAGTATTGAGGAGATTTTTAGTCAGATTGTTCAATGTAATGAAGGAAGATGGGGCAATGGTGAGCAGCAAAGGACTGCTGTTGTTGTATTAGTGCCAAAGGGTGGACAGACCACGGTAGAAGATTACCGTGCAATATCGCTTATGTGCGGTGATTATAAGTTATTTGCAAGGGTATTAGGGAACAGAATCAAACAGGTTTTAGGTAAAGTAATTGATAGAGGACAATATGGCATACCGGGTAGATCAATGTATGAAGGGCATGGAGCTATTAGGAGTTTTATAGAGCATAGGGGGAGGGGGGAGGGGTGTTTTGGCTCTGGATTGGAGAGAGCTGCTTATGATAGCGTAGAAAGGGATGCATTATGGAGTTTTATGCGTTGGTTGGGTTTCGGGAGGGAAATTGTTTCTTGGGCAAAAACTTTGTATCTGGGTGCAGTTATGAGAATACAGGTTAATGGACGACTAGGTGATAGCATTCAGATGGGAAGGGGTTTGCGACAGGGATGCCCTCTGTCGCAAATTTTGTTTGCATGTCTTCAAGAACCCTTTTATAGGGCAGTTAGGTGGAGTATAGCGAGAGCGAGGGTTGGTGTTGCACGTGAAGGGGAAGCGGGTATAGTGGGTTACGTGGATGATACGACTGTCTTGGTGAGGGAAGTGAGGGATTTACATAAGGTAGAAAGGGTGATAGACGTTTTTGGTGAGGCTACAGGGATGAAAATTAATGTAGTAAAGTCCAAGTATTTGGATCTAGGGGATAGCGTACATAATGGTGAGACTGTTGAGGGTGGGTGGCGTGTGGTAGATCACTGTTGATATGTGGGATAGTGTACATGCGGAATGATAGGGATGCACAAGAGGCAAATTCGAGGCGCACCGTGGATGGAGTTTTGAAAGAATGGGAGGCTTGAGGGCAGAGCAATTATCGTTGCATCAAAGGGTTATAGTCACGAATGTCCTGTTGTATAGCAAGTTATGGCACGTGGTGGCAATATATCCGTTACGACGGTGTGAGGTGCAACGGTTGCAACTGCGGGTATTCAGATTTATATGGGGATCGGGTTGTGACTGGCTAAGTAGAGGGGTGGTGTCGCTTCCCGTTAGCCAGGGGGGGCTGGGGCTTATACCTCTTGAGAAGCGTATGTTGAGTGTGTTTCTGAAAAGGGGGTTTGTGAGGGAGGGGGTGAGGGGGGGAGGCCTTGAAAGACTGCGCATGGATATGCAACGGTGGTGGAGGGGTAGGGATTTAATGTTTGGGGAGGCTATGTTGCGAGTTTTACTGAAGGTAAGGGATCCGAAACAGCTTAAATTGAAGGTTCTTGAGAGGGTGGGGGGTGGGTCTGTGGTGGCGGCAGTTGAGGGGGCATACCCTATGTATGCATGGGGTTCTGTATGGAAATGTCTTCAACAACTACGTGTAAAACCAAGTGTCAGGGAGGTTATGTTTAGGTTTTTACATGGGATCTTGCCGTCTGGGGTTGTGTTATTTAATAGGAGATTAAGGGAGGGTGGAGAGTGCAAAGCGTGTGGATGTCCGGAAACTATATTTCACGCTGTGTACTTTTGTACTTGTTTAGAAGATGTGAGGGTATGGTTAAGTAGAGTAGTTAGGTTAGTGGGTGGGGAAGGATTACAGGTGTTGCGGGTGTTAAGTTTAGATATAGGTGGGGGGAGTCAGCAGGTGGTGAATGCGGTTGCGTATGTGGTCACTGATTTTATTTATATATCTTGGGCAATGAGGGAGGTGGGAGTCGAGGAAAGGATAAGAGTGTTAGGGGCTACGATGTATAGAACAAAGTGCCGCAATAGGGATCTTTATGGGGGAAGATGGGAGACAGCATTTACTGAAGGTTATCGTAGATTTAGGTTGAAGGATTTAAGAGATTTAAGTGTAAAGTAAGGGGTTGCGGTGGGCTAGTTTTCTTGAGTATGGAAATGTGTATAGATGTTAGCGTGTGTGGTATGTTTGGTAATATAATAAATAAGCTTCTTTTGTGATGTGAGTTTGGTCTGGGTTGTTGTGTAAGATATGTTATTCACATTGTTTTTCAGAAGGTATCGAATTTAATATGTAAGTAGTGGTGTTTACACTACATGATTGTGTGTATAATGTGTGAGAGGGTACATCTCACAGTATTTGTGTGTTTGATGGTTTGAGGTGACACAAGGCATGATCTAAGTATGTCTGGATTCTCCTTTTGTCCTCAAAGGTGTTATACAAAGATAGTACTGTGTGTGATGTGATGTGTAGGTTTATATGTATTCAACACATGCTTGTTGTATGTTTCCTCTTCGTTACTTTGTTTCAATTGTCATTTCAATGCACTTTGTATAGCATTATACAACGGTATCGTTCTTTACCATATGAAGTAATTTTTTTTAGACGCATTCCTTTTGTGTCTGAGATTGTTGTATACGGGTTTAAGTGTAAATGTAATGAGTCGGTTTTGAGATCTATGCTCTTTTCTTTGTATGTTTATTTGTATTTTGGTAATGTAAAGCTGTAATGTTAGGGATAAGTATGTAGATGTTCTAGTAGGATTATGATGTTAGGTTTTGGTTTGTTGATTAATGAGAAGGCTGGAAGTAACTGTTACATTTTCTTGTATATATTATTTTCAATTGTATGAGTCTTTGTCATATGTCATGTTATATGTAAAATTTATATGGAAGTTAGGTTTTGAGTCATTGAATGTTTTTGTCAGTTCATGACCCTGTTACGGTGTTTATTTGTAGCTATGTTATTGCCGTAAGTTATTATTGTATGTTATACAGATATATCTTGCAAGTATATAGGTGCAATCCATTTGTGTTAGTTTATTATGTGTTTGGTTTTCTTATGTCAATGGCCGAACCTTCAGGATTGAGATCCATACTGTTTCCTTTTATTTTTATATTTATGTATACTGTATTGGTTATAAATAAAATATAAAAAAAAAAAAAAATACTCTACCGCAAAAATTACTGCTTTTAAGTAATCAAATAATTAAGTAATTAAATAATTTAGAAATAAACAAGTAAAAATGAATAAATTAGTAAATTATATTGAGGCTTTGCGGACATAGTGTCATGCAAATTTTTTTCACAAGGGGTTTTGGGACCCTTTTTGGGGGACAAAAAAACGTACATTTTCCCGCTTTAACCCGGGAAAAGAAACAAAGTCAAACACTGACATATTTTGTCTACAGAGAATTCTCAGTTACTTACACAAACTAATTTTTTTAAAAAAAAATTGATACATAAAAGCTCAAACAGTCTAAAATCAAGAGCGGGGTTTTAAAAAGAAACACATCAACCCCTGTTAAAAAACTGACCGGTATGTATTCTCCAGTTATTCAACAAAAAAATTTGAAGAAACCTATACCCAGATATGTTTTCATCTGTTTCATACGATCATCATAAATTAAATATTTTTATTCTTTTTAACCCAAAATTCAAAACCAGCTTGTGGAATGGAAGAGGGGGATAAGACCATTTCCCCGGGGATCAAACCCCCCCACATCACATCAAGGTAAAAAGGGAAAGGGATAAGAAATTTTTTAGGATAGAACCCTCCACCTTTATAAAGGGGCACTGCCCCTGCAAGATCGAGGATACCCATCAGCGGGTGAAAAATACTCCAGTCTGCGGAGGGAGGTACTCCAGTCATGCAGGATCGAGGGATACTCCAGATGCGGGATGGAAGAATACTCAGCCCTGCGGGATGGGGGAAAACTCCATCATGCAATCGAGGGATGCCCATCATGAGGAGGGAAGAATACCAAGTCATGCGGGGGGGATACCCCAGTCATGCAGGTGGAAGAATACTCCAGTATGCAGGTGGGGATACCCATCTGCGGGATGAGGATCCCAGTATGCGGGAGGGGAGGGATGCCCAGTCATGGGAGGGAAGGATCCCCCAGTCATGCAGGATGGAAGATATCCAGTCTGCGGAGGGAGAGATACCCCAGTCATTAGGAGGATACTCCATCTGCGGGGATGGAGGGGACCCAGCCATCAGGAGGAGGTACCTAGTCATGCGGGATGGAGGATACTCCAGTCATGCGGGATGGGGATACTCCAGTCATGCAGGATGGAGGATACCCATATGCGGGATAAGGTCTCCAGTCTGCAGGATGGGGGGGATCTCCACAAAAACAGGAGGGAGGGTACCCATCATGCAGGAAGGGGGGTTACCCCGTCATGCGGGATGGGGGGATACTCCAGCCATGCAGGAGGAGGGTACCCAGTCTGCGGATGGAGGGTACCCCATCATGCAGGATGGAGGATACTCCTCATGCGGGATCGAGGGATCTCCAGTCATGCGGGATGGAGGGATGCCCCCAAAATGCAGGATGGAAGGATGTCCAGTCAGCGGGATGGAGAGATACTCCATCATGCAGGATGGAGAGATACCCCAGTCATGCGGGATGGGGGATACCCAGTCATGCAGGATGGAGGGATCCACCCATGCGGGAGGAGGGTACTCCAGTCAGCAGGATGGGGATACACCAACATGCAGGAGGGAAAGGATACCCGTCATGCAGGATGGAGGATCTCCATCTGCGGAATAAAGGGATGCTCCGTCTGCAGGATGGGGGGATACCCATCATCCGGGATGGAGGGTACTCCGCAGAGGAAGGGGGGTTACTCCAGTCATGCAGGATGGGGGGATCCCCAGTCATGCAGGATGGGGGACCCAGTCTGCGGGATTGAGGGTAACCCATCATGCAGGATGAGGATACTCCATCTGCGGGAGGGGGATACCCCAAGTCAGAGGATGGGGATCCCCACATCAAAAAACCCCAGTTTTGGAGGGGGTACCCAGTCATGCAGGTGGAGGGTACTCCAGTCATGCGGATGGAGGGATCTCCAGTCATCGGGATGGAGGTACCCCAGTCATGCGGATGGGGGGGTACTCCATCATGCGGATGGAAGGATCCCAGTCATGCAGGATGGAGGGTACCCCCAGTCATGCGGGATGGGGGGTACTCCAGTCAGCAGGAGGAGGGTACCCAGTCGTGCGGGATGGAGGGTATCCAGTCATGCGGGATGGGGGGTTTTCCAGTCATGCGGGAGGGAGGGTACCCAGTCAGCAGGAGGGAGGGAATCAGTCATGCGGGAGGGGGATACTCCAGTCATGCAGGATGGAGGATCTCCAGTATCGGGAGGAGAATATCCGTAAAGCGGGATGGAGGGACTCCAGTCATCGGGATGGAGGGTACTCCTCATGCGGGAGTAGGTACTCCAGCCTTGCAGGCGGAGGATACTCTGTCATGCAGGATGGGGGGTACTCAGTCTGCAGGATGTGGGGAACTTCAGCCATGCAGGATGGGGGATACTCCAGCCATCGATGGAGGATACTCCAGCCATCAGAATGGGGGGATCCCCAGTCATCGGATGGAGGGTACTCCAGTATGAGGAGGAGGGTATCCAGTCATGCAGGAGGAGGAATCCAGCCATGCGGATGGGGTACTCCGTAAGAGGATAAGGATACTCCAGTCACAGGTTTGGGGGATACTCCAGTCATACAGGACGAGGGTACTCCAGTCATGCAGGAAGGAGGGTTACCCCAGTCATGCAGGATGGGGGTCCCACCCATGCAGGATGGGGGGTACCCCCAGCATGGGAGGGGGAACCCACCCATGCAGGATGGAGGATACCCCAGTCAGCCGGACGAGGAGCTCCGTCATGCGGATGGAGGGATCCCAGAAATGCAGAGGGAAGGTGCTCCAGTCAGCAGGATGGAAGATACTCCAGTCTGCAGGATGGAAGATACTCCGTCATCAGGATGGATGGTCTCCACCCAAGCGGAGGATGGTATCCGCATGCGGGATGGAGGATACCCAGACATGCAGGGGGGATACTCCTCATGCAGGATGGGGATACCCATCATGCAGGATAAGGGTGCTCCAGTCATGAGGTGGAGGGATATCCGTCAACGGATGGAGGGTACTCCATCATGCGGAAGGAGGGTTACTCAAAAACAGGATGGAGGGAACCCCAGTATGCAGGAGGAGGGACCCCAGAGAGGATTGGGGGTTACTCCAGTCATGCAGGTTGGAGGATACCCCAGATGGGGATGAGGATACTCCAGTCATCAGGATGGGGATACCCATCATGCAGGATAAGGGATACTCCAGTCTTTCAGATGGAGGGTACTCCAGTCATGAGATGGAGGTACTCCATCATGGGGGATGGGGGGATCTCCAGTCGCAGGATGGAGGGTACCCCAGCATGCGGGATGGGGGGTACCCCCATCATGCGGGAGGAAGGAAACTCCAGTCATGCGGGATGGGGGGTACTCCAGTCAGCAGGATGGGGGTACTCCATCATGCGGTGGGGGTACCCAGCGTGCGGGATGGAGGGATACTCCAGATGCAGGATGAGGGTTTCCCAGCATGCGGGGGAGGGTACCCGCATGCGGGGATGGAGGGTAACCCAGTCAGCGGGAGGAGGATCTCCAGTCAGCAGGATGGAGGATATCTCTCAGGTGGAATACCCCTTCAAGCAGGATGGGGGTACCCATCATGCAGGAGGGGGGTTTCCATCATGCGGGGATGTAGGTACTCCACCGCAGGCTGGAGGATACTCTAGTCATCAGGATGGAGGGTACTCCAGTCAGCAGGTGGGAACTTCAGCCATGCGGGAAGGATACTCCACCAGCAGGTGGAGGATACCCACCATGCAATTGGAGGAAAACTCCATCTGCAGGATGGGGGTACTCCGTCATGCGATGGAGGGTACTCCATCATGCAGGATGGAGGACTCCAGTCATGCGGGATGGGGGGACCCGTCATGCGGGAGGGAGGATACCCCCGTATGCAGGATGGAGGATATCCAGTCTGCAGGATGGAGGATACTCCATAGGGCCGGATTCGCATGGGCAAACTAGGCATTTGCCTGGGGCCCCGGCTTTTGGGGGGCCCTGGGGTCCAAGGGTTCGGGGCCATCCAAGACTGCGCACATGGTCAAGTGAAAAGGTGCCCTACCTAAAAAGTTCAAGTGTTTGGGGAGTAAAATTGATTTTTTAAAAATTTAACAAAAAAAAAATAAACAATAAATAAAATAAAAAAAAATAAATAACCTAACCAAGATACAACACTCAAAACCCCTTTTGTTTACATCAGAACAGCGGTTTTCCCCCTAATGGGGGAGTATGGGAGATTCCTCTCCAATTTTCTGTAGTAAATTTCCGTTATCTAAATTGTACTTGACAAAATTTAAATGAATGTTTTTTGTGCATTTATGTGTATGAATAAATGTTTTTTTTCGCCTCTAAATGTTAAGGGGGGTACCTGAAGGGTTACTTTTCCATAAAGCGCATGGACCATAAAGACGCATTTTGGGGAAAAATAATAAAGAAAAACCTAAAAAAAGCAAATGACTTCCGTTTGAGGGGTTTTAAAAACATTAAAATAAGAAAACGCGATAAAATAATTAGAAAAAACTATCAAAAAACTAAAATAACAGCCGGTTGATCATCCCCGATCCACCCCTAGGGGCCCGGGCTCAACCGGGCCGGAGGGCGTTGACCTCCCCAAACCGTCCTAGGTAATCCTATCAAAAAGTTGCCATAATTAGTACAGATTTTGGTAAGAAACAAAAATTTTATTTTTTTATAATTTATGTGATACACCAACTCTCCTGGCCCAAGATGCATCACCTTATATTTGAAGCATTTAGAAGAAAAACTCAAATATATTTTTTATGATTAAAACGGGGAAAAAAATTTTAACTTTTTTTCACTAAAATTTACAGATACAATGTCACTTACATTTTTTCCCCCAGAATTAGAAAAAACTTAATTGGAGCTACACCCAGAGGGGTTTTTGGGGGTTTTCAAACCCGTCCAGGATGCTGGGTGAGTTCAACAAATTTAAAAATAGGTACCGCACATGTCAATTGCGCCCAAGAATTTTTTCCAGTTACTGAACACTAGCTTTGAAAATTTGAAACGGGCAGAGAGGATTTGTGGCATGAACAAATAAATGTTTTAAAGGGAAAACTAGCAAAAAAAAAATTTAAAAAAAAGGGAAACCATTCCAAAGCACCTTTCCTGGAGACCCCAAAAAAAAAAACAAGCCGCAAGCATCAAATCCCCCTCTTAGGCCTACCCCACGCAAAGCACATACATCCCCGTCTTTGGCCTACCCACGCAACATAAAAAAACCCGTTTAACCTACCCACGCAAGTTCATCCCCGTCCTTAGGGCCCATTCACTATGAATTATATTTCTCTTCAAAGTAATCCAAATCTGTTAGCGAGTCTCAGTAAATAAATTTTCACACTTTTTCCCTTTATCATAAAATTTTCAACACTAACAACATTTTCTATTATCCATCGTATTCTTTTCGAACTATTTTAAAGGGGAAAGAGAGTTCATTTTGTCTTTATTTTAGTATCACTACGGTGTCCCGTGTCCTGATGGCTAAAGCTCTTTTAACACGACGAGGGTTTGGGTTCGATTCCCAGCGAAGGTAGAAACATTGGGCGTGTTTCTTTACACCGGTTGTCTATGTTCACCCATCAGTAAAATAGGTACTTGGGTGTTAGTCGACTGGTGTGGGTCGCTTCCTGGGACAAAACTGACCTAATTTGCCCGAAAATCTCTGCATAACAAGCTAGGCCATGTACATGTACTAGTAGAAAAAGATAATAATAATAACAATAATAATAATAATTAATATTATCTTACAATGTTATTCCGTGATCTACACCTCTTCATATTTCTCAGTTTACTTTTCTTTTGCAATTATACTTTTTTTCATAATTTTTAATTTAAAATAATTAATAAACGGTTTACAAAGTCAAGTCAGCAAATTAATCCCTAAAATTATTTCAATAATTCCTGTCGTTTACTCATTCTCCTCAAAAAAAATGTTCTCTGCCAATTCTTAGATAATTCAGTTTTATTATAATTTTATAGATTAAACAACTGTATTTCCATCTACTCTCTGTCTTTGATCTTAATTCTAACAATAGACATTTTGTACAACTTTCGGATGCTTGCTGCTTCATCCACGTCTTTCAGACTCGCCTCTGCTTCTTTCCGCATAACAAATCACGTTCGTACCTGTAGTGTACATGAAATATCCGACTCCATCTTGTAATCATTATATAATGAATTCTATAACTATTATCTCTGTAATCCAGTAACTCTATAAATGTTCGGTTTTTCCTGTAAAATTTCAGACGCGCCTATTTATGCAGTTCTTCACGTCACTTTCAGCCTCATTTCGAATACTCCGCCTCACTTTTAAAAATTACATTAATAAAATCATTTACATTTCAAAAAAATAATCCTTATATTACATCAAATATTTGAATTCGGGGTTAAACACTGCTTAATCTCACTAAATGAGATCTTGGCATAACTCGTATATAAACTCACTCGTTGACATCAGCTACATAGTATATCGTAACTGATAACATTTTAGCCTCACGCGGCGGCAGTCGAGTGAAAACAGTGCAATTATATACATGGAGACATAATATACGAATTGTCGGTAGTTAACAGATTGGCATGAGCTCTTATAACTGACAGAATATATACTCCGAGAGATGTATATCTGGTAGTGAATATATAATGATAATTTACATTATTCTCAGTTTAAGAGGTTAAAGTATTCTTGATGGTAGCAGAGAGGTAAATTACCAACTTAATAATTAACGTGCCGATGAAAAACTACAAGCATGACTAAAATGTGATAATCTGAGAAACGGGTTACTCTATAGACCAGTGTTTTTGTCCAATCATAACTGACGTCAAACAATGTGGTTTGACTATTTATTTTATCGCTTCCGATGCCCGGTCTCAGACCGTAGCTTCTAAATGGGAATAAAAATTATGTAAAACACAAGAGAGTGATCATAGAGGTGTAAACGACTGTACGCAGAGGGTTGTAAAATTTGCCTGCCATCTGACGTTCACCAGAAAAATAAGAAATACTGACAGTGTTAAACAAATATGCACTTGTGTATAGTTCAGGAACTGTACGTAAGTGAATTTTATCCACATCTTGTCAGTATCAACATACCATTTGTCAATGTTAAATAAGTAACAGAATGCTGCGCTACGTTCACTTGACAAAACGATAGCACAGTTAGCAACTGTCAATAGAATTAAGCAAACAATTTAAAAATTAGTCTTAAAGCTCTCAGAACTGTTGTAGGATACAATCTCAACTTTAGTGCAAATGTTAGAAATTTAAAAAAAAAATGTGCTTAGTATACATAGATTAGTAAGCAGTACAGTAAAGCCATTGACGGAGTTGATAGAACACGTGAAATCAATGTCATGATGGGACTGAGACTCCTGCCTAGTGGTTAAAATATTGTCTCGGATAATTACTAGAACCCATAAATTATGGGACAAGCTATACAAGATGGAATCAAATAACAGTTGACACATACAGATGTTTGAATCATACGAACTTCATCTTGATAGGTAACTACAGTTACCCACTACCCTGGCAGATAACTTTTCGTATCACTATTCCCTACGAAACTCATCACAATCCCTATCATCGACTACTTTCTAAATTCAGTGATCGGGCACAAATACACGACCTGCAGGGGAAAAAATAATGTTACACTATCTATGCTGATGGCTTTCTTAATTAACTGTGACAGTGGGAGGCCGGAGAGTGTTGATGATACTGTAATGTAGAGTAAAATCAAAATTAATAACTGGGTCTTCACGTTACAGTAAGAACTGTTTGCTATACTTGTTACTCTCAAACTTGTGAAAACTTCCAGCTCTGACATTTTAATTGTAAAGGAATTTCTTCACTACTTGCACTAAATAGCCTGAGATCTCTCGGTAGCTTGCTTGTGTATGAAGCTAGGCGCAGTTTGATACAAATTATTATATAAGAACATAAGAAAGAAGGAACACTGCAGCAAGCCTACTGACCCATGTCCATGTCCCCCCTATAAGCAGGTCCATGTCCCCCCTATAAGCACAATGACCCACCCGGTCTGGTCACCACTGAAGGAAGGAGCATGGCACCAGACCCAGCAGCACAAGCTAGTCAGGTCCAACTCACACCCACCCACACCCACTCATGTATTTATCTAACCTATTTTTAAAACTACACAACCTTTTAGCCTCAGCGGGAGTTTGTTTCATTCATTCACAACTCTATTACCAAACCAGTGCTTTCCTATATCCTTCCTGAATCTGAATTTTTCCAAGTTGAAACCATTGCTGCGAGTCCTGTCTTGGCTGGAAATTTTCAGCACGCTATTTACATCCCCTTTATTTATTCCTGTTTTCCATTTATGCACCTCGATCATATCCCCCCCCCCAAGTCTACGTCTTTCGAGAGAGTGCAGATTCAGGGCCCTCAGTCTACCCACATAGGGAAGATTTCTGATACATGGGATCATCTTTGTCATCCTCCTCTGTACGTTTTCCAGAGCATTTATATCCGTTCTGTAATACGGTGACCAGAACTGAGCAGCATAGTCTAAATGAGGCTTCTATTATTTATACTTCTAGATATGAAGCCAAGAATTCTGTTAGCTTTATTGCGAACACTAATGCACTGTTGTCTTGGTTTTAGATTACTGCTAACCAGAACTCCTAAATCCTTTTCGCAATCAGTATTAAGATCTACATTATTTAGTTTATATGTCGCATGGTTATTTTCCTGTCCAACATTTAGAACTTTGCATTTGTCAATATTAAACTGCATCTGCCACTTCTCCGACCATTGCATCAATCTATTCAAATCATCCTGGAGTGCTCTAGTGTCCTCATTAGAATGAATTGGACGGCCTATTTTGGTGTCATCAGCAAATTTGCTTATGTCGCTATTTACTCCCTCATCTATGTCGTTTATGTAAATTGTGAACAACAACGGCCCAAACACTGACCCCTTAGGAACACTGCTTGTGACGTGCCCCCATTCTGATTTCTCCCCATTTATGCAAACTCCCTGCTGCCTATTTGTCAGCCATGCCTCTACCCAGGAAAAAATTTCTCCTTCTATTCTGTGTGCCTTAAGTTTCCTCAATTGCCTCTTGTGTGGAACTCTATCGATAGCCTTACTGAAGTCCATATACACAATATCATATTCATTACCATGATCTACCTCCTCAAACACCTTAGTGAAAAAAGTTAGTAAATTCGTAAGACAGGAGCGCCCCTCTGTAAAACCGTGTTGAGATTCATTAATTAATCTGTGCCTATCAAGATGGCTACGTATTGCTTCGGCAATTATTGATTCCATAAATTTTCCCACTATGGAGGTAAAGCTTATTGGTCTATAATTCGAAGCTAAGGACCTGTCACCTGCCTTGTAAATAGGTATTACATTTGCCATTTTCCACTTATCAGGCACTATGCCAGTTTGTAGTGATATGTTAAAAAGATTAGCCAAAGTTATGCTAAGTTCCTCTTTACATTCCTTTAACACCCTTGCAAACAGTTCATCAGGACCTGGGGATTTGTTAGGTTTTAGTTTCTCTATTTGTCTGAGGACCATGTCACTAGTTACCGCAATCGTACATAGTTTATCATCCTGTTCTACATAATCTATTATTTCAGGAATATCGCTAGTATTTTCCTGGATGAAAACTGAGAGGAAGTAAGTATTGAAAATTTCACACATATCCTTATCACTGTCAGTGATCTGACCAGAGTTACTCTTAAGTGGGCCATTCTTGTCACTATCTTACTTCTGTATACCTGAAAGAATATTTTTGGGTTAGTCTTTGAATCCCTTGCGACCTTAGCCTCATAATCCCTTTTTGCTTGTCTTATTCCTTTCTTTATTTCTCTCTTTAATTGAATATATTGATTTCTTAACTGCCCATCCCCTCTTTTGATACGCCTATGTATGCCTCTCTTTTGACCAACGAGATGTTTTAATCTATTGTTCATCCATTTGGGATCATTTTTGTTAGATCTAATTTCCCTGCTCGGAACAAAAGTTGTCTGGGCAGCTAGAACTATGTTCTGAAAAACGTCATATTGGCATCCAAGATCACCTACCTGAACCATAGCCAGGACATCCCAATTTAGCCCACCCATGTAATTTTTCAGTCCTATGAAGTCGGGCAAGCGAAAATCTGGGACAGAGATTTGATTGCAGTTATCTGGGTAATTCCATGACCTCCATTGTCCTCTTCGCTTTCGGGCTGAGTGGACGCACTGCGCAAACAGCTCTTGCTTTCTCTGGTGCGCAACTTCCTGTTTTCACCAAGATGGCTGCCAGCTACCGCAGGAGGAGCAACACCGTGTGTGTTGACCTTGTTAAAGGGGCAATTTACCCTACGAATGCCTCTGTTTTATTACCAACGATTATACGGGACACGTTTGGCATTGACGTTGAAGACTTACACGGAATAGCACTTAATGGATCATCACGAATCTTCATAAAGTTTTGCACAGTGGAGGCATATGAAAGGACGGTGACTCAGTACCAGGAGAACAACATCACCGTATCATCTGGTCTGGAGGTACGCCTGCGGGATGCTCAAAATACTACACCTGGGTGAGGATCTGCAAACGTTCCTTTCGAGGCAGACGATGTAGATATCAGAGAGACATTTCAAAGATATGGTAGGTGCATGATATAACTTTAGTTCGATGGACGGAGGGAATCTATGAAGGGTTGCCGGCTGGATCTTACACCGTCAAGATGTCTTTAAGAGACTATTCCATCGTTATGTTGTCCTGGAGGATTTTAGGACACAGCTGTACGTGACCTACGCGGGAACAACGAAAGGGACGTGTCGTCTGTGCGGCGCTTTTGACCACATGGCGGCCGGATGTGGTAGAGCAGCAGCGCCGCGGCCTTGGGAGCGGCAAGTAGCCACGGAGTCTCAGGCGGAACCTCTGCCGAAGAATTTGAGTGCAGCAGGCAAAGGTAATTGGGCGGACGAAGTGGAGGGCGTGTTAGAGAATTGTGTGACACTACCAGTGGCTTCGGATACTCCCCCGCTAGGGACGGGCCGGGAGTTGAGCAGCAGCCTGTGGGGTGGGAGAGACCGGTGATCCACAGGAGTTATCTACGCCCCTACAGGAGATGATTAAGTCTTTCCTGGACGTGCCTGCGGAGGAGAACCCAGCTACAGACAGGAGAATTCTGACGGTTGAGAAGGACTTGATTGAGCAGATTCCAGAGCCTCTGGGGTCAGAGCCTGGCATGTGCAGTTGCTACAGGTGGAAGCTGAGGTGCACAAGGGCAATGGAAATACTAATATGGAAATTGAGGGCACATCTAGAAAGAGGGCTGGAGGCTCGTCGGATGAGGTTATAACACCAGCTCAGCGTACAGGGACGAAGACGTGGGCAGGAGTGATTAAGAAAGGGCGGGTAGTGACAGGCAGGGGGGGAGGGGGGTACAGGCGGGAAAGAGTGCACGAGAAAAAAGACAGAAGCAGCAAAAAGTGGAACAGACAGGACACAGAGACATAGAGGAAAGCCACCCTTTCTGAATCTTTAAGTGTCTAACAATAAACGTGAATGGCCTTAGAGCTGACGGTAAACGAGTATGGTTGGAGGATGTTTTGCGGCGTTTTAACATTGATGTGTGTTTTATTCAAGAACACAATTTTCAAGTATGGCAGAGAGTTGAGGCTGAACGGTTTTAGGATGTATGTTGGTAGTTCAGGGAAATTAAAGGTGTGGGGTGGCAGTGGCAGTGAGGGAGTCAGCCCATTCCACATGCTCAAGTGGGAAGAGGGAGGGGAGGGGAGGGTGGTGAGGGTGGAAGGGATATGGGCGAGATTAGAGTATGTTTTTCTGGGGATATATATCCGGCAGATAGTAACATACGGGTTAAGGTGAATTTTGTAAGGGAGGTTTTGCTTTTCTACATGCGGGGTTTACCAATGGTTTCTATAATAGGTGGGGATTGGAATTGTGTAATCAGAATAAGAATGTGGAACCGAGAGGGGCAGGGTGTGTGCTTGGGGTATTGAGGGATTTGTTGAGGGATGCAGGGGTTTATGACATAGTCAGGGGCGATGGGTGGAAAGTAGAGCACACGTTTATGCGGAGGGGTTATGCTGCCAGGTTGGATCGTATATATATAACTCGAGATATAACAGTAGAACGTGTAATGACGATAGATTAGGTTTTTTCGGACCATCGTGCCGTTTTGGCAGAGATGGCATGGGAAGGGATGGTTCGTAGGTATGTGGGTTATTGGAAAATGAATGTGAGTTACTTCAGGGAGAGGGGGAGGGGTTGTTTTTTAGGGAATGTGGAAGCAACTAGGGGAGGCTCGCAACGAAGAGGAGGATGTCTTGGAATGGTGGGAGAAGCACGCTAAATTGCAGATTAGGGAGTATTACCAGCATAGAGGAAGGGATGAGGCGAGGTGGAGGTATGGTTTACAGAAATATTTAGAGGGGCAGCTAAATGATTGTTATGAAGGGGGAGGGGGGGCTAGACATGGAGAATAGAGGTTTTAAGGGGAAGATTGAGGATATACATAATTCTCGTTTTGATGCGATACGTGTGAGGGAAGGTTTAGAGGAGGTTTCTATGGGGTGACAAACCGTCAGGATGTGTTTTGAGGAGATTTAGGAATAGGCAACAGATGACCACGATTATGGGATTAGAGGTGTGTAAAGGGGTGGGGGGGATATAGGGTGGGGCAGGTACTTAGTACCACCGATGGAATGAGCAATTATGCTGATTATTGGTTTAGGGAGAATTTTAAGCAGAGGAGGGAGGAGAGAGGGAGGGAGAGATTCTGGAGAAGGAATTCGAGGTATTTTAGGGGAGGAGGAGAGTGCGGTAATAGAGGGTAGGATCAGTGAGGAGGAGGTGGGAGGAGGCGATAATGGCTTGAGTAGGGGAAAAGCGCCGGGCATTGATGGAATTCCTAATGATTTCTATATTACACATTGGGATTGTATGAAGGAATGTCTGGTCCGGTTGTTTAACTGTATGAAGGAAAGGGGAGTGTTGGGGAATCGCAGGGCACGGGGTAGTAGTTTTGGTCTATAAGGGAGGGGGGGGAAGACCTTGGGTGCTTTTAGGGCGATCTCCCTCATGTGTGCAGATTATAAAGTTTTTGCGAAAGTTTTAGGTAACCGAATGAAAAAGGTGCTTGACCGAGTCCTACATAGAGGACAGTGTGGGATTCCAGGTCGAAGTATGCGTGAGGGCATGGAAGAATTAAGGATTTTGTGGAGGGTAGACAACGGGGGGGGGATCTTGGGGATTGATTGGAAGCAGGCTTATGACAGTGTAGATAGACATATGTTGTGGTGTATTTTAAAAAAACAGGGTTTTGGTGATGAGATTGTGCGCTGGGCGACTACTTTGTATACGCCTGCAACGGTCAGGGTTCAGGTTAATGGGAAGTTAGGGTTGCCAGTGCAGATGGGGATGGGTTTGCGACAGGGTTGCCCCTTGTCTCAAATCCTCTTTGCATGCAGCAGGACCCTTTTTATAGGCTATAGAGGAAGGAGTGTGGGAACAGGAGAGGTGGGTCCTGGGAGATGTGGTATTGTGGGGTATGTGGATGACACCACAGTTTGGTAGGAGGGGAAATAGGATTGGGGAATGTGGGACGTATAATAGAGATTTTTGGTGGGGCGACAGGGATGAAGGTTAATGGAGCGAAGTCAAAGTTATTAGAAGTAGGCACGTGAGTGGGGGGGGGGTTTGGGGGAACAGTATGGGTGGAACGTAGTGGATAGAATTAAGATATGTGGGGTTGTGTATATGGCGGACGCTGGGAGGCACAGAGAATAAATTCCAAGGAAGTAGTGAGTAGAGCGATGGGTAGGATGCGCGGGTGGAGGGCTGGGGATGTAACATTGCAGCAGAGGGTGGTGGTAGTAAATACACTTGTGTACAGTAAAGTGTGGGCGTGGCAGAAATATACCCCCTGAGGTCGTGTGATATTCAGGAACTGGAGAGGGTGGTTTTGAGGTATGTGTGGGTTATGGGAAGCCATGGCTACGGAAGGAGGTGGTGATGATGGGTGTGGTGGCAGGGTGGGCTGGGTCTTATACCTTTGGACACACGAGTGAAGGCAGTGTATGTGAAGCAGCGATACTTGAGGGTGGGAGGGGAGAGGGGTAGAAGGGTGGGAGAGGTCATGAAGGATGTGCGAAAATGGTGGAAGGGAAAGGCACTACTGGAGTGTGAAGATATGGTGCGAAATTTGTTGGCAGTAAGGGAAGCAAAAAAAGTAAGGGTAAGTAGGCATGGGAGGACAGGTAGGCAGGGTACAGTGATACAGGGAGTAGCTACATACCCAATGTATGATTGGAGGGGCATTGGAAGACTTTCGGAAGATCAGATTAAAGCCGAGGGTTCGTGAAGTGGTTTTATAGATTCTTTATGGGAATTCTAGCTACAAGGTCAGTGCTATATAGAATGGGTTATGTAGGTGCTGGCACTTGTTTGCATTGTGAGGAAGAGGAGACGGCTTTTCATGCCATATATTTTTGTGAAACCTTGGGTTTGTAAGGGCATGGTTAGCGAGAGTTCTGGGTATAGTGGCGGGAGGGGAAGAAACATTTCGACTTTGAGGGCTTTGCATTTGATGTGGGAGGGGTTTCCAAGGACATTCGGAGGGCAGTGATGTATGTAGTGGCAGATTTTTTGTGTGTGTCTTGGTGCATGCGGGAGGTGGGGGTGAAATATAGGGTGCGGGAGCTAGCGGCGAGTGTGTATCGTACAGTAATGCGAAAAATAGCTACTATATGGGAGGTTGTGGGTAAATAGTTTTCCCTTGGGTTATCGTAATCTGTCGGTAGGTGTAATGTTAGGGTTGGGTGCAGTTTAGAGCTGGATTGGGCTGGTTCTCCCTAAACTGGCATTCTTTTTCTTTTTTGAGATTAGTGGAGGATGGAAGGTGGAATAAAAGTGTGTGGTAGTGGAGCATATGGGTGTAAAGTAGTTAAGAATGTGGGGGGGGCGTAAGGGGGGGGGTGAACTGCTGACATTTGGTTAAGAGACAGGGGTTCTATGACTTTCGACGTCAGGTACGAACTTGAGCATGGAAGGGAACGTGAGTTTGTTTTTTTAATACAGATAGCATGGGGTCAGGGGATGGCAGGGGGTGGCTTTCTGAAGTGTCTTTTGCCAGGTTGGTTTTGTTAATAAAAAAAAAAAAAGGATTGGTAAAGCACTGCGTACCTTGTCATAAGGTTCGTAGGTTCGAGTCTCCTTCAGTCAGAGATCAGTGTTTGTATGAATATATATATATATATATTATATATATATATATATATATATACATGTTGTTTTTTGTCTGCGTACGTGCAGAGTTACAATGTGGTGTGTTAAATTTTGTGTTTTGAATTACTTTGGAATAGGTGTTTGGGACGTTTAAGCTTGCTAAGTAGGTCAAGAGTCCGATAGTATGGGCTGATTATTGCATATATGTAGGTCTAAGGTTTAGCTGCAAGTACTTCCTGTTATTGTTTTATTCAATGCCAGATTTAGGATTGTTATACACTTTCTCATGTCCATGAATTGCACAATTTAATTTCAGCAATGATGTACTATTGTGTTTCAAATAGGGAGATAAGGTTTTTATGTCCTGTAACTAGACAGTTTTGATACCTTATATTAGGATTTTGTTAGTTGTATGGGTTGTACTTGCGTATATAATGTTATGTCTTTTACTTGAGGGTGTTTCCTGCCCAGTGTTTATGTGGGGAGTTTCATTGTGATATGTACCAATGTAATGTTTATTGTAGGCTTTGGTTTGCCTAATGTTTAAATTAATGTTCTGCATAATTTTAATTTTTGTATGTTAAATAATATTTACTGTGCACTTTGTGCAAGGGCTCTAATTGTACAGAGTTGTGGGGGATTTATGTGGGCACAGACAAATTGAGTTTTTGTTTTTGCTACTATTTTTGTTCGATGCTGGAGCTCTCTCGCTCTTTATTATGTTAAGAGTTTCCTGCTATTTGCGGGAAGTATTATGTGGTATGTCTTTGCAATTTTATTGTAGGGTTAGGTTAGCCTTTTGTTTAATTATTGTAATGTATAATTTTATCCTTCGTATGCTGCATCATATCTGTGTACTTTGTACTGTATAACAGGCATGATTTGTAGGTTTAGACTGTTAATGTTTTTTCTGAGCAGGTGTTATCCTGTTCTTATTGTTCGGTGATGGTATATCCTTTAATACAATATGAATGTAACACTTGTGGTATGCTTTGGGGTTGATAGTAGGTCATTGTATTTGCAAATGGTTAATTATTGTGTTCTTTTATTTATTTATATCTTGTACCGTGTCCTTTTAAATAAAAATAAAAAAAAAATTCCATATATTAAAACTAAGTGATTTGTGATCACTTTCCCCAAGCTCATCATTAACCTCAAGATTATCAATTAGTGAATCTTAGTTGGCAAGAACCAAGTCAAGCAGATTGTTTCCTCTAGTTGATTCTGTCACAACCTGTTCTAAAAAGCAATCCTGAACCGTATCAATAAAGTCACTAGACTAGATTTCCTGTCATATTGTTCCAATCAGTTTGTCTAAAGTTAAAATCTCTCATTATCACAATATTTTCATATCTAGATGCCTTATGAATTTGGTCCCATAACAGCTTACTACACTCTCTATCAAGGTTTGGGAGCCTATAAATCACACCCAAAATTAATTTGTAATAATATTGATAGAATTACCGACAATATGTAAAGTAAAAGGACACAAGTGCAACTAATGTGACATAAAATGTCACATTAGTTGCACTTGTGTCCTTTTACTTTACAAAATTAATTTGTCACGCCCCTCGAGAAACTGTAGCCAGATTCTGTGTTCGATGTTTCTAATCTTATATCATGTCTAAGACAACAATTTAAATTTTCTCTGACATACATCGCCACTCCATCACCCTTCCTGTTGACCCTATCAGTGTGGAAAAGTTTATAACACAGTATGTTGCATTCAGAAGGCATTTCTCTATCTTTCAGGCTGAACCAGGTCTCTGTTATACCAATATCATCTATATTACCTACACTTACAAGTAATGTTAGCTCATCTACCTTATTTCTTAGACTCCTACTATTTGTATAGTAAACCTTAATTAAGGGAGATAGTCACTCGTTGCCCTCTACTATCTCTGTTTGTTGATCAATTGATTTGCCTGTACTAGCAACTTTATTCTGATTATTATTATTATAATCAAAAAGAAGCGCTAAGCCACAAGAACTTTATTCTGAATATTGTCTTTTAAACATATCCCTGAAGTATCCCGGTAATAACTGCTGTTTTTAACCCTAATTCTGCAGCCTGATTGTTTCCCACAAACATCCATACCTCTATAATCTATCAGAAAGTTTCTGTGAATTCCCTCTCATATGAAAGTCTAGAGGATGATAAAGTTGAAGAATCAGATAAACAAGCATTAAATGAAGAGAATCGAGTATAATTTTATTTTTCAAAGAGAAATTTAAGAAACATTGTCAGAAAGTAACTAGTAAAGGAGTTTGAAGAACAGTGCAGGTAGAAAAAAAAGCTGATCATTTGTCCAACATAATGAAATGTCAGGTTAAATATATGGAGAAAATAACAAGGTTAGTAAATTGTATATGGGGTTACTGCTAGACTAAAGCGAGGTTAAAAGTATCTCTGACAGTACGATTTGATAGACATGCCAATGACGTGAAATGTTAATTGTGTGAATAGAGACACGGGAAGAAACTCCAGGCTAAGCTCCATATAAAATATTTTCGTGAAAGGAACATGTTTTATTTACAGGAAGAAATTTATGATACAGGCAATGCTGTGGAACCCAATGTGATCCCATTACTCCCACATTACATAGCTGGAACCATAATTATCAAGGTCTTCGATAGATGATAGAATATTTGTTGAGAATGAGGAAATGTGGTACAGTGATTATTGTGAGTGGAAATTTGGACATGTAGAAGTGTGGCACTATTGTCATTTGTGAGAATCACTGGTCAAAATAAGGAAGCAAGCACTGCTGTTCGTGTGAAGTGGCACTGAGTGTCAGTGGAACGCCTTCCAACTGAACAAAAGAAACTAATGGAAAAATAAAGAAATGACTAGGAAAAATAAGAATAATGATTTTTGAGGATTTTACTTAAAATTTAAATATAATAAAAATGGCCTTCAGTTCTTGTAGTTAGGCAGGAGTAGGCAAGGCCCTGGATAGATCTTCTGATATTATTGATGTAGGTTATCCAGGGCAGATGGTGATAATCCGATGTTTTGGAATCTCCTACCACTTGGATGGAGCACCACAAGCAGAATAGGTAAGGGCCGGTAGTAGTAGAATAATGTTAATAAGTATTATTAACATACGTCTTGCTCCTTTATCTGGCGTCTATCCTGGAAGACCACGCCAGGAACAGAGCTGGTAATAAGAAAAAATAAACTGGTTACCCATAGTCATGATAATATAACATTTAAGAATTGAAAAGAATGATAAATGCCAAAATCATTACTGGTAACCAGCGAACAAAAGGAAGGAACAAACAGTGATACTCCTGGTATATCACCCTACCTGATTAGGAGAAGAGTGGAGGTGAAGTGACTCTCCAAACTGGTAAGGTAAGGTCAATATTACCAGGAGTAGAAACTTTAACAAATCGGACACCAGGAACTAGTTTCGCCCCAGCCCGCCAGAGGGGGGGGGGTGCACGCGACGTAACTACGGTTCCTGGTTGCCCGAACAACCTTAACCCCACTTACACCTACTTTTCCCTCACACTGAGGTCAGTTATAGGGAAAGAGAGAATAAAATGAAAAAGACAGTGGCACTGTGAGTTTGTGAGAGGGAGAGTGGCACTGTGGTAATTATGAGGGAGATGAGAGAGAACTGTAAGGTCGTCAGTGTGTGAGAGTGGTACAGTGTTCAATGTAAGGGAGACTGACATGTGAAAGAGAGCAGTAACGTGAAAGAGAGCAGCATGGTGGTTAACGCTCTCGCTTCACACGGTGAGGGCCTGGGTTCGATTCCCAGCCAGAGTAGAAACATTGGACGTGTTTCTTTCCACCTGTTGTCTATGTTCCCCATCAGTAAAATGGGTACCTGGGTGTTAGTCGACTGGTGTGTGGTCGCATCCTGGGACACTGACCTAAGGAGGCCTGGTCACAGACCGGGCCGCGGGGGCGTTGACCCCCGGAACTCTCTCCAGATAAACGTGAAAGAGAGCAGTAACGTGAAAGAGAGCAGCAACGTGAAAGAGAGCCGTAACGTGAAAGAGAGCAGCAACGTGAAAGAGAGCAGCAACGTGTAAGAGAGCAGTAACGTGAAAGAGAGCAGTAACGTGAAAGAGAGCAGTAACGTGAAAGAGAGCAGCAACGTGGTCAAACTGAGAGACAGACGCACTGTGATCAGAATAAGAGATAGAAACTGTGGTCTGTGTAAGGGAGTGTGGCACTGTGGTCTGTGTGTGGTACTGTGGTCTGTGTAAGGGAGTGTGGCACTGTGGTCTGTGTGTGGTACTGTGGTCTGTGTAAGGGAGTGTGGCACTGTGGTCTGTGTAAGGCAGTGTGACACTGTGGTCTGTGTAAGGGAGTGTGGCACTGTGGTCTGTATAAGGGAGTGTGGTACTATGGTCTGTGTAAGTGTGTGACACCATGGTTGGTGTAAAGGAGTGTGGCACTGTAGTCAGTGTGAGGGCTGGAGGCTTACTGCATGGTGTGAGGGACTGAGTGTTGCAACCCCTGAATGGGTTACAATGATTATTATGTATATATAATGTATATTACCTTTTCATTTAATTTTATATTGCTTATATTTGCGATAATAGCTAAATCGTAAATGTATGACTTTATATTATTATTTGACTGTTATATTCTTATTTGACTTATGTTGTTAGGATGTATATAAAATGTGCTCAGTTAGTCTTGATTGTCAAACTACTGTAATTATCGCTTGTCGCTCGTTATACTGCCGGCTTCTGAGCTGCAGTTGTCCACGTAGCTATCACGTGATCGAGGGGGGGTGTCCTCACCTCTCGTGAAGTTTTCAGTCTGCTGTAGACTCGCTTGCTGGTTGGACAGATTGTCTGTCTCATTATTCTTTTTAGTTCTGTAGAACTTTGTTCACAGAACATTGTAAAGACTTAGTGATTTTCGACGTTGTATTGAGGTTGTGTGTCGCATAGACACTCTGAATATCTCAGGTCCTTAGCTATAGCTTCTGACCTAATTTTGTACTGGTTCCTGTGTATTGTCACAGTCACAGTTTTTCCTATGCTGAACATAGATTCAGTATTATGGGAGTTTTGTAACTTTGGTGGAGGATCTGCAGAAGGTCCCTACTTAGTGTCGTTATATTATCTCCTTGATCCTGATTGTGTCGCAGTCGCTTGATATTGCATTGCTATTGGGCTTAGCATTCTTTGTTGTTCAAGCAGACTGTTCGGGTTGCCAGTCGGTCAAGATGTTAGATTATTTGAGGACTTTGTCAGTCACTTGTTTAAGTCTTATTCGAGTCTTGAGACATAGCTAACTACTTAAGAGCACTTACACGCATACACACACTTGTACATATTTGTAATATCTTATTAAATGTTAATGTACCTGACGGTACTTAAGAATTATAAATGTGATATGTGCTTTCAGCACAATAATATTGAACTCGAGAGATTGATTTTATTTTGATTGCTGTGATTTAATTTACTTTGATAATATACCTCTAGACAACTTATAGACTTAATAAATTTATTAAATTTTAATTTCTCTAGTTAGTAGCCTACCAGTTGTAATCCTAAAAAGCTATTGAACCATACTGAATTTTAATGGATAATTGTACGAGGATACTGACTACTTGTTACGAAAACCCAGTAACAGGCTGGATGCTAGAAGGGCAGTCCTTTCTAGTATTCACTGGAGATCTCTAAGCTTTTAGAATCGCGTTTTTTGTAACACTGAGGCACTCTAGCCAATGTCAGGGAGATTACGGGAAACCGGCTCTGTGTTCAGTGTGAGAGAGTGGCACTGTGTTCAGTGTGAGGGAGTGAGTGGCAATATGATCTTTCAGACAAATATAAAGGACTATGATCAGAGCGTATCTATGATCAGATACTATGATCAGAGTGAGGGGGGAGTGTACGGGGTGAGTGTAGGGGAGTGAGTGTAGGGGGTGAGTAGAGGGAAGTGTAGAGGGAAGTGTAGAGGGGAGTGTAGGGGGAGTGTAGGGGGAGTGTAGGGAGAGTGTGTAGGGAGAGAGTGTAGGGGGTGAGTGTAGGGGGTGAGTGTAGGGTGAGTGTAGGGGGTGAGTGTAGGGGGTGAGTGTAGGGGTGAGTGTAAAGGGTGAGTGAGGGAGGTGTGTAGGTTTGAGTGTAGAGATGAGTGCAGTGGTGAGTGTAGTGGTGAAATGTAGGGATGAGTGCAGAGTAGAGTGGAGGGTGATGAGGGGTGAGTGTAGGGTGATTGCAGGGGTGAGTGTAGAAGTGAGGGTGAATGTTGGGGTGATGTATGGTTAGTGTACGGTGAGGTATTGGTGAGTGTAGGTGAGTGTAGGGGGTTGAGTGTAGGGATGAGTGTGGGTGAGTTGTAGGGGTGAGTGTAGGTGGGTTTAGGGAGAGTGTAGGGTTGAGTGAGGGGGTGAATGTAGGGATAGTGCAGGGATAATGAAGGGTTGTGTGTAAGGGTGAATGTAGATATTAGTGTAGGGGTGTGTGTAGGGTGATTAGAAATGATGTAGGTGATGTAGGGGTGAGTGTATGGGGTGAGTGTAGAGGGGGAGGGAAGGGGTGAGTGTAGGGGTGAGTGTAGGGGGGGGTGAGCAGGTAGGAAGGGGGTGAGTGTAGGGGTGAGTGTTGGGTAAGTGGTAGGGTGAGTGTAATGGGGGAGTGTTGGGGTTAATGTAGGGTGAATGTAGGGGTGAATGCAGGGGTTAAATTAGGGGTGAGTGTAGGGTGGTGTAGGTGAGTGTCGGGTGAATGAGGGGTGAGTGTAGGGGTAAATGCATGTGTAGTGTCGGGTGAATGTAGGGGTGAGTGTAGGGTGAGGTAAGGGTTGAGTGTAGGGGGTGATTAGTGGTGAGTTGTAGGGGTGAGTGTTAGAGGGGGTGATGTAGAGGGTGAGTGTAGAGGGTGAGTGTAGAGGGTGATGCAGGAGGAGTGTATGGGTGTTTGTAGGGTGAGTGAAGGATGAGTGTAGGGATGAGTGTTAGGATGATTGTAGGGGTGAGTGTAGGGGTAGTGGGAGAGGTGATGTAAGAGTGAGTGGTAGAGTGAGTGTAGGGTGAGGAGGGGTGAGTGTAGGGTGGTGTAGGGATGAGTGTAGGGATGAGTTGTAGGGTGATGTAGGTGAGTGAGAGGGTGAGTAGAGGGTGAGTGTAGAGGGTTAGTGTAGAGGGTGAGTGTAGAGGGTGAGTAGGGGTGAGTGTAGGGTGAGTGTAGGGTGAGTGTAGTGAGTGTAGGGTGAGTGTAGGATGAGTATTGGGATGAGTGTAGGTGGGTGTAGGGGGTGAGTGTAGAGGTGAGTGTAGAAGGGTGAGTGTAAGGGTGAGTGTAGGGGGGAGCGTAGGGTGATCGTAGGGGTGAGTGTAGGGATGAGTGTAGGATGCGTGTAGAGGGAGTGTAGAGGGTGATGTAGGGTGAGTGAGGGGTGAGTGCAGGTGAGTGTAGGGATGAGTAGTAGGGATAGTGTATGGGTGAGTGTAAGAGGGTGGAGTGTAAGGGTGTGGTAGGGGCAGTGTAGGGGCGAGTGTAGGGCGAGTGTAGGGGTGAGTGTAGTGAGTGTAAGGGTGAGTGTAGGGATGATATAGGATGAGTGGTAGGGGTGGGTGTAGGGGGTAGAGTTTGAGGTGCGAGTAGAGGGTGAGTGTAGAGGGTGAGTGTAGGGGTGAGCGTAGGTGGTGAGTGTAGGATGAGTGTAGGGATGAGTTGTAGAGGTGAGTGCAGAGGTAGTGAAGAGGGTGAGTGTAGGGGTGAGTGTAGGGTGAGTGCAGGGGGTTGAGTGTAGGGATGAGTGTAGGGATGAGTGTAGGGGTGATGTAGTGGTGAGTGTAGGGTGAGTGTAGTGTGGATGTAGGGGTGAGTGTAGGGTGAGGTAGGGTGAGTGTAGTGTGAGTGTAGGGGTGATTGTATTGGTGATGTAGGGTGAGTGTAGGTGATGTAGGGTGATTAGTGTGTGTAGGGTGAGTGTAGTGGTGAGTGTAGGGTGAGTGTAGGGTGTTGTAGGGGTGAGTGTAGGGTGGAGTGAGAGGGTGAGTGTAGGGGTAGTGTAGGGGTGAGTGTAGGGTGAGTGTATTAGGTGAGTGTAGGTGAGTGAGGGTGATGTAGTTGGAGTGTCGGGGTGAGTGAAGGGTGATGTAGGGGTGAGTGTAGGGGTGAGTGTGGGGGAGAGGGTGAGTGTAGGGGTGAGTGTAGGGGTGAAGTGTTGGGTGAAGTATAGGGGGGATGGTATGGTGAGTGGAGTGGTGGGTTAGGGGGAGGGTAGGGGTGAGTGAGTAGGGTGAGTGTAAGGGTGAGTAGGGGTGAGTGTAGGTGAGTGTAGGGGGGTAGTGTTAGGATGATGGAGGGTGAGTGTAGGGTGAGTGTAGGGTTGAGTGGTAGGGGTGAGTAGGGTGAGTGTAGGGTGATGTAGGGGTGAGTGTGAGGGGAGAGTCAGGGTAGTGTAGGGTGAATGTTGGGATGTGTGTAGGGTGAGTGTAGGGTGAGTGTAGACAGGGTGAGTGTAGGGGTGAGTAGTAGGGTGATCGTTGGGTGAGCGTAGCGGTGAGTGTAGGGGGAGTGTCGGGATGAGTGTAGGGATGAGTGTAGGAGTGTTGTAGGGGTGATGTAGGGGTGAGTGTAGAGTGAGTTAAGGGGTGAGTGTAGGGATGAGTAAGGATGAGTGTAGGATGATGTAAGGGGTGAGTGTAGGGTGAGTGTAGATAGTGTAGGTGAGTAGTGGTGAGTGTAGTGGTGATGTAGGGGTGAGTGTAGGGTGGAAGTGTAGGGTGAGTGTATGTATGTAGGGGGTGAGTGTAGGGGTGAGTGTAGGGGTGAGTGTAGGGGTGAGTGTAGGGGTGAGTGTAGTGGTGAGTGTAAGGGTGAGTGTAGGGTGAAGTGTAGTGTTGAGTGTAGGGTGAGTGTAGTGGTGAGTGTAGGGGCGATGTAGGTGAGTGTTAAGGGGTGAGTGTAGTTTGAGTTAGGGAGTGCTAGGGGTGAGTGTAGGGGTTGAGTGTAGGGGTGGAGTGTAGGGGTGAGTGTAGGGGTGAGTTAAAGGATGATGTAGGGGTGATGTAGGGTGAGTGTAAGGAATGATTGTAGGGTGAGTGGTAGGGGTGTGTGTAGGGATGAGTGTATGGATGATTAGGGGTGAGTGTAAGGGGTGAGTGTAGGGGTGAGGTAGGGATGAGTTTGGGGGGGGGGGGGGGGTTAAAAAAAGGTTGAGTGTAGGGGGGGGGAGTGTAGGGGTGAGTTGTAGGGTGAGTGTAAGGAAGAGTGTAGTGGTGAGTGTAGGGGTGCGTGTAGGGTGCGTGTAGGGAGAGTGTAGGGATGAGTGAAGGTGAGTGTTAGGGGAGAGTGTAGGGGTGAGTGTATGGTGAGTGTAAAAGATAGATGTAGGGTGAGTGTAGGGGTGAGTGTAAGGATGAGTGTTAGGGGTAGTTGAGGGGGGTGGATGTAGGGAAGAGTGTAAGGATGAGTGTGGGGTGAGTGTAGGGGGTGAGTGTAAGGGTGAGTGTAGGGATGAGTGTAAGGTGAGTGTAGGGGTGAGTGTAGGTGAGAGTGTAGGGGTGAGTGTTTGGGTGAGTGTAGGGGTGATGTAGTGTGAGAGTAGGGTGAGTGTAGGGTGAGTGTAGGGTGAGTGTAGGGGTGAGTGTAGGGATAGTGTAAGGGGTGAGATGTAGGGTGAGTGTAGGGTGATGAAGGTGTGAGGTTGGGGTGAGTGTAGGGATGAGTGTAAGGTGAGTGTAGGGGTGAGTGAGGGTGAGTGTAGGGGAGTGTAGGGTGAGTGTAAGGGTGAGTGTAGGGGTGAGTGTAGGGATGAGAGTAAGGTGAGTGTAAGGTAGTGTAGGGTGAGTTAAGGGGTTGATTGTAGGGGTGAGTGTCAGGGTGAGTGAGGGCTAGTAAAGGGTGAGAGTAGAGGTATGTAGGGGTGAGTGTAGGGGTAGTTGTTTGGGTGAGATGTAGGGTGCGTGAAGGGTGATGTAGGGTGGAGTGTAGGGTGAGTGTAGGGGTGTGTGTAGGGATGAGTGTAAGGTGATGTAGGTGAGTGTAGGGGTGAGTGTAGGTGAGTGTAAGGATGAGTGTAGGGTGAGTGTAGGTGAGTAAGGATGAGTGTAGGGGTGAGTGTAGGGTGAGTTAGGATGAGTGTAAGGATGAGTGTAGGGGTGAGTGTAGGGTGAGGTAGGGTGAGTGTAGGGATGAGTGTAGGGTTGAGTGTAGGGTGATGTAGGGTGATGTAAGGGGTGAGTGTGGGGGAGTGTAGGGTAGTGTAGGGGGGATGTAGGGATGAGTGTAAGGGTATGTAGGTGATGAGGGTGAGTGTAGGGGTGAGTGTAGGGTGGAGTGTTGGGTGAGTGTAGGGGTGATGTAGGGGGTGAGTGTAGGGGTGAGTTTGGGTGAGTGAAGGGTGAGTGTCGGGTGAGGGGGGGTTAGGGGGTGTGTAGGGTGAGTGGTAGGGTGAGTGTAGGGTAGGGGGGGAGAGTGATGGGAGTGTATGGAGCGGGACACTGTTACAAATGCCAGAGAGAATTTAAAGAAACCGTCATGACCCTAAGAGTTTCTATTGTTTTTCTACAACACAAACAAGGCTTTTGCTTAATGCACATCATTTTTTTTCCTCGAGAAAATTATATTCATTTTCGCGCCTCTGTCACTAATTCGTGTGAATGAGACATGTGAAGATTAATGCCTCAGTCTTGATCGTAGTGATTAGCCTAATTTAAAATTCTTATTTCATGTATTTTTTACCTCATATTATAACGAAGTACTAATATATAAATCGGAAGTATATTTTTAATATATGTACAATATTATATATAGAAGAATAGTATTTTGAAACGAGATATTTATTGCATATTTCTTAGTATCAGAGCATCCGAGACATTTTCTGGTCTGTTTCTCTAGGAATTAGTTCAGACGTTACGGGTGTAAATAGTGTGAAGAACTAAAAGGCACAATACCTTGACTGAAACAATACACAAATATCTCGTACATAGGAGAGTGGAGCTTACGACGACGGTCGGGTTCAACTTGATCCATTTATAAAGGCATTTTGTAAATGGTTAAAGTCGGACCGAAACGTCGTCGTAAGCTTCTCTCTCCTATGTGCGGGTTATTTGTTTATAGTGTGTGCCCTTCCCTAATGTCAGAGTCTTCTGCCTCGAAGTAAAGCGATTTGTTTTCCTGCAACGTATATGAAATCAATGCGAATGGAGAGCGAGAATCGTGACGCTGGTGCAGCTGTACGTATTCGTTTGAACTTACCAGAGGTTTGGATTACCCTGAGCCAGGATATTTACTTGATAAATGGCATGTAGTAAAAGAGAAGACATATAAGTTCAAGTTATAAACAGCTTAAAAATGTGTTTATAATTTGAAATCAGGAAGCTTTACATTTTTCTTGCAGTTGTTTTCTTAAATTTACACAGAACTAAAGAATGAAATTAATTACATGATTTTGCTATTTGACTTTTAAATTTAGAATTCAGTTTTTATTACGTGTGTCTATTTGACACTTTCCTTCATGTTTCTTTCTCGATAAACACCTTTTATAAGAGTGGCACCATGGTCAGTGTGAGAGAGAACGCGAGAGTGGCACTGTGGTTAGTGTGAGGGAGAGTGAGAGTGGCACTGTGGTTAGTGTGAGGGAGAGTGAGAGTGGCACTGTGGTTAGTGTGAGGGAGAGTGAGAGTGGCACTGTGGTTAGTGTGAGGGAGAGTGAGAGTGGCACTGTGGTTAGTGTGAGGGAGAGTGAGAGTGGCACTGTGGTTAGTGTGAGGGAGAGTGAGAGTGGCACTGTGATCAGTGTGATGGAGCTTTGCACTGTGGTCAATGATAATGGATCACAACTCCTATGGAATGAGATTCAATCAAATTTGATTACATATAAGTATTTTTTGTCCAGATGCAGACAATGTGTGTGCACTTTAATCAGTTCTCCTTTACTTTTATATAACAGGTTACTTAGTCTTCCAAAATACCGAGAAATCGCCAAGTGGAACTCATAGACCTGAAAGAGTCTCTTCCACGTAATGAGTTCTGAGTGTGTTGAATAACTGAAGGTAATCAGGCATACAAATTAGCTGAGTGTTTATATTGTCTGTGGTTGGATAAAATCCGATCCATGAGGATATAGCGATTGTAGAGAATACAACATAATGTGGTCAGAAAACAAAACATCGTCTCCAGTGTATAGTCCCAGCACACTGCATTCATTAGTACTGTTGATGAACGTAAGACCGTAAAATCTGATTTGGTCAACGGTATTCCCTTATTAGGCCAAGGAGGATATCTGTGAGTGCAGATACTAACGATTCCTGTGTAGGGTCACTTGCCTAGGGGAATCGGACTGTTCCTGCACTACCTGGTAATCCCTTACTCTAAAACCAAGAGTCATAAAGTTCACCTATAACATCCGAGCTGCAGCACATCTTGGTAAAGAGCGTACAGTAAACATTCAGCAGTGGAATATTTCTGGTCAATAATGTGAAGGAAATCACATGGGTGTGTGTGACCTGCTTACGTCACGAAGACAGTGTCATGGTCCCTCACCTAAAGGATCAGAGAGAACATCTGTTGACTTTTTTTTTTTTTTATAAATTTCAGTCCTCTCCAGAAGAGTAATAGACTCCAACTGGTGATGGTTAACAACCTCTTACGATACTCTGAGTTAGTAATGACTCCAGATAAAACCTTTAATATGGAAGCCGACGTGTAACATCTTGCATCTCATCATTTTGTCCTCATGTCCTCGTTTTGGACAATGACACTTAGTTGATCAATATGATTATAAAAGTTTTCTGCTGTAATTTGGGTATATATAAAGCTCAGGTAGCTGTTCACCACTCATAAGATACTTTTACATACAACGACCACCTTTATTTGTTCATTGTGGGATGAGGTAAGTCTGGAATTTAAGTGTACTTTGAATTTTACTTACAAAAAATCAATCGATGAGTATCCACACGATGCTTTCCACAGATAAGATAGGCATAAGCAATATGTAATTTTGCTTGTTTCACTACAAACTCACTATGACCTCGAGCAAGAGGTCTCCAACCTTCTCACTACGAGGGCCACATTGTATATTTTACACTTTCGTGGGCCAAAGAAAAAATTCTGTTTTATGTATAAATATATGTATGTATAAATATAAATCCTTTTTGTAATCAGCATGAAATGTTTCAGATCAAATGAGAAATATGACAGCTACGAAGAAACAATGCCGTTCTACCATTGAGAAATGCCGAGTAAAAATGTCAAACATAAAACAATATTGTGACAGTATAGTTACTGAACTGCAGATGAGAAAATCTTTCACAAGACTAATTTGTACAAGATTAATGGGAATGATGGAATTGGTTTATTAATTTTATAATATTGCTGAACAGAGGTGTCAAGCTTGAGAAGCCAATTAGCCAATTATTAGAATGAACTTCAAATCATTAGCAGATAAATTTGTTCGATATGTGGACATGATTACTTTATTTTTTAAAATGTTCATTGACAAAGGTACGCTGTATCACAAACGTATACGAATCCACAAGCAAATGGCTTAAGATTTGGAAACTAATGAGGCTGTAAAGATTTATAAAATTGGATCAGATTTCCTCCTTTATACTTTTCCTTCATCAAGTCATCTAACTGGAGGTCAATAATTTCCACTTGAAACAGACCTGGAGTGTTGCAACATTGCGATCAAATGGATTTTGGAACGGCTTTATAGTATCTGTTTTTCCATCAAGATCAGAAAATCTTTCCTGGAATTGTTTTTGAACGTCATTAATGATTTCTGTTGCAAATGAGGAAGGAAATTCTGCTTCACTTTCATGAAATTTTTCACAACATGAGAAATGAACCAAGTTAGAAACTTTCACCTGTCTTTCAAATAGCATCAGTTTTGTCCTGAATACCTTGACATGCCTAAATAAATCACAAATCAAATTTGTTTCACCTTCCAACTTCAGATTCAATTGATTCATATGGCTTGTCACTCCTTCAAAAAATGTCAATTTCCAAAGCTAGTCAGTGTTTGATAAAAGTGGTTTGGGACAGTTTTTATCTGGAAGAAATGATCCAATTTCCATTCTCTGCTTAAAGAACCTCGACAGAATCTTTCCACAATTAAGCTTTCGAACTGCTGTATAATAAGGTAAGTCAACGACCTAAGAATCAATTTCCTTCAGAAAACCACGAATATGGCTATGATTAAGTTCGTGAGATCGAATGAAATTCATTGTTGAAATAACAGGTTTCAGAACGCAAGACATCCATATGCTTGCTGATGCATATCGCAACGCAGTAACATGGGCTTTGAGAATCAACCATTCTCACCGTCTTGTGTGATTTGTCCAACCAAATATTTCGTCACTCCAGACATGTTCTTTTCTCCATTAATTTTTACGCAATGATTTATGCCCCCCCAGGTTTTTTTAAAGCTTTTTTTTTTTTTAATTTTTTGAAGATGTCTTTCCGGTTTCCCTGTGTTTGGATGTCTGCACTGATGAAAAATTCTTTTGTGACTTTAAAATTCTTGTTGACGCAATGAATGATTCCGGATTGTGATGTGTCATTCCTTATTCTTTTCTCAAATGCGAGAGAAAAAAGCGGAAAATTTCTTGCTTTGTCTGCAAATGGATGAAATATATTTTTTTCCCATTTCATTTTTTCGAAAAACGGTTTTTTGGGAAGCCCGGGGATTTAAACAGATTTGCTTCTGGGGGGAAAAACTCTCCCGTGCTTCGTCAGACTCTTTGATCGTCCCATCGGTGAAAGGTTGTTCCCTTTTGAACGCGTAAGCAAATTTGAAACGGGTTTGGGTTAAACCTTTTATCACCTCTCTTGACTTTTAAAAAAAAACCATTTTTTAGAAAGGAACCCGGGGAATAATTGGTTTATGTTTGGTCACAAGTGCAGAGTACATTTTACCCCAAAAAAAAACGCACAGTTCTGGTATCGACAACACACTTTTCTTGCTTGTACAACAAGTATTTTTCATTGTTCCATCGCTTTTGGGCCGTGCGGACGCACTGCGCAGTAGCTCCCACTAACCTGGTTTCTGCGCATTTTTCACTGTTAGACAGGCGGAGTACCCGGCAGGGGTTAAAACCATTTGCATTGAGCTGTTGGGGGGTTCTCTGACCCCTGCTCGATGAACATCGTTCTACCTGCAATTTTTAGGGATTTATATGGTATCCCTAACGAGGAAAAATGCATGGTGGGGCCCTTAATGGGTTTTGAAACGAGTATTTGTAAAGTTCCTGAGGACTAGTTTTAAAGCAGTGTGGTGGAGGAGTACCAGGAACGACGAATGTCCCTAATCGACGATGGATGTGTGATGATGACGTATCTATTACTACACGTGGGTTCGAGTGAGGAATGTACCCTTCGGGGAAAACTAAGTTGGTATGGGGAAACTTTTTCGCAAGTAGGAGTCATTTGAACCCAGAGGGGGGTTTTATGGAGGGATGGCCCCTATGGGGGTCCCGGAAGGGTCATAAACATCAAGAGCCCTTTAAAAAGTGCCTAACCTTCGTATGTCATGTTCCCCAGGCACCGAAAAAAGGTATTTGTGTGGGTTGTGGGGAAAAAAGGAAACGTGTGTCTTTGCGGCTTTATGACCTTGGCGGCGCAATTGCAGTAGAATTCCCACGGGGGTGTTACCCCCGGTGGAGGACTACAGAAAACGGTTTTGGTGGCGGCGGCGAAGACTGGGAAAACCTGGGGAGTGGGAGGTGGAGAGGAGGGTAATGTGGGGCTGTGTCACTCCCGGTGGAGGAGGGAGTCTACTCCACGTCTGTGGTGGGGGGGAAAAAAGTGGTGGATTTTCGCAAGGAGGTGCCCCTTGGAGTCAGTGCCCCAAAAATTTCTTGGAGGAGGCCTTGGTAGGAGAGGCATGGATGGAGGCCCAGTGAAAAGAGCAATTGCAAGGGGAGTGAGAAGTCGGAAGTAGCAGGGAATACGGAAAAGGATCCCTTGTGTGGCGAGGTACACGGGAGGATGTACCTGAGGAAGGGTGGTTTTGGGGGGGGCAGCTTAGGAAGGGCCAGGGGGGTTGATGAATTGGATTTTTTTAACCTGGGCAAAGAAGGTAAGAAGGATGGGAGAGGTGGTCCGCAATCCCCACGGGGGGGGAAAAGTACGGGGAAAATCGGGGGAGAGACAAGGGGGGTAGGGGGCCCTTTTAAAAGGAAAAAGGAAAGTGTGAGAGCTTAAAGGGGGAAGTGTGAGCAACCACGCGGCAAGAGGTAAGCCGCCTCCCCTTGCCATTCAGGTGTTAACGAAAAATGCTAATGGCCTAAAAACTGGGGTAAAAAGGGTGTGGTTGGAGTGGTTCCTAAAAAGGTACGACTTTGTGTTTGTTTCCTACAGGAGCATAATAAAAGTCAGGTAGTGATTTGAGTTTGAGAGGATATAAATTGTTTTTAAGCATGGCAACGTTTTTAAAGGGGGGGAGTGGGTGTTTTAGTAAAGGAGACCCGTCCATTGCAGTCATGGGGTGGGAGGAGGGGGGTGGGGGGAGGGTTGTTAGGGTGGATGGGTGGTGGGGGGAGAGTAGGGTATGTTTTGTGGGAGGTTATATCCTGCGATTGGTAACGTAAAGGATAAAAACAGATTTTGTTGTGACGTTTTGTTATATTATCTCAGGGGTTTTATGCCATTGGTAATTTGGGGGTGATTGGAATTTGTGATTTGGATTTGACGTGTACCTGGGGGGCGGCTGCGTGTTGGGTGTCTTAAGGGAGCTTTGTGCGATGTCGGGGTGGTAGATGTGGGTTTGGAGGGGGGGGGGGGGGATCAGGTTGGCATACCCATGTCAGGGGAGTTATGAGGCAAGGTTGGATGGATTTATGTGAGGCAGGGGATGGGGGTGGAGAGTTAGAACAGTGCGTGGGTTTTTTGACCACAGGGCAGTGTTGGCTGACCTTAGGGTGGGTGGATTCGAGAATATATCAGAGCTATTTGGAAATTTAAATGTGGGCTTTTTACAGGAGGAGGATCAAGGTCGGTCTTTTAGTCATGGTGGAAAGGGTTTTGGGAGGCTAGGGAAGAGGAGGTGGATTTTCTAGTTTGGTGGGGGTTGCAGGCAAAGGTGAAAATTGTAGAATTTTTTTTGGAAGAGGGGCAGGGAAGGGCACGCTGGGGTTTGGATTGCGAATTTTTTAGAGGGTCAGTTGAATGATTGTTTTGGGGGGGGGTAGGGGGGGGGTGGAAGGGTTTTGGGGGAACTTAGGAGTGTTTAGTAGAGGATTGAACGTTTTGATGCATGGGTCGGGCCCGGATTTGGGGGACGTACAAAAGGGGGATAGCCAAACCGGGGATGTTCTCAGAAAATTCAGGACAGACAGTTGAGGAAAAGTGGCGCAATTGTTGTGGAGGGTGGGGGGGTTTGTGAGGGGACAGGGCCCCTTATGGGCCAGATTTATCGTAGGTATGCTGATTATTTGGGTTTACGGAGAAATGGAAGAGAAAGGGGGGGGGTGGGTGGGTTAGAAACATTAGAGGGGTAAGGGTTCTGCGGGTTGGGGCAGGGGGGATTGGGAGTTGGAGGGAGGGCATTAGGGGGAAGAGGGGGGGGGAAGTGGGGGGGAAAGGGTTGAGTCAGGGGAAGGCACCGGAATGAGGGTATCTAATGATTTTTACAAAGCAATTGGGAGGTTCTGAGGGAAGTGCCTAGTGGCGGTTCTGAATTTATGTTGAAAAAGGGGAGAATGGCGCAAAAACAGAGAACTGGGGTCGTTTTTTGGTGCCCCAAAAGGGAGGGGAGAGGGGAAGGGTTTGGGGAGTTTTGTCCCTTGTCGTTATGTGTAGGGTTTCAAAAAATTTTTTTCGAAGGTATTGGGGAAAAGGTTAAAGAAGGTAAGGGAGTGGTACTGGGGACAGTATGGATTCCGGGACGGACTATGAAAAATGGGCAAGTGCGATAAGGGGTTTTTTAGAGAACTGTCAGGGAGGGGGCTCCTTGGATTGGATTGGGCTCAGGCTTTTGACTGCGTGAAGGGGACTTTTTGTGGGGGTGTTTTGGGGAAATTGGGTTTTGGAGGGGGGGTGTGGGGGTGGGTGCGCATTTGTATGGGGGGCTGTCTGAGGGTGCAGGAATGGAAGCTGGGGGGGGCGGGTGATATGGCAGGGGTTTAAAGGGAGGGTTTCCCGCTGTACAGTTTCTCTTTGCATGCGTGCAAATCCTTTTTTTGAGGCTGTGGCGACGAATTGCGGGAGGTGGGGGGGGGAAAATATGGGGGGCTTGTAGGTTATGTGGTTTTATCAAAAGTGTTAGTTTTGAGTGGGGGGCTTTCGAAGGGTGGGGGGGTATTAGGGTTTTGGGAAGTTCAGGAATGGTAGTTAATTTAGCAAAGTCTAGGTTATTGGAATAGGAACAGGGTTGGGGGGAGTTGGGGGAGGAGTGGGAGGACGGTTTGTGACAGAAATTGGGGGTGTGGGATATGGTATATGAAGCAATTGCAGGAATGTAGGAGGGTTAACTCAGAAGCAGTCACGAGTAGGGTTATAGGCAAGTTAAAAGGTTTGAGGCCAGTGAAGTGGCGTTACAGCAGAGGGCGTTGGTAATTAACTCGGTGGTGTATAGTAAGGTCTGGGGTGTAGCGGAGGTGTTCCCTTTGAGGGTGCAGGATATACAGGAAATACAGAGGAGGGTGTTGAGGTTTGTGTGTGGGGTTTGGGAGGGCCTGGTTGTCCAAAGATGTGGTCATGACGGAGGTGAAAAGGGGGGGACTAGGTTTGTTGGCCTTAGGGCCTAGGGTAATGGTATTATATATTAAGCAGAGGTATCTAAGGGTGGGGGGGGAGAGGGGTGTTAGGGTGGATAGGGTGATGAGGGATGCTAGAAACTGGTGGAGTGGTAGGGATTTGAGAAAGTGTGAAGATGTAATAAGATTCATGTTGGCAGTGGGGCAGGTAAAAAGGTTGAAGGTAAACGCAGTGGTGGGTGTGGCGTGGGGAAGGGGTGTATTGCAGGGGGTCGCAGTATACCCCATGTATAACTGGAGGGTCATATGGAGGGAGTTCAGGACGCTTAGGATACCAGCAAGGGTTAGGGAGTTGGTGTACCGTTTTCTAATGGGTGTGGTGGCATCTAAGTATATGTTGCATAAGATGGGGTTGGTTAGAGAGGCAACATGTTTATTCTGTGGGGAGGAGGAGACGGCATATCATGTGGTATATTTTTGTTCATCTTTGGGCGTGGTGAGAGTCTGGATGGCGGGGGTTATTAGGCTGTTGGGGGGGGGGGAGTTGGTCTTTTCTTAGATCGTTGTCGATGGATGTTAGTGGGGTAGCAAGCGAAGTGGGCAGGGCTTTGATGTATGTTATGGCAGATTATTTGCATGTTTCTTGGGGTATGAGGCAGATTTCAGGGCAGTTGAGGATAAAAGCGTTAGCAGCGCGGTTTTATAGGACAAGGTGTAGGAATAGGTTAATATATGGGGGGAGATGGGAATCAAGTTTTTCGATAGGTTATCGTAATTTTACTGTAGCACAGCTTCTAAGGGAACAGGGGGGGGGGCAAGGGTAGGGTCTCTTTTATTGTGAGGGGGGGTGTAAGGTTAGGCTAGCAGTGTGGAAGGTGGTGTGAGGGTGAGATAGTGAGAGCATATATTTATGAAATGGTTATGTTCCTGCAGAGATATTTGATATTGGCGATCAGTACCTTGGATACATAGTCATACATGGAATGCCTTGCATTACATATTTTGGTTGGGTATATTATTGCACTCACTATCGAGGAGAGGTGGCTTAAGTGGCTGTTATGGCTTTTTAGGTCAAGTAGTACTGAACACGTGCAAAAATGATATTGCCAGTGAATAGTAGTAATTCTTTTTATTAACATTGAGAAGGGTTTTAAAATATAAAATAAAGCAAGGAAACACTGTAGTCAAGTACGTTAGTATAGAATGATGCTTGTATTTTGTAGTTTTAACATGAGCTGCAAGTATTTTCCCAATTGCCCTTGTGGATTAGCTTTTTCTTTAGATTAATTATATACAAGTTTTTCCCTTTTAACGGTACTTCTTTATAAAGAAGGATTGAAATACCTTTGCACACTTTAATGGACGAATATGCCTGTAAAGGGTTTAATTGGTTTCAGAAGGGAATTAGGATTTTTTTGTTCATCATTAACAATTTGTCTAAGCTAGGATTTTGTTAGTGGTGGGGGTACCTTTTGGGGTATTTCATAAAAGGGGGTTTCTTTTATTATTTGCCCGCCTTGTGGGGGGAAAACCCCAAATTTATATGTTTCAATTAACTAGTTTTGGTTTATATTAAATATTTACATGGTTTTTTTAAAGTTGAGGTAACATGAAGTGTTTTTCCTCTAATTTTTGTGAAAAATCCATTTAAAAATGATTTTTCTGACATTTTAAATTTTCTTGTTGTTGTTTTATTTTTTGATATTAAAAATTTGTGGGTGAAATTTCCCCAAAATTTTCAAGTCATTCGCGCCGACCACGGTCGAGTGAGGTTGTGCCTGCACCCCTTGCGTTCAGGCGGCTACCCATTTTCGTCACAACCATTGAGAAGGAGGACGTGCGCTGCTCATTTCCCAACTGGCGCTGCAGAGAAAGACGCCAACACTGTTTGCGTTGAGTTGACCCTGGGGCTGTCACTGGAGCCACGATGGATTTGTTAAACTACCGGCGATTTCCGTGATACCTACGGTATCGCAAAAGAGATTGTGGTGTCACTTAAGGGGACGACAGGACTTCGTTAAAATGACGTAGCAAATGTTTAAAAGCGGTGGGGAAATATCAAGAGACCATTTACCCGTAAATTTAGCTTTCAGTACTCTACATGAGTTTTCACGACACTACACATGGGTTAAAATAAGGAAGGGCCCTTTTGAGGGAATGAATTTGTTTAAAAAAAATGAATACGTAATAGGTCGGTTCAATGGCCCTGCGGGTCGGTGGGCCGCTGGCCTTTTGTTTGAAGTTTGGAGGGAACATATTCATCAAAATGACCTTAGGGGCCATCCTACCGTCCTTATTATGTTGCAAGCTTTTCGAACTCAGGTATATGAAACTATGCGGGGCAACGTCGTAGGTCGGCTGTGTGGATCGTATACCAATAGCGGACAGTGTGAAAAGGGCGTCGTAGGAATCCCAATATCGCAACAGCAAAAAAACCGGAAGAAGTCGGGGAAGTGGGGGACGAGAACGTCTTATGCCACCCGTCTCGACAACGACATCTGGAGTAAAAGGGGTAGAAAAAGCGCAGGAAAAGGGTTTTGGGAGGATCAAAACAGCGAGAAAAATCACCATACTGGATATAAAAAAAGTATTTGAAGAGACTCTGCCCACTAGGGGCAGGATGTAGGGGCGTCTTTAAAGGCACGGATGATTGTTAAGGGTCGATCGTCAACCGGGGGGAGGAACCGGTGAAAATTTTGGGGACGGTTGACATCAGGTGAGGCGAGGATAAAAGCATTGATTTTGGGGTGTCGCATGGCATGAGGGAAAATATGCAAAGTGGGGTGCATATGATAGTACTAAAGAAATCCCAATGCAGGGGGGGGTGGGACGCAAAAGCGAACTGCGACCCCCCAAAATCAGACGACGTGCTTACCCCTGCCCAAAGGCCGGGGGGGAAAAAGTCTTGGGGGGATGTACGAGGAAAGGGAACAGTGAATCCACGAAACAAGATTTTTATCAAGGATTCCCCAAAAAGGGGAGAGGGTAGGGGTGTAAATGTATAATGAAAAGTCTATACCTAAAACCCAAAGGAAAAACCCCTTTAAATTTGCTTTAAGGTTTTAAACAAAAAATTTTAAAGGGTTTTTGAGATCTGAGCGGAAGCGAAAGGGGTTTTTTAATAAATTTTTTGGTGCGTCAAGTGTGGATGGGGTATTTATCCAAGAAACAATTACGAATTGGATATGATTGGGAAATTTGATGGTTACGAGTGTATAGGAATATGCGACGGGGTTTAAAAGGAGGCGTCCCCTTTCTGGAAAAGGGAAAAAAAGCCCGTTTGTAGTACGCCATAGTGAAAGGGGGGGGGGGGAAGTTTGGGGTGGAGGGTTTTTTATGGGGTAGAGCAATAAGTTTTGTAGGTGTATAGGCCGGCCGAGGGAGATGCACGATTTAAAACTCATTTTTACAAGATGTTTTTGTATTCATCTACTAGTTTACCAAATGAGGAAATGGGGAGATGGAATTGTGTAAATACGACAAAAAGATGGAGCCTCGGGGAGGGGGTTGTTGCTTGGGGTTCCTGGAATTATTGACAGTGTGGGTTTAATGGAGTGGTGGGGGGGGGGGGGCAAGTGGAGATACTTTATTGAAAGATTAGCGGCGAGATTAGATAAAAATTTAGTGTCTAGTGCGGTTACAGTGCGGAGGGGTGAGTGTGATAAATTTTTTTTTTCGGATCATAAGGATTTGTAATGGTGAAAATTGGGGGGGGCCTAGAAGGGTCCCGTCATTTTGGAAATTAAAATGTAAATTATGAAGAGAGAGGAAATCGTTTTCTTTTGGGGGCAATGGGGAAGCCTTGTGGTTAAGCACCGGGAAATTGGTTTTGGGTTTAATTGGTGGAAATGATCCCAAAAAGCGTTAAGGAATTTTATATTAGTCAGGGAGTGGATAAACATTACAGTATGGTTTCCAACGATATTTAAGGGGCATTTGGGCCCCCGACTGCTTGTACAAGCGAATGCTAATTATCCTGTACAAAAATTGAACAAATTTAAAGGAGCAACTACGTAATTTAAAAAACAAAAGGGTTTTAGGGGGAAAAGGCTTAAGGGGGAATCGAAGGGGTTTTTTTTGGGGGGAATCGGCCGCGGCGTGTGTGTTGGGGAATCAACACAGACGTCCAAAGCAATGGATTAAGGGGGTTGAATGCCAGGTAGGTATGGCGGGGGAAGGGGAAAATAGGGTTGACGCGACGGAGGGATGAGTGGGTATATTGATTTTGGGGGTTAAATTGAAAACGAAAGTGTTGGAAAAATGAAATTGCTTTTGCAGAAAAACGGTTTTTGTGCGTTTGGCGGGGACATATCGTTTGTTTTTTTGGGGGGGCCCGAAAAGGGAGGGGGAGACTTGGGAGGCTTTATTGGGGCGCAAATTGGGGAAGGCGCCGGGAAAAGATGGGTTGCCCACGACTTTTAATTCAAAATTTGGGAAATTTTAAAGGGGTTTTTGGGGATTTATTCAATATCATGAAGCGGGATGGGGTTTTAGGGGAACAACAAAGGTTTTCTGTGGTCTCCCATTTCCTAAAGCGAGCCTTAACGGTTAAAATTATCGTGCAAACTCGTTTTTATGGGGACTATAAAATTTTTGGAAGGACTTGGCCAACAGAATAAAAAAAGTTGGGCAAAGTGATTACGAGGGACAATTGGGGGCCGGGCAGGGCTATGTATGAAGGGCACGGTTTTGATAAAGTTTTTTTGAAGAAAAAAATAAATTGGGGAGATGGGGGGGTATTGGCTAAGATTGGGGACGGCATATGATAGTGTGGAACGGGAACGTTTTGGAAGATAATGGAAAGGCAGGGGGTTTGGGGGGAAATTTTTTATCATGGCCAAATTAATGTATCAAGAGGATTTTGCGTGTGCAGGGGAATGGGGGGTTGGGAGATCGGATCAGATGGGGAAGGGTTTGCGTCAAAGTTGCCCCCTTCACAAATTTTTTTTGCTTTTTTTCAAAATCCCTTTTATAGAGGATAAGGGGGTTTTTTTTGGGAAACAAATGGGGGATAATGTAAGGGTGGGGGAGCGGGCATTGTTGGATATGTCGAGCACGCATTTGGTGAAGAAAACAAGATTTGATGGGGGAGAAAATTATGAAATTTTGAAAAGGCTACTGGCATACGATCAAATGGGAAAACAAAATATTTGAATCTTGAAAAAGGGGCGCGTGGGAAGGGAAAGGTAGCTGAAAAGGGGGGAAGGGGGGACCAAATAAAAATATGTGGGGCGTTTATGTAAATGATATCAAGTCAGCACAACAAAAAAAATTCCGTGCTATCGTTGATTTGTTTTGAAGGTTTAGTGGGTTGGAACTGCTAATTTAAGTTTGCAAAAAAGGGGATAACAACGAATTGCTATTAAAAAACAATTTGGGATGTTACGGTAAATTTCCGATACTTCGTTGTGAATTTAAAAAAGGGTTAAAAAAAAAGTGTTTTTAGATTCATTTGGGGGAACAGGGGCGAATGGTTAAGGGGAGCGGTTTTTCACACTCCCGGGTTTGGGCCCTGGGGGCGGGTCTTATAAAGTCGAAAAGAGGATAATAAGTATTTTTTAAAACAATTTTTAAGGGGAGGGGGGGGCGAAAGAAGACGGTCTTTATAGGTACACAGGAAGCGACGGGGTGGGGGGGTCGGGGGTTTGATAGGGAGGCAAGTTAGGGTCATCATAAACGGAGGGATCACCACAAATTAAATTTAGAAAAAACTTGATAGGGCAAGGAAGGCTCTGGAGGGGGTAGAAGGGTTTATCCGATGTATATTGGCAAAATAATTGGGGGCTTTAAAAAAATTTGCTTTAAAACCAAAGTCAGAGAAGTTAGTATAGATTTTTACATGGAATCTTGCCGTCAGGGAAAGGTTTTATTCATAAGAGAAAACAGAGGATGGGGAACAGGTTGTGGGGGGTTGGGGACTATTTATCATACGGGTATTTTTGCGATTGTATTGAACTTATAAGGGTTTGGAAGGGTAAGGTTTTAAGGTTGTTTGGGGGGGGGGGGTTTGAGGGTTTTTAGGGTTTTAAGTTTAGTATAATGGGGTGAATAAAAAGGGGTTTAGAATGCATTGGGGAATTAGATTAAAATACAATGTGGGCTATGAGGGGGGCGGAGTGCTGCAAGAATTAGCTTGGCACAACTTTTTAAGGGGCAATGTAGAAATAAAGGGTGTAAGGGAGATGGGAAAGAATTTTATGGGGTTATCGAAATTTTACATTTTGGGATTTAAAGGTTTGCAAAAGGGTAAAGGGGTACACGGGGATTTCCTAGACTTGGGTGTGAGCAAGGGGAAACTGTTTATAGGATGTATAAATGAGTTTTGATATCTAAGGCAGTAGGGTTATTACCCCGGGGGTTTTAAGAATACACAATTTTCAATGAGGAAGGTGTAGCACTACGATTGCATATTTTTTTCATGATAAATCTTCAAGGGCTTTATATAAAAAATTTTTATGAGACTCAAATAATGCATAGGAGTCTTTACGTTTTTTATTCAATTTTAAGTGGTAAAAAAGTGTTTCCTAGGGATAGCAATTGGTTTTTATTTTGTTTATTTTTTTCGTGTTACAGGGTTTTCTTTTTAGTAATATTATATTTCATGTAACTATTTGCATTTTTTTTCTTTTTTTTGCTGAATGTAAAATATCATATCGTAGTTTTGTTTTGTTATATTGGATTTTTTATTGTGACTTTAGTTTTATCCCTTTTCCCCTTTAAATAAAACCATGTAGTTAAGATCTGTGATAAACGCCAATATTTAATGTTTTTAGATCGTGGGGCTCTTTTTAACACCTAGATCTTAGAATTTGTTTGCATATGTGTTGCAGGCAGAAACCTCCCAGTATGTGCCTGATTAGTCTCTGTAGTGTAATGTGTGTGCTTGTGTGTGCATTGTGCGGTTTTTTTTTTGTTTTTTTCTTGTTTTTATTGTACAATCTCATAATTTTTCCCGTGTTTTTATGTTTTTGGGAATATGTAACCTTTTTTTAAGATGTTCTTTAACAAATAAAGCAATAAACCCCGAAAGTATATGTTTTGTGAGGATTACACTGTAATTCGGTGGTTTGTGTGAGTGAATAATACCAATGTAAAAACGGTGTGGTGTGTGGAGGTGTATTTCCACTGTATGTATGGTGTCGTTATTAGGTTTTCGGGTTAAGTGCATTTTTAGTGCAGTAAACTTTTGTCGGTATCTTTTTTAATATATTTCTGTCATTTGTATCGCACTGTTTTTTAAAAAAAATATAAAAAAAAATTATAAAGTGTGTGCGTATAGTAACTAATGTACATTCTGTGGTTGCTTGTACTTTTTATTTTTGTTGTTTAGCATAAACCCCAAAATTTTGTAATTCCATTAATTTAATAGGTAAGGGCATCCGTGATTGTTTGGTTATTAAGGGGGTTTTTTCTCAAAACGGTGCATGCAAATATTTTTGTATGACTGGCAATTAATTAAAAGTTTTAAAAGGGGGGGGGTAGGTCAGTTTTTGGAAGTGTAAATGGTGGTAATACACCACGGGTAACGGTTATTTAAGAATGGGATTGGTGGTAAGGAATTTTTGTTAAAATCCAATATTTTTTTTTATTAATCATTATACTCCTTGATATTCTTTTGGGTTATATGCCTTTTTTGTGTAAGAAACTGGGGGATTTATGAATTTATAAACCCCCCTGATGTTGGGTGTGGGTTTTCCTTTCGTGTGTCAATGTATTTTTAATTTTTTGGGGGTGGGAATCAAGTTAAGTTGAAAGAGTGTTTCTTTGTTAAGATAATGCGGGATAGGGAACGTGGAATTGTTTCATTTTTAAAGGATAACATGTCTTAGTTTATGTAACGTATGCATAGCATACATATAAATATGTATTGTGTTTTTTAAATAAAATATAAAAAAAAAAAACAAGTACTTTACGTCCTCATTCTTCATTAAACAGGCGACACTCACTCTCCACTGTTATTTTTCTCTTTCCTTCCATAAATGAAAGGTATATTGGGAAAATGAAAATATTAGAACTATAATTTGAACATATTTTGACATATAAATTGTTACAAATTCCTTAAGTGACTGAAGATGAAAGTTTATTAGATTTACTATTTATAAATATATCAAGTTGCTGGGTGCCGCATAAAATCTTGGAAGGTCACAAGTGACCTGCGGGCCGCAAGTGACCTGCGGGCCGCAAGTGACCTGCAGGCCGTAGATTGGAGACCCTTGACCTAGACGATCTCAGTAAAATGAAAATACATGATACTCAACATGTACTACAAAAAATACGAGAAAACCCTTTGAGAACAATCGCAAGTTTCACACATTACTAATAGCACTGATGCCAAGGAAAGAAGACCGGGGATGGTTGCAAAGTTATGTTCGAGAACAACATTCAACATCCTGGTACACATTAGTTGCATAAATAACCCGTATTTTGCAGATTGAGACCGAAACGTGCGGCGACCTTTCTGTCCGACTTGGACTATTAACATATAGTCGAGCACGGTATTGTGACTTATTCTTTACGTGTGTCATTAAGTGCCTCTGGCATCAAGTTTAGAGTGATGGATATGGCAACAGAAAGCCCATGTAGCCAATATGAAATCTGTGGATAATGATGGTGCTACACCTGATAAAGTAGTGCTGAGACAGCATGATCAGCATATACATCTTCTGTTGATGACTCAACTTACATCCTCTTTCATTCTGGTACTACAAACACTCATCTCCCTGTACAGAATCATTGTTATTTTTATTATTACAACACTGGCCGATTCCCACCAAGGCGGGGTGGCCCGAAAAAGAAAAACTTCACCATCATTCACTCCATCACTGTCTTGCCAGAAGGTGCTATACACTACAGTTTTCAAACTGCAACATTAACACCCTTCCTTCAGAGTGCAGGCACTGTACTTCCCATCTCTCAGGACTCAAGTCCGGCTTGCCGGTTTCCCTGAATCCCTTCATAAAATGTTACTTTGCTCACACTCCAACAGCACGTCAAGTATTAAAAACCATTTGTCTCCATTCACTCCTATCAAACACGCTCACGCATGCCTGCTGGAAGTCCAAGCCCCTCACACACAAAACCTCCTTTAGCCCCTCCCTCCAACCTTTCCTAGGCTGACCCCTACCCCGCCTTCCTTCCACTACAGACTGATACACTCTTGAAGTCATTCTGTTTCGCTCCATTCTCTCTACATGTTCGAACCACCTCAACAGCCCTTCTTCAGCCCTCTGGACAACAGTTTTGGCAATCCCGCACCTCCTCCTAACTTCCAAACTACGAATTCTCTGCATTATAATTCACACCACACATTGCCCTCAGACATGACATCTCCACTGCCTCCAGCCTTCTCCTCGCTGCAACATTCATCACCCATGCTTCACACCCATATAAGGGCGTTGGTAAAAGTATACTTTCATACATTCCCCTCTTTGCCTCCAAGGACAAAGTTCTTTGTCTCCACAGACTCCTAAGTGTACCGCTCACCCTTTTCTCCTCATCAATTCTATGATTCACCTCATCTTTCATGGACCCATCCGCTGACACGTCCACTCCCAAATATCCGAATACATTCACCTCCTCTATACTCTCTCCCTCCAATCTGATATCCAATCTTTCATCACCTAACCTTTTTGTTATCCTCATAACCTTACTCTTTCCTGTATTTACTTTTAATTTTCTTCTTTTACATACCCTACCAAATTCATCCACCAACCTCTGCAACTTCTCTTCAGAATCTCCCAAGAGCACAGTGTCATCAGCAAAGAGCAACCGAGACAACTCCCACTTTATGTGTGATTCTTTATCTTTTAACTCCACGCCTCCTGCCAAGACTCTCGCATTTACTTCTCTTACAACCCCATCTATAAATATATTAAACAACCACGGTGACATTACACATCCTTGTCTAAGGCCTACTTTTACTGGGAAATAATTTCCCTCTTTCCTACATACTATAACTTGAGCCTAACTATCTTCGTAAAAACTCCTCACTGCTTTCAGTAACCTACCTCCTATACCATACACCTGCAACATCTGCCACATTGCCCCCCTATCCACCCTGTCATACGCTTTTTCCAAATCCATAAATGCCACAAAAACCTCTTTAGCCTTATCTAAATACTGTTCACTTATATGTTTCACTGTAAACACCTGGTCCACACACCCCCTACCTTTCCTAAAGCCTCCTTGTTCATCTGCTATCCTATTCTCCGTCTTACTATTAATTCTTTCAATAATAACTCTACCATACACTTTACCAGGTATACTTAGACTTATCCCCTTATAATTTTTGCACTCTCTTTTGTCCCCTTTGCCTTTATACAAAGGAACTATGCATGCTCTCTGCCAATCCCTAGGTACCTTACCCTCTTCCATACATTTATTAAATAATAGCACCAACCACTCCAAAACTATATCCCCACCTGCTTCTAACATTTCTATCTTTATCCAATCAATCCCAGCTGCCTTACCCCCTTTCATTTTACCTACTGCCTCACGAACTTCCTCCAAACTTACAACTGGCTCTTCCTCACTCCTACAAGATGTTATTCCTCCTTGCCCTATACACGAAATCACAGCTTCCCTATCTTCATCAACATTTAACAATTCCTCAAAATATTCCCTCCATCTTCCCAATTCCTCTAACTCTCCATTTAATAACTCTCCTCTCCTATTTTGAACTGACAAATCCATTTGTTCTCTAGGCTTCCTTAACTTGTTAATCTCACTCCAAAACTTTTTCTTATTTTCAACAACAGGAATCATGTGGTCTCCAAATCGAATCAACCGTATCTACTATGAAACTTATGCGGAACGCACTATTTACATTTTATTGGAAATGGGTATTAGTACCCACAGACTGTATAACTAGTCCATACCCACGAATCCGACTTTGTGAATGCGCACATTTGAAAATTTTGAAAAAAAAAAAAATTCTTTTCATGGCGTTCTGTCTTGAACTGGTTGTGGCAGTGTTTCATTGTAACATTGTTGAAACATGTTCTGTTCCTCAAAGCCAAGGTAACACAGCCATCTAGTGCCACATGGCACTTACTAGCATGTTACTATTTCCTTAATGTTACAGGTGTACAATATGTCCATCGTAATTCGATGAGTGGGCAGCCCTTAACGTCTCGTGCAGGATCAGCGAGCATCCGGGCATATAAGAGTAACTTGAGCAGAGGAATTCGCTACCATGTTGCTCGCTGCAACGATCACATTCACTGTCATCACTGAAGTCCATTCTGCTCAAATAACTCTATCTGATGGCCAGTTATGCCGCCCCCTTGAGTCGCACCACCCACACTTGTCGTACCTTCCTGGTGTGCCACCCAGCTACATCATGCTGCTCATAACTTTCCTGCTGCACGGGATGCTCTTCCACACTAACCATCATAAGCAAAATCTTATTTTATTTTCCACAGTTGTAGGAGTTTTATGTTCTCATATAAATATGTTTATTAATTTTCTTCTACTTTTGAAGAGGAGCTACTCTACGACCGAGGTTTACCAGTAATATATTTTTTTCCATGTCACCATCCTGACTGGGTCATCCCATGATAATATGGCAGAGCGAATGGAATTACATTTTAAGTAGCCGCCCAGTCTCATGCCTTTATTCCTGCCACCAGACACGGTGCTGCCACCTATTGCCGGTTTGAACACTTAGCCTGAGTCAACCCAACACACAGTGGGCTCCTCTCGTTTCTGCCCAGCTCTGTTTCCACTACCTTCTCTTCAGTCTCTCTCTCTCTCTCTCTCTCTCTCTCTCTCTCTCTCTCTCTCTCTCTCTCTCTCTCTCTCTCTCTCTCTCTCTCTCTCTCTCTCTCTCTCGTGGGCACTGTTGCACTGTGGTGAGTATGAAGGAGAAAGGACCTGTGGTCATTGTGATGAGCGGTACTGTGGCCAGTGTGAGGTATAGACAGGCTTGCCAGGACGGTCCTGGCCCGGGTCTTCTCCTGCAGAAGCCTGGCAATTACCTGTCTTTCTCATCTGAAGCTTAAGAGGCACCTAAGTTTCCCTGTCTCCTAATAACATGTTTATTTTTCGACTATAATCTACCTAGTTCATAATTACTATCGCATTTGCTGTCTGTTTTGTAATGTGAAGTGTAGGATCTCTCCTAAATTCAAGATATAAATAAACAGATCTTTGAGGACAATAGTGTTGTAGAGGTGTGAGCGAAGTTCAGACCTCTAAAACACACAAAGTTTGCCCCAAGTTAGCAAACTCCACAGCTAGTAGTAAATTGACTCGACCACTATCATTACGAAAAACAAGCTATCCTTCCTGCTGAAACAAATCATCAGGAAATAGTTGCTTTTAAGACACCCTTTTATAGTCACAGTCAGGTCTCCCTTAAGGAGCATGAATATCCCAGCAAGGTATCCACCTTCAGGGATACCAGGGCTTGTTGCTTCCTCTTACAAGAGGTAGTACTGTAATTTCTGTGGAAACCTCATTGCATAAAATATTTATTACCAGTTTTTTTCTCTGGTATTTAACCAAGGTATGTCTGGGGATTTCCTATGAAAGATGCTGTATTACTGCTTGACAATAATATTCTAAATTCTACTTGCTGTCCTGATGCCCCTGTTATCCATAACAGTAACAGAGATATAAATATTAATGCTTATACATGATAACACCGATGATGGGAAGATCACAATGTTTAACACAGTAATACCAGAAATTAATGGATAAGGAAGATACACACAGAAATACACAGACGTCACAACTTTAACATGAAAGAAAATACACGGAAACTCAAATTAGAACACAAAAATCTATGACATTTAAGTAGACGATTAAAATAAACAATAAGTGGCCTCCTCATTGTGGTGTAGGTAGAGGAGTTCTTCTCTTCTGGCTGGACTATGTTTCTAGTCTTCCCGGGCGGATGTATTTACTGGGCGCAGATTTCTGTGTGTCCTCCCCTGTAATTACATCCATTGCATATATGATATTAGAACACTTGTGTTCTAATATATATGGGGAGTGCTTCATAGGGTTGCCGCATTTGTCAAGTTAAGTTCCTCTCTGAGGAAATGTTGTGTTTGGGGTTCACAGCTCTCAACGTCCCCCTCAAATGATGGAGTTTAAATCCAGTTTTTCCTTTCATTGTATGATATTTTGCTAAATGAGTGTAAGTATAGAATAAATTTTCACACATCAAGGAGTACAAAGACTGATAGATCCGTTGTAACGTGAAAAGTTTGTTCTGTAAAAATTCTTGTCAACTGCACTCTGCATCGCCTTGTTTACATACTCATAACAAAAGTGCACAATGTTACTGAGACCTGATGTTGTACTTAATTATTCAACATTCACTTTTCTGACTTCAGAACACTTAACTAACTACAAGCCATTTAGAATGACTAACATGTTTCTCTCAAAGTTTATTAAAGGTTCTTATTTACACATACTTATTTGTCAACACTTTCATGTACGAGCAAACGTTCAGCCTCGTGAATTTCAATAAGTAAAAGATTCCAAATTGATTTTGTGATTAGTAAAAGGACACATGTTGCTGGTCGTGGTAGTTGTGGTGGTGGAGGTAGTGGTGATGGTGCTGGTAGTATTAGTAGCAGTAGTAGTAGTAGTAGTAGTAGTAGTAGTACCAGTAGTAGTAGTACCAGTCGTAGTAGTAGTAGAAGAGGTAGAGGTAACTCTTGGTTACTGTGTAATGTTAATTTTTTAAAGGGAACTCGTCCTATTATTAAAGATGACTCAAGTTATTTTCGATTTAATCGTCATTTGAAACACTATTAAATAGAATGAAGTCAGCTTCATCATCTCTGAAATATTAGCAGGAGTTCTCCTTAGAACATTTGACTCCATCACATAGAAACGAGACTTACACCTGCTATTACTACTGTTACTATTAGTACTATAACAACCACCACCAATACCATGGACCTGCTATTGCCTTTTCACATTATTTTGTTACATATACTGTAAATAACCTCTGTGTCCTTCAGTTATTTGTATAAATTTAACAAAGCAATAATACGTCTGCTTAGTTGCACATGTGTCCTTTTACCTAACATTCTCGGTATTCTACCAACATTATTACAGAATTAATGATTTGTCCCTTTTCC